>JAGTTD010000021.1:578476-1178476 GCA_018398585.1 Simmondsia chinensis
ATAAAACTATCAACGGGCTATTAAAATGCTAATTGCATGGATTTTGGTATTGTTGTCTGTTTTGCAAAAATACAGCTTAAGAGAGATCTCTACATGAACACAAATTTTGGATTTGTCTTGTAACATACATGATCATGATGCAACTGTGATACCAGAATTTGACTCGATGTTGTACTACATATGCTGGTATTGTAGTTATGAAAATGGATTTAAGATATTGGCAAACAAATATGTTTTTCTACCTGTTTTTCTCCAAAGTTTATGAATTGGAGGTCACTTTAAGCATGAAAAGCTCTCTTTATCTGCCTTCAGCGATTCTAATGGTTCTTTTTGTTCTGCCAGATCGTGTTCCGTTCAGATCCAGGGAAATTTAGAAAGTTACAAGAAGAGTGCAGTGAGTTTCAGAAAATTTTTTCTGCTTTGATGGCTTTAGTGAAGAATAGCCAATGCATAGAGATGCAACAACTTGTTCAGCAGTTGAGCGTCTGGCAGGTATGTAGAATTCATGCCAGTACTGTGTTTATCTAGGAGTGGTTGTCAAATGTTTCGGAAAGCTGAATTAAACTAATATGCTGGTTTTTCTGATTTCCAGGCCACAGCGAATCGTTTCCTTGACCGCTTGTCGGTTGATTATAGTGCTTATATTGATATGACTCAGCCAGTCCAAGTTGCAGTATATGAAATGAAATTAGGTGCAGCACTGATTGTCTCCAGTTTCTTGCAAAAGGATTTTTTGAACAGAATAGAGGAGGAGAATGTTCGCTCAGTCATGGTATACTACAATAGCGCAGATGTTAGTGTTTTGTCTTAAAGGCTATGTAGACCAAATTGTCTAATTATTAATTTGTCACAGGACGTGATTTACTCATTCATGAGATTTCCCCGTGGAAGTACATTCGGGACATCAGTTGTGGTTAATTCCACAATGTCCGAGCCTGTGGTTTACAATGTCAATTTTTCAACATATAATTGGGCAGAGAACATGGGGTTGTTGGAGACTCTTGTCAGAGCTTCTGAAGACTTAGATGCTGGATGGAAGGTTTGTTAAGTCTTAATATTTTCCTATAATATCATCTCTTGACAGGCCAGCCAATTTATGTGCTTCAAGACTATTAACATCCGTCGTTTTGTGGTTACCCTTCCTTCCATGTTGCAGGTGCAGTTGTCGGTTTGCCACAACATTCTTTTCTGTTCTGTGAATTTTGTGGCTGACACAAAATTGTTGAACAATACTTATTTTATGGTCAGTATTTCCTCTTGAAACAAGTTTCTGCAGGCATAACTAATGCTATAGGCTACTTACTGAGTTACGATTGATTTTCTGAATCAGCTATTCCACAAGATATTTGATCATTTCGCAAGCGTCTGGATGGATATGAAGCTTCGTATGAAAACAAAGAGGGAGTATGAAGCTCAAGAATACAAGTTCAGACCCCGTGCATTTAAGATAGAAGATATTTGCGAAATTGATCTTTCTTCTCTCAATAATTCGTCTGCCACTGAGAGTTTCTCAGAATGGAAGGAATTAGTCCAGGACGATGGACTTAATGAAAAGGTATACTTCTTTTTATATACACCAGTGTCTTAATGTAAGCTCATGTTGTAACTAAACTCTCTGAACTGGCAGAAGGAAGTTGCTGAGAATTCTGATGGTTTCGGGGAGATTGATCTTGTTCACGACTCGATGCTGATGGGCATGGTGACCATGTATATTCGATTATTTGGGGCAAACAATCTTGTTGAAAGCGTAATTCCTTATAGAACCTTCTCTTATTATAGAACTATATGAAGCTATTGAATTGATTATTTCAGCTTGAAATAAGTTGACGTGTGTCTTTCTTTTCCAAGGCGATCCACATTGCTTATTGATTTTGTGCATCTTGTATTACTTCTACTGTTTGCATTTAGTCATGCGTCTTCTGCACATGTAATGCAGGATTTTTATTTATTTGTATCTTCAGTCTTTCTGAATAATCTGCTTTTTCCCATAATATGTTGATGTGCTCTCTATTCTTGATTATATGGAGGCCATATGCCTGCATGGTTGTACCGTTCTCTATTAATCCATATTAATAGAACGGCAGCTTTGTTGTATACTTTAATTCCTGATTAGTGGTATCTTTCTGCTATTTTATATTGTTTCAACACCCCTGATGGATTAATACTTTCTTTCTTATGGGTTCAAAGATGCACCTCAATGCTGGACTGTTTGAATGGCGACTGTAGTACTTGTCCATTTATTCTTTTCGTCTGCTTCCTTGTGAATAATTATGGTTAATATATGTTCCTTTTTATTAGCAATGGAAAAATTTATCAAATGGATGGGCTAACTTTAATACACGGCCACTCTTCTTGATGAGCTCTGCATTTAACAAAGTAGGTGCAAATTATGACTTTCTTTCTAGGTTTGCGTCGTTGCATTTTAGGCTGCACATATGTTTCTGCTTTGGTGTTTTTTACTTTAATTTTCTCTATATAGAATTACTTGTTTGGTCCGTTCTCCCCCATGTACTGGTCAACATGACTTGTGTCCTTGGGTGACTTGGTTAGCAAACAGTTCTCATACTGTGGCTTGCAACTAATTTCATCCCCTTTCAGCCTGGCATCATTCAGGTCACTGGTGTTGACAAGTTGCAGTGTTTTCTTGATGCATACTCTCTTGGAACAAAAATGATCCGAGGTGATAACATATTTGATTTATGAATTCTGTATTTTTGTATGGTGATCTCTTGTGATGAACCTAATAGCTTCATTTTCATTCTCTTGTCAGATTTGGGGGGAGTATCTGCTTCTTTTCTAGACTCGAAACTTGCCCCAGAACATTTACTTCGCCTGTGTCTGGAGCATGAACAGAAGTCTGTTTATCAAGAACCAGTCCATATGCCCAACTTTTATAAGGTATCACCTGTCCCAGTGTTGTCAGTCAAGCATTCAGTTTTGTCTTTTTACATTCTAACGAATATATTTCATTTCTTCCCTAGGACCCAAATCCTTCCGTGGTGGCAGGCATGGTGGGGTTGCTCATTTCGCTTCAAAAGCGAGTTTCGTTTCTTTTGAATCAGTCAGAAGAACATCCGGGCCTTCAGAAGTTATTGGATGTGATTGGGATGCTCTTGGCCATCCCTCCAAGCACTTCCATCGCTAAGGTAACACTTTGTGATTGGATTGCTTCTATAGGTTTAAGAGGCGGCTCAGTCATAGTAAAAGTTGAGTAAGGGAAGGGTTCGTTGTGGGGGGAGTATTCTGGACTCTATTTGTTGATGTGAGATGCTGTCACGCCCCCACACCAAGCACTTAAAGGGGCAATGACTTATAAATTAAACGAAAGAGCTATTAGATACAATAGGCTAGAAAGAATAAGTACTTTCCTTAGATAGGCTTCATAATGAGTTGAAGAGTAGATAATACAATCCTTCATAGGCAAACATAGGTAGAACTCTAAAAAACATTTACTTGAAATTCTGAAAATTTTCATCAACTGAAGTAGGGTTCAACATCAAGAATTTATGAATTAGTAGACAACAAGGAAAGTCTCTAAGCTTCTTTCAAACTTCAATGATGTAGTAGCTAGGTTCCTTGAGCTTCTCCAAGAGACATATTATGCCCTTTCTAAAAATGGTAAAGAATGGAGTGAGCTTAAAGCCTAGTAAGTAACAAACCCACTAAAACAAAGATCAAGCATTCGTAGAGAAAAATATGGTTCATTTCAAAAAGCATAACTGAAGTAGCTTACTCAAATTTATTTGAGAAACTTAAGAACACATCAAACTCTTAGGCATTAAGCCCTTAGGTTGTGGCTTCATATAATCCCTGCAACTGGGCTTAGAATAATGGGCCCTGGCCACCTACGGGTTCAGAGGAACGTTCCGACAGTGCATTGCTAAGATGGTATAATCCCCCATCGAGGGCTTAAAGATGTCTTTCCCCCGTGATTGTAGGGCACAACTAGCAAAACAAGTATGAGAAACACATTGTATGCTTGCAACTCATAGAACATAAATCAAATCATATTTCCGAAGCATCACAAATCAAAGATACATAACATAACCAATGTTAAATTCCATGTTTCCGCAAACTTAAACAAACATATTTGATCCTTTAATTTTGAACACATGAAGGGGTAAAGATGTCAATATGTGGCGTGCAAAATGGCAATTCTTTTAAAGAACTTTTGAGAAAACCATGAAATATTTGGCTATGATTAAGTGGATCAAAAACTTAGGACATTTTAACCAAAAAGGGCGGAAGAGTCAATGAGTAAGTCACTTACTTATAGAAATAGGGCTCCCTTGAAATTCTAAATTATAAGTTTAAGCGGAGAAAATATGGAGTGGGATGATTTGGAGTTGGCTGAAGGTGCTATTCATAGAAGGAGGGGGCCTTGCTCCCCACTCCAATCCCATATACTTGCTCCCCGTTTCAATCCCATATGCTTGCTTCCCGCTTCAATAGCATATACTTGCTCCCCACTCATTTTATTTTATTTTATTTTTTTTTTTTTTGCCGTGCTTCCTACTCAAATACATATATACATATACATACATATACATATACATATATACTTACTCAAATACATGTAGGCATACTTATATACATTTGTGTCAAGTATAGTATGATATATAATTAGAGGTCAAATTGAGTTTGCTAAATACCAAAGGTTAGACTAATAGGAGAGATTTCTAAATTTCAATTCCTTACAGAGGCATTCATCATTTTGTGATTTGTTTTCCTTTTGGGAGGTTGGACTGATACTGTCCCCTCAGGGAGGGAAGAATTGCGGGCACACCTAGAGTGTGACTCTTGATGTCCTGTTTCAGTTACGACTCAGTTTCAAGAAGTTGAAATCTTCTTTTCCTCGATGATCCCATGCACTGTACTTCTTGATAATTTTATACTATGCTAACATTAATATATGGAACATGAAGTACAAATATTCAGTGATCAATCATGAATCCTTTCCCCAATAAAAGCCATTAGTTCCTGTGAAAGATGCATTTCTGTAGGTCAGTGGGTCCAGCTGTCCTGTACTTTCCTATTTGTACTGGCCCAGAAAATATTGTTCCGCTCTGACAGTTATCCTTAAGTTGGGACTTGGGGATTTTGGAGCCGGCTACTGACCATCAACTCTTAAATGGATCAGTTGTTGAATGTGGAAACTGCCACCTAAAAGGAAGAATTGGGCTGTTGGATAGTGTTTGAACTTTTACTTCCTCAAACAAATATAGCACTCTCTCCCTTCCCAAAATCTTAGGGGAACAGGATGAACTGAATTAATTGCATCACCCATCAACTTACACGAATTTTTATCAAATATTTCCAGTTTTGTTGCTAATATATCCAATTTTCTTTGAAAAGGCTCTTTCAGGATTGCAATTTCTTGTCAGCAGAATCAGGATGTTGCAGGAAGATGGCTCAAAATTACCTATTTCCAGTGAGCAATTCTTCTCCTGGCCTTATGAGTGGACCTTCTGGTTCTGTTATTTTACTTGCCTCTCATTTTATTTCATAAATCTTGTTTATCATGATAGATGAACTGGAACCTATCCTGGCCCTGGCTTCTTCTTGGCAGAAGATGGAGTTTGATTCTTGGAAATCCATGCTAAACGAAGTTCAGAGTCAGTTTGAGATGAATGCTACGATGGTAACTTTCCATCATTTTATTGACGCATAGTCCAAACTTAGACCTTTGGCGGCAGTTATGGCTATTTATAGTACTATGATAACTGTGTATTGCATTGTCTCAGAGACTGGTTGATAGAATCATCTCTTCTTCCAGCTTGTAAAACAAGTGGGAAGGGTATCAGGAGGTTGTTTTGGGAAGTACCAAGCCTATAGCCTCTTTTCGTGTGTGTAATATTGATGCTGCTTAAGGCTACTGGGATTTGTACCTCTCTGTAATGGTACTGTTTCAGTTTGATGTGCTGAAAACTGGACTTGCTTGTTATATATGCTCAAAAATTTGTTTGGACTTGGTGGTAGTTTGAATGTCAAAAATAGGATAAAAAAAACTTATTGAAAGTCTAACTTTACAACTCCCTCGAGGTGGTGGTATTTTTTAATGTTGCTCAAAGACATGAGAAATTGCTTTCAGTCTTAATTGACTTTTGTCACCGGCTTGGTGGTTGTGAATTGTTAACTAAACAATGCTCACTTACAAATTCCTTCGGTATCGTATTTTCTTTCATAGAATGGTTCTCCCCCCCCCCCCCCTCTTCGGCATCGTATTTTCTTTCATAGAATGGTTCCCCCTCCCCCCCCCCCCCCCCCCCCCTCCCCCCCCCCCCGTGTTCTGAGCTTCTATCTTTTATATTGGGTATCTTACTGCTTCCCATTTGTCATTGCAGCTATGGTTTCCTCTCTACTCGGTTCTACAACATGGACCTTCGACTGATATCACAGAATACAATGAATCTGCATTACAAAGGCATGTCTTAGAATTAGCCCTGATCCCTTTACTTGTTGGAGGTTCGAAATCGAGTCCACTCATGTCATATTCGTCTGACATGGTTGAATTGTGCAGTTTGGAGGATGTCTTAGAATTAGCCCTGATCCCTTTACTTGGTTGGAGGTTCGAAATCGAGTCCACTCATGTCATAATCGTCTGACACGGTTGAATTGTGCAGTTTGGAGGAGTTCATCCGAACATCAAATGTTGGTGAATTTAGAATGCGCCTCCAACTTATACTTGCATTTCATGGACAAATCGACATTGGCATACGCCTAAGATCTTATGCAAGGTAAGGGATGCTTCAACTAATTTTTTCCTTGCATTTCCATACTGAAAATGTTTCGTAGCTGCCTCTTGAAATTACATGGGTGTATTAGGATACATTTTAGAATCAAGGGAAATGATATTATTGTCAATTTGCACTTTCTTTTACTTGTTTTAGTGCATGGTTGAATGAAGGAATTAGGAATTAGAACCTCGTTGATCTATATTGGTTATGCTCCATGAAATGGTGGCTAGATATTGGAGAAGGCATCATTGGTGCCCATTGCGGTACTGTTCCAGGCACTGCAACTCACTTTGTGTTAAAACTTCTGGCCAGAGGATAAAAATTTTGAGTTTTTGATGTAAGAGCCTGGAAGTTCCTGAGGTTAATTGACTCAAAAGAAAACACCATTAGGCATTTAAAACCTTCTTTGTTGTCCTTCAGTTTCTTTTGGTGCCACATGAACCCAACATCCCCAAAATTTTAGGTAAAAACATTAGAGATCAGACCATTCGCACTCAGTATTAGTGGAGGGGTGGGGGATGCAAAATCAGTATTGGTTTCTTTTTTTGTTTTGTTTTAGGTATTATACATTGTGAGATTAGTGAGAATGATTATAATTAGTTTTGTGAGTTTGGGACTGCATTCTTATTAAGCAATTTAGTATTCCATGAAAGTTCTACGAGTTATTGATCCCTCCATTTTCCCTCGGCTCTGAATGGAAGCAGTTGTTTTTCCTTTGCACTCCAGAGTTATTAGTGGAGTATTCTTTTGTGTATACTTAACCACTTGAATTTAGTTGTATAATCTGTTGGTAAGTCTCTGTAAAGTTTGCAATCCCAGTTGCAAAGTTACTTGGAGAGGAAATTTGTTTCCATCTTAATCAAAAGGCTAGAAAAGGTAGGATACCCGGTTAATAGCAATATGTACCTATTAGCTCCATACTGTTGGGATTGATTTTTATTACTTCATTTCTATTTTTATTTATTTATCTTCCTAAGGATAAATAGTTACCTATATGAGCTGTTTGTTATTTATCATTTCATGTCTTACTAATTCTATGTTATTTTATATATTACAGTCCTTTCCAGATGGAAATTAGAAAGATTCTCTACAATGTTTTCGGCTTCTATGTACAATGCTTGCCTATGTGAGTGTTCTTAGACATTTTTGAGAATTCTTTCTCCTTTCCTTATCTGTGTTTTTGTGGACGCTACTCAAACTAACAATTGGTATGGATGTTTGTTTCCATAGAATTATGAAGCATGTCGAAACTAGTAGAAGAAATGTTGAAAGAGAGCTAGAAGAGATTCTGAAACTATGTCGGTGGGATCGTCCTGAGAGGCTTTTGTCCATGGACAACTCAAAAAGGAACCGTCAAAAGCTGAAGAAGCTAATACAAAAATATACTGTGAGTAATTTTTTTTTGGAATTCTCGTTTAACTTGTTCTATTGAATTTGCACTAAATCTAATCCAATTGCTTTCTCGTTTTGACATAACTTTAGGTTTGTACTTGATGTGTCCCAGATTGAATCTAGAACTTTGATTCTTCCTTGAATTTGTTTTACTTTCTAATACGTATAAAATTAAATTGTGTGTTACACCAATTAAATTCCTTTTTTTAAATGCAAGTGAAATTTTTACTGAAAATAAAAACATCATAGAAAGGCAACAAAAAAAAAAAAAAAAAAAAAAGAATCCTTTTGTATCAATATCATAAATTGAAAAAAAACGATTAGAGAATAGAAATCAAGAATAAAAAGAACCCTTTGGTCAATGAGATTTTGAATTAGATTCTCCAAACCAAGAGAATTATGTATTTGTTTTCTCAAACCAACAAAAGGATCTTGAAGAAATTATACGGCCTTAGATACCAAAAAAAAAAAAGGTGAAATGAAAAAAAAAAAATAAAAATTCAAGAGCAGTACAGAAGCATAACTCAATTTCTTCCTGAGGATTTAAGAGATATTGCTGCTTGCATGTTGTTAGTCTTCACCTTGTTCTTTGTTTGTGCTGAAGCTCAAATTTTTGTAGTTTGCCTCAGATATGGGTCTCAAGTATCCTCAATATATAAGGCGGCACCTTTCTCATGTTAAATCCACGGTAAACAGTTTGATAGTTGATTACAAACTGGAAACATTGAGAGGTTGGTTTGGGCATTTAAGCTCTAAGGTAGATATTGGATTTTAAACTTAAATTGGAAATTATATTGGGCGGAGAGGTCAAGCTTGAGAAAGGGAGAAATAAGGTGTGTATTCATGTTCCCTTCAGCATTAGTGTAGTCACAATCACCAATTGAGAAGTTTATGGAGCCTAGGTACCAGTTAAAAAATGTGCATTTAAATTCATAAAAATTGATCATGACACATTTCTGAACAGCGTGGGAAAAATCTGAAGGGCCACAAAGTCATTCAACCTATATGAGCTATATTAGAGTTTATATATATGTTACTCGGACTTCGTTGCATTTGTGCTTGTCCTACATATATGCAAATGTGTTTAGAGGTAAGATGTGGCTATTTTCAGGGATCTGTGATATTAGAGTTTATGGTTCCTAGGTACCAGTTAAAAATTGTGCATTTAAATCCATAAAAATTGATCATGACACATTTCTGAACAGCGTGGGAAAAATCTGAAGGGCCACAAAGTCATTCAACCCATATGAGCTATATTAGAGTTTATATATATGTTACTCGGACTTCGTTGCATTTGTGCTTGTCCAGCATATATGCAAATGTGTTTAGAGGTAAGATGTGGCTGTTTTCAGGGATCTTTAATATTATTGGCCTAATTTGGAGGTATCAAAGAACGATACCAGTAATCAAGTGTCCATAGTCGTACATATGTACTGTGGACTTGAATGAACAGCCTGATTAAGATTATTTAAGTCACACCACAATTAATTCATCACCAAGTGTATATAGCTGAAGGTGCATACGTCCTACTATTTTCGATCAGTTAATCATGTCTCTATTCCTTACCAGTTATCACCTGTTTATTGACTGCAGTGAATTGGAATTTGCTAGTTCCTTTTTGTTGTTTAGCTCTCTTACCTTGTGCATGAATATGTTGATTGATGACCTGTATGTTGCATATTGGTACAGGATGCACTCCAACAGCCGATAATGCTTATTCTGACCCAGGAAGTAGCGCAAAGGGAATTGAAGACACAGAGCCTTGGGCTCATATCTGAGAGGAGCCGAGAAATTGCCACATCAGCATTTGATGTACCTCATTTTGGTGATATGAACAGGTTTCATCATCTCTCGATGTTGGTTTCTATCATTCAAATTAAGTTAATGTTTTCCATGACTTGTCTACTTTGTTATCTAGATTCCTTGTGCTTCTTAACCCTGAAGGATATACAGAGGAACCGCAGTTTATTTCTTGATGTAGTTTTGTGTTTCTTGTTTGGCTAAATGATCTCCTTTTTCCATAAAGAAAGTGACCTGTCTACTTTGGTTCAGGGCACTGTGGTATGCTGATTGGCGGAAGAAAATTGATTCATCTTTGCAGAACTTGCTCAGCCGCCCTTCTCGCTTTAATGGTGATGAAACCATCTCTCTCTTTCCTTGTCGTATTTGGGTTTCAGATTCTAATAATTTTATTCTTTTATCTTATGGCTTTATATTCACCACCAACCCTCACTCCGTGAAGAAGCAACTGTAGTGTAGCAGAATTGGATTTTGCCGCTTACTAGATCTTTATCTTTATGCAGTCAAGAAGAGTGTCATCAGGAAGTGTTTGACATCGAAGCCTTCAAGCCATGGATATCAGCAAGAATGGAACAGTATATGGCAGGCTCTTGAAAAGATTTGCGGAACTTTACAAGATTCTGCCGAGATCTGGAAGGATGAAGAAAAGACCTTCGGAAAGAGGAGAGCTTTCTCTGATCTGTTGAAACTGTTGGAGAGTAGTGGATTGTCGAAGCACAAGCCTGTATGTTTCATATACTCTCTTAAACTCCAACCTCCGTCTTTCTTGTGTTGTTTTTCTTTTCCTCTGAATCTCAACTTCTTTCAAACCCCAAGGCAGAATTAGTTCGACTCTTCATTCTTTTCTACAGTACTCTGTAGGATGAGGTCATTTGGTGGTTGTTAAGACACATGGATACTTAAAATTGGACCAAAAGCATATAAAAAACTTGAAAAATAGTTGAGTCTAAGCTCATTTCACATACCTGTATCATCTCTCATACCCAAGGTTGGATAGCATAACCTAAGGGCTCCATGTTTGCATGGGATTTATCCTTCGATTTATAATTTATAAGTGCTTGAGGATCCTCTTTCTCTTTCGTTTGCAGAGTCAAATCAAATCTTCTCAGCCAAGTTGGTGGTTTTTTCTGCCATCATATGATGTGAGGCATTTGCTGTTAAAACACGAAAGCCGGTCTTCTCAAGAAGCTAATGGCACTGCTTTAAGCCAGTTTGAAGCCTCTGGATCTGTAGCTTTCGATGAGCAGTGGAAAGAAGCTAATCAGTATTACTTCAAGAGCTTGGCATCAGTGCAGCATCTACAGCAAATTTCTCTCAATTTCAATAAGGATTTTACACTTGATCAGGTAAATTATGTTTAGAATTATCTCTTAATTCCCCATTCTCCTTAGGAAACTATGGGGTCTCTGGGAGTGGGAATCAAAAGAACCTTGGATTATGCCAAAGCTTGATCATGTGGTCTGCGTGCCAAATGAGAACTTATATCTGTATTGAAGG
The DNA here is from genome assembly GCA_018398585.1 of Simmondsia chinensis. Taxonomy (NCBI): domain Eukaryota; kingdom Viridiplantae; phylum Streptophyta; class Magnoliopsida; order Caryophyllales; family Simmondsiaceae; genus Simmondsia; species Simmondsia chinensis. The sequence continues at coordinate 589,903 of JAGTTD010000021.1, forward strand.
GGCTATTTAGTCTTTTTTTGGTACGTGAATGAAGATATATATGACAGCCTTTGTGCAAATTGAAGCCACATATCATACTCATAAAAGATCAACATCAGGGAGGAGGAGAATGAGAGAGCAATTGGTGTGATCAATCTAATCATATCTAATTTGTTGCTATTGTTACTTCCATTGTATTTGTTATGGATGATGTGAACTCGTTAAATGCGGCTTGCAGGTTAATAGATCATGCTCTTTCCTTGAACATCTCATAGCCATACAGCAAGAGCAACGGGCTGCTGCTTATGACTGGTCGGAGTATCTGCGACAATTGAATGAATCCATGGCGTGTTTAAAGAATGCTTATTCAGTTTCTGCTCCGTCTCAGTTAGGAAACTCTGTTGAAAATTCAGTTGCATCAAACCAAGATGTTCTGTTAAAATGCATGTGGAAGCAAAAGGTAGGAATTTTTTCTGGTAATTATTTGATTGTTCTGCGAGTTTAGTTATGCTTGTTTTAATGCACCTTTTCTTTTGCTTAATGAAACATGAATTTTGCAGGGATTGTTTGATTCTCTGTGTGCCTTGTTGGATGAGGAAGGTTTATTACTGAGGACAGTTGAAAGCACCCATTTGAACACCTGTCAAAGTGTTAAAGCTGAAGTGAACCAGATGATTAGCCTTGTTGAGAAATTTATTCCAATATATAAGAAATCTAAGGTAAGAGTTTTGTGATAATATCATGTGATTTTGTGCACCATATAGAGTACATTGGTTGAAGATCTCATCCTCGTGTTTTTCCCATTCATCAGGCGGCGTTGGATTCTCACCTTCTTGGCAATGGTGGAGCTGAAATCACATTGGTGACCTCAATGCCGCCTCTATTGGTCTCAACAGAGATGGAACAGTTGGTAATTCAGAACTTCCATGTGCTAAGCGAGCATCAAGAGCAGCTTCTCGCTTTTAGAGGAAAAGATCTCAATAAAAGATCAGTCAAGGAGATTTTGCTTAGTCACTTTGAAAATATAATTGAGAAGGTGATCTAATGAAGTTTCTGTCGCGTTGTTGCTTGCTACTAAATATTCTGTTCATTGTGTCTCACTGTATTGAAGCTAATTATGGATCGCATTAAAATTTGCAGGCTAGAGCATTGGAGGAGGAATTCTGTTCTTCTATCAAGTCAACGAAGCATTCAATTCAGAATGAAGATTTCTCAAAACTGAAAGCTGCCTTTAGTACTGCCCATGACAATGTGTTCAAGTATATCACTGACGCACTCCAGAAATTAGGATCATGGGGCAATAACCATTCTTCCGTAGAGCTGGAGAAAATCTCATCATGGAAAATCTTATTTGAATCATATGCAGCGGATCTTCAGTTGGATGTTGTTGTCAATGAACTTGCTAAATTGATTTCTTACTCGGTGAGGTTCACCTTACTGTGCATTGTGGAAGGGTTTTTTTAGTTAGATTGGTTTAATTGTTCCTTACCAAATCTAATTTACGTAGGCAAAACTGTCAAGCATACCTGGGATGTGCTCGGAAGTTGATCTGCAATTGAAGAATCTGGGGCCGCTGTTGGATCTACTATCAGTTTTTAGTGATGGTCTTCTGCATGACTTTCTGGCTGTCCATGAGAAGGTAGCTTGTCGTGCTTCATTCAGCCTCATTTTGTTGAATTTTATGTTGTGTAGTTTTGGCTAACTAATTAATAATTAAATGCACCCACACCCAGGTGGCACTGCTGACCCACAAGCTAGCAGAGATATTTGCATCCTTGTTTTCCAAGGGCTATGGCACGCCTTCTGAGGATCAAGATGATGAGAGTACTGGTAACATGACTCGGGATGCAAGTGGGACCGGCATGGGAGAAGGTGCGGGAGTGAAAGATGTTAGTGACCAGATAACCGATGAAGACCAGCTTCTTGGGGCCTCTGACAAGGTTTGTTTTTCCGGTTTTTATTTGCTTTAATCATACAGATACGATTCAGCAGAATTTTGCATTTGACATGTTTTCTATCTTGTTCATTTACAGAAAGAAGAACAAGATGCTTCAAATGAGGTGCCAAGTAAGAATGACAAGGGCATAGAAATGGAAGAGGATTTTGCTGCTGATACTTTCAGTGTAAGTGAGGATTCTGCGGAGGATGAGGAGGAGGATAATGGAGATGATGAGGCCGAACAGTTAGATCGTGCAATGGGTGATACTGGGGATCACAGTGAAGTAGTTGATGAAAAGCTATGGAACAAGGAAGATGAAGAACCGGGTAGTTCAAATGAGAAGCATGAAGCTGGACCCTCTGTCAAAGACAAGGATCCTGGGAACAGGGAGCTTCAAGCCAAGGAAGATGTCACTGAAATGACTGATGACTTGGTCGATGGAAACTCAGACGAACCTGGTGATAAAGACGAAGCTGATATGAGCAAAGACAACATTGATGACAAAGAAAATCCTGAAGAAATGAATATTGACAAAGAGGAAGCTTCTGCAGATCCTACAGGATTAGATCTCAATGAGCCAAATCAATTTGCCGAAGAGCACGATGAGGAACAGATAGATGAGCCTGATGATCCTATGGAGGAACACGAGGGTGAAGAGGACGGTAAAGATGTAGAGAATGGAGATGCCAAGGAGGACATGGATGACACTACAGATGAAACTCTAGAAGAGGTGGAATCTAACCAAGTCGGTGAAGCATCTGAAAAGGAGGAGCCAAGGAAGAGCGATGAGGGGAATGAGATGGATCTTACTGCCCCGAGGAGGGATATGTTCGATGAGGGAAATGCTGAATCTGCTGATCGTTTTCCCGACGGAGAAGCTGCATCGCAACCTATGAACGAATCGCAAGCAGCAGAGCCCCTGCATGCAGCTCCTGAAATGAAGTGGTCCATCAGCAGTGATACTCGTTATGATGTAGGACCATCAGATAATGCCAATCAGATGGAAATCATGTTGAGCAGCTCATCCAAGGGTGAGAAACTCACTGACGAGAAACAGAAATCTCAAGTCCCTCAACAAGATATGTCATCTTTCTCGAAGAATCAACCAAACCCTCTTCGAAATGTCGGGGATGCACTTGAAGAGTGGAAGGAGAGAGTTAAAGTGTCTTCTGATCTCCAGGACAATAACGAGGAGATTATAGAGGATATGGTCGATGATGATGCGGAAGAATATGGGTTTACCTCTGAGTTCGATAAGGGGACAGCTCAGGCGCTGGGATCTGCAATGGCAGACCAGACTGAACAGAATGTTCGTGGAGAGAAACATGATGGAGATAATATCATGGCACAGGAAGACGATCAGGATGAGATGCATATCGAGCACCCGGAATCGGAAACACAGTATATCAAAAGTACTGCAACTTTTAGAAGCAAGAATGAAGATCAGGTGCAAAGTTCCAACTCAAAAATGGTTTCTGAAGAAGAAATTTCAGAGCTTCAATTCACTGATGATGCTGGTGCCAGGAGGCCATTTGAGAGTTTGGTTTCTGTCAATAGGTCTTACATGAGTGAGGGCATAGATAAACTTAGCAATCTGTCGGTTAACGATAGTGATCTAGGGAAGGTCGAGATGTTAGTGGAGGGTTCCAGTGACATGAAAAACAATGCGGGTGCCATTTGGAGGAAGTATGAACTGCAAACAATGAGGTTGTCTCAGGAGTTGGCTGAGCAGTTGCGTTTAGTCATGGAGCCAACGATAGCCAACAAGCTTCAAGGGGATTATAGAACTGGAAAGAGAATCAACATGAAGAAGGTGAATATGAATCCAAGACATCTTACAAATTTATTTTATTTTATTTTATTTTTTTGGCTCATTAGACCTCTTACAATATTCGGTGAGCTCGTTTCATTCATATCTTCTCTTTGTCTCTGAATAGGTAATTCCATATATTGCAAGTCACTATCGGAAAGACAAGATATGGTTGAGGAGGACGAGGCCAAACAAACGTGATTACCAAGTCATGATTGCAGTAGATGACTCCCGTAGCATGTCTGAAAGCAGCTGTGGAGATTTTGCCGTTGAAGCTTTGGTCACAGTTTGCCGTGCCATGTCTCAGCTAGAAGTGGGTAAATTAGCTGTGGCGAGCTTCGGGAAGCAAGGGAACATTAAGTTACTGCATGACTATGATCAGCCCTTCACCGGGGAGGCCGGGATCAAGGTACATATGCCATTAGATTTCTATTGCAGTGATAGAAGCATCACACCCCAAAACAAAAGTCAATAATATTTCTTCTAAAACAGAAGAATTACAAAGCCATATTTATAGAAAAAGCTAAAGCCTAAGATAATATTAGATAAAAATAAGACAAATAAATCTTAATTCAAATAGGAAACTACTTAACTACCTTCCTAAAAATAGGATAAGATAAAAGCTGAACCGAATAAATTGTTTTGCATCACGTTGTCTCTTCATTTTGCTACTTGATACACTCAAAATCGTTTGAAAACATGAAAAATCTTAGGAAATAGCAGATTCTAACTGTAGATACATCATACATACCGGTATCTTGTTTTAATTCCTATTTTTGGGTTTATTAAATTCCCTTTGTCTAGTGTATGAGAAATCACGTGTATCTCTTTCTTGGTATTGATTGGAACAGATGATTTCAAGCCTGACCTTCAAGCAAGAGAATACAATAAGAGATGAACCCGTGGTCGATCTTTTGACATACTTGAACAACATGCTGGATCGGGCAGTAGCCAATGCGAGGCTGCCATCGGGGCAAAATCCGTTGCAGCAGCTCGTCCTCATCATAGCGGATGGTCATTTTCATGACAACAAAGAGAAAGTGAGGCGATACGTAAGGGATGTGTTGAATAGGAACTGTATGGTGGCATTTCTCATTTTGGATAGTGCTGAAGAATCAATTGTGGACTTGAAGGTATATTCGCCTTCTTCATCAGTTATATTTCAATTCGTTTATTTTTACTACCGGTGACCTATGTACTACTTTTTTTGACCTTGGATTTTTGAGTAGCATGTGGGTAGATGACCCCAGCTGAGCCTAGTTGAGCCAAAAATTTGTCATACTCAAGACTGGACTCTATTTGTTAGCATTTGGATTGGCTCAAAGCTTGTAGAGCTCTCGAGCTCAGCTTGACTTGGCCTGGATGGTTTGAGCCCATACCTGATTGGATGAGTCTCAAGCCAAGCAGTATCCAACTTTGAAAAGCCGAATTGTGTCTCTAAGCATGAAATAGAATTTTAGGAGTTCTTAACAACTATGCGTTAGACTAGGGTCAAAACTTCGCTTTCTTTATGGACATTAGACTCGTAATTTAGCTTGAGTTTGGCTCTTTTTAGACTCACAAGCTTCCAAACTTGAATATCCAAGTGCGTCAAGCACTTTGAGCTAACAAGCATTGCAGCACGCTTAGCTCATTTAGCACATCTAGGAAGATTCTAAGACCAACAAACAAAATTGCCATTGTTAATCACTGAATTTCACGCTCATGAAACATTAATGATGAAATTATCTGCCAATTTCAGGATTTCATATTCGAGGGAGGTTCATTGGTGCGCGCCGCCCCTTACCTTGATTCCTTTCCCTTCCCGTACTACGTCGTTCTAAGGAACATTGAAGCACTTCCCAGAACCCTTGCTGATTTGTTGAGACAGGTACTACTTCCATTTTCCCCTATATCTCATATCTGAGCAATCCTTGTAAAATGTGCTTTTAGTATGGTATTTTTGTTTGAAATGTTTAGTTTTTGATTTAGCTTCTCCTTTTAAAAAAAACACTATTATTCTACTTTGTTTAAATGTAAAAGAATGGTTTCTACTTCTATTCAAGAACAACTTTCTTTCAAGGTGGAACATCTTCAAATACTACGGCCCCCCCCCCCCCTCCCCGAAAAAAGCAATTTTATTCTAAAAAGGTTTCGGTAAGCAGACCAGTTTATTTCAATGTAATATACTGAGGAAAATGGATAGATTATGAAGAAAATTTTCACAAATTAAACACATCCGCATTTTCCTTGAAAAGCGGATTTTTGAATGCCTTTTTTTATTATAATGCAGATTGACAATCTTCTAAAAAATCGACAATTCTCCATGAAATAAACACTACTGCTGCCTTTATTTCATGAACTATCTTGAAAACGTTACTCAGTGCCTTTATTTCATGAACTATCTTGAAAACGTTACTGACTCGGAAACTCGAATTTCGTGCAGTGGTTTGAGCTGATGCAGAATTCAAGGGACTGATGCTGTGGATTGAAGAGCTAGACTCTTACTGTAATGGGATGATAGAATTGGTCCTTTTTATTATTAATGTACATAACTTCTGCTCAGTAGAAAACAGTCCACAAATTTTGTAGTGATAGGATGTGGATTATATTATACAGCAACAAGAGTTATCCAGTACGATGTATAGTTATATATTTTGTAGTGATAGGATGTGGATTATATTATACAGCAACAAGAGTTATCCAGTACAATGTACAGTTATATATTATTTATATTATACGTAATATTTATGAATAATGTTATGTTTCTACTAAGAATCTATTAGTAAAACTGGTGTCATTTTCTACAATAACAAGAGTTATCCAGTACGATGTACAGTTATATATTTTGTAGTGATAGGATGTGGATTATATTATACAGCAACAAGAGTTATCCAGTACGATGTACAGTTATATATTATTTATATTATATGTAATATTTATGAATAATGTTATGTTTCTACTAAGAATCTATTAGTAAAACTGGTGTCATTTTCTACAATATTGTTAATGTCATTACACTGTTATAGTTTGACTTATTTGTAAGAAAACACTTTTTCATTAATTTATTAGAAGTCCTCAAATAATAGGACTTGTTTAGCAATTAAGTTATGAGAGTTTGTTTTGGATCATTTTAAAATAATTTAAACATATGGTATCAATTTTAAAAGTTATAATTAGTATGGTAAGTATATTTAAAAGTTATAATTAGTACGGTGAGTAATTTCGTATTATCACTAAAAAATGATGTATAATATCGGTAAGGATTCAAAGCGTATCTTTTTGGTGTGTAACTTTTTTGCAACTTACCAAAATAGAAAACAACTAATTTTGAATCTTTAATACAACAGTCCCAATGCCTCGCGACTCCTGCAATAAGCAGGGTCTGGGAGGGGTGAATGTATGCAGCCTTACCCCTTTCGAGTGGAAAGGAGGCTGTTTTCGAGAACCTCCAACTTGAAGCGTGTGTAAACCTGCAAGTACAAAAATTAATTTATCAATAATGGATTTAGTAAAAATAAGGTACCACCTGAATTAAAGGAAAAGACATGCAAGCATTTAAGTGTGTATGTATGTATGCCAAAACAGATGAGTAATCAGAACTAACTAAACAGTATGAAAATGCCAGCCTAGGGATCTTAAACTACAAGTCACTCGCCTCACTATCCTACACTGCCACCTCCGCTATCCTTAATTTTGAATCTTTAATATTATGTACCTAATATATATAGAGAAAATATAATTGCTTTAATGTTCTTAAATCAAATATTTTTTTGATCATATAATTAGATATAAAAGAAATATGAGATGCAAACTATATAATATAAAATATAAATTTAAAAAGGAAAAGGAGAAAAGGAAAAGGAGTGATGACAAAAAGAGCAAGGAAAGCGTTGAAGCACAAGGAAAAAGAGAATGAAAAGCGGGAGCTTTAGAAGTTTCTGAAAGATATATAGCCTAGGAACAGCACGCTGAAAACAACCAAGGCCTCAAGCAAGTGGGAAAAGTGGGAGGCGAAATGGGGTAAAACGTCGAAGACAACCGGGATGGGAAAAGTGGGAGGCGAAATGGGGTAAAACGTCGAAGACAACCGGGATGAAGAAATGGGGTAAAACGTCGAAGACAACCGGGATGAAGAAAAACGGAATAGGGGGAAGCACGCTGAAAACAACCAAGGCCTCAAGCAAGTGGGAAAAGGGAGAGGCGAAATGGGGTAAAACGTCGAAGACAGCCAGGATGAAGAAAAAACGGAATAGGGGGAATCGGTACGATAAGATCTCGGAAGCGGAGTATAATGAGATGATCATACGAGCGGAGCGGGCAATAAAGATGGGAAAAATAATAGGTTTTAATTTCGATAGTTTCGACCCACCTATAGTGGCGGACTTACTTGCTAGATGAGTTTGGGTTTGTGGTTAAAGCTTCAATCCTGCTACTGTTTCCCTTGTTGTTCGTCTGATTCTTCTTCATTTGGGATCCCTGTCTAAGCTTGTTCGTGCGCGTCTTGTCTGGCCTGTGTTTGGTGTCTGTTGCGTCGTGTTTAGGAGTTTTTGCCTTTGATGCCTGTTTGTTCACTGTTTGGTCTGGTCTCTTTTTTTGTTCCCACTTCCATTTACAAGGTGGCTTAGGCCTTGTCTTTTCGAGTTGCCTGTTTGTTTTACGGCTATGCTGATATTTATCACAAAAAAAAAAAATAATAAATGTCACTCTAGAACTTGCTTTGGCACAAAGCACATAGAAAGTTTTACTTTTTCTTTTCAATAATTAGGGACAGAAGCTCAAGAAACAAAGACAAAAATAGTCTAAAAATAAGGAAAACAGGATAAAATAAAAATAAATATGCAGGAAAAAATCGAACAGACACTACATAGATACATCACCAAAATAGTCTTACTATTTTTCTGATTTGAGTCTTTATACTCTATTATTTTTTAATTGGTTATGCACCAAAAGCAGTATTTGAGCACTCCTTTAAGCTAGTTCACAGAAGGTGGTAGCTCTCTCTCGAAAACTCATTCATAAATCCCAGATCCCGGGTACCACCCGCAAAAGACTTTAATAGTCAAGCTAGCTAGAGCCTTCACTGGACCGAATTGTATAAATCACTATATCTCGAAAACTCATTCATAAATCCCAGATCCCGGGTACCACCCACTAAAGACTTTAATAGTCAAGCTAGCTAGAGCCTTCACTCGACCGAATTGTATAAATCACTATATCATCCTCTTATTTCAGGTTAATTCTTGTTGGGTATATTTTTTGCATCGAAATTAATATATGTGGAATTTTAGGGTGTATTGGTTTATATCCGATTGGGTCCTGTTGAGACTCCACGTGTGAGCTGAATAATTACACTATCACATAGGAGTTGTGAGAGTGAAAAGATCAACTTATGAGCCTAGTGCATTACTCCACCTAGCCCCACTTGGGCTTATATGTAGACCTCGTCTGCTCCAACTCCATGGGTCGGCCCTAAAAAGGCCCGGGGAAAATTTTAACATGTCCATGATTTTGTCCCTCTAGTTGAGAGAGGGCTTCCACATACAATGCATTGTGTCGTTTTGTGTTCGATTTTCTTGCTTCTTTTTGCGCTTGATTGACTTTTCCCGACAATTCTTTCATCTTTTTATTATTTCCTAACAATGTGAAGGTTCAAATAGGGTAGTTTTACTTAGGGGTGTTCAAAAAAATCCGTAACCGAAATACCAACCCAAAAATGCGGTTAAACATACCGAATTTCAGGTTCAATTAACCGAACCGAAAAATTTGAGGTATTTCAAGACTAACGGTTAATGATTTTGTCCATTTCGGTTAACCGATTTACCGAAATAATATACATCATATACATATTTTCACATGTTCATAATATTATATTGTTTACCAAGTATGTTTTTCTATCATATAAATGACTCTTCTATAATTCATGATTAGTTTATCTTTTTTTCTAGGTCACATATTGGTTAAAATGAGATATTATATGCTTAATTTTTTTTAGAATTGTATTATAAGCTCATAATTTGTTGAATATTCTCACAATTAATGTATTTTTTGGACATTTACAAACCATTAAGGAGATAGATCGTATAACATAAAAGGGGTGTATTACTTTTTCGGTTACCGGTATCGTATAACATAAAAGGGGTGTATTACTTTTTCGGTTACCGGTTAACCAACATAATCAAACCGAATTACCGAATTACCGATAGTTGATTAACCGGTCTTTTCGGTTACGGTAACGGTTAGAGATATTTGAGTATTTTGGTTACGATTAACCGAACCGAAATACTTTCTTACGGTTAACCGAACCATGAACAACCCCTACTTTACTTGCCAAGCACCCAAAAGTTCTTTTTTTTTTCCTTGCAAATTCTTATACCCATAATGCAATCTGTAGATACTTGGATACCACCTTTTAGAGATTTTACCAGATAAGCTAGCTAGAGTCTTCAACTAACCAAATTGTATAAACCACTATATCATCCTCTTCTTTTGTCCGATGATCGACTTGCATTACAAAAACCGACATCCCACGGTAGTGGAATCCAAGGATACAAAGCAAGAGAACTATACCATCCTCTTATTTCCGGGTAATTCTGTCATCTTTTTTATTATTTTCTAACAATATGAAGATTCAAATAGGATACCTTTACTTGCCAAGCACCCAAAATTTTTATTTATTTATTCATTTTTATTTATTTATTTTTATTTTTTAAATTTTTTTTTGGCTTGCAAATTCCTTACCCATAAGGCAATCAATATGTCCATTTCTCAATTTTTTCCAACTTTTTTCCCCCTTTTTGGACGGCTCCTCTTTTTGACATCCTTCATCTTACTTTACAACTATTTTCCATCTCAAACATCTCTTTTCTCTCTATATATAATCAATCAGATCCTCTCACACATTTCATATCTTGAACCACCACCACCGTCGCCACCGACAATGACCACCACCGCGTACGCAACCCAGAGACCGGTGGCCATGGTCCTAGCCTTGGTGTCGGCCGTGGTGCTATCCCCGTTATATGTTACAAGGGAGAATCAGACACGATATGATATACGATGGAACTCTGGGTTTGTCCTTCCTATGGTTTTGGCTGGCCTCATAATTGCTATCAGAACCACCTCGTCGTCACCCGAGAGGGGAGGAGCGAGAGAGGCGGTTGTGCAGACCGAGGAAGCGTCCAGGGTGTTGAGAGTTGGAGGGTCCAGCTGGGGGCTTGCTGGGGTGCTTATCATGTTGATGCTTGTTCTCTCTTGGCAAGATTCAGTTCAACATATCCTCTGGAAATAAGATAGATAAAACGAGGTAATATTGTTATTGTCAGAACAAGATCGTTATTTTCAGGATAATTTTGTGGCTTTCAGTATTTATAAGTCTCGTCACTGCTCTGATAATAACAATTTTTTGCCCTGTAATAACAACTTCCAAAGAATGTAGCTTTACGTATAGTAGTAGCTTAATTAATGATGTAATGTATTGGAAATTAATGAAATGTTATGCTTTCTGCTTGATCATAATTGTTCATTTTTATTATTTGCACAGTTATAACGAACCCTAGATCTAAACAACAATCATATACAAGAGGGGATAGGGAAGAATACTAAAATTTATGGGGTCTAGTCGAAGCCTACATCCATGGAGGGGAGCACAATAATTTCATTATATCATTGAAAGTTTACAGGAGACGTCTCTCAGCTCTCATCCCTCGTTAACCCTAACTCAAACCCTAATGGTAACATGTACAACTCCTGTGTATATATTAGTGTATCATAGGTCTCAATGAATGGCCCAATCCTATATTACATAAACAAGATCCAATACATCCAGACTCTGCACATAACCCAATGAATGGCCCAATCCTATATTACATAAACAAGACCCAATACAACCAGACTCTGCACATAACCCAACAAGAATTAAAGAGCTCGAAAGATTGTTTTCTAAAGAGGAGGCTCACAAGATTCAACTAATCCCTTGCTTCGATTTGGGTTTACCTAAGGCCCAGTAAGATTTGACGAAGGAGCTGTTAGAACAACAGGGTAATTAAAACGAAAAACAATTAGAGAAATACGAAACAGATGTCAAGACATCATTTCCCCTATCTCTTTGTTGGTTCATCTGGAAAGATAGAAACGATTTTTTCTTTAATTTCATGAACATAGATCCTTTTTTGGTTTGTCGAATTGAACAACCACAGCATCAATACCGATGGTCACAACCGCTTGAAGAGATTTGGAAATTTTAACTGTAAAATTCATCGGACCCTTTAGGCCCGACCCATATAGTTGGAACATACGAGGACTATATTTACCCTCAAGTGACCCATATAGTTGGAACATACGAGGACTATATATAACCTCAAGTGGGATTTCATCCTAAAATCAATTGGCAATAGATGGAGTATTGATCTCTTCACTTTCACAACCCGACCCATATAGTTGGAACATACGAGGACTATATATAAGCTCAAGTGGGATTTCATCCTAAAACCAATTGGCAATAGATGGAGTATTGATCTCTTCACTTCACAACTCTTATATGGAATTCACATTAGTTTCACGTGTAAAGCTCTTAACATTAACTGTGATGCAGCTTGGCATGTTGTTTCTTCCAAGGGTTGTATGGCGGTTGTTGCTAGAGATGCTATAGTAATTTGCGGGGGAGTCTTCGGGGGAGTCTTCGTTCTTCGAGACTCTTCTTCTCCCCTGCATCTGCATAAGCATCTGTGGCGAGAATTGCTTGCTCGATATAAAGACTCTTTCTTGAATGGACTCCTAGATGTTGTAATGATGTGGCCCATTGTATTGCTAAGGATCATCAATAGTCTGTTTGTGATCATAATTGGTTGTATTGCAGGTTTTCAATCGTAATAAGGAACACTAAAATGTGGTCCAAAATTGTTGAAGCCTCCATATGTGAGTATTGTGGAATCCCACATAGGAGTTGAGAGAAAGAAGAGATCACTTTATAAGCCTAGTGGGTTACTCCACCTATTGCCAATTGGTTTTAGAATGAAGCCCCACTTGGGCTTATATGTGGATTTTATGTTTTCCAACTCCGTGGATTTGGGCCTAAAGGCCGGGTGAAATTTAACAAAAATAAAAATAAATAGTCCGATTCTCTTTCTTCGGGAATTTTTTCGTTTGGCAAATGGGTAAAGGAAAGTACAAGGGGCAAGGAGGGGAAGGATAGAGAAGAAAAAGTTATGAGTTATCGTATCCTTATTTGAATATTTTTAATAAACAAGCATAGGAATAAAGAGGAGCAAGAATTATAGTTTAAAAATAAAAACGAAAAAAACCATAATTTTTTAAATTTAATTTTCACCCCCTAATAAAGGAGTTTTTTTAGCAAATTAGTACCTTCTCAAAAAAAAAATTAGCAAATTGGCACTTCTGAAAAAATATTTAACAAAATGGCACATTTTACTGTTCACCACTCGTTGCACACCATTTCAAATGGCTTAAAAGAAGTTGGACGACATAAGAAACGATGTGTTCAAAAGGGGTTTCCCGAGTTTATAAATTATGTAATATAAAAATACATGTGCTTTAGAATTAATAAAAGGGTTGGTGGTGTAGTGGTGTGGGTGCCCTCCCTTTAGTTTAAAGGCCGGGGGTTTGAACCTCCATGTTCACCCCCCTCCCCTTTTTTTTTTTTTGGAACATGAATGTCAAAACTTTTAAGTTTTATCTTGGTCTTCCACTCTCCTTTTATATAATATTTTATTTTATTTTAAATAAATTTATTAACTTATAAATAATAATTATTTAATATTACTTTTTACATATTAATATCTCTATTTTTTAATTAATATTTTATTGTAACTTTATTTCAATAAGTATATATTTAAATTTAGTTAATTAATTATGTAATAATAATTTATGAATATTACATAATATGAAAGTTATATAATCATATATAACAGTTATATAGTATAAGGTAGAATTTTAAATTATATAATCATAAATGACTGTCATATTATATAATAGGGGAGCAAAGATATTAATATCTATTGTGCTTAAATTCTGGAATTTTGCATATTTTTGTGTAATTTAGATGATGTAATATGTTAAATTGAATTCTAAAAAATGTGTTTTTGTAATATTCATAAATTATTATTACATAATTAATTTTAGTTATTTATAATAGTCATTTATCTATGAAAATACATCTGCTTGAAATTATTAATAAAATGTCATTTTGCTCAATATTTTTTCAGAAGTGTCAATTTGCTATTTTTGTTTTTTTAAAAGGTGCCAATATGCTAAAAGACTCTTAATAAAAAGAATAGGGATAATGTCGATAATAATGAGTAAATTTTGACCATATTCTCTCTCATTATCCCTCAAAAGATATCGCCAAATACTGTAATAATTTATTTCCAATTAACCTTACCCCTCTTTCCTTTTCCGGTTGGGGGCCCTAGGTTACAGCTTCCCTTTAAGATAGCACCGTAAAGAGATAAAACCGTGCCCCTCTTTTACCCTATTGCTACCAAACAAACAGCCTTTAGATTACAACAAAGCAAGTCAACAACAGCAATCTCAGTGCCTTAAGTGCTCCCACATAAGCAAGGTAGAGGGGGGAGTGAATGTATACAGCCTTCCACCTTCAGGATGCTAACTTAAAAGGAGGTGGTATCCGAGGATCTCGGACAACAAAGCAAGGCATGACTAGGAAAATACGACAAAATAAATTTGCATTAATGAGTGGGAACACAACATTTCTTGCAATAAACATATATATATCCAATTTAAAGCCCCTTTCCCCTTGCAAGAACATAAGCAGGTTCTGTACAAATTCAAAAGCCACAAGCTTATCCGACGTTACATACAAGAATACCCACTTCTGTCACTTCTTTTTACTATATATGTCCAGCTTCCAAGGCCAAGCACCGTGACCGGGACTCGAGGTGGCTCAGCCATGGGTCAGCTTCTCCGGCTGGCCATGGCGGCAGCAGCAGCGGCTGGTTTGGGGTTAGACATGCCTAAACCGCGGTTGTACATGCGTTGGATCTCTTCCCTGTACTCTGTTAGTGACTTGTCAGGGATCACAGGTGTCAGTTCTATCACATCTCCCATCTTCAACTTGCACGTCGGATCGCTCACCGGCTCGTGGTTTAGCCGCGGTCTCAGCTCCTCCTTCACTGGGAACCCATACGCTGCCCACCTTGGGCTGCCGTGCCCAGCTCTTTCCAAGAGATCGAACATCGTTGAGTTTGCTGGGAACTCCTGTACCGACATCTGCAACCCCAGCACGATCATGGAGGGGTCATTGAAATGACTTCTCTACTAGAAATCTATGAGAAAAATAACTATAGCTACAACTATATTTCTCACAATTTTTTGGTTAAGTTTCCAATTTCCCCCTTTTTAAAAATTATGATACTATTCTCGTTCAAGTACGCTTAAATGCATAATTTTGATGGAATTTGATACAATAGTGCTACTATGATGGGACCGACTCTAATATTACCCAATAGTTTTCACACAATGGGGTACATGGATAATATACATTCTTTGGATGCGCATATCCGTACGCTCGGTCGATTATGCATAAGATAGCAGAGATGAGGCCTAATATTCACGTGAAAGGAGAAAGTGAGATTGTTATCAAGACTCTTTAGGGAGAAATTCTCCCTAGGCAAAAGCAAAACATAATCCAGGGCATGGGGCGGATTGCCTGCAACGGAATAGTAGTCAGATTCAATCATTACTTGTCCCTGTCGATATGGCTGATACAGTAAGGCGTGCTCTTTCTAAGAGACGCTTCTAAGACTTCATTTCGTACAGGTGAAAAAAGAAGATATTCGAGAGGAACCACTAACCTTGTCATTATCAATTAGAATAACAAAGACAGGTCCATCATGGCCACAATGAGGTTTGTAAGAATACGGGCAGTTAGCGGCATGAGTAGGGAAAGTACAGGGCGGCTTGATGGAATCAGCGCAAGTGATTGACGAAGGGTCCTTGCTCATTGTTTCACACTGCCAAGTTACGACCCATCGAGCCCACTCAACCATCTGAAGTACAAAAGATGAGTGTTCACAATCACCCTCCTTGTATCTCCAGTGTGCGGCAAATCCAAACTCTGCTTGTAAATGCATCTCCCTTGTTCGAATTTGAACTTCAACAGGCACCATGCCATCGGCCAACACAACCGTATGAAGGGATCGGTACCTGCAGGTAAAAATAACAATGTAAGACACAAGTTAAAGAACAAAAAGGAAAATATAAGACACAAGTTACATGGGGATATGGAAGCATGTGTCTAAAGGACAAACTCAGTTATTACTTAAATTTTGGATACATTACATATTTGTACCCTAAAGTTTAGTGTATTAATATTTAGTCCATAAGCTTTGAAGTAATACTTTAGTCCAAAAGTTACATGTAAGATATTTCAATCGTACTATGTAAGGGTATAAATAAGCATCCCATCCAACTCATCTTCATTAAAAGTATCACAACATATTGCGATTCTTGTGTGGAATGGGCGAATAGCGAAAGGATGGTAGGGTTGCCCACAAATAACAACAAATTTTACACTCTTCACACTGTTTAGACTATTTTATTAAATTCATGTAACTTGTGGACTAAAAAATCATTTAACTAAGTTTACAAACAATAAAATTTAATGCATCAAACCTCAGGCTTCATACATGTAATATACTCATTATTTTTATGTTTGTAGTCCAATTTGAAGCACGCAAGTGTCATACCAATATCAAAATAGCATTGCAAAATGGAGACTTCAAAGTGGAATGCAAGTCAAAGTAAATACACACAAAATGGAACACGACGTACCCATTAAACTTGGGGTGATGAATATAGTCTTTGAGCTTTCCAGGAACTTGAGACCACAACTCATGAACTACTTTTAGAGCCTTAAAGCAGTCTTCCTCACTCTCGACAATCAAACGGAGACCATGGATATCATGAATCTCATCCATGGAAAGTTTTTTCCTGCGCGAAGTATCAACCATTACGTCAGGATTCACAACTCCACAGCACATACTAAGTCAAATGATGTGTAGACGGAGAAATAAACAACAAAATCTTGAATGGTGAAAGTATTGGAAAAGCATTGTACAAAAGCTCGGTAGAACTCTTGAAAGAAATTAAGTCCCCAATTTTTCAACATTCGGGATTTTTATGGCCAAGTATATTTAGGAGAATATCAGATATCACATTGGAGTTTCTTAAACTCTGCTTATTTCTTTGTTTCGTTTGGGGTTTTGGAGCGGAGGGGATAATAAGAGACAGAGTTGGAGAGGCAGAGAAAGAGAGAGAGAGAGAGAAAGAGGACGTACTTCAACATTTTGCAATAAATGCTGTACAGGCTCTTGTGCCGTCCTGATAATACGTGATAAGAAATGTGTTCATCATTAAGAGCTTGATTTAGTTTCCCTATAGCGGATGTAATCATAGCTTCGTCAAAGGATTCTACAAGTCTAGAGGACAGCTCATTGTGCTCCTCGGGATAAAGATACTTAAAACACAAATTCTCTAGTTGCTCCTTCCATGCAGAGATGCCAAGCCGGTTAGCCAATGGCGCAAATATCTCTAAGGTTTCTTTTGCAAATCTCTGCTGCTTTGCTACAGGCAATGCTTCTAATGTCATCATGTTGTGTAATCTATCGGCTAGTTTAATTAGGACAGCTCTTGCATCCGTCATGGCTAGAAACATCGTGTGTAGCCGATCAGCTTCAACAGTTTTGTTCGCTGTGTCATTCTGGCGAGCGAGTTTGCTCAAATGCGACAATTTGGAAACCTATCAACAACAGATTATTAGCAGGCAATCAAAAAAACCGATAACTGGGTATGTCAGCCAACAGGTAAAATCATCAGAAATCCAGAGGGTAGTTTTTGAAGGACATTATCCGATAAAAATAAATTAGCAACCAAGATTGTACATCACACGACACAGAGAATTAGCATAACATGCTTAAGCATCTCCGGCCCCAAAACCAACTATAGATTTGATACTGCCATTCAAATCACTATAGCAAGGCAATGAGTCCTGTTTACGCCGAAATACTGCATATGCTCAGTTGATTTTCAATAAACGTTAAAAACTATAACGATGGATCGATGACAACATGAGAACAACATCCAAATTCGACAATAGCAATACTTATCTGAAGCCGAAGGTAGGAATAAACGTTTTTTTTTCCCTCAAAAAGGTCTTGGTAAGGCTATCCAGATTGTTAACTGAGGCGGTCCAAGAGAACATTATGTTATAGTATGGAAAGCTATGATACTCGAAACTCTTAACTTCTACCCTAAAGAACCAACAAGGTACGGACACCCAAACATAATGACACTCAAAAACTCACAAATTAGGTAAAACAAAACATACATATTCTATATTTAGCAGAGTCTGACCCTTTGGACTCATTCTGTGCATAAGAAATGGACACTTGTAGCTGGGCTCAAGCAACAATAGTAATGAGTTAAACTATGAGATCAGATCCATACGATTCCCGAACTAGTTATTTAACCTATAAAGAAAAAGTGTAATATCATTACGTCAGCTCCAGCCTCCATGAGCTACAAGGCTACAACGGATAACAAAGACCTAAATGGGACGTTAATGGCTTCACCAAATTATCCGGAACACACATTGACTACCTATTCACCGACTAATCAGTCCTCAAAAGGTCAATTGTGCTACATTTGCAATTCTTGAACAAGATCACATGCAAAATATTCTTCTATGCAATCAGCATCTTGATAACGGCAGCGGAAATACTGTCATGATGTAATTTGGATTGCACATTAATATTTCAAACTCATTGAATTTCTGTCACTTACCCCATCAACCAAATCAGCAACCTCCATTCCGAATACCCCACAGATGTACCCATACGTCACAAATGAATCATCGATCGTATCGTGGAGAAGCCCAGCAGCAACCACTGTGGAATTCGCTCCAATTGTCGCAAGCAACACAGCCGTTTCAATGCAATGCTGCAAATATGGATCCCCACTCGCTCTCATCTATACACAAAACACAGCAAAGTTTACAATCTATCAAACACGAGGAACATACATATTACCATAGAAAATCCAACAGAAACATGATAACAAACTCACTACCTGTCCCCTATGAGCCTTTTCAGCCTCATGGAAAGCCTTGATCACAAAATCCTCATAAAATATCTTATGCCTCAGCTGTGCACCCACCAGTAATTCATCTACATGAGGCAGTAAATCTTTCACAAATCTCACACCACCATCACCCACAAACCCATCCTCCATGTTGAACGTCAGCTCATCGACAAGCACAGCAGATGAATCCACATCAAGCGAACAGCTGTGCATACGAAAACTTAGCGAATCATGATCCAAACACGACCCAAACGTGCTCCTCACAAGCCCATTGAACAACCCATTCGTACTAGCAATCCCAAACGACGTCGTTTCCCCTCCTTTCTCCTTCGCAATCCGCACCGGAGGGCTCCTAGAAGACCCCACAACGCCACTACTGCTGCTCGAACCTGGACCCTGGAACATTGAAACCGGGCTCTGATCCCGCCAAGACGAGCTCAACGGCCCGCAATTCGAATACCGAAACGAGCTGCTGAAATTGCTGTAATCTTCACCACCCTTTTCCTGGCGAAGAAACCCTAATTCCTCGCTCGAGGACACCGACGAGTGCTTCAACAAGCACGATAACCCCCCGACCACCGTCCTCTGAGACGTCGAAGCCGACGATGAAGACGCCGACGACGTCCTCCCGTTGAGATCGAAGTCGTACGGCGTCGAACACACGCTGCCCGGCGGGCTTACGTACAAAGCAATGGTCGGAACCACCATCCCGGACTGAAAATTCAAAATCCGAACCCTAATTTCCCAAATTAAACTCCAATCTCAAAGCGGATTTGTAACAACTTATCAATTAAAACCCGGATTTGCTCGTATATGTATAAAAAAAGGAAGGAATTAGGGAAATAATTGAAGGAGACGTGTAAGAGAAGAAATCAACGTCAATTATTCACATAAATTTACGATCTTTGATCGATCTACAGAAATTTAAAGACAACGAAAAAGAAAAACACTAAAATTGAGAGAAATCGAAATGTAATTCACAGATCTAACAACAATTAAGAACCCTAACCCTAACCCTAACACGACCCCTATATTTTTCGAATTGAAGATGCAGAGAAAGCAAGAGAGAGAAAGAGTCGAGTAGAAAATTTATCGATCGCAGATTTTTCTTTTTCTTTTTCTTTTTCTTTTTTTTGGTGTTTGAAAATGGAGGGCATCTTTATTTATTTATTTAATTTAATTTATTTAATTTAATTATTTATTTAATGATGTGATTCTTTTGCCGTCTCCTTCTCTCTCTCTTCATTGTTGCGTAGCGGCCTGGGGAAGCAACAAGGAATTGACTAGACTGCCCTCATGTTTTACCCGAATTACCGGTAGATCCCGAAGTAGGGATGACAATGGATCGCGTATAAGTATAAGTGAGTGCGGATAGTAGGTTCGGGATAAGTGTACCCACCCCAAACCCATCACGGTATACCCGGCCCACCTCATACCTATCATATCGACTTTATTTTGTACATGATTAACTTTCAAATTAAAAAATACTTGTTTAAATTCAGTTATCCAAATTGTTTATCAATATTATAAGAAAATATAATTAATTTTTAAAAATAGTATTAAATATCTAATATGAGGGGTTTAAATAATCATTTTATACACACATTAGGGAGGGTACGGGGCAAGTAATAGATATCCGTTGGATACCCGCGGGTATTGGAGCGGATATGGGTATGGGTTTGTACCCGCCGAGGCAGGTACAAGTATTTATGTCATATCCGTGGTGAGTAATGGGGCGGCGTATGTGTATAGAATTTGGGTGGCAGGTACGAGTGTGGAGGAGGCACCCCCGTACCCACCTTGGCTCTTAGGAAAATTACTAATTAGATATTTTGAGTTTTAAAAAGAAAAAAGTTAATGTCGGAGCTAGTTTTGTGAGAGTGTTCTTATTTTTTTGCTAATGAAAAATAAGATTACCTAATAAATTCGGCTTATACGGCGACCCACGCACCACAACACTTAGTTAAGTAAGGTGTTACAATTCACAATCGAATCAGACCAAATTTATATCAATTGAATTCGTATAAGATTTACAGATATAAATCTATATTAGGATAGTAAAAAAGGGGAGAATAAATAGACAAGAAGGAAGAAAACATAGAGAAAGTTGGGGGGGAGAGAGAGAGCTACATCAATACAATACTCAACGTAATCACTACTGCACTCTAACACCTATTTATACTAACTAATTAGGGTTTAGGTTGATGATGTGGCAATTTACGATGACGTGTCGGTAGTTAGGAAGACTCGAGATTAATGCGGGCGTGACCATCGATAATATTCATGACATAAAGATTCATTAGGGACAGGTTCGAGGTGGAAGTCGAACTCCATACCTTTTGAACTAAAGTAGACACTCTATTTATTTACTTGTATCTTATCACTGAGTCAAGGCCCTGGTAAATAAAGGTGTTTTTATTATAAAAAATAAAAATTATTCTTTTTTTTATTAAAATAGATTGTTAGTTAGTCTTTTCTTGCAATTGTTGACGTGTCCGTAGAAATAAATTATTTTTGAGGTTATTGTGAGAATTGCGTTAACTTCAGTTTTCGATGGAAGCATGAATGTTAGATATGATTCTAACTATCTGATAAAAATGTGTAGTAATTGTCAAAAGAATTCATTAAATTCCAGTGAAAATAAACATATAATGTTAGATGCTGACAAAATATACTAATATACTATCAAAATCATATATTATTTTAATATTTTCCAATAGCAGTTCATCGGACTTCAAATTAGGGAACTAAAGTAATACAAGTTTAAATCTTAAGATATCTCAGTGTTTATATTAAAACTTCAGGCACTGAGTGGCAAAAGGGCAAATGTCATCACGTTTAAATAAAAAAGTTCCCTTTTCGTAAATTTGCTTTTTTCTTGATAAATTTTAGCTATCTATTTTCTTAAGTTCATATTCCTTGACGCAGGAAATTCGAATTATCTTGTTGCTCACCTTTTTTAATACGTAGATTATATATTTATATCTATTGTCGAGTGTTAGACATCTCGTTTATAATTTCTTAACACTTTGAAAGAAACTTAACAAATCTAGTATGCTCTGGTACCAATTTGTGGAGGAAAAACTTAAACAAATCTGATATACTATGATACCAAATCTGTTAGAGAAAACTTAATGCGGAAGCGTAAACCCCGGAAACAAGATTCGATTCAAATACTATGACTCACGCAAAACGAGAAGTAAACAAATATGGAGAAAGAAAGAACAAAACAAGAACACACATTATTTACGTGGAAACCACTCTACAATCGAGAGGGGAGAAAACCACGGGCGGAGATGTAGATTCTTTATTAACTGAACGGAAGAATTACAACGACACTTCCCAAACGAGATATATGGAAGAATTACAATCACTCCCTCTGAACTCTCATAGCACTCAAAATCTTGGAGGAATTGTGAAATCACCTCACTCTTAATGGCGGCGGCTCATAACCTTTGATTGGATCTGAATTGGAGAAAAACTCTCACTCTCAAAAACCAAAACCCTAAGCCCTTATTTATAGAAAATAATTAGGGCCTGCGAAAACGACTCCCGATCGATCGACCCCTACACGGCCAAAGTTCCGAATCTTTCCTTAAATCACCCGATCGATCGGTGACCACACGGCAGCCCCATAAAAATAAAACAAGTCATTTGAGACATAACCTAACAAATCCCCACCTTGGCTCAAATTACATATATAAAAGAGTTTCCTCCACCTTCTCCACTAAACCCCCACACACGGGGTTAACACAACGAAGTACGAAACCTAACCGAGCGAAGCTTGAACTTCCTGTTAGGTAGAAACTGAGTGAACATATCTGAGAGGTTATCAGCAATGCCAATCTTCTTCTCTGAATTGGCTCTCGACACATCACCTGAAACAGCCACCTGCTGCTGAACTGTGTTACTAAACTGAACTCCCTCTGGCTTACTCACCTGACCTGAATCACAAACAACTGATGACATCTTTTGTGGAGACAATAACGAAGACTCACCAAAGGTGACACGTCTACTCGTCAAGAATTGTTTGAAGCGAAAACCTTTCTGCTTCCCATAAAGCCTTTATTCACATACCACCAGTCCTGTGGACTGACCACACAAAGAGCCCCTCACACTATGCTCAGACAGACCCCTATCACCTGAACGATCCAATCTCAAACGTCCTAAATTTGTGATCTCTAGTTCTGTTAACAGCAAGGATGATGAAGATACTGCAACAGATCTAACAACTGTGAAACCGACAAGTTCATACAACGTACCTAACCTTCTGCCCTTCATAACTGTCAATGCACCCTTAACGACCTTCAAAACTACATGTACCCTTTAGACTCAAGAGTACCTAAAGAGATAAGATTCTTCTTCAAATCAGGAACATGAAGAACATCGCCCAAAACCCTGATAGTGCCATCGAACATCCTAAAACGAATTGTTCCTATGCCCAGAACTTTGCATGGATTATCATTACCCATCAAAGCAACTCCACCTTGAATAGACTCGTACGTCGAAAACCAATCCCGATTGGGACAGACATGATAGGAGCAACCCGAATCCAAAATCCAACTATCTTTCAAATTGAACTGAGGTTCAGACACGGGCATAAGAAAATCTTCATCCTCACCATTCACAACACTAGCTGCTATGGATCTTTGGTCGGACCCGTTATCTGCTTCTAATTTTCTCTTAAGCTTATAACAGTCTTTCTTAATGTGTCATTTCTTATGACAGTAGTTACAGGTTAAGTCTTGATACCTAGACTTAGACTTGTTTCTACTATGATCATACTCGGTTCTCCCCCTCACAAATAAACCACTACCTGAGTTATAAACAGAATCAGATAATTCCCTATCTACTAGTTCTTTACTCAGTAGGTTTCTCTTAACTTCATCAACAGATATGGTTTGTCTACCACCATAAATCATGCTTTCGACAAAACCCTTATATGAAGTAGAGAGAGAACATAACAACAACATTGTCTGATCTTCATCCTTAGGAACATCATCCAATTCTTTCAAATCTTGAATAATTGAATTAAATTAACTGACGTGGTTCTTAAGTGACGTACCTTCTGACATACGAAACGTGAATAACTGGCACTTAACTGCGAGTTTGTTGGAGACACACTTGAAACATAACATATCCTGCAATTTCTTCCACAACTCCTTAGCGGTCTTCACTTCCAGAACTTCTGTCAAAACGTCATCGGTAAGATACATCTGAATTGCTGTGAGCGCCTTCTCATCCAACTCCTCCCATTGTGCTTCTGTAAGATTCTCTGATTTCTTCTCTTTCCCATCTAAAGCTTTCTTCAAGCCATTATGAGTCAAGAGGCCCTTAACGCAAACCTACCATGAGCTGAAGCTCCCTTGACCACCAAACTTCTCAATTTCGGATCTAATTGCGGATGTCATATTATCAAATTGAAATAAACAGGGCTCTGATACCAATTTGAAAGAAACTTAACAAATCTAGTATACTCTGATACCAATTTATGGAGGAAAAACTTAAACAAATCTGATATACTATGATACCAAATCTGTTAGGGAAAACTTAATGCGGAAGCGTAAACCCTGGAAACAAAATTCGATTCAAATAATATGACTCACCCAAAACGAGAAGTAAACAAATATGGAGAAAGAAAGAACAAAACAAGAACACACAATATTTACGTAGAAACCCCTCTACAATCGAGAGGGTAGAAAACAACGGGCGGAGATGGAGATTCTTTATTAACTGAACGGAAGAATTACAACGACACTTCCCAAACGAGATATATGAAAGAATTACAATCACTCCCTCTGAACTCTCGTAGCACTCAAAATCTTAGAGAAATTACGAAATCACCTCACTCTTAATGGCGGCGGCTCACAACCTTTGATTGGATCTGAATTGGAGAAAAACTCTCACTCTCAAAAACCGAAACCCTAATCCCTTATTTATAGAAAATAATTAGGGCCTGTGGAAACGACTCCCGACCGATCGGCCACTGCCGATCGATCGACCCCTACACGGTCAAAGTTCCAAATCTTTCCTTAAATCACCCGATCGATCGGATTCTCTCCCGATAGATTGGTGACCACACGGCTGCCCCATAAAAATAAAACAAGTAATTTGAGACATAACCTAACACACTTAATAACAGATTTTTAATTGTCATCAACTCAATAAAAGCTCGTCTTGTTATAATATTATTATTGCTATTATTGTTACAACAATTAATCTAAAACTAATCTAACTATATGTCAATATACCAAAAAATAACTCAACTTTATTTTCTAACTAAAAAATAATTCAACTCTAACTTTTCTACCAAAAATAACCAAACTCTAGAAGTTTGATCTAAAAATACTGAATTGTGGTGTATGGTATAATACTCTGACAATATATTTTTCTTCTACGTATTTTTGGTTTGGCTTATTCTCTTGCGGCATTCATCTGTTGTCGTGCTTGATCTTTGCCTCAGACTGTTGGCCCTTTTTTGGAGTTGTACTTAATTTATAAAATAAAAAAAATATTTTTTTTGGTTTAGTTAGGTGGAAAAAAAAAGTCAAACCAAAAATACATAAAAAAAAAATATGTTGTCAGAGCGTTATATCACAAATCATGCTTAGCTACCAATTCTATATTTTTTAAATTAATTTTAGAGTTTCGTTATTTTTAGTAGAAACGCTAGAGTTGTGTTATTTTTTAATTAAAAATAAAGTTGGGTTATTTTTGGATAGAAACTTTAGAGTTCGATTATATTTTAGCTAAAAATTAGAGTGCAGTTATTTTTTGATATATTAAAGTATAATTATATTATTTTTATATTAATTAGTGTTATTGTTATTATTATTATTCAAGTTTATCCAATATAGATTCTTCCGGAGATTTGTTTGGGGATCTTATCCAAAGATTGTAAAGTAATCATTATATTATATAACTAAATATATATATTTTTTTTTGGATGACTAATTTATATATGAAATTAATATAAAAATAAATGGGGCCCAATTGTTGCGTTAATGGCGATCATGCTTAATAATTAAGCGAATTCCTTGGAATAATCCAATAAATTTCGAATATATATTTACCTAAGTTTTAAATACAGTTTTTAAAAAAAATTATCTATATTTTATAACTTTTTAAAAATTATCTTAATAATTAAGCGAATTCCTTGAGGGAGAGTAGTACCCAGATGGGTGACCTCCTAGGAAGTTCACACTCTCAAGTTGGGGCATTGGGCAACAGCCTCTCTTCAGGTTAACACTCCAAAGGGGGAAGGCTGCGTACGTCCGCCCCCCAGACCCTGTGTAGGCGGGAGCCCTTGAAGCACTGGGTATGCTCCTTTTTTTATCTAAATTTTATAAAATTTTACAATATTATACCTTAATGATAATACTATTAACATCTATTAGTTTTTACTAATGTAGCATTTAAAAAATATTTTTATAAAATATAAGTTTATGTATTTTTTTAAATATTTAAAATATTTTTAATATTCAAAATTATTTTATATGTACATTCTAATTTTTTTAATTTTTTTTCTTTTTTTCAAAAGTCACATTAATATAAAGTAACAGATGTTAACAACTTTAACATTAAAGTGTGACATTAAAAAAATTTGTAAAATTTATGCAATTTTTTAAAACTACACCTGAATTTTAAATAATTTTTAGTTTAAAAAAAAAACCGTAATCTATGTTACACTTTAATCAAAATTTTTTTTTGCTTTCGTTTTATTATTATATTATTTATAATAGGAATATAACTATAATATTCTCATCCTATAAATTAAATAGTTGACTTTCCCTATGGAAGGAAAAAAAAAATTATAATAATTCATGTACATATAACTCATTCGGTAAACGAATAATCGAAGAGACTTTTTTTTCGTATTTGGTCTGGTTCAGTCTAGCTTCGAACTAATGAAGATACTTATTTTAAAACAATGACATCTGAGATGGACCGAGAAATTGAAATTTTACAGGGTGAGCCAAAGTTTTTTTTTTTGGTGGGGGGGGGGGGAGTTATGTAGCAATCGTGATCGTAAATCCAATTCAAACCTGACTATTTGGTTTATTATTATACTTAACTACTCGTTATTGAAAAAGGCTTCGGTTCTTGATTCAAACCTATCAATCCAGTCCCGAATGATGAAGATTTTTAATTAAATATTATTTAGGATATAAAATAAGATTGAAATAGAATAATAATGCGTTTTGATCTCATATGATTCATTTCAGTGTCATTTATCGTTCAATATATTAAACTGTTAGGTCAAAGTTTTAATGGCTTAATATGGTGATTTTTTTCCATTTTATTAACTAGGTCATTTTTAGTTCAGTTGATAAATAACATATCCTGTTTAAAATTATTATTGACCAATAATGCGAGCCAGATAAGAGAAGAACAAAAATTAGTTTCTTAAAATTTCCATTTTACTTTCACCAAATGGAACCTGTATATAAAAATAGAATATGATTATCGAATCTTTTAACTCCAACCGTTGACTTTGTTTAATGGACAAATCCAATATTGATGTTTGGTCAAACTGTTTTCTAACAATAGAAATTGTTTCTCGTAAAAATTTATTCCAAAATTTTAATTGAAAAAATAACGCTTCTCCTATAAAATAAAAATTGGGGCAAAAATTTATTTCGTTGTTTGTCCAAACATGCCCCAAATCACTTGGTCACTTGCTTGGACAAGGATCCTGTGCATTTGTTTTTAACAAACGTATCGTACATTTTACCGTATCAAATAATCTTGAAACTATTTATATGTATATAACTTTATAGATATACGTACAAAGTTACTTAATAAGACAAAATATATGATGCATTTGCTTTTAACAAATGCATGCAATCTTTGCCCAGCTTGTTCATTTTATAAATTTCTGTAAAAAATTTAATAACAGTGAGATTAGAATATTATTTCACCCAAGTCTATAGACTAAAAAGTTATTTTACAAAATTTATAGATTAAAAAATTATTTCACCGAATCTCGGATTACTAATATGAGCAACAAATCTAGTGATCTAATGACAATTTATTAAAGACTAAATGGGCTTTTATGATAAGGACAACTAGGGATGGCAATGGAGCGGGATGGGTACGGGAGGTGTCTCTTTCATACTCGTACCTATCACCCAAATTTTATACCCATGCCTCCCCTATTACCTGCAATGGATATGAAGTTGGTACCTATACCCGCCCTGGCGGGTACAAATTCATACCCGTACCTGCCCCTACCCGCCCCTGCCTGCCCTTACCCGCTTCGTACCTGCCTTGTTATCTATCCATGTTCAACTTATTACCCATAAATTCATTTCTTTTTACCTTCAATAATAACCATGAATTCATACTTATAAATTGCGTAAGAAATATTTTGTATAAAATAACACAATGGGTAACTCCAATATGTGATTACGAGACGGATATATGCAGGTATGGGGCGGGCCGGGTGGGTACAAGCCCATACCCGTACCCGCCCCATACCCATGACGGATATTGATATGTGTAACCTACCTGTACCCGTTACCTGCCTCATTTATACCCTGTACCCGTCCCAAACGGGACATTACCCGTTAATAGATTTTATCTGTCCCATTGCCATCCTTAAGAACAACTTTTTCTTCTTTCTTTTTTCCTTCTTTTTAATTAATTTCATTTTCCTA
Organism: Simmondsia chinensis; assembly: GCA_018398585.1. NCBI lineage: Eukaryota > Viridiplantae > Streptophyta > Magnoliopsida > Caryophyllales > Simmondsiaceae > Simmondsia > Simmondsia chinensis. The sequence continues at coordinate 618,386 of JAGTTD010000021.1, forward strand.
ATTTTCTCTCTATTGTCGGAAATAAAAATTTGATTTTTCTTTTTAATTAATTAGCCGCATGTGACTACCACGTGGCCACGCCTGGACGGCTGCTACAGCAACGTGCTCCGCGCATTCAGTGCACACGTGTCTGAATTGTCGGCTTTGGCGGCTCATGCTTCTGACCACAGCCTCCCACTTGGTGTTCAGCTCTAACAAATAAGAGTCGGTTCCAAAAATAATACTGAAAAATAAAAAAAATAATATTAAAAAAAATAATTTCAAATCTACTGTTGAATCGCTTTTACAAAATGCGGTTATAGTAAATCGCGTTAAGAAAACGCGTTTCAGATAAACAAAAACCGCGTTTCGGTTTAACATAATTAAAACCGCGTTTTAATAACGCGGTTTACTATAACAAGAACCGCGTCTTGATAAAGCGGTTTACCATAATAAAAATCGCGCCATATGAACGCGGTTTAATATGGTCAAAAGCAATGAAGCCGAGCCCTTAACAAGCTCGTATCGAGCCCCTTAACGAGCTCTTATCGAGTCCTTATCAAACTGTTCGATAGCGAGCCGAGCACCCCCTGTTCGAACTTGGCTCGTTAAGCTATCGAGCTCTCCTAATGAACATGAACGAGCTCTAATTGATTTTGAACACGAGTAGTTCATTGAACGCTCAGTTCCTTTACACCCCTACTCACCGCCGGTCATGTCATCCGCTGTTGCCCTTCTTCTACTTTATACGCCGGAGATCTTTAAGTATCATTGTCGTAGCTATTTGATCACTACTGAATTAATAGCCTTTTATTGATAACTTTTCCTGATTTCTTACCACCTCCACTTATAATGTTGGAGCTTCATTGAAAGGAACATGGGATCAATGTGACGATCATCACGAATTGCGGCATAATGGCGACTATAAGCGATGCAAATGGTGTTTGTGCGTACTGTGAATAAACCGCGTTCAGTAAACGCAGTTTATAGGTAAACCACGTTTAGTAAACGCGTTTTAAAGGTAAACCGCGTTCCTATAGCGTGGTTTATTTCTCTATGAACCGCGTTTTATTAATGCGTTTTATATAAATTTAAAACGCGTTTTATAGACGTGGTTTTTATGCATTTTAAACGCATCACCTTGACGCGGTTCAGTATAGCCGCGTTTTGTAAACGCGGTTCAACAGTAGATTTGGAATTATTTTTTTTTCATCATTATTTTTTTTATTTTTTTATTTTTCAGCATTATTTCCGAAACCGACTCAAATAATAACAACTAGTATTATCCCGTACAATATACGAAAAATATTTACAATTTAAAAAAATAAAATATTATATTCACATGTTTTATTATTTTAAACTTAAATTATTACTTTTAACTACTATTTTTTATTAAATTTTCTTTTAATTTTTAAACTATTTTTAAAAAAATATTATGCTAAATTAGCCTAAAGTTTATTGACTTAAAACTTTCTATACAAATGTTCAAAAAAAATATAAGTCTCCAATTTAAATGCAAGACTGTTGAACCGTTAGTTCTCCCAATTTTTCTTATCCGTGTTGCATCAAAAAATGCAACTGTCTCAAAGAGAAACAATAACAACATATTTCAAATACAATATTATAAAATATACAAACAATCGTACATCGCACCGGAAAAAGTTATTGCGTATATGTATATATATAAGCAAGATAAGAAAAAGAAGAGAACTGCGAAGGGCTTGGGCAAACAAAAGAAAAAGAAGGATTTGGTAAAAAGGCAACAACGTTAAAAATGCCAGTAAAATCCTTGCCATGGAGCGCAAGCTGAAGATGGGGAAAAGACTAGGGGCTGAATTTTGATGGTTTTGATGCACTTACCTTGAGTGCCTTACTTCAATAGATTTATGGCATCATTGTCCTATTTTCCTATCTTTTGGTTAGTCATGTAGCTGCGTCTTGCCTAGTGGTGTTTGAGGCTCGTTCTATTTTGCTTGTTTTGCTTATCTTTCTATGTGTTTGGTTTTGTTGTTTTGGTTACCATTCTTCTATGGATTGACTCAGAACTCGCTTGATCAAGTTGCCTGTTATGTATCGTAACTCTGCCGCTAATTATCGAAAAAAAGCAAGATGAGAAGGAGGAAGAGGAAATCCTAGAAGGGACAAGAAACTCCAACGAAGAAGTGGAAACCAAATACAAGCCACCAATTTAAAATGCTCGTGATTCTCATTCTTTTTGCCAACCGGTCCGCAATCCCCGCATTTCAAACTAACATGACATGATAACATGATACGAAAATATAACAATAACAACAACACCAAACTTAGTGCCTTCAAGGGCTCTCGCAAAAGCAGGGTCTGAGGAGGGTAGATGTACGCAACCTTCCCCCTTCAGGGTAGCCCCTGAAGGGAGGCTGTTTCCGAGAACCCCCGGCCTAAAAAGTTGGTCCACATCAATCAGTCAAAGATCTGGCAACAGGAGAAGCATAAAAAATACATGAGTATGGCAAAAAAAAAAAAAAAACAGACTTAAAGAATGCTACACAGGCATCAAACACAAATAAGGCGAGATAAAGAAAATGATAGAAAGAAAAGAATATAGATAGAGGATAGAGATAGATGTAGAAGAGATAAGGAATGAGAATGAGAATGAGCTAGTGATAGATAAGCTAGAGCCAAAGATAAGGTAGAGACAAAGACTAACCTACTCCGACCGGATCATCTTATACCCTTATACTAGCCTTCTATTGGGCCCTATCTAAGGCCATCTCCTCCCGAAGGTTTAGGTGGGTGAGGTCTTGTCGGATCGTCTCAAGCCATCTCTTCTTTGGTCCGCCTCTAGATTATTTTTTTTTGATAATTAGCGACATAGTCGCGAACCCCCAGGAGGGGCAAGGCTAAATACATCTACTCTCCCCACACCCTGCTTTTGCGGGAGCCCTTGAGGCACTGGCGGGTGGTTGTTGTTGTTGTTGTAGTAGCGAACAAAGCGGGTCACTCGACCAAGCGAGACCTAAGTCCACCTGTAAAAGAACGCGGATGAAAAGAGAAAACAAAAAAGACAAAAAATAGAAAGACAAACAAAAACAGGCAAAACATACGCCTCAAAACATGACAATGCATGACAACGACTACATGATCTACCAAGCGACAGGAAATTAGAGCATCGGAGCACTACAACTGATGAAGCACGGGATTCGGCGAAATTGGATCAAAGTCATTGCCATCATTCAGATCAATGTCATAAACTGAATTTTTACAGTCGGTTTGAATTTAAACTAACATGTTTAACACATTTAAGTAATTGTGTTAAATTTGGATTTGGGTTAAATCAACCATTTTTTTTTTCTGCTAACGAGGAACCCGATTAACAAGTAAACTATGTCCCATGTGGCTAACCATACACCACAGGAGCCAATTAAAATCGAACTGTAGTCCTTTTCACCTAAAGTAACATTATAACTCCTCATCACTTTGCCTCCTACTAATGGGATAAGGCCCTCGATCGTTTATGTAATTATGTCACGTTATGCGAGTTAATTTAATCTATATTTGGTCATATTTACTTAATAACTTATTTTGCATGGTTATAATTAGGGGTGGCAAATGTATCGTGTCGTATTGTGGCCGTGTTTGTGCTATGCAAGGGATCTTAGAAATGGGGTCAATCCGAACCTAACCTATTTATTAAACGGATTAGGAACTTTCAATCATTACCCAACCCAAGGTTACCCATTTAATTATATTGGTAACTTTTTGTTTTACTAAATCTAATTTTTTAACTTACAAACATGTTAATAATGTACTTCATGGTTGATACTACCAATAAATACTTGTTATATTTATAACTGTTAAAATAAATTATTAAATTAATATTACTAAATATAGTTCAAATTATCTTAACTACCACATATATATATATATATATATATATATATATATATATATATATATATATATATATATATATATATATATATATATATAATAACAATAATGTATCACTTAAATGCCTAACATAACTATATAAACGGATCAATTGTGTCGAAAATAGGTTATACGGGTCAAACCTAAATTCAACCCAATTACCTAAACAAGTTAAACGGGTCAATCCAAATTCAACCTGCCTTCAAAATCCCCAACCCAAACTCACTATCTTCGTGTCGTGTCCGTGTTGTGCTATCGTGTCGTGTCAGATTTTGACAGCCCTAGTTATAATCATGGTGTACATTAATTATTAGGGTTATTTACGCCAAATATGCATGTACTTTTGCATATTATATTAATTTAGTCTATGTTCAAGTTACATTATGTAAATTTAGTCATCGAGTAAAATTATGTTAAGCAATAAAATTTTTAGTGGACCACTGATAATTAAGTTGTTTTAAATTGGGCCAAATGGTGATTTTTCATTCTTAGTACAACATATCCAGTGTTCTAAGGGCTCCCGCCTAAGTAGGGTTGGGAGGGACAGATGTACGCAACCTTCCTCTTGAGGGTATTTACCCCTGAAAATAGGCTATTTTCAAGTGTCTCTAACTTGAGGGTGAGGACTTATCAGGAGGTCACCTATCCTGGTACTGCTCTCACCCAAGCATGCTTAACTTCAGAGTTCTAATGGGATCCGATGACGGAGTGTTTGTACCCTCTTTGGTACGCTTAACTTTAGGGTATTTTTCATTCTTAGTGCTATGACCAATTTGAAATTATGTTAAGGATGCAATTTTTAATAGTACTTAGGTATTTAAAATGAGTTGCCACGTCAAGAGGGATATTCTGATTAATATACTGTAGTGGGCAGTGACCTGCCTCGTCAGTTTTCTCCACAGAATAAGACACCATTACACCAGAGAAGGTCCTATTTATTAATACGAAAAAAATTTGAAGTTCCAAAAAGATATATTAAAAAGATCACAACCCTTTTTATTATTCTTACAAAAGTTGCAGTATTAAAATGTAAATTTTTAGCTACATAAAAGCATAAAAGTCAGTGTACTTTGTTAAATTTTACCGGGCCTTTAGGTCCGACCCAAGGAGTTGGCACACAAAATCCACATATAAGCCCAAGCGGGGTTTTGTCCTATAACCAATTGACAATAGGTGGAGTAATCCACTAGTCTTATAAATTGATCCATTTACTCTCACCTGTCCTATGTGGGATTCACATTTCAACTCACATGTAGAGTTCTTACTCTTAATATACTTAAAGCATAATAAAAAATCTCTCATATAATTAGACAAATAATTGACAGATGAGTTTGTCTAACATGAATTCACAGGGCACATTTTAAGAAAATAATAAATTGGTGGCTAAGTGTGTTGCGTGATATGACGCTCTTACACTATATTTTTCTTCAACGTATTTTTGGTTTGGTTAGGCACGTAGTCAAACCAAAAATACGTAAAAAAAAAAAATATATATTGTCGGAGCATTATATCACGCACCACACTCAACCACCAACTTAGTATTTTTTAAATCAAAATTTTGGAGTTTGGTTATTTTTTTTGTAGAAAAGTTAGAGTTGTTTTATTTTTGGTACATTGAGATACAGTTGGATTATTTTTAGATTAATTGTTATTTTTTCAAATCAAAATTTTAGGTTTGGTCATTCTTTTTTTTATTAGAAAATATAGTTGGATTACTTTTTGATACATTAAGATATAATTTAGTTACTTTTAAAATAATTATTAAATTAGATGCGATGATAATTAATACAAATACTACACAACATGACACATTTCATGCGAATAGTAAAATCCATAGGTAGGTGCAGGGGTGTTCATAAAAACCTCAAATCGAAAAAGCCAATCTGAAACCGAGAAAACCTAACCAAAAATCTCAGTTATTAAGTTGGAAGAAGCGATTCGGTTATTGAACCGCTAAAAATTTTGGTTAATTTGAGTGGTTACGGTTCATGGATTCTAATAAAACGGTTAACCGAATAAACCGATTAGTATATTTACGAGAGCATTATAGTTGTACATTATAAGTTATCGTCTAGTGGGTAAATACTCATATTTAGTTTTGTATGATTATGAGTTCAATTTAATTTAGTTTCAACCTTTTATATTCCGAACATAAGTCAATCTAAATTAACAGAATAACTATGTAGACTTATAAATATAATTGACAATCTAAACCTAAGTGCTTACTTGGTTTACCTACTTTTTAGAACGTACAACAGTAGTAAACTTTTAGGATTTAAATAGGTAAGAAAAATATTTGAATTTCTTTTCTGATAAGTGGTTAATCGATTAATCGAATTGACCAATACCGAAATTTCAGTTAACTAATTTTAAGCGGTTGATAATAGTTATTGAATTAAATTAAACAGTACAACACTCACCAGGCATGCGGCCACCGTGAGTCAATTTGCGTGCTTGACTTGATCAAGATTCTGAATCTTCCACCGTTGATCCAACGGTCAGGATTCTTCTAGTGGGCCCCGCTACGGACCATGCTGTTTAGATTCCATGAATCTGCCGGTTAACTGTCAATTTCCTGCTCATTTTTCATAATAGCACTTTTAAGTATTTTTATTTTTAAAATAACATATAAAAATACTTATCAGAATCTTATCTTAATGATAAAAGGTAAATAAAGGAATAAAATATTACTTTATAACAAAAGGTTCGAAGTTTAATTCCCTCGTTGAACCTTTCCCTGAGTAATCATTGACTTAACTGACTTTTATGGTGTGTGAGTCGTTGCATGAGTCAGGGTATATTGGATAACCGAGTTTCTTGTTTGCAAAAAAAAATATAAAAATTGAAAATTTTTAAATTAGCACATTCAGTTAGCAAAAATTAGAAAAACTTTATGTTTTTTGTAATAGAATTAAGGAAATTTTATATATTTATAAAAAATACAATTGTTTTAGTTAATTATCGTACTAATATTATAAGTTCAAAAGATAAAAAAATATTTTTAAAATTTTTATAAAAAATATTATTAGATAAAGTCATTTTACTTTAAATTATAAAAATAAAAATAAAATTAAACAATAAAAAATTGTTTTTTTTAATAGCTAGTAGTAATAGCGGAGAAGAAATAAATAAATTCTATACTGTTCTTTATCCCTCTGAAATAACAAACAAAAAAGTAGAATGATACTATAATATTTTTATTAATATTATAATATCATTACTATATAATTAATTAAAATAATAATTTTTATAAATATAGAAAACCTCTTTTTTCTACAAATATGAAAAAATTCTTATTTTTCTCAAAACATAAAATCCTATCTAAGGATAAAAATAAATATTTAACTATTTTATTTTGAGAGGCAAAATGGTCAAAAAAGTAATTTGGGAGCAAAGTGATAAGTTTTTAAAAGTGAGGAGGTTTAATGAGTGATTTTATTTGTGAGGAGGATTTTCTATTTTTGAAGCAAAAGTCAAAAAGATTTTGTGTAATTTACCCAAAAATCTATTTCACAAAATTTATGGATTAAATTTTTTTTTTTTTTTGATCAGAAGGATTAAAAATTAATATGTTAAACCTCATCGTACTATTATATAGTTTACCCCAAATTTAATCATACAGGATTTAAGTGTGACGTAGGAGTGATTTTATGGTTTATACAATATAATTATGTATGAAATATTGGTTTTATAAATTTAAAAATTCATGTGTTACTATAATGTAGCAACCAAAGAACATCGTTACTAGGCGCGCGGTAGCAGCAGCAACAACAACAGACTCGGTACTTCAAAGGCTTTCGTATAAACAGGGTCTGAGAAGGGTGGATGTACGCAACCTTACCCCTTTAGGGGTGTAACCCTGCCGAGAGGCCGTTTCCGAGGACCTCCATCTTATAGGGTTGACGACATGAGGATTCCTCAAGAGGTCACCCATCCTGGTACTACTCTCGCCTAAGCACGCTTAACTTCGGAGTTTTAATGAGATCTTGTGTCTTAATGCATAGTAAATAAACCCTATCGTTACTAGGCTAGACTCTAAACAAATAAGATACCAAACAAACCCTTAAATTTATTCGTTTTTGTATTTCATTATGTCTATAATATTATAGCAACATACTCAGTGCCCCAAGGGCTTCCGCCTAAGCTGGGTCTGGGGGAGATATACGCAGCCTTCTCCCTTCAGGGTATTACCCCCTGAAGAGAGGCTGTTTCCCAGTGCCCCTAATCTGAGGGTGAGGGCTTCTCAGGAGGTCAATCATCTTGGTACTACTCTTGCCTAAGCATGCTTAACTTTGGAGTTCTAATGAAATCCGATGACGGTGTATAGGTACTCTTTGGTATGTCTATAATATTATATGGGTTGAAATTATTTTTCAATATTATTTTTTAATTAAATTTTTTTGGTCAAAACATATAGCTTGAAAGATGCTCTAGTTAATAAATGCTCACACTTCTCGGCGGTGCACCGCTATGGTGGAGATTTTCACAGCTTTTTTTTTCCATAATAATTAGCGATAAAGTCATAATATAAAACAGATAACTTGTACAAACTAGCTATGAGTAAACCCATTTAACAGAAATTAAAACGAGACAAATACAGAACAATATCTCAGCCTAAGAAAACAGGATTATAAGCAAAAATAAGTGAAAGTAACATGCACTAAAAGACTTGTAACCTTCTTTATTGAGGTTATCATACTTGGGATTTTACTCAGAATCGTTGAAAGCTTGTAAATATTACAAGACCGAATTTAGAATTGTAAGATTGTATAGTATAAAATATTGTTAAGAACTCCACATGTGACTCTATCGTGAAAATCACACATTAGAGTTGTAAGAGTGAATAGGTCAATATATATAAATCTAACGTGTTACTCCACCTATTGCTAATTAATTTTGGAATGGAACCCCACTTGGACTTATTGTTAGAACAAATTATTGAAATACTTGCAAAATTTTCCAAAATACCGGGAACCGGGTAACTGAGAGATCTCAGGTGTTGAGGCGTGTAATCACTTTCCTTAAGGCTTATTTCGGTATACGAAATATCCTCGGGGATACAACAACAACCATATATGAAGAAGAGAATATGTAAAGGGAGAGACATAGTGAGATGAATGAGAATAACCTTTTCAAAGACTTTCACAAATATGAATTTTTCACGTGCTAGTTGCAATTGTATTTTATTTCTCAAAACATGAAAAGAGAATTACTTTTCTTCTCTTTTTAAATGAATCCCCCAAAGGGCTATTTATAGTTTTTCAAGTGTCTCTTCAAGAAGGGACACATCCCTTCATGAAGAGTCACTTTCTTTTTTAATATTACACAATTATTGCAAGTAAACACATTTCATATGTGTTCTCTTAAATAATAGGGAAAAATAATATAAGAAAATAAGGTTCAAAAGACGTCCCAAACTTATCAAAATGTTACTGTAATTCTGTAAGATTTGTGTGTCAACATACAAATGGCACTGTTGGATTGTGTATCGACACACGGGCCCTGTGTGTCGACACACATCCCATACAAGTTCAAAACACTTAACCAAGTATAGGACAATCACATACATTTTGAAAATACACCAACATTCCCCCACTATTTTCAAAATGCCATCATTCTCGAATAATCAACATCTCAAATTAAAGGAGACCTTATTGTGCATCAATGAGGGTGTCTCACGATTGAACCCCCAGCTAGTGAAGAGACCATACAGTTAATCGGATCGAAAATGGTAGACCAAGCTTTGAACCATACAACCCATTTGACTAACCGACTATCTAATCACGCACAAGACGTGCTCCCCGTACATACCCTACGACTCCCAGATCGACACATTCTGTGGCCTTGTGTCCTGTACCCTTCGTAAGTGTTTCAGGGCCAAACCCTTAGTAAAAAATCACCCATTTGAAGCTGCCAAACTTCAACACTCACTAAGGTGGACCTCATTGATCATGTCCCTGCGACGCGACATTCAATAAGTTTTTAAAAACCAGGGCCATTAAGAGCATAAGCTCATCCTCTTAGTATCTCTAACGCAGGTACCAAGCACTACACACTAGGGATGGAAAAATTCTTTTTTAGTGCTTGCAGTCACACGGATGACAAGTCTCTCTCATTAAACTCGAGACCTAGCGTCATACTACGCGTCGAGTTGAGGGCCTATCATGGGTGACTAATAATGACAGGTTTCACACCATCCCTTTAATTATCAAGTCTCTAGCAATGTTCTCAAATAAGACATCTACTAGTTTCAGACTTACATTTCAAAGTCCACAGTGATCACTCAATCTTTTATGAGTTATCTCACTTCACAATATTTGACACTGTTGTGTCCGGACTTTCAGTGATACATCTCACTCTTTCACATTTAAAAACATCTCACTATCACAACGGAGAGATATAGACAACATTGGCTTGTGCCACAAAGGAATTTTAAACACAAGATCCTTTAATCGCTATGTTTCTTTTCAAGCTGAAACCAGAGCAATAAACTCTATTATCACAGTGGAATTTATAACACGTGTTAGTTTCTTGAAATTCAAGGAACAACACCCCCACCACTTATAACATTTACTAGCTTTTAAAACCATAGTCATCCCTCTCGGATGTTCAACTGGCGTTCAAGTATTCTTCTAGATAGAAGAGTATTCATTAAAATAACACCACAACGCGTGGTCATTCCAGTACCTTGTGTACTCCATGCCAGTTATCTTTACTTACATAGCTAGTTATTTACACTCAGCCATTCAACAACCAAGGCTATATCTAACCTTTTCAATTTTCAATTATACCATTAGAACATTTTCATTTGATTCTAAGTATTCATACCAAATTTCAACATGTAAACAATGTACATTCACACAATGAATCCACTGTCATTATCAGACTATTCATTTACACTATTCGGATTCATTAACTACCTCTTACAAGAGGCCACATCGCAAGACTTCATAGACTCGTCATAGAATCACAATATATGACACAACAATATTAAACTTTGATGTTCATATTATCTCTAGTTCATTCTTCTAGAAATACACAAGTCCGATCGCTAGGGACTTCTCTTTTCACACTTTTATTCTTTCAAAGTTCTAGAGTCTTTTCAGGGATATACCCTCAAACATGACTTTCATCATAATTTATTTTAATTCATATTATCACAATGCATCATTCAAGATCAATAAAAACTCGAAGTCACTTTCTATGTAGTCATATACATTTATGTCTTAGGATGTTTACTCCACCCATAATTCAGTCATACGAAAATACATGCCATTTATACGCATTAAAACTTATGGGTAATAGAGTCATCATAATTCAGTATTTACATACTCTTTAAATTTATCACGTTGATGACTAACAACATCCTAACATGTGAACATATCATCACACAAAAATCTCATTTACCGTGCAACAATTGCATGAATCTATCACTCAGTTTGAGTATTTAAAATGCATTGTATAAAATACACTTCATTTTAATTGGTTACTCAATCATCATATACATATGCCCTTAATACGCAAGTAAACTTTACTTCAACCGCATTAATCATGATGATAAAGTTTTCCACACGCATGCCGGTTTGCATTGGAACATTACATCCAATAACTTTGGAAAAACCCACCGAAGATATGTGGTCAGTTATAAAATTACAAATCACCATTTCCAAGTGCTTTTCTACAATTTCTCTCATCATTCTTAATCATGGACTTTAACGTGAATTTCTTTATATCAGTCATACTAAGGATCAATATATCTAAAAATCACCATACATTTCATGATCCATTGGGGTCCATTCAAATTCACATTACTTTCACGTATCAAGCATTCAAACGGCATTCAATTCTAAATAACCAAGCCGTAAAAATTCATAATCACATTTAAGTTCATGGATATATGGACCTCATAACCACATCAATATATATGGTAACACAAATCATTTTCATGATGCATTAATTTCAATTTAATGAAATCATACTTCCATGCATATAAGCATTAATCATACAGCCACATTAATGTCCATACTCATATTTTCATGCAAGTATTAGTTATATTAACTAATACGTATTGATATTTTAACATCATTAATATGTATACATGATTATACACAAACTTCTTTCATAATCATGATTATATAAACACTGCTTTTCATGACTTTCCAAATCTGCTATCGTTCACTTAATTACGCCCTAATGTAATCCCTTAGTGAACAATACGCTTATGAGATTAGATTTATAACCATCTAAATAAGAACGAATCAATATACCCATATTTATTTCCTATTATGGGCTCTTCTCACATAAATATAAACATACGTGCACTAAACCTCAATTTAATTGTTGTTCATATTTTAATTTCATACAATAATGAATTTACCATACACAAATGCACAATTTATACTTTATTCCAAACTATGAATGCATTTTCATATTTCATGAAGAACCCATTGTTCTTTTCAATTCGTAAAATACATGTATCATTATTAATATACTTCATTTACTCATTTATTATTATTAGTTTTGGCATCATCTCGGCATCTGGTTTCAACAACCACGCTAAACAAGGTTTTACCTTTTAGCATCACCTCGACGTTTGGTTTCAACAACCACCCGAAACACGAAATTTCATATAATCAAAATTCTAACAACCATGTATTTAAAATTCCATATTATCCTCAGTTAAAATGCCAAAACAATTAAATATACATGGCTTCTTGGATCGTTATCTGTGTAACTTATACAGAAACAAATTTTAACCACTTGATGTTAATATATTATTATATCTCATATCATGCATGTAGAAGCATATGCATGAGTGGTTAACACGCCGGTTCGAGTCTCTCAGACAACGCTTGCCCTTGAACACGGCGGTTCGAATCCAGTAACCATTTTCACACCCCTCATTTTATTCCCCTTTTTTTCCTTTCCTTTCGATTTATATGGGCTGTTGTATAGATTGTGCACGAAATGCAATTTGAATCAATGGCTAAGGATCATATCAATTTCTCAAGAGACGCCGGTTCGAATCTGAAGAAACTGCAACTCTTTCCCCTTTTTTTCCTTTTTTTTTTCCGATATTGTCCTTTAAAATTATTTTTAGTATCGATTTCGTTTTGCACAACCACCATGAGAATTGAAAATTCTACAATTATCATTTTTTTATTTTTGCCTGCGCATGATCATCATCTTCATCCTTTTGTTAAATTAACATGATACAAAGTTATTCAATTAAATTTTATGTATCATTTGATCAAAATTCATGATTCATAATTGTGAATTCAAAGTCACTTGATCATAAATTCATGATCCAAACACTCAATGCCTCTTAACTTTCATTTTGATATCACATATATACTCATCAACGAATGCGCATCAATTTACATGAGACGTCACATGATTTCATGATTTTATCCCGAGTCAAGTAAATATATTTTCATGCATAAACAACAATGCATCAACCACTACTCGTTAGGCATTATATAATTTCATGATTTTGATGTCTCTTGATCAAATTTTATATTAATCTTAAAATTTCATGATCCTTCTTACTCATGTTTGAGTCAAAAGAACATACCTTGATCCATAGTAATTAGTATACAAGAAGAATCCAAGAAGACATACATTTCCCTCTTTGTTGCTTTCTCCAATTTCACATGGTTCGCCACCAAATCAAAGAAAAGTGAAGAAGTCATTTCAATAAACATTAAGCCTTAAGATTGTTAGAACAAATTATTGAAATACTTGCAAAATACTTGCAAAATTTCCCAAAATACCGGGAACCGGGTAACTGAGAGATCTCAGGTGTTGAGGCGTGTAATCACTTTCCTTAAGGCTTATTTCGGTATACGAAATATCCTCGGGGATACAACAACAACCATATATGAAGAAGAGAATATGTAAAGGGAGAGACATAGTGAGATGAATGAGAATAACCTTTTCAAAGACTTTCACAAATATGAATTTTTCACGTGCTAGTTGCAATTGTATTTTATTTCTCAAAACATGAAAAGAGAATTCTCTTTTCTTCTCTTTTTAAATGAATCCCCCAAAGGGCTATTTATAGTTTTTCAAGTGTCTCTTCAAGAAGGGACACATCCCTTCATGAAGAGTCACTTTCTTTTTTAATATTACACAATTATTGCAAGTAAACACATTTCATATGTGTTCTCTTAAATAATAGGGGAAAATAATATAAGAAAATAAGGTTCAAAAGACGTCCCAAACTTATCAAAATGTTACTGTAATTCTGTAAGATTTGTGTGTCAACATACAAATGGCACTGTTGGATTGTGTATCGACACACGGGCCCTGTGTGTCGACACACATCCCATACAAGTTCAAAACACTTAACCAAGTATAGGACAATCGCATACATTTTGAAAATACACCAACACTTATATGTGGATCTCATGTTTGTCGACTTTGTAGGTCGGCCTAAAGTCCGGTTTCAATAGGAATAATTATTTTTAGTATTAAAACTACTTAATGTTACCCATTAGGACCTTGCTTCAGTGGTAGGAGGCAAGTGAGAGGGTAGAGTGTTGCTTGATACCAAAAGGTCTAGAATTCGATTCCCCTTTGAACCTCTCTATGAGGAATCCTTGACTTAACTGGCTTTTGTGGTGTATGAGTCACTGCATAGGGTCAGGTCACATACTCACAATAATAAAACATTTCATCATAGTCCGGACCGAATGGTTATTCTATTTCCCTAGAAATAATTTTTTCCTCCACATCTAACATATTGCTATCTTACAGGCCTATTTGGTCAAACTATGATAAACTGGTTTTTCAAAAGTATTTTTATAGAATCACTTTTAACGCGGTAGGATATTTGTCGGAAAAAAATTTTATTTTTATTTATGCTCTTGCTTTAAAGGACAATAATTATTTTTTTATTTATATTTAAAAGTAGAAAAAAATATATATATTTTTCTGAAAAAATATTTTTTTTCCAGAAAATAAATTGGGCCAAATAGGCAACATACTTGGGCTTGTAAATTTAGCTTGAATATTGTGGGGTCAATATTGTAAATTGACTTGGATTTCCAATCAATGGGCCAATAATTGGGCCCGAAATGGGCCGCATTCGAATTGTTGCTACATTACAAAGGCCCAAAAATAGTCGGTTGAGTGTCTGTTTTGAAGACTATTAATTCGTACGTCTATGATATATTTAGGGTCATTTATATTTTAATACCCGATACTTTTAAAAATAATAAAAAGAACCCTTATTTTTTTTGAATTATTAAAAAGGCCCATATATTTTTATCATATTAATGAAAAGGCCCCTCACAAGTGTGATGACGTCATTTTTCATCGACAGAGTTGACGTAACAATTATTTTTTATTAATGCTACAAACAAATGACCTAAAGTATGCTTAAACACATTTATTCTTACTTTATAACCATAAAATTTGAGATATTATATTATGTATAAACTATTTATTTTTACTTAAATTGTGCAAAAATATTGTTATTGTAGAGTGTTTTTATTATTTTACCATAAGATTAATAAATTGTAGCTGTTACGTCAGCTTTACAGACTAAAAATAATATTATCACGTTGGAGATTGACATTTTTATTACTGCGACAAAAATTTAGGGACATTTTTATTAATATGATAAAAATTTAGGAGCCTTTTTCATAATTCAAAAAGATTAAGGTCCTTTTTATTATTTCAAAAAAGTCAGAATATTAAAATATAAATAACGATTCTTATGAGAGGATGAGAGTGTGAGAGGATTAAATCTTGACCGTCTATCACAATGGACGGTCAAGATTAAAAGATTTTAATACGACCCCCGTTAAAAAATAAAAAATACTAATAATACCCTTCCCTCCGCTCTCTCCTCCTTCTCCCTCCAACCCTCCTCCACCTTACTCCTCTCTCTCTCCCCTTCCCCTGCAGGTGCCACCCGCCGCCGACCCCCAATCACCGGCCATTGACTGCTGCCCTAGCCCCCCAAATATAGCATCCTTTACCCTCTCTTTCTTCCCTTCTACGGAGGTCCGGCGGGTGGCGGCAGCAAGGAGAGGGGTGGAGGGTGGAGAGGAAGGGAGAAGGGTGTTGTATTTGGGGGTTGAGGGTGGTCGGAGGCGGCGACAGGCGACAGGCAGAGGAGAGAGAGGGGAGGGAGGTGGGGGGAGGGTTGGAACTAGGGCCAGTCAGAGGCGACAATCGGTCGCCGGTGGTGTGGGGTTGGCGGCAGGTGGAGGCTGTTGGGGAAGGGGGGAGAGAGAGAAAGGGAGGGGGGAGGGTTCGAGGGAGAAGGAGGAGAGAGAGGGAAGTAGTATTATGGGTATTTTTAATTCTTTTAAGAGGGGTTACATTAAGATCGTTTAATTTTGGTCGTCCATTATGACGAACGGTCAAGATTTAATCCTCTTACACTCTCACCCTCTCATAAATACACACACACCCACACACATATATAGGGTGGCGTTCTTATGAGAGAGTGAGAGTGTGAGAGGGGTAAATCCTGGCCTTCTATTACAATGGACGGTTAGAATTTGTTGAATACTAAAAAAAATTAACAATTTACGTCTCATATCTCTTCATGTGGCAGAAAAAAAAAAAAAAAGAAAGGGTAAGGGAAGAAAATTTTTTTTTTTTTTTTAATACTCAACAAATCTTGGCCATAAATTGTTAATTTTCTCGTATCTCTTCATGGGACAAAAAAAAAATAAGGGGTAAGGGAAGAAAATTATTATTATTTTTTTAATACTCATCAAATCTTGGCCATGAATTATTAATTCTTTTTAGTGTCCAACATATCCTGGCCCTCTATTGCGCCCCTCTTACGCTCTCACTCTCTCATAAGAACGTTACCATATATATATATATATATATATATATATATATATATATATATATATATATATAAAGGTGATAGACTATAATTTTTTCCCGGTCTTTGGGTACACTTGTTACCCTAACATCACATCCCGTACTCCTCAAAAATTGGCCCCTCGTTCTGTCCCCTGTGTCTTCCTTGGGTATGCGAGGTGTTACAAGGGGTATTGTTGTTTAGATCCCACTAGTGGTCGTGTCTACACTAGTCAACACGTGCATTTTGTTGAGCATTTGTTTCCCTTTCCTGACTTTTTGTCTAACATGCGTGCGCCATCGAGCTCAGCCCTAGCCTTGGTTGACATCCCGTTGCCTAGTCCTCTCCTCACACATGTGCATCGCACTCCAGTCCTGCTTGTATCAGGGTCTCCTCAGGCTATCCCGCCAGTGTTGAACTCTGGTGGCTTCTTGACGTCCTCTACTGTCATTCTTGCGTCCCCTCCCCTGCCCTCTTCCCAGGAACCCGTCCCCGTGGCCCCATGGTCGGGACAAGTGCAGGTTTCACTACAAGGGGAGCTCATTAGGACCCCACGCCTGAGCCCTCGGTGACCCCTTTGGACGATTCTTCGGAGTCCTCCCCTGCCCTTGCAGGTGCTCCTCCTGTGACCAATGTTCATCCCATGCGTACCCGCCTCAAAGATGGCATATGCAATTCCAAACACATTATGTCTCTTAGCTCGGTTGTAGTGGTCTAAGAACCTGCATGTTTTTCTCAAGCTGCATGTTTCACTCCAAACACATTCTTTCTCTTAGCTTGGTGGCAGGAGGCTATGGCTGAAGAGCTCAATGCTCTCATTCAAAACCAAACATGGGACCTTGTTCCTGCCTCGTCGTCTCAAAATGTGGTCAGTAGTACTTGGAAATACAAAGTCAAGTATAAACCTGATGGTTCCGTTGATCGCTTTAAAGCTCGTCTTGTTGTTCAGGGCTTTCACCAGTGTGAGAGCCTTGACTACTTTGAAACCTTTAGTCCTGTTATTAAACTGACCACCATCAGGTTCATACTTGCTCTTGCCGTTACTTGCAAGTGGCCCATTCGCCAACTTGACATCAAAAATGCCTTTTTACATGGTTTTCTAAATGAAGAAGTATACATGCGTCAGCCTCCTGGGTTCATACACCCCAAGTTTCCTACACATGTATGCCGACTGCATAAGACTCTGTATGGTCTTAAGCAGGCACCCCGAGCTTGGTTTCATATGTTGAGCAGATTCCTTTATAGTCTTTGTTTCTATTGTAGTAAGGTTGATTCTTCCCTTTTCATACATCGGTCCCCTACTAGCATTGTTTGCCTTCTACTATATGTGGATAACATTATATCGCCTCATTGCCTCCCTATCTACTCAATTTGCCATGAAAGACTTTGGCCCCCTTCACTACTTTCTTGGCATCGAAACCAAACGCACCAGCCATGGCCTTTTCCTCTCGCAACATAAGTACACCTTTGACATATTAGGTCGGCACAACATGCTTGAGGCTAAACCTGTCCAAACTCTCCTACCAGCCTGTGCGCAACCATCTATGGCTGACGGGTCACCTCTTCCTGACCCGACCGAGTTCCATAGTGTGGTAGGTGCTTTTCAGTGTCTAACCATGACTCATCCAGATATTGCATACGCGGTTAACCGCGTTTCTCAATTATGCACACTCCCACTACTTCCCATTGGCAGATGGTTAAATGTATCCTCCGCTGCCTGAAGATCACGCGTGATCACGACCTCATCATTGCCCCCGGCTCCTGTACTTCTATTACTGCATATGCTGATCCTGATTGGGGTGGTTGTCCTGACACCCTTCGCTCCACCACAGGGTTTGCCTTGTTTCTCGGTTCCAATCTCATTTCATGGTGTGCCAAGAAGCAGCCCACCGTTGCCAAGTCTTCCACTGAGTCTGAATATCGCGCTGTTGCCAAGATTGTTGTTGAATGTGATTGGATCCGCTACCTAATGCGCGACTTAGGCCTACATCACTCAGGTCCGATACTCGTGTACTGCGACAACGTCTCTGCTACTTACTTGGCTACAAAACCCATCTCTCATGATCGCAGCAAGCACATTGATGTTGATTTTCACTATATCCATGAGAAGGTTGTTAAGGGTGATATCCAGATTTGATATACTCTTACTACCAAATAGGCTGCTGACATATTCACCAAAGGGTTGGCTACTGACCGCTTCTGCTATCATAAAGCCAATCTGCACGTAGGTCCCCCTCGTACATATGAGGGGGCGTATTAGGATAATTCTATTGATATTATTCTGATAATATTCAGTAATTATTCCTGTACTCTTTACTATAAATATATGTCTCAACAATCCTATTGAGTATGCTCCACAACTCTAATCTCACACATAGAAGGAGAAAGCATTGCAAAGATCTTACAAACGCGATGATATCGCGTCGTGGAATACTTCGGTGCATACAGTATAACCGGCGGCCATCTTCCAGGACTATCGTGATCCAACTCTTAACGTGCGCTCGTTAATTGCTAGGTAGGAGTGCCTAAGAACTTTGCCCGAAATCTGGATCTGTACATTGGAACTTAGAATCGGAGTCCAGGTTTCACTTAGATCTGGAGTACAGGTTGCAACAGGGGCTAGGCGAGGCAATTCGAAAGTGAAAAATGTAGTGACTATTGGGGAAATTGGTAGAGAATCAAAGAGAAGAGTGATTGGTCGCATGATACGAGCCAAAATAGGATCGAAAGTATTGATACAGACATTCTCGGGTCCAATCCCGAGAAGCACTCTCGACCCTGACTAGAGGATGCCACATCACCTGCCATGTCATCAAAGTCTAGACCTTCCTTTAGTCTATATAAATAAGGGGTTAGAATTAATTAGGATATGAATGAATGATGAGTGATGTATTAGTCTTTTCTCTCTCCCTAATCTCTCTATGTCTTCTTTCTCCCCCTTTCTCTTGTAATCCCTTTTTCTCAAATAAATATATATTGCGTATATTTTTTACCTCAAAGTTAATATATATAAAAGTATAAAAGAGAAAAATAAAGAAAAAGAAAAACGGGAAGTTGAATCTTCCAAGTAAGGTGTTGGGAAGTTACTTCCACAAGTAAACTAATATGGGTTGTGTCCTTTTTTGTCTTGGTGTTTTTTTGTTATAAATTAGGTTGTTGAGTTGTGTGGAAAGTGTAGGGAAGTGTAGAGAAAATAAAGAGAGAGAGAATAAAGAGAGAAAACGTAGAGAGTGTTTGGGTTTGTAAAGGGGTCCCGGGGACACCCGAGCAGGGGCAGAATATTTGAGAAAGATGTTTGTGAGTGCTTGTGTGGTGTTTTGATGTTGGGTAGGTTTACCCGAACATGAAAAGAGTCATGTTCGGGTGACATGTGAGAGTAGTGCACCCCTAGTATGAAGAGATCATACTACGGTGCCTTGATTGAGAGTGTTGAAGAGAGTTTTTGTAACTTCCTCTATCTAAAGCTAGGTTGTGCGAGGACTGATGGCTTGCTGTTCAAAGTTATGTTGTGGAAGGCTGGTGGCTTGCCGTACAAGGCTACATTGATTCTAGGGTTGGTGGCTTGCCGTTCAAAGCTACATTAAGAGAAGGTTAGTGACTTACCATGCAGTAGTCATATTTGTTGAGGTTGATTGTAATATAAGGTTTTGGGGGTTATGATTGAAGATTATAATTCCTAAATTTTATAGTGGATTTGGTACCCCTTTGGGTTCCATGGTTTTACCCTCTAGTTGAGAGTGCGTTTCCACATAAAAATATCTTGTGTTGATTTTCTCTGTTTTTTGTTGATTTTTCACTTCTATTGTGCTTGAATGTATGAATTTTCCCAACAATATACTATTAGCTTGTGACTCCGTTGATATAAGCTATATTATATTTAGGTTTGTGTCACCGGAACTATGGAGCCAGGCGCATGCGAGAGAGAGAGAGAGAGACCTACAATGAAAAGAGTTCTTTTTTATGACATTTTCTTTGGCTTTACAACAACAACAACAGTCCCAGTGCCTCACGGGCTCCCGCAAAAGCAGGATCTAGGGGGTAGATGTACGCAGCCTTCCCCCTTCCAAGAGAAAATGGATCGGAAGGGGAACGAGAAGTCCAACAGGCATAAAAATGGCTACAAGAATAAATTCCAACAATTTTAATGACTCTAAATGACTATTAACGGTAACGAACGTAATGAATTGCAACAACTATATTGTTAATTACTTATGAATCTCCAACAGTCATATTTTAGTGACATTAAACGGCTACGGGTAAACGGCTAGTAATGAGTCTTGAAAAATTATTTTTTCCATTATACTTAAGATTAGCTTGTATCATTTTTCTAACAACATCAATTTTAAGATTTTCTTAAGAACGATGTTACATGTACCTAATTTATGTATAATGTACGCATAAAATCAATTTTACATTACTTAAAATCGACATTTCCCAACAGAAATATTTATTAGAAAGGACTTGCATTAATAATAGAACTTTTAATTTGGGGGTTTTTACTAAAATTTACTTATGTTTTAGGTACAATTTTAAAAAATTACCTAAATTTTCTAATTTTTTAAAGACATACATAAACTTTACAAATTTTTTTTTCAATATCACAGTTTAATGTTAATGCCACTGACATCCGTTCGGTTTTGCCGACATGGCATTTAAAAAATACTTTTTAAATTTAAAATTAATTTTTTATATATTTATAAATTTTTAGATATTTAATATATTTTAAAATTTTTTAAAATGAAGATTTGATCTTCGTAAATTATTTTCTATTTTTTTAAAAGTCATGTCAGCAAAAACAAACGAATATTAATTGCATTAACATAAAGGTATGATATTGAAAAATTTTGTAAAGTTTACGTGTAACTTTAAAAAATTAAAAAATTTAGATAATTTTTTAAAAGAATTTTCTAATATGTGCTCAATAGGCACATGTTAAGGTGCATTAATTGCATTATATTCTAGCATTTGATTGGTCAAATGCTAAATTTATTATTCTTACCTTTGCATTTGGCCAATCAAATGCTAGAATATGATGCAATTAATACAATATAACATGTGCCCATTTGGTACATGTTAGAAAGACCATTTTTTAAAACCGCACCTAAAATTTAGGTGATTTTCTTATAAAAGATCCTTTAATTTAGTATAATGGCATTTTCTAAGTAATTGATTAGTTTTTATAAATAACAAATGCGTAATTATTCTTTTGGCTGGCGTCATAAATCTCTCCTTTAATTCACAATCTTTAATCTGTTGGGTTATTTACATAAAGATCCACGTACTTTGTCCATTGTATTAATTTAGTTATTGTATTTTTAATTACGTCAATTTAGTCCCTCTACTATTTAAATTATGTTAATTTAGTCCAATTATCAAATTTAAGTAAATTTAACGACGCAACTTTTAACGGTACAATCATATTAAATGCAAGTAATCCACTACAAATTCACTAATTGACTCAATTTAACCCAACTCATAGCCGAATTATTGAAAATTTTATTAATAACTTAAAATAAATTTTACTTTAGGAACCAAATTAACACAATCCAAATAAAAGGAGGACTAAATTAAAATAATTAAAAATATAAAAATTAAATTGATATAATAAGTAAAATACATGCCCGTAAAAGTGACAAATCATAATTTGCATGCAGACTCTGCCAAATTCTTTGTTTTTATAAATTACAAATGAGATAAGATTTTGAAAATAATTTTATTCATTTTCAACATTTAGGATTTGTTTGAAATTGTTTATTCTGAAAAAATAAGTACTTATTTTTAAAAAATTATTTTTCTAAAACCTGTAAAGCGTTTGGCAAACATTAAAAAAAAAGCTTTTTATTAAAAGCAGAAGCAAAAATTTGGTGCTTCTAATTTTAAGCAGTAGCAAAATAAAAAAACTTAAACTTTTCAGAACAAAAATACCCCTACTCAAATACTAAAATTACATTATATTCTTATATAAATATCATATTTCAAAACCCATTTACTTATGCTATCTATGTACAAAATTGAAATGTACGAGTTCGTTATATTACTTGTATTATATTTATTTTCTTTCATAATATAATATAACATAATATATTATTGTATTTATTATATTTATTTTACTTAATAATAGTAGTAGTAGTAATAACAATAATAATAACAACAACAACAACAACAACCGTAAGAACAACAACAGCAGCAATAACAATAATATTAACAATAGTTGTTTTAAGTTTTTCAGTTTTTAAGAAATAATACTGAATTATAAATAAAATAAATAAACATATTATTTTTTACTTTATAATTTATTATTATTTTATAAAAATTTAAAAACCTAAAATGAATAATATATACTAAAAAAAACTGTTTAAAATTAATTATACATTTAAACACTATTAACTACACAAGCATTTTTGCCCATGTCCTTTTTGATAATTTGACAAAAAAAAGCATTTTTCTTAAACAGTGGCCAAACAGTAACAATAATAAAATAAGCGCTTCTAACTATTTGAGCCAAACACAAATTGCCCTTAGTCAAGCTAAAGAACCTTAATTTTTTTTTCTTTTTGCTAATGAGGAATTTGATTACCTGATAAACCCCATTTTATGTAGCGACCTATACACCATAAGAGCCACTTATGCGAGGGATTATTCAAAGAGAGGTTTAGGGAGGGAATCGATGGTACGAGCCAAAATGGGATTAGGTATACAGAAGGACGCCATGTCGTTAGTGTCTACTTGCCTAGGCTGCTGCCGCCGCCTAGTATCCTACTTGCCTGGTCATACCGCCAACTCGTCCACTTGTACAACTATCTCGCCAAGTGTCACGCCGCCAATGATCGGGTCATGCCACCAATATACCTATCTTGCCCTGTCATTCCGCCATGCACTAGCACGCCACGTCATCTCGAAGACTGCCCTACAATTCGCCACATCACCACATCACCACATTAGATATTTGTTATATATTTTGTAATCTTTCTCTATAAATAGTATAGGCAGGGTAATTAGAGTTTATGTTGAGATTAGTGATGTAATTGCTTTCTCTCTCTCCCCTAGTTCTTCTCTGTCTTCCCCCCTTTCATCTATGAATCTCTCCCCTCTAATATAGTTTATTATATACAAGCTTTAATTGATATCAAATTGGATTGATTTTATTATGAATCGTAACAATCGAACTCTAAACCTTTTGGCCGAAGAAAATGCTAAAGTTACATTAGACGCACAGATTCAACCTAAACCTGAAAAATTTTAGGGTCATACTTACAAATCTAAAAATGATTCAAAACCACAACCAAAATCCAAAGTAACCTGACCTGATTTCCGGGCTTGGCTAATTGTAATATTAAATAAATTATAACATTAAATCTAGCTACTTAAGAGGGTACCAATACATAAGTAACGGATCCCATTAGAACTTCGAAGTTAAGCGTGTTTGGGCGAGAGTAGTACTAAGATGGGTGACTTCCTGGGAAGTCCACGTATTGCACTCCTCAGGTTGGGGGTTCTCTGAAATAGCCTCTCCTTAGGATAACACTATAAAGGGGGAAGGCTGCGTACATTCACTCCTCACAGACCCTGCTTAGCCGAGAGCCTTTGGGGCACTGAAAATTTTGCTTTTATAACATTGAATTAGTATTTGTAATCGTAGGTTTTTCTTTTTTGTTATTTTACATTTTTAAATTTTATTTTTGAATTTTTTTACAGACTTTTGAAAATAATTTTTTGTTATTTTTAATTTATATTTTCATAATTTAGAAAATAAGAGCAAAAATTGAAACAAAAGTACAAAAGATAAAAAACATAGCAAGAGTATTCTAATCATTTTGTAAATTTTTGCTAAAAATTTAACAATAATTAGACTAAAAAATTATTTTATAAAATTTGTGTAAAAAATTATTTTACATAATTTATGAACTAAAAAATTATTTCATTAAGGTACTAATCATAGTTAGTAAATTCGCGTATTATATGCGAATAATATGCGTATGCATTTTAATTTCGTATAATACTCGCGTTTAAGTATTTTTTTCAAAAATACCGAAAAATTCGCTTTTCTTAATATTGAAAGTATTATACATATTTTATGAAAAATACTCACGTTTTTTTCCATAAATTCGTTGACCCTTAAAAATGATATTAAAATTTTGCAATAAAAAATTAGGTCGAATGTATTATAGTATTTATAAAAAATTCAATTATCTTGTTCTATCATTTCAAAACAAGGTTTCAAAATATACAATAGAATACCTTAATGTTTTAAAATTTTAACATTTATGTAGTTTAATTAAGATTCACTGAATTTTTTATCACAATTCGTTGAACTTTTTTGAAGCATGTATTACATTTGTATTTTTCATATAAAATAGCTCACATTTGTACAAAAATTTATTAAATTACGACATAGAATAACTGCATGATAAAAATATTGAATATTCACATTATGAATATTAAAAAGTCAAAGTATCTATGTGATAAATAGTCCAATCTCAAAGTACATAAGTAATAATTTTCTATTATCTTAGCTTGTACAAACACTAATTTTGTAAAAATTGATCCGAATTTTTGAGCCGTGTATTTGAAAATATAACCATTTTAAACACGAATACATCTGTATACGTTTTCTATGAGTCAATGCGTTTTTCACCTGATTTTTGACCGAACTTTTAGTATAAGAAATCAAATAATACATATACTTATTAAATTATATTTTATTCTCGTATCGTATTTAATTAACTAAGGTACTAATATGTAATTTGTCCAAGGCATTGATTGGCTGCGCGCAACCGCGGATGAGCAGATATGAATAGTAAATAATGCAATAACCAGGGGCTTTTTCATAAATTAATAATTTCTATATATACCCCCTCCCCCCCCCCCTTTTCTCTCTCTCTCTCTCTCTCTCTCTCTACCCCCTTCTCTCTCTTCAAAACCTCCGTCCTCTATCTTTCTCTCTCTCTCAGAAGACTGCGGTCTTTTTATTTTCCTTTTTTTATAAAACCCCCAGAAAAACCCATAACGAGAAACCCTAGCTTTGTATCGAGGAAGAAGAAAGAAAAAGTTTTTGAGGGATTGATAAGTTTGAACTTATATTAATTTGTCAATTTTGTTCGATCAATTCGAGGTGTGGGACGCAAGATCTGAAGTTTTAATTGAAAATCTGTTCCACATTGATGGGATTTTTAATTAGTTTGGTTTGATTGTTGATTAATTGAAAAGGGTAGAAATTGGATTAAGATTTTGGGGTTTAAGGTTGATTATTAGGGTTTAATGCAATTTCTGGTGGGTTCGGTTTGATTATTGGTTAATTGAAAAGGGTGGAAATTGGATTAAGTTTTGGGGTTTATGGTGGGTTTAATGTTTGATTATTAGTGTTTAATGCAATCTCTGGTGGGTTTGTTTTGATTACTGATTAATTGAAAAGGGTAGGAAGTGGATTAAGTTTTGGGGTTTATTGTGGTTTTAAGTTTGATTATTAGGGTTTAATGCAATCTCTGGTGGGTTTGTTTTGATTGTTGGTTAATTGAAAGGGTACGAATTGGATTAAGTTTTTAGGGTTTATATTGGGCTTAAGGTTTGATTATTAGGGTTTATTGGGTCAATGGATGACCTGGAGAAAGCAATTTTGATTAGTTTTGGTGAGTCTGGGACCATCGACTCGGTGTTGAAATCACAAGCGGTTGAATATTGTCAGAGAATTAAGGGGACCCCAAGTATTTGTAGTATTTGCATTGAGCGCTTGTGGTTAACCAAGTTGGTGCAAGTTCAATTCTGGTGCTTGCAGTGCCTTCATGATGCTGTTCGTGCTCGGTACTCGTCAATGAGCCCAGAGGAGAGGGAATTCATTAGGAAATCAGTTTTTGCTATGATTTGCTATGAGGGTGTTGTTGGTGATAAGAATGTGGCGGTTAGGGTTTTGGATAGCCCGGCTTTTATAAAGAACAAGCTTGCTCAGGTTATGGTTACATTGATTTATTTTGAGTACCCTGTGATTTGGTCCTCGGTTTTCGTTGATTACTTGCTCCACCTAAGCAAGGGTGTGGTTGTTATTGATATGTTTTGCCGCGTTTTGAATGCACTGGATGATGAATTGATTAGTTTGGACTATCCTCGTAGCAACGAAGAGGTGGCAATTGCGGGGCAGATCAAGGATGCCATGAGGCAGCAATGTGTGCCCCAGATAGTTAGGACTTGGTACGATATCTTGACCGTGTACAAGAATTCTGAGCCCAAGCTTTGCTCCAGTGTGCTAGATTCAATGAGTAGATACATTTTGTGGATCGACATTAGTTTGATTGCGAATGATGTGTTTATCCCATTGTTGTTTGAGTTGATCATGGTTGAGGGGTTATCTGAGCAGCTCCGAGGTGCTGCAGCAGGTTGTTTGTTGGCGGTGGTATCAAAGCGCATGGATCCACAAGCCAAGCTCTCGCTTTTGCAGAGTCTTCAGATGAACCGTGTTTTTGGCTTCGTGTATAATGATTCTGAGTTGGTGTCCAGCATTGCGACATTGCTTACTGGTTATGCTACTGAGATCCTGGAATGTTCTAAGCGATTGACTTCTGAGGATGGCAAGCGGGTCTCAATGGAGCTTTTGGAGGATGTCTTGCCCTCCGTTTTCTATGTAATGCAAAGTTGTGAGGTTGATGCCACATTTAGCATAGTTCAGTTCCTTTCTGGTTACGTATCCACAATGAAGACTGTCTCCCCATTGACCGAAAAACAGCTTGTTCATGTGGGTCAGATACTAGAAGTGATCAGGTTGCAGATATGCTATGATCCTGCGTACCGGGATCATCTAGATGCATTGGATAATATAGGAAAAGAAGAAGAAGACAGGATGCTTGAGTACAGGAAAGATTTACTTGTTCTTCTGCGCAGTGTGGGGCGTGTAGCGCCAGATGTTACTCAATTGTTCATTAGGAATTCGTTGGCTACAGCCGTTGCATCTTCTTGGGATAGGAATGTTGAGGAGGTAGAAGCCGCCTTATCTCTTCTATATGCACTTGGGGAGTCGGTTAGTGATGAGGCAATGAGAACTGCGAGTGGACTCTTAGGAGAATTGGTGTCCATGCTTCTATCAACAAGGTTTCCTTGCCACTCTAACAGGTTGGTTGCTCTTGTATACCTGGAAACAATAGCAAGGTACATGAAACATGTTCAGGAAAATACAGAGTACATACCCGCGGCTCTGTCTGCCTTTATTGATGAAAGAGGTATACACCACCCGAATGTTCATGTAAGTCGGAGGGCAAGCTATCTGTTCATGAGGGTAGTAAAATTGCTAAAATCCAAGCTGGTCCCATTCATAGAGAAGATTTTGCAGGTATGGTTCTGGTTCTTTCCCGTGCCTAGTCTTTCATCTATATATTGTGTTCTGCTCAAGGTTTTCCCTTCTTAAATCTTTAATCCTAATGGACTATCAGAGTTTGCAAGATTCTGTTGCCCAATTTACCACCATGCGTTATTCGGGAAAGGATATTTCTGGATTTGAAGATGGAAGTCATATTTTCGAGGTAACAAACGATTTGCAATTGCTTCAAGATATAGTTGTAGGAATTACGGGGCTGCATTGTTTCTTTTTTGCATTCTGCTTTTTTGCGCTCAAGATCTAATATTTTCTTACTAATGTTCTCTAGGCAATTGGTATCCTGATTGGGATGGAAGACGTGCCCCAGGAGAAGCAGACTGATTACCTCTCTTCCTTGCTTACTCCTCTTTGGCAACAGGTTGTCTTTCTCGCTTGTTTTATGGTTTTCTATGTCTGTTTATGTGAAGCTAGAAGTATTCATGTTTGTATAATCTGAATCTGAATCTGAATGCTGACTGCCTTGATGCAGGTTGAGGCAATACTGGTAAGTGGCAAAGGACGTAATCCAGAGGAGTCCTCTGCAGATATAATGATCCTCCAGCAAATTGTCATGGCCATCAACTCTCTTAGCAAGGTCTGTTAGGCTGAACCATATAATGCAGGTTGTGATAGAGGGTGTTGGTACCTCTTGCATGTTATCTTATGATACGCTTATGTTTTTGCATGTCAGCAAAGCAATTGAAGTTGTTCATTTTAATAATTTTGTTACAAGTATATAGACAAGAGCTCAAATATATTAAAATAGTTGAAAGTCATCGTATAGTAAGTATATGGTATGATTTCTATGCATTCGGACCAAAGTCATGTATACTGGTGTTTTCATGTAATCTCAGTTGTGCCCTTCATAACAATGGTGACTGATTCTAGGATTGTTAAATGTATCGCAGGGCTTCAGCGAGCGCCTTGTTACTGCCAGCCGTCCAGCAATTGGCCTCATGTTTAAGCAGGTCAGCATTCTATGAATTATGTATAATTGTTGCTGCTAGTGGGTACATAGTGTGCTATGCTCATTTTCCATGATTGTTTCTTGTGGTTGTTGTTATCTTTCATGAGCAGATCGGTAGACACATGCAGTATGCAATTATGTAGCTGTGACATGTGAAGCTATAGAATTATTCCATGATTAGCAAGCTCTGAATCCACGTTTCACACTGATGTCCAGAGACTTTAGAAGTTGTAGTAGCTGGCATCTTAGCCGTTTTGCTATTTGATTCCTGTTCAATGTAGTTGCTTTGAGTTTAATTGATCTTATTCCATGCATGCATGCATCTCTTTTGGCAAATATTGGCATAATATTTGCAGAAAGTAGTTGATTATTGACTATTCTAGATATATTATGAAGCATATCTAGTTCATTTGAAATATTTAGTATGGGTAAATTAGATTTTGGAAGACGATTGCCAGAATGGATTCTTAAACAAGCATGGAGCCTCCCTGTTGTTTTAGTTTTATTGTTACTATGAATAGCCTGCTGCTGATTCGAGATATGGCAGATGATTCTGTCACTATTTTTTTTCTTTTTTCCTTTTTGATAATTTATATTTCCTTTCTTTTTCTATCTTTTGTAGACATTGGATGTTCTACTCCAAATACTCATCGTGTTTCCAAAAGTGGAGGCCTTGCGAAGTAAGGTGAGTAATTCATTCACTTTCTGTGAAAATTTGTATAACAACTTTTTGCTGTAAGTGGGGTTGGGGGAGAGTGGATTTGAACCTTGCCTTCATGTCCTAGGGCATCGTCCTTGGTGGCATTTTATCACTGGGTGCGACGACTTGTTTCCTGATCTTGTCTTCTGTTCTATCAGGTCACTTCATTCATTCACCGGATGGTTGATACATTAGGTGCATCTGTGTTTCCTTACCTTCCAAAGGCTCTGGAGCAACTGCTTGCAGAAATTGAGGTAAAATATATTTATGTTTGGATGTGATAAATGTTTGATAGAACTTGGGTGCTCTCTTCAATTAGAAGGTACAGTTTCTAAGTAGCTTGCTATTGGACGAGGGGAAAAGTTTAGGTTGCCATTCCCTTGTCTTGTTTTATCCGGAAGGACATATTAACAACCTAACCCATCACTGCTACATCAAAGCCTGCAATATGTGGAAAGTTCCAAGTGGGCCATAATGGACCACTTGGGCCTGAAAGGGGAAGACCTTGTTTTAATGTAGGAGTAAAATCACTCATAAATTGGTCAAACTTTACACTTCTAACTGATGTGGGATTGGAGCGTTACAAACTTTCCTACTCAAAGATGCAAAATCCTTGTCGCGATGCCTAAAGATCTGTCCTCCTTGGGTGATGTGGGTTTTGGGAGGCACATGCCTATAATGCACCATCCTGGATCTTCCCTTGCCAATCCAAAGGTGTCATCAAGGCTGCCCCATGGATCCCAATATGGGCCGCACATTTCGGAGGGAGTTGGCTTTGATACTATATGTAAGGATCCAACCAAACGTTGCTACAACACAGTCCAGAATAACTGGGAAGTCTCCGACTGGGTTGATAATGGACCATGGAGGCCAAAAGGGGATGGCTTTGCTGATTGATTTTAGGGATGAAATCACTTGTAAATTGATAAAATTTCGTGCATCTATTGATTTGGGATTGGGGTGTTACACATTCTTCAGTGAAGTAGATTATTCTTTTCTCATGCAAGAAGATATCCCTTGCTATTGTGGGTTGCAGGGCATTTTTGCTTCCTATTTTATTGTCTCTCAAATCTTGGTCATGAAAAGATTCTTATATTATGTGATTTAAACATTTTTTCATCCACAACTTGTACTAAAGTTAATGCGAGAGTACAACAACAACAACAACAACAACAACAAACCCAGTGCCTTTAAGGGCTCCCGCGTAAGCAGGGTCTGGGGGGGGGGGGAGATGTACGCAGCCTTCCCCCCTCAGGGGGCTACCCTGAAGAGATGCTGTTTTCGAGGACCTCCAGCCTGAGAAGCTAGTCCACAGCAATGAGCAAAAGACCGATAACAGATCAAAAGTATTGCAACATGCTATATTCATATGGTAAAAGAATGATGGAGAAAAACCTGATTGAGAGAACTCTGATGCTTATTCTCTTTGATCATTCTTCTCTTACCCAAAAAGAGAAAATAACAAAAACAAAATTGATGGGGTCATATCAGATATGCATTGTAGGTATTTGCGTTCAATTCTTTTGTCAAGTCACCTACGGAAGATTAGAAATGCACTGAACCTGTCAGCTCACTTCTTTTCTTGTAGAAAACCTGCTGATGTAATCTATTTTTTATATTCTTATACTCGAAAGATGGAGCAATATTTATATTTTTAAAAAAAGTCAAAGTCAAAGTCATCGTCAAGTCAAATAAAGTAGTGCTTGCATATCTGGTACTACTTTATTTGACTTGACTTGGACTTATTTTTTTTCTATATTTAAATATTGCTCCATTTTTTGCATTATTGCTTCTTGCCTTTTAGGGTCAGGGGGCCTCTGTAAAAAAAGAGCAGTTTGTTGTTGTTTTACTGAAAGGCTTTTCAATGTACTGAATATTATTCTATATGGCTGAACAACCATACCTTCTCCTTTCTTTCCACCTTTAGATTTGTAGCTCTGCTTGTGCGCACAAATTAAACTTCTAGATTGGTACTCGTATTAGTGCTGTGTGTTTGCATGGTCTTTGTTGTTTGGTTGAGAATTTGTAAGAGTTGTAGAGCAGCACCTTTTTAATACTGTTAGCATTTCATGCTAGAATCCTGTAGTCCGCCTTGTTGTCCTTCATGGCATAATATTAACATGGACTACGAATGGTGGCTGATTTTGCTTCTGTTGTTTCCATGGCAGCCGAAGGAGATGGTTGGGGTTCTTGTATTACTTAATCAGCTCATATGCAAATTCAATACCTCGGTCCTTGACATTTTGGAAGAGGTCTTTCCGCCTATTGCCAGTAGGGTATTTGCTATCCTTCCACAAGGTGCATTTCCGTCTGGACCTGGGAGCAATACTGAGGTGTGTACTCTCACATTTCGAGAATATGTTGTTTAATTTCTTTTTTCAACCATTAAGTGCAGCCCATATTGTTAGAATTGATGAATAATAATATGATTATCACCTGATTTCACCATGTAAGATGTAATGTATTTATGCTTGGTGTGGCTCAATGTAAGCGGTGCTCTGGTCGTGCTTATTTCGTGCATCATTCATGAATGTGTCATAAATGTTAGATATTGGATGCCATTGAATATGTTGTCTCGCGGAAACTAGGATGGATTTGGTGGTCATTGAACTCTGTAGTTTAGATCTAGGTCTGTGTAGTATCCACTATTTTAATCACTGGTTGTATTTATTGTGTGAAATTATAATCGGATGGTAGCCCACAGGTTTGTGATTTACTGCTATGCTGAATTGTATTAGCTTATTTTTCTATAAATTCGTTTAGTTCATTTTAGAGCTCAGTACTTAAGTACTTAATTATTAATGCCTATGGTGCAGGAAATACGTGAACTACAGGAACTCCAACGAACCTTTTTCACCTTTCTTCATGTGATAGCGACTCATGATCTTTCTTCCATTTTCCTTTCCCCTAAGAGCAGGGCTTACTTGGATCCAATTATGCATCTGCTTCTGTATGCAGCTTGTAATCATAAAGATATTCTTGTAAGAAAGGTAAGTGCAGTAGTTTCTAAATTTGCGCGGATGTTTCCTCCTAGAAAATGGCTGTAATGGGAGTTAATTTTTAAACCCCGCTGCCTTTCAAAAATATTTGCCGAATAGGGGTAAGGTTTTACCGCCATTACTTTTTTGGTAAATGTTTTACCGCCATTACCATTACCCCTCTTTACCTTGTTGCCCAGCAGGGAGTCAGCAATGAACTAACATGAATGATTCGAGAATAATTGTGAAGTCATATGTAATTTTGAAGTGTTCATTTCTATTTCCATCAGGCATGTGTGCAGATATTTGTCAGACTAATCAAAGATTGGTGTACCAGGCCGTATGGAGAAGATAAGGTGATATCTCGAGTCTTGTATCTACTTTATTGTGTTGCTCAAAAAAAAGTAACTACTTTGTTGTATCGACTGCAGAAGTTACTGTGAAGGCTGTGTACTTATGAAATGATTTTTGTTCCAGGTACCAGGGTTCCAAAGTTTTATAATTGACGTCTTTGCTGTCAACTGCTGCTTGTTCAGTGTGCTGGACAAATCGTTTGAACTCCGAGATGCAAATACTGTGAGTCATTATGCTCAAATTGCATACTATATTAACACGTTTTTCTCTATTTTATTGCTTGGGTTGCCTTTGGGTAGCTATTCCTTTCAGTTCTGTTGGCCTATAGTTAAAAGTTTTAGTTGAGCTTGCTTGTCACACCCTTGAAGATGAGACTGTCGCTTTCTTTAACTTGTTTGTCAATGGGAAGAAGAGGTGCGAGATAGGTTTAAAAATTGGTCACTGGGGCCGACTGAGATGTTTTTAATGCTGATATTAAACTCATAAGAACAGATACTACACTTGATATTAGTCAATGGGAAGAAGAGGTGCGAGATAGGTTTAAAAATTTGTCATCGGGGCTGACTGAGATGCTTTTAATACTGATATTAAACTCATAAGAACAGATACTACACTTGATATTAGTCAAAAGGCTGAGAAAAGGTATAATGTTGATAATAGTAAATGGGAGTGAGTGAGCCAATGAGAACAATGTTCTCTTTTTCTCACAAAACTTCGCTTGTCCATAAGCTTTTTAATTTCCTCTCAATCTTTTTCCTTAATGATTATCCTTCTCTGACATGCCCAAAGCCATCGCCATGGCAGTGAATGATCTTGGATGTTTAATATCTGCAATGAACTTGTCTACCAGATAGACTCCTCCTAGAAATCCTAACTTGGATACGGTGGAAAGACTAGTCGTTTTGAATAAGACAGAGGGTATTCTCTCGGTATTCATCTGTTAAGTTCTAATTGGAGGATGAAGCGAATAGTGCTGGGTGTATGTATAGAATCTGTAACAGAGCAATCTTTATGGATTTTAAAGGATTCATTGTTATACATTTATGGAAAGGGGGATATATCTTGTGCATATTGTAAACTTGTACTATATGCTCTTAGTTCTAATTTTTCTGTTATATGATGCTTCCATTCTTCTTACTTTACCGTGATAAATTGAATATGTGCTGCAAGGCTGTTGTCGGGGTAGAACTAGGGCTGCACAATGGTCTGGACTGGATTGGACTGGTGGATAGTTTCAGAAAATGGACTGAGGACCGGACCATTCAAAATCGGGTCAGTCTGGTCTAGAATCGGTTTATAATGGGTGCAAACCTGACTGACCCAGTTCTGGATCAATTTCAGACGCAAAGTACTGTTGATGGACCAATCAATAGTGAAATTATAAAGTACTCATTGGTTCCAGGTGTTGAGAGACAATGAATTTAGTAGGGGCTTCAATCTCTCTCCATGCCCCAATCAAGCGTAGCGATATTATTGCTAATCTTATTAGAAAATATTCTTGAATGATATGGATGGTGGTACAGCAATTTAAATTTGAGTGATGAGAAAGAAAGAGTGAAGAAGAGGAGAGCGGTGAGTCAGAGAGAGAAAGAGAGGCAGAAAGTTTTAAAAAAGGAAAGAGGGGCAACTGAAATGAACTAGTTAGACCGGTTCTCGTACAGTCACTGGTGTTAAAACTGGACCGATGACCGGTTAGGTTCAGAAAGTTGGACTGATAACCAGACCTATGAGGGGCTAAGGTCTTGTCCTTAACTGAAAAGCCCGGTTCAATCCAGTATACTTGTTCGGACTGATTTATATGCTGCCTTAGGTGTAAGTTTTGTATTCCATATGAACCAACCTAGGTTTATGTACTTCAGACCCTCGTTCTTCGTGAAATTACTTTTTCTGGACAAAAAAGGTTCATTTTGATGTTGCAATTACAGCTGCGACAATTACAGCTGCGACATTAAATTCATTCTAGAATAATCCCGCACGTATGATTTTCGTATATTAGTTGTCGTATTCGTGCTTGCTAACTCTTTTTGAACTTCTATATGATTTGCAGCATGTGTTATTTGGAGAAATAGTAATGGCACAGAAGGTCATGTATGACAAGTTTGGTGATAATTTTTTCACTCAGTTTGTATCGAAAGGATTCCTCGCCGTCGATTGTTCTCAAGATCTTGCTCAGCAATACCGTCAGAAACTGCAGGTGAGAAATTTGCATCTGCTAAAAGTTATTTTTCCTTGATATGTTTTTGACTAAAAGTATTTTGTGTTCAAAAATATTTTGTTTAGCTTAGGAAATTAATTTCATAGTATAACTAAATATGAGGTCGGAATTTAGCTCATTTGTTGTCGAGCTAGGACGGGACAATATGTGATCTAGGGAGGTGGCAAAAGCGGTGTAGTAAAGGAGAATGTTTTTTTGTTTATGTAATCTTTGGCTATTCGTTTGCACAAGCATATAATAAGCGTTTTATTATTAATTATAATATGAAGATTTCCTCCCGACCACTGTTAGTCAAAAACCCGTATAATACGTGTGTTGAGAACATCCGTATTTTTTCATTTAAAAAGGGCTTTTACGCATAATTGCCCCCCCCCCAAAAAAAAAAAAAAAAGGAAAGAGTTTTCTTGTTCATATCCGTATAATACACATCTTATAACATTTATAAGTATTTTTCCCTTTGAAAACAAATCATCAATTGAAAAAAAGTGTATTTACACCTAAATTAAGGATCTATATTCTATATTTTGCTAAATTTGTCACTTTAACTCTCAAATTATTAATTGTACCCTATGTGTTACTATAGGTTATGCTTCATGCTACCGTTAATAATGGTCGAATTGACAGAATTATATCCCTCCCTACCGTGTTTGTATTTAAAAGTATAAGTTGTTTTAGATTTGAATGCATTCAAATGGGTTTTTTATAACTCAATGAACTTTTGATTGAAATTTTCATGTATAAAATCGAATAATACGTATATGTATTAAATCCCATTTAATTTCCATACACTATAAACATACACCAGCTAATTTCTTGGGAAAAGGTGGTCTTTTTGGGAGCTCCTTGGAGATGAGCTTTAGGGGCTTTATTGATATAGCTTTAGTTGATTTGTAGAGAGATTGGAAGACTTTATGTTATTAGTTTATGGTTTTTATTGTTGTATTTTGTAACTCTGAGGACATCTCATCCTTAACTCATTTTATAGTCTGTCTCTCTCAGTATTATTTCTTTTCCTGATTTGAAACAAACCTTTATTGGTCTCTACTGCTCTAATTTATATTTACGTTCGATTTTTCTGATACAGAGCAATGACATGAAGGCTTTCAAGTCATTCTACCAATCACTCATTGAGAATCTAAGGCATCAACAGAATGGAAGCCTCGTTTTCAGATAACATCCTTACGATTATCGATTTTGTTTGCTTTGTTTGGTTGAGTGTTCAACGCTTCATGTTACCCTTAAGAATGGACGGTGGCTTGATTTTTTTCTCAACTACAGGTTTGTCATTTATCTATCTATCGATATTTTTTACTAGGGGTGTAAATAAGCCAAAGAAGCTTTTGAGCCCTCTCAAGCTGACATGTTACCTAGCTAGGAACGCTAGGTTCTCGTTTGCAGCTTGAGCTGGCTCAGAAGAGTTGAACTCTGAGTCTTGTAGGAGCTTGGACTTGGTGGATCGTGATCATAAAGCATCCAAATAGACTAGTCTCAAGCTATATTATGTGCTTGAAGTTGCCCTGATGAACCTAGTCTGAGAGTGCTTTGTTTGAATTGTGAAAAAATTGTTCTTTTAGAAGCGCTTTTTGCAAAAGCAGTTTTGAAAAGAAGTGCTTTCAATAGGGGTATTTTTGTTTGAAAACTTTTTAGTTTTCGCTTCTGCTTGTAGAAGAACAGCTCTGGCTTCTATTAGAAACACTATTCTTTCAACATACAAATTCTGAAAAAATACTTTCTACAAAAGAAGTTTGGCAAAACAGGCTCACGAGGCCTAGGTCTATTCCAGAGGTTGAGTTAGGTTTGAGTCTCAGCCATGACGACTTGAGCTCAACCTCAAGTTTCTAGCGCAGCCAGCTTCGAGTCAAGGCCTGGATTGGTTAATTTACACCCGAAACCATTAAGTCATCGACCTTTTTGTTTGGCTCCTAATCTTTTAAAATATTGCAGGGTTTTGTTCTTTCTTTGTACATAAGTTTACGTGATCGAAAGCAAGGTAAACATAAGTTCCTATAATTATTTTGAACCATTTTCTGTTCCATCTTGTCCACGACGCGAGCTGAACATATCGCAAACTCTTGATACTGAACAGGTGTAAATTTCCAGAATCAGTTCTTTTATTCATGAAAAGATGAAAGCGTTCCGAGTTATTGCCATCTTTATCCATTCTCTATGGCTCTTTCTACATGAATTATCCCAGGTAGCTGCCAGATTCACCATAGTTTACGAGCTCGAGAGCTATGGAAAGAGAAGGAACCGAGAAGTAAGGTATTAACGAAACCGGTTTAATATTGGGACAGCTTCATTAAAATCCCAATCCAAGTTTTGACACAGGTGAGATCTTATGAAGTTTTGTTTTTGTTAATGATATTTGATATTTTGTAAGTTTTGTGATTACCTTGAAGAAGAAAGATAAAAACAAAACAACTCAGTTTATTCTGTTAATTTCCTTTTTATGTTTTGTTTCATGTACTTTGGTTTATTTTCATTTTTAATTTTACTTTCTTGTTTTTTTGGGACTAGCCCACATGTTTAGGCTGCTTTTGGTTCAACTTTTTAATAGTTGACGGCAAGGTTTGTGTTCCATTGATTTGGGGGGGGGGGGGGGGGGGGGGGGAATTTTTTTATATTATTTTTTCAGTTTAAATAGAAAAAAAAAATTATTATTATTATTATTATTTTGGTGAAAAAAGGGACACAATGGTAACTAACCCTTATCATCAAAGAAAAAATTAAGCAACTAAACCAATAGTTAAAATCATATAAATTTTATGTGTGTTTTAAAAATGTTTTTTCATTTTTTTTTTCTATTTTTGTATAATCAATTAATTGTTCTTGGATTTTGATCCCTTAATTAATTTATTTACTTTTTAATTAGAAGATATTACATGCAAGTCATAAATTATAATAATATTTATAAAATTATCAAAAAAGTAGATAAATTAAGTGTAATTAATGCTTCTTTAAAATGTGCTTATTGGGAACATATTAGACGAACCTTATATATATAATAAGTCAGTTTTAGTAGAGCTTGCTAACTTTATTAGTAGTCTCAACATTTTTTTTCTTGTTAATATATATATATATATATTGACGTTCTTATAAGAGGGTGAGAGCGTAAGAAGGGTGAATTCTGATTCTCCATTGTAATAGACGGTCAAGATTTGTTGAACATTAAAAAAATAACAATTTACGGCTCATACCTCTTCATAGGGTGGAAAGAAAGGAGTCGGGGAAGGAAATTTTTTTTTTAATATTCAATAAATTTTGGCCGTAAATTGTTATTTTTTTAATGTCTTACAAATCTTGGCCGTTTATTATAAAAGAGGGCCATGATTCGCCCCTTTCACGCTCTCATAAGAACGCCACCCAGTAGCGGATCCAGAAATTTTCTTCACCGGGGACATGTACATATAGTCGATTAAAAAAATTAATATAACGGGTTTTATATTTATAATAAAAAATTAATAATAATTAAATATATAAATATAGTATGTCACATAAAAATTGTTAAGAGAATTAAGATATAAAATTTGGGTTAAGATTTATATAATTGGGGAGTATTTGAAAGTAAAAATTGTAGACAAAATAAAAAATGAGATAATTTGTCTACTAAAAATTGAATTGAGTCTAAAATTTTAATATCTTAGGTTCCATATGCAAAACAAAATTAAAAATAAAAATAAATAAATAAGTAGATTATACAAACGATTTATTAAAAATTGAGAATATATATAATATATAAAAAATTTTATAAAATAATTATACTAATACAACCGAAAAAAATTTCATATGAGCGAAATAGAATCATGACTTCGTGTTTTTCAAAAGAAGAAGAATAATAATTTAATGAAAGATTATGAATATATTAGTATTAGTGTATTATGGGGATGGCAATGAGGCGGGTAAAACTTGTTACCCATAGGTATCCGCCCCGTTTGGGGAGGTATGGGTATAGATGAGGCGGGTAACGGGTACGGGTAGGGTACACCTGTTAATACGAGTGGGTACCGGTATAGGCTTGTACCCGCCCCGTACTCGCATATACCCGCCTCGTAATTATATATTGGAGTTACCCGTTGTGTTATTTTATATAAAAAATTTCTTATGCTATTTGTAAGTACGAATTCATTATTATTATTGAAGGAAAAAAGAAAAGAATTTATGGATAATAAGTTGGACATGAATAGGTAACAAAGCGGGTAAGGGCGGGTACGGGTGAGTCGGGGTGGATAGGGGCGGGTAATGGGTACCCGTGGCTAATGGGGAGGGTACGGGTATAGGTTTGTACCCGCCTATCGGTATCCACTTCATACCCGTGACGGATAATGAGGCTGATACGGGTATAAAATTTGGATAGCGGGTACGGGCATGGAGGAGGCGCCCCCCCCATACTCACCTCACTATATTGCCATCCCTATTATATAAGATTTTTATAGACTTAAAAATGAAGAATTACAATTTAAAAAAAATTATAATTAAAATGTTCTAAAAAGTGATGCTTAGTAACCTTGGACCCTTAACCTAAAAAGTATTAAATATGACATTAACCATCAAGCTAAAGTGCTCATTGTCAATAAGGGGCACTATTCTTATTTTTAATACCTATATTTAAAAAGTATAATAAGTCACCACGAATAATTGAAATTCAATACATAGGCCACCGGGGGGCCGTGCCCCTAGTCGAACTACTGTGAATCCACCCCTGACGCCACCCTATCTATATATACATATATATAAAAGTAAAATATAGGGTGGCCAGTGTTTAATAATAGCTCGGAGCTAGCTGGGTCCCATTATTATTCTTAGGGCGTTTTTATGGTGCAAAATTTTTTTAAGCTATATGTCGACACATAATTTTTGTGTGTCAAATCACAGCTCAAAAATTTGTATAAAATTTAACTAAATTCTGTACCGTACGAAAAAGTAATTTTTAGACAAAGTGTTATTCATATGGCACGAGTGCGATATTTTAGCTGGGTCCCATTATAATTCTTGTGGCACACGTGTGATATTACCGGAAAGTACGTTGCCCAAATTCCCTCGTGCTCTGATTCTCTCTCTCAATTCGCTCTCTGTCTCTCTCTTCTACTCCGATGACAGTATCACCGGAATCGGCCATTGAAAATGCGAGTTCAGGCAAGCATGATCAACCGGCGGCAGAGAGAAACGGCGCCGGCGATATTCTTGATCGAGATTTTGAAAGAACTCAACACTGATGATAGTGATAGGGAAAAGAAATGTAGGAGAAAGCGTGATGGAATTGGTGGTGTACTAACTGCAACCCCAGAAACTTTTGCGTCCCTAAAGCCTGCCTCTTTGTCGTGATTACTGCAATTGTAAAGCCTGCCTGCAGTCGGAGGGGGGGGAGGGGGGGGGGGGGGGGTGGTGGTGTTCGGTTCTGTTAGGGTTCAAGAGCTGCGAGATTCATCGTCTGAAATCAAAGGTGTGCGGAATCTTAACAAATTTGATATTCTCTGATACCAATTTGTTAGGGAAATCTTGACACGGAAGCGTAAACCCTAATTACTTAATTCGATGACTCACACAAACGAGAAGTAAACAAAATAGGTGAAAGAAAGAACAAACACGAAGAACACAATGATTTACGTGGAAACCCCTCTACAATCGAGAGGGGAGAAAACCACGGGCGGAGATGAATATTCTTTATTGATACTGAGCGGAAGAATTACGACACTTCCTCTTCACGAGATCTATGAAAGAATTACAAGCTACTCTCTCTTAACTCTCGTAGGGTTTCTCTCTAGACGAGCGGCTACCTTACTCTTGATTTGGATGACCAAAACAGAAACTCTAGCCCCAATATTTATAACCGCGGGCCAAGGAAGGTCCCGAACGATCGGCCAACTTACGGCCCAAAATACAACAAATTCACTTAAATCACCCGATTGATCGGGCTTCCCTCCCGATCGATCGGTGACCCCTGGGTAACCCATAAATTTAAAACAAGTAATTTGAGACATAATCCTAACAAAAGGAGATGACAAGTTTCGACACTCATTGTACTTGCTGCGTCACACTTTCCCATTTCTTAAACAACTCAACCAAGAACAGATGTTGGAGAAGGAATTTCAAGCCA
The DNA here is from genome assembly GCA_018398585.1 of Simmondsia chinensis. Lineage (NCBI taxonomy): Eukaryota > Viridiplantae > Streptophyta > Magnoliopsida > Caryophyllales > Simmondsiaceae > Simmondsia > Simmondsia chinensis. The sequence goes on from JAGTTD010000021.1 coordinate 659,749, forward strand.
AGAATCGACATCTTTCACCTACCCAGATCATTTTGCAAGCTGACTAATGCCCTCCTGATCAGCGGATTTACTGCGACTATTGTAGGACTTCTATACTCGATTACCATTGAAGTTGTCCCCAATGCCACTACGATCTCTGCCTCACTTGCTGTCGCGAGATCTGGGATGGTAACCCTCACGGTGGTCGAGATGTAGTGTTCCCGGAGCTTGTTAGTAGAGGTTTGGACTATTTACACGGTATAGGTTCACAAGCTGATGGTGGTATTCATGAATCTGATACCAGCCATGAAGTTGCAACCACACCCAATTCAAGTAACTCCTCGGGAAAATCAGCGTGGACAGTGAACCCAGATGGTGGCATTCCGTGCCCAGCGCCTGAATGTGGTGGGTGTGGTCGGGCCCTTCTTGAATTGAGGTGTACGACTCGGGGAGAATGCTGTTTCAGAGTTGGTGGATGCCGCGCAGGAAGTACTAGATAGTTTCAAACTCACCACGATTGCTCAGTCCTGTTCTTGCGCCGTTGCAGGTTGGGGGTCCTCGGAAACAGCCTCTCTTCAGGTTAACACCCTGAAGGGCGAAGGCTGCGTACATCTCCCCCCAGACCCCAATTTTGCGGGAGCCCTTGAGGCACTGGGATTGTTGTTGTTGTTGTTGTTCTTGCGACGTCGCAGATGGTAACAACAGGCGCAAAGCCGCGTCTCGAACCAACTCCAATGGCAACTATTTATACACCCCCAATTCTCAAGAAATTGGTTGTCCTGGACCCTTGGCACACTTCCAGTGGCATTGGGGCAAAGCAGAACCCGTTATTGTCAGAAATACGCTGGCAAATTCATTCGGCTTCAGTTGGGACCCAGTGGTTATGTGGCGTGCCTGCCAGGAAGTTAGTGATGCGAACCTTTTGAATGTCAACGTCTTCGACTGTCTACCCTGGTGCGAGGTCCAGATGAATACCCATAAATTCTTCCAGGGGTATACAGAGGGGAGATTTGACGAGCACCAGTGGCCTCAACTACTTAAGCTGAAGGATTGGCCGCCTTCTGCTAGATTTGAGCAATGGTTTCCGAGACATAACACAGATTTCATTCTTGCTTTGCCGTTCAAGGAGTATACGCATCCGCAGTTTGGTATCCTTAACGTCGCTGTGAAGTTGCCGGAGGACGTGCTAAATCCTGACATGGGTCCCAAGGCTTACATTGCCTACGGTGGCGCCCAAGAACTCGGCCGTGGTGATTCTGTAGCCAAGCTCCACTGTGACATGTCCGATGCCATTAATATCATGATGCATAGCACTGAAGTTGCCCTCACTGCCCGGCAACAGTCAGCTATTGATCATTTGAAAAAGCGGCACTTGTCCCAGGATTAGGAGGAACTATTTGGTATTGACGCCCAGACCAGTGGTGGTGCATCTGTATCTTCCCCCATTGAACTAGGATCAAGTCAAGATTCGAGCCGTGAAAGTGACAAGCCCACAGAAAATGAGCAGATGATGCTTGAAGGTTCAAGATCTATCGAAAGGTTTGCATTGTGGGACATCTTTAGAAGAGAAGATGTCCTTGTACTTGAGGAATATCTCAAGAGTCACTTTAAGGAGTTCAGACATATTTACGGTCGTCCAGTGACTCAAGTTCTGCATCCTATTCACGACCAAGCGTTTTACTTGACAGAGGAACACAAGAACAAGCTCAAGCTGCAATTCGGCATTGAGCCTTGGACCTTCGTCCAAAGTCTTGGAGAAGCAGTTCTCATTCCTGCTGGCTGCCCGCATCAAGTCAGTAACTTAAGGTCTTGTACCGAAGTAGCTCTAAATTTTCTATCCTCCGAGAATGTGGCAGAGCGCGCTAGGCTGACGGAAGAGCTTCCGGGGCTGCCTCGGAATCAAACAGCCAAGGAAGATAAATTGGAAGCAAAGAAGATGACGTATTATGCAGCAAAAGCAGCTGTTACTTGTTTGAAGAAGTTTTTGAAGCCTTAGAAAGAAGCCCGGAAGTGACAACTTTTGTACATAGAAATTCTTTCACGACTTTGAAACTAAGCATTTTAAGAATTTTGAGCATACTAAATGCAGATTCTTTTCTTTGCTCTCCTATGCTTCTTGTGTTCTAATGAGTAAATGAGCTGAGCCCCCGAGCTTCTGACAATCCAAGCTCGAGCCTAGCAAGCTCGGGCTCGGTTCGGCTCGGCTTAAATACATGCATAGCAGACTTGTTTGGCATCCTATTAGTGTAGATAATGTTGCCTGCTGAGGCTTCTTAGCAATCAATTGTCTGAACGTCCATACATATAAATTACATAAATGTAAAATATACAGCTTCGTCTTATCAAGAGCGGCACAGCCAATGAGAACTAGTATTGAGGGCTCCACATGTGAGCGTCGGCCAAAAAAAAAAAAGGTCTTAGTACTCTAGTTGTAACAACATGTAAGCTAGTGGGATACTCGGCCTAATATCAGTTGAGATTGGGCACAATTTAACATAATCTAATTCGAGTTAACGGCTGGACTGTTACTTGAATACCCCTGCCATCAAATATCTTTTGAAGAATATATTTGACAATAGTGATTCAGGCTGGTCTGGCACATAGTTTGCTTCGCAAGAAACCCCACCGAAGGCGAAGACGAGAAGGAGACAGAAAACAGAGCAAAATTCGAAAACAATGACGATAGAGGGCGAAGACGTGCTCAAGAATGAGAAGAACCCTCACCCTCACTCTCTTGACGAGCCGAGCTTCAGCCTGAACTTTCAATGCCGAGCTTAATACTAACGAGGAGCTCGGGCTCGGTACAAATACACCCCTTTGCATGTCTACAGAAGGTTCTAAGTAGAAGTTTTCTTCTTTGTTTTGTACAAGGGCCTTAATAAATCAAATATATTTTTCTTACTGCGTACACTTCACCTTACATGCAACCTATCCTATAGGGTTAAGGCTGCGTATATTTTACCCTCCTCAGACCATGGCTTAGCGGGGGCCTTTTCAGGCATTGGGTTTGTTGTTTTTAGTGATTCGATTGAGTCTTAGACCAAATTTGGTTGATCTAGTTCATCTTCAACTCAATTTTTATCATAATGCTTAAATACCAGTTCTTCAACTCTAATCAATAGAAGCTTCAAACTAAGGCTTCGTTTGTTTTAGGGGAAAACCACATTCAAGGAAGTGGTTTTCCCATTTTTCTTTGTTTGGCGCATCATTAGCTCAAAGAAAAGGTTTTCTGACGGAAAACCTTTTCCCTCAAATGAGGGGAAATGACTTCCCTTTCAAAATGGGAGAAGTCGTGATTCTAAGTGGCTCAAAAACCTTCGCGGTTATCATCATGCAAATCGAGATCGAATCAAAGTAAACCGAACTGCATTGTAGACATTTAACGTCAATTTTGGACAAGAATTAGACTAAATAATTAAAAGCAGCCTGGATATTACTTTATTATTGTTGCAACGGAACAACTTTAATCAAGTTGAATTGTTATATAATATTATAGAAGGAAATTATATAGGCAATATTTTAGCATTTATTACATAGGTATTATAATATTTCAGTAATATACAATAATGTACCCTGAAGTTTAAAAATTTTCTCATGAATTACGTATCTTTTGCCAAAATTTAATATATTTTAAATGAAAACAGCAATCTATATGTATCCTATATCATAATCCAATAATTTCTTTTTATCAAAAAATGCTAACATGACATAGTTTTTGATAATATATAAGTAATTTTTGTTAGAATGTAGGCAACCTTTTTATAATATAATATTTATACCACATCAATTTTTTAGCAGAAATTAACCGAATTTTAATGAAAATTCACCAGATTTTAACACAGTATATACACAAGTGATAAATTTTTTTATCTCTTGACACCTCATTGTATATAATAAAATGACAGAGTATTTAGATAATAAATGCTCAAATTTTAGAATACCTAAGAAATAATTTTCCTAATTTATACAGCTTTGATAGTTAACTTTTTAGTTTGTTACTTTATATATGTTGTGTTATTACTTATGTTGTCCTATAAAAAGATATAAAATGATTGGTGAAAATATTTTATTAAAACATACACAAAAACATCACAATGGGGAATTAAGTTTTCCTTTGAAATAAACAACGGAAAACCCCACTCAGAATTGATATTTCCTTGGAAAACATTTTCCGAAGACAAATCAATTCTTATATTCTACTTTTCCTTCAAAACAAACGGAGCCTAAGTTTCACATTAACAGTCTTGTATTTTTTACTCCCTCAAATAAGACCGCAGAAACAATTATATTGAATAATACAATAACAACAACAACAAAAACCCAGTGCTTCAAGGGCTCCCGCAAAAGCGGGGTCTTGGGGGGGTTGATGTATGTAGCTTTTCCCCTTCAGGGTATGAAGCTGAAGAGAGGCTGTTTCCGAGAAACAATTATATTGAATACTGAGAAGAAATGTATTCGGCTTTATTCACAAAACAATAGCTAGTCGGTCAAATTAAGAACTACTAAATGTATCACGATTTTAGTATGCAATTTGGGTGTACTATAATACGATAGAAATATATTAACTTATAAAATAATTAATATCAAAATAATTTTTGATAAATTAATGATCTTCTATTATACGCATAGAATCGGTATTTGAATATGAAACTAATTCATCAAAAACTAGACGGGTGAATCTACGTCAAGAACACAAAGGTTGAAAACTCGAATTGTATGCCAAAACTCTATCGCACATGATCCCGTGAAGATGATGTTTCTCAACAACAACAACAAACCCAGTACCTCAAGGGCTCTCGAATAAGCGTGGTGCTTCTCAAGTGCTCCCGCTAAAGCAGTGTCTGGGGGGGCGGATGTACGCAGCCTTCGCCCTTCAGAGTATTACTCCTGAAAAGAGGCTGTTTCCGAGTGCCCCCAACCTGAGGGTGAGGACTTTTCAGGAGGTCATCCATCCTATTACTGCTCTCGCCCAAACACGCTTAACTTCAGAATTCTAATGGGATCTGGTGACGGCATATATTGGTACCCCTAAAGAATGCCTTTTTTTGACCTTTTTTTTTTTTTTTTCATTTTTTCCTCTCTCACTTTAGTCTATGCTCACCGACCATATTGACCTAATCAAGTGGTGACTTTAATATATACTAAACAAGCATTATCATACTTAATAAATCTTATAATTTTATTAACTTCAATAAACTAGACACCCACCAAACATTTTAATGGTGTGAATCAGTTCTTCCGTTTGGTCTCGTTTGACGCATGGAATTAGAGGTCGAAACTGTGGCTGAAAATCCACTGTTTTATCTCATTTAATGAAATTGATTTTAGTCAAAACTATATATTCAAATCCTTTAAGATGGGAGAACGGACCACAAATCTATATTGACTACATCGTCCTAAAATCCAAATTGACCCAACATGATTAAACTAAAACCTAAGATAACTCGAAATCAAAAGACTTGATACAACATAAATTGAAGCGAAATGTTTCAACTTGAATAATCTAGTAGCTTAAATCCGATCAATAGTCTCAAATGATCCAACTCTATTGGTGGAAAAATCGATTAACTCTGTGAGATGACTCAACCACGAAATGGGATCCAGTCCAACGAAAACCAGAATTGCGTTAACCCAAAACTCAAGATAACTTAAACTAAAGGTAACCCAATGCATCGTAACCCGACCCTAAAAGGCCTATAAGTCACAATTCTATAACCTAATAGATGAAATATCATGATAACTCGAATCATTATGAAACTATTATTCTAACAACTGATCCCTTTAATTTAACAAATATTAGAATTTTAATTTAGTCCTAGTCTCAATTTCATGTGTCAAAAAGAGGTAATGTTGATCATACCTAATTATAGACTTAAAAAGGATTGTGGCCCTTGTAGAATGTACATTGGATAGTTCAGTTTATGAAGGATTGAAAATAATCCTAAGCAATCGCTTGAAACTCCCAAATTTTAGGGGCTTTCAAATTTAAAAGCTCGTGGTTTTTAAAGTAACAACAACAGCAACAGCAACAAGAACAAACCTAGTTCCAAAGGGCTCCCACAAATGAAGGCTCTTGGGGGTGAGATGTACGCAGATTTATCCCTTCAGGATGTTACCCTTAAGGAAGACTGTATTCGAGAATTTCCAACCTCAAAAGCATAAAAACAAATGGGATAAAGAAAACATAAAGCAACACTAAAGTTGTAATAAAGCAGCAAAGCAACATGCATCATAGCACAAAGTACCGGGAAGCACAATACAACACACGAGCACCAAAGAACAAGCAATTGCAATAGCAATAGAAGCAAACAATCAAACAAATAAGCCCAAGGGAACTATGGACTAACTTAGTTGTGTTTCTCTATTCTAAGCTACTATATCGGCTATACCTATTCTAACCCTCTGCTCCACTCTATTTAGAGAAACGTTATTATATTACCCATTTAAAAACTTTACTTGAATCCCGACAATGTCAAGGCCGGCCTTCAATTTATGCCTGCAAATGCTGGATGGGCCATTCCTTTTCCACATTTATTTCTTTGCCCATTCTTCCTTTGATAATGTCAAGGCCAGCCTTCAATTTATCACTTTCACAGCACGAATCTTGACTTGATCCTAGTTCGATGGGGGAAGGTACAGATGCACCACCACTGGTCTGGGCATCAATACCAAAAAGGTCCTCCTGATCCTGGGAGAAGTGCCGCTGTTTCAAATGATCAATAGCTGACTGTTGCCGGGCAGTGAGGGCAACTTCAGTGCTATGCATCATGATATTAATGGCATCGGACATGTCACAGTGGAGCTTGGCTACGGAATCACCACGGTCGAGTTCTTGGGTGACACCGTAGGCAACGTAACCCTTGGGACCCATGTCAGGATTTAGCATGTCCTCCGGCAACTTCACCGCAACGTTAAGGATACCGGACTGCGGATGCGTGTACTCCTTAAACAGCAATGCAAGAATGAACTCAGTGTTATGCCTTGGCAACCGTTGCTCAAATCTAGCAGAAGGCGGCCAGTCCTTGAGCTTAAGTAGTTGAGGCCACTGGTGCTCGTCAAATCTCCCCTCTGTATACCCCTGAAAGAACTTATGGGTATTCATCTGGACCTCGCACCAGGGTAGACAGTCGAGGACGTTGACATTCAAAAGGTTCGCATCACTGACTTCCCGGCAGGCACGCCACATAACCATTGGGTCCCAACTCAAGCCCAATGAATTCGCCAGTGTATTTCTGACAACAACGGGTTCTGCTCTACCCCAATGCCACTGGAAGTGTGCCAAGGGTCCGGGATAACCAATTTCTTGAGAATTGGGTGTGTATAAATAGTTGCCATTGGAGTTGATTTGAGAAGCAGCTTGATGCCTGCTGTTACCATCTACAACGGGTTTTGGTGCTCTCCTACTGTCAGGTCACATGCTCTATGCTGCGGACCAGCTTCTCAGGTTGGAGGTCCTAGGAAACAGCCTCTTTTCAGGGTAGCCCCCTGAAGGGGGAAGACTGCGTACATCTACCCCCAGACCCCCCTTTTGCGGGAGCCCTTGCAGGCACTGAGTTTGTTGTTGTTGTTGTTACCGTCTACAACGGCGCAAGAATAGGACTAAGCAATCGTGGTAAGTTGGAAACTATTTAGTACTCATTTAATGGGACCCAGCTAGCTCCGAGATATTATTAAATAGTGGCTACCCTATATTTTACTGATATAAAAAATAATATTAAATAATTAGTATTTTATAAGTTAATAATTCGTTCAACTTAAAGTAAAACTCTTAGGAAGGAGAGTAGAAGACAAAAGAAAAAAGCTCAAAAACACTTAATGAAAGCAGGGACACAAAGAATCGAACTCGTGACTAAAGTAGAAAGGAAATTACTAGAATTTCACACTTTCCACCAAACTACAGTTCCAAATGTAATTTGTAAACACGCATTATTATGTTCTGCAACCCTATACTGTCTATGTAAAATTATGATATTAACTTAGACTTTAACAATGGAAGGAATTGCCTTTTGTATTGAATGATCAAACATGTACACATCCTAAGCCATTTATACAAGAGATCTAGGGGAAGAGCTCGAGCACTTGAGCTTCCCATCCTACTAGTTACAAAAGAATAAAAACACTAGTAATGGCCATAAAGGGCCGGTTGAGGAAGAGGGGAAGGAGAAGAGAAAACACTTAAAGCTATACCAAATTTAATGCTAAGTACAAAGAAGATTCCAAGCATAATACAGATATAAAGAAATATATGTATCCTATACACGATACCAGTATTCAACACTCCCTGTCAAGTTGGAGCATATAGATCTACAATGTCCAACTTGCGAAGGAGATCTGAAAAATCCTAACATCCGAGCCCTGTAGTAAAAATGTTGGCTAATTGACCCGACGAACGAATGAAAGAAGTTGTAATTTCCCGGGATAGCAGCTTTTCTCGAACGAATTTACAATTGATCTTGATGCGTTTCGTCCTCTCATGAAAAACTGGATCAGAGACGATATGTAAAGCTGCTTGGTTGTCACAAAATAAAATAGAAGTACCGTTAATAGGAACAATAAGATCTGTTAACAAATGTCTCAACCATATCAGCTTACTGGTTATAGTAGCCATAGATCGATACTCTGCCTTAGCCGAGAAGCGAGAGACAACTGATTGCTTCTTGGACTGTAAAGAAATAGGCACCCGTCCTAAGAATATCACATAACCCGTGGTGGAACGCCTAGTGGTGTGATCCTCTAAGTTTCGGCCTGAGTCTCAGATTGTTTGGTCTTCAAGGTGTTTGATCTTATTAGAGGATGAGGAATGAGTTTGGTTTGTTTTCATTTTAGAGTGTTAGGTCAAGCTTGGTGTTCGTTTCTATAGGCCTTCGAACTTAGTGTCTTAGAAGTTTCTGCTGGTGTAGGCTTTTAGATCTAGGAGCTATTTCTCTTTTTTCTTTTATTTTGTCCCACTCTTGTGGACGAAACGGGCCCTACTTTTGTGGGTCTGCTAGTTTTATATCGAGAGTTTTCTCTCTAATTATAAAAAAAAGCAAACAATCAAACAAATAAACCTAAGGGAGCTGTGGGACTAGCTTAGTTGTGCTCTTCTATTCTAAACTGCTATATCGACTACACATATTTTAACCTTTCACTCAACTCTATGTAGAGAAACGTTATTATCTTACCTATATAAAAATTTTACTTGAATCCTGATAATGTCGAGACCGGCCTTCGATTTATGCCCACAAATGATGGATTTCACATTCCCATTCCACATTTATGCCTTTGCCCATTCTTCCTTTGATTTTATTTATTATCCAATTCGTGGTATTTTCGTAGCCCCTTCTCGGGACGTATAACAACACTCATATTGTATTTATCTCTCTATTTCAAAATCGCTCGCCATTTTTTTTTCCTTAAGAATTGATAACACCCTAAATAAAAAAGAGAAAAATATTCAAGATTTATGTAGTACGATAAATTGTATCAAAGTTCACAGATGTTGTAGGATTTTACTATTTTAGTAAGTTTTTTTTTTATTATTACTCAGATTGTTCTCTCAAACACTAAACATCGCTTTCATAACTGAAAACAAGAGAACTCCAACGATGTCAAAATGAGACTGTGTCCAGAATATATCCTCCAAAAATTATCTTGAACTCCATGAATATGGCTCATTACATCATATACGAAGTCATGCATCATACATACGCCAACAAATATTATTATCTATGTTATCTATTACCTGAATTGTTGTAAAAAACAGTAAATGCTCAAACACAGCAATGAAATAGAAACGAGGAAAGAACTTATAAAACAATGTTACCGCGCCATGGAGCAAGCCGCAGTCTTAAAACACGATTGAACAAACACAAGGAGAGAGAGGTTTGCCTTGGAACAAATGGAGAGGGAAAGCCACACATTGGAAAATAGTAAACCATTAAGTTGTTGTTGCAACAATTGCCGAGATTAAAAAGCCGTCTGGTAACCTCGGCCGGTCCGGCGCAACTGGTGGCGCTCGAACGTGTGATTCCCATCTCTTTCATTCTCAACTTAGTTCAAAACTTTATTTCACACTACAACAAAAAGGGGTAAATCTTGGCTCTTTTTTTTGGAATTCTCGCCGCAAAAAAGCGCCGAGAATTTTATTATCGGCGCTTAGGACAAGCGCCGAGAAAAAAAACGCCGAAAAATAAAAACGCCGAGAATACCGGCGCTTATAAACGCCGAGATTTTTCGGCATTTTTTATTGTCGAGATTTTTTCGAGTTTTTTAAATACCCTACTTTTACTTCTTAGCATAGACCTTTTGTCTATTTATTTGTGCATATTTTTCACACACACACACACATATATATATGTATATACAAAATTACTTAATAAAAAAATATCAACTAAACTGATAAATTTTTCATAAGATTCCGAATTCGACAATCAAAATATTACATCATTGTCAATGTACTTCGATAGTTCAAGACAAAATTTGAGATTTTTTCCACTCCAAATATCAACATAATTAATCTAATAACCAAAAAAAAAAAAAATATACAATGCTAACTTAGTCAAGTACATTCTTCACAAATATATCAATCAACCGAATGATTTTGGCGTGCTTGGAGATGCAAAAAAATTTGGGGGTTCACCGTTACCTGATCCCGATTCATCTGTACCCTGTATAGATAACACAATAGATTTAGTATATCTGATCCAAAATTTTGCTTCACATGGTAAATTCATATAGTTCCCCAAAAGTACCAACCCCAATGCCACCTTTTGTCTCAATCATTCACATCATCAATTTCATTATTTACAAAGGATTAGAAAGGCGATTATTTGCATTATAGTACAAACAAATACAAATTAAATAGATTATCTTACCGGATCAGCAACCGCAGTAATAATTGCTCGACCTTCTGCTATCATTTCATATGATGCTTGGCCAGAAGAAACAGCATCATAGATGGGTATGAGCCTTCTCATTTGCTGCTTTACATTGGCCAATTCTATTTTCATATTTTGTAATTCGACATGATCACCGGTACGGTCGAGTCCCTTTTTCTTTAGTTCACCCCTGACTCCGTATATATCACTCCTCTTTACGCCAAATCCATAGCATACCGCTCGATAGCCCGGATTTTCCTGTTCATACATTAGCTCTGCAAATACTTCCTCCTCGATTTCTGATCGAGGTCTGGAAGAAGATCCAAGTCGAGCCTCAACTATTTCTGTAGCTGTATCCTACAAAGAAGAGAAAAAGACATTAAATACATTTAAATTAAAAGAAATGTGAGATAATAATAAAACCCACCATAAATTCTTGTGAAACCGTATTCTCAAAAAAGCCACCACTTTTCCTGGTATGAGTTTCTTGGTAAAACTCTATACTCGTGGGCTTCCTCCCTTTATTAATTTCCTACAATCAACACGTCAACATAAGTCTTAACTAATTTAACAGGTAGATAGTAATAATACACTAAACATATACTTAAGTCCTTACAAAACTATCTCTTTTATTGGCATAATTTGTTGAACCAGTCGTGTGAAACTGATTCTGCTTGGCACGTGCTTCTTTGCCGCATTTACTCTTCTCCTGACATTGAAAATCAACATCAATCCAAGAAAAACTTTACATTCATAATCAATATCAATCTGCTTCCCCCTTTTTGACCAATCAAAAATTACTTAAAAAGAAATTGTTTTACCTTGCCTTGTGGAGAAAACCAAAACTGTACCAAAGTTATCCATTGGTCACGATTAACTCCTTGTGGCACTGTTGCAATAACTTCGGCCTCAGTTTTGTTCCCTTGGCAATATTGCGCTTTCAAGCTCGTCTTATAACCCCTCCACATTTTGCCAAGATGCTGTAGTATTGATTTATCAATCAATACATCACTGGGCATTGAAAATTTTCCCTAAAACATAAAATCCAACAATAATGTCACAAAAAGGCAAAGGAATAAAACCTTAATTAATACAATGATAAAGTTCAAAAACTTCAGACATACATATTATATAGTATATATAAAGTAAACTTCAGACATAAATAATACTTACTCGGATAACCTCAATAGCTTCTGCTTTGTATTGGTTATTCATTGTACACCAATCCCTTACTCCGAGGGGACAAAACCGTCCCGTTTTTGCAACCTCTCTAATAAATCGGATCAACAAATCGCCACCCTTTCTAATTGGTTGGCGTAGGTCATTGAACCGCACAATAATTCTTACACCTTCAGGAAGATGCCATACTTCCTTAACTGGTATCGTCCTTAAGGTACTCAAGTTACCTTGGCCATCTATTAACGATTAAGATATACCATTACTTTTCTAATTGATTGAAAAATTATTACCATAATTAATGCTATAAAATTGAAAACATTTACCGATAAGTTGAAGTAGCTCCCTCTCATCAAATGGCACGTCAGTGGACCAAACACCAGCTTCCCTGACTGGTCCCTCTGCTTCAGATGTTGACGGTCTTGGCCGACTGTCATCACCTCCTTCATTTTTCGGTGTTGCTGTTGTGGACTGCACTGATTTGCCACTTCTAAAAAACCTCCTCATTGTGAATCCATGCTTTTCCAAAAACAAAAGAATTAGTAGATGTATAATAGAACGTACAAAAATAAAATGAGAAGCAAATATGTTCCGTAAAACAATCCTTCAATAATGAAACAAAGATCATGGACAAAATGAAACAACATGTACAAAAGAAAACTAACATACATGGACAAAATAAAACAACACATACAAAAGAAAACTAACATACATGGACAAAATGAAACAACACGTACAAAAGAAAACTAACATACATGGACAAAATGAAACAATACGTAACATTATTTCACAACTCTAAAAAAACAAAGATCAAATCTCGCCTAGATTATACAAGTCCCTAGGTTTAGTCTTAATGACATGATACCATCCCTTTTGCATCTCATCTTGAATATAGAAAACTTGCTTTGCTTGAGATGAGATGACAAATGGATCATCTTTCAACAATCGACCCGTATGCATCAACTTAGAGAAGTTCACACAAGCACCATCATTTCTAAATGTTCTTAAGCCCCTATTTATATCTACCCATTCACAACGAAAAATGACAACTTTACAACTCCCATAATAGTCTAGTTCATATAATGGGGTTGACTTGTGGAGGGAGGAATATCAACTCCGATACTTTCTAGTAGTAATCCACCAATATCATCTCGCCCTATGGCCCTTCCCTCATTATTATTGGTAGATGTTTGACTATTGCATCTCAATTGTTGAACAATATCTTCTTTTCCATGAAAAATCCATTTCTTATACTTTGCCAAAAACCCTTAAAAAGGATATGATATTCCACATCTTCTAATGAGAACCATTTGGCTACTTTGCATTTATTACATGGACATCGAGTTTTTCCTTCTATAAGGTTTTCTTTAGCCAACTTAATGAATTCAATGACACCATCAATATAAGCTTGACTAATCCTTGGTTGCGTGATCCAACTCGTATCCATATCTCTAAATATTAAGTAGTGCAATCAAATTACCTAAAAATTGAAAAAAAGATAGAGTTCATAAGACAAATATTTAATCAACCAATCAAAATATATACAAATACAAAAATAAATAATTAATGGGACTTAGGAGAAGTTAGAAATTAAAGTAAGATACATGAGTTCCTTATAATCAATTTTAATCCTCTAATGTGAAGGATCCATCTAAACAAGGGATACAACAACAAAGTTTTATTTTTCCAAATTTAAAAATTATGAAATCGATATCTAATCTCCCTGACATTAACAAATTGAACTCACAAGCGCCACCAACACATAATTTTAAACATCAATCAAACACAGTGTTATGTGTAATTATTCAAATATTACACAAAATGACTCAGATAAACTTCTTAAACAAGACACACAAAGATAATACACAGCAATAACTTCAAGATCTCAGATCTTGCCCCACAAGAACCAACTTAAACTAGACCTAGACTAATTACAACACAAATCACTTCATAAACCTCAAATACAACACAAGACTCAAGAGAACAACCGAATCTAGTAGGTTTAGAAGTATACCTCCCCTTGTGAACTAGATTTTACCGAAATTGCAAGCAAGTCGCTCACACCACGAGTAAGGCTCAAGAACACTCCAAGAACACCACGACCGGACCTCTACCGGAACACGAACAGAGCTTCTGGCCAGCAACGGAGCTCCAATAGCACGAACGGAGCTCAACGAACACGATTACACTTCGATCCGAGGCTCACGAGGTTGGAACCTAAGTGTATTATGGCTCAGAGATTCGTTTTTAGGGTTAGGGTTTCAAGGGAGCCTTCAAGGGTAAAAATCGCCAGAGAGAGAAGGGGAGAGGAGAAGAAAACTGATTTTTTCGTTACCTCTACGACCCCACCAACTCGGCATTAAATACCCCCAAGCTACGACCTAAGAAACCCTAAAGCTCATCACAGCCTTTGATTTACGCAACGATCGGACGGACAATACTTACACACGGTTCATATATCGAGGGGCCCCGGATCTTGTGACGCGCGTCAAGACTCGAACGGCTGTGATGGAGCACTGGAAGCTTCTGGAAGAAGCTTCACTTATAAACCCTAACGGGTCTGTTAGCTTTGGGTGAGAGAGATAAGGGTGAGGTAAAACAAACTGTTACCAGCTGTACATAATAAGCAATCCAGGCAGGGTAGTACAGTCGGGCAGCACGGGCAGCCCAAAACTGGGCAGGTTGTATAGGCAGTCAGGCGGGCAGCCCTGTTCGGGCAGCGACAGTACTATCGGGCAGCTGGGTCAGCTCAAAAATAAAAAAGTAATTAATTTCACAAGCAAGGGGCAATATAGTCATTGCCCCAAAAGCCTGAATTCAAAATTACTTCAACCAAAAAAAAAAAAAACGCTGCGTTTTTGTCCTCCCTTATTTTTATTATTTTTTTACTTGAACTACGTCATATATTTACCAACAATAACACACAGTAACACAAGAATTTCGTCACAACAATAATTTTTTGTATTAATCAATTGAAATGATGAGATGCAACGATAGAATCATTCGAACCATAGCATTAAGGATGCGCATGAAGCAGGGGAAAGTGTGAAACGGCGATAATACAAAACTATAATAAAACTACTTCAACCAACTCAAATGATATAACACTTGTAGAAGAATAAGCAGTCCAATAAAAATAAAAACCAAAACTAGGGTAAGGACATCACATACTAACAGCAAAGCAAGAGCAACTGTGAAATCGGAAGGTGAGGGTGAGAGGCGAAGCCGGGCGGCGACGGTGAGAGGCGAAGCCGGGCGGCGACGGTGAGAGGCGAACCCGAGCGGCGACGGTGAGAGGTGAAGCCGGGCGCGACGGTGAGAGGCGAACCCGGGCGCGACGGTGAGAGGCGAACCCAGGCGGCGACGGTGACAGGAGAACGCCGACGGCGACGCGGTTGGAAATCGGGTGGTGAGGGTGAGAGACGAGGGTTAGGGTTTGCGGGAGGTGAGGGTGAGAGACGACGGTGAGAGCGCGAGGGTTTGTTCGGGGTATTTATACCCCGAGAGATTCTCGGCGCTTATAAGCGCCGATAATTTTTGCGTCGTTTAAAAACGCCGAGAATTTTCGACGCTTTGTCTCGACTCATTTAAACGCGGAGATTTCTCGACGTTTGTATAAACGCCGATAATTATGCGCCGAGAATTGCCCTGTTTTGTTGTAGTGTCACAAGGTCATATTTAAAGTGACCTTCCCTCGGATAGTTTCTAATGTGGGATATGAGACACAAGGCAAATACATCAATTCTGCTCCAGCTCCGTCTGTTGCCATGTATTAGGATAATAAAGTTATTTATATTATTATTAGCCCAAGGGCTTTCTTGTAATTGTATTTTTCTTGGTTTCTCTATATATATGATACCTCAGCACCCTGTTGGCTATGTTATCATAACTCAACTCTCACATGGTATCAGAGCTACCTCAGCACCCTGTTGGCTATGTTACCATAACTCAACTCTCACACCGTGCTTATTTTGGGTCTTTGCTTGTTTGTTGATGTTTTCCTGGTCTTTTGGTGTTTGTGGTGCCGTTTCCAGTTGTGTTCTATTTCCCCCTGTTTGTTTTGGTTTTTTGTCTTTTTGTACCCACTCCGTTTACAGGGTGGCTCAGGGCTCGCTCTGTCGAGTTGCCTGCTTGTACGTCGGCTATGCTGTTAATTATAAAAGAAATCAAATTTTTAATATGGGATGAGCAAGCTTTGTTACATTTCCAACATAAATAGATTGTTCTATTACCTATGGGACACAAGGCAAATACATACGCCAACAAATATTATTATCTATGTTATCTATTACCTGGACATATATCGTGTGCATTCTTTTTCCAAACCTCGTCTTGATAGGAGCCCCTTTAAAGCTTCAGGTTTGTTGTTGTCGTCATCATCCTCATAAAAATTTAGATGTGTTAATATATTAGTGCGAGGGAGTCCTTGTTTGCTCACTTTTTTCTGATAATTAGCGACAGAGTCGCTATACATAACAGGCAACTTGACCAAACGAGTCCTGAGTCAACCTGAAAAAGAACAGGGACTAAAACAACGAAACCATATAAACAGAAAGACAAGTAAAAACAGGCAAAACACAACGAGCCTCTAACACTGCTAGGCAATAGACATAAACATGAACAACCAAAAGACAGGACAACGAAGCCATAAATCTATTGAAGCAAGGCACTTAGCAAAAGCGCATCAAAACCATCAAAATTCAGCCCTAGTCTTTTCACCATCTCCAGCGTGGCGCTTACTTGCTAATCAAATTTAGAGGACTTTATAATTTCTTACTTATTTTTAAGAAAATGTTAGTCGGTCTTGAGATTTTCAAGGCCCCAAATAAAAATTTTAAATGAGATTCGTTTTGTATACAAAAAAATTATAAAAATTCTAATGAAAAATATAGTGATATTAATAATAGATCCAGTAAAAATTATAACCCAAGGGGATATAAATTTAAATGATAAATTGTTTAAGATTTAGTTGGCTTGGTGATTAAAATTTTTGCCCGTTTAACACGTCCCCGTTTCAAAGGACACCAACCCTCTTTTCTCGATTGTCGTCTTCTTTAGTGTAAAATATGAAAATACTTCAACAAAACAAGACGAGGACACTACAAAATTATTTATATTTTTTGGATGAGACATTCTATAGAAAGGAATATACCCAGTGCCTCAAGGGCTCCCGCCTACACAGGGTCTGGGGGGGCGGATGTACGCAGCCTTCCCTCTTCAGGATGTTAACATGAAGAGAGGCTGTTTCCCTAACCTGAGGGTGAGGACTTCCAAGGAGGTCACCCATCCTGGTACTACTCTCGTCCAAGCACGCTTAACTTTGAAGTTCTCATGGATCCCATTTAACTAAGAAGGTACCAACACGCTGTCACCGAATCCCATTAGAACTCCGAAGTTAAGCGTGCTTGGGCGAGAGTAGTACCAGGATGGGTGATCTCCTGGGAAGTCCTCACCCTCAGGTTGGGGGCATTGGGAAACAGCCTCTCTTCAGGTTAACACCCTGAAGGGGGAATGCTGCGTACATTCGCCCCCCCCCCCCCCCCCCCCCCCCCCCCCCCCCCGACCTGCGTAGGCGAGAGCCCTTGAGGCACTGGGTATGTTCCTTTGTTTTCCTTTAGACATTCCATAGAAAAATATTACATATTTATAGTACTAATTTAAGCATTACCGAGAGACTAAAAATCTAGACAACACGTAAAGACGCCAATTAAGGCTCCAGTAATGGAGGGTAGAGGACGAGGAAAAGACTATTGATGCTATCATTGAAAAATAATGTAAAAGTTAGAACTAATTACAATATTAATATCTAATTCAGTACTGGAACCAAAATACAAATATACATTTATATAAAAATAAATAATTACAATGTGTATTCAATATTTAGAAAATATATTTTGGCCAAAAAAATAAAAAATAAAAAATTTTGTAATCTTTATCACCAATGTAAAACAATTATCACTTTCATAAGGAAAAGAATAAAATAACAAGAATCTAATTTTATTTGAAAATATTATATAAAGACAAATCTCTAAGAGAAAATTTCAAAAATAGAATCTAAATTTTGGAAATAATTTTTATGATTTGTTTTCCTTTTTTCTTGTTTTAATCGAAACAACAAAAAAAATATTTTCGAATATGATTCGTTATTTTTCAAAAACTAAATCCTATATACAAAAACCATACCGGATAGAATCAAACTCATGCTTATCTTTATTAAACGGGAGATATATATATATATATTGAAACAATACAAAATATGGAAGCGGTAGAAATATAGAAAATATGCAAAACTATTATTCTACAAAAATAGAATTATAATACTCACATAAAAACACCATAGAAACAATTCAAAATATGCGTATTATTTCATAGTTTAGTAAACACTTTACAAATTAAATGTACCAAAATGTTATTATACAAAATTAAACTAGAACATTTATATAAAAATTATTACAATACTTAAAATGTGTATACAAAAGTAGAACTAAAACATTGACATAAAATAGTATTGAAATACTTTAAATTATGCATATTATATCACCGTTTAATATTTTACATGTTATTTGCATATTAAAATTTTGAATTATTCAAAAATCAAGGTAAACATATGAATCAAATTTATATTAAGAAATAATAAACACTTTACAAATTATAACATACCAAAAATATAACTGTACAAAATTAAAAGTATATATTACAAATAAATAAAAATGTTATTCAAATATTACAAAGATGTGCAACAAATTATGCCAAATTATATCACTTCTAATCTTTAATAGAAATTAAACTTTATAATTTGCACAAAAAAAAAAAGACTAATGTTTAAGATAAAGATATTGATTTACAAATAATAATATTTTCCAAATTCAAATGTAATGAAAATATTATACTAGAAAATTAGAATTCTGCCATTTATATAAACACAATTCTTAAAAAAATATGTATCAGAAAACATAATCTAACTATAACATCATATTATTTTTTGTGTACAAAATGAAATTTTGAATTGAAAAAAGAGATTCGAAGTACAAAAATGGATGTAAATTCATTTTGAGATATAATTATTTTTCAAATTTAAATATATCAAATATATTATTATATGAGGTTAAAATTATAAAATTTACATGAAATTACTATTGAAATATATTTCATAATATCTAAAATAAACTACGTCTACTATTTCACCCTTTATTGTTTAATCTAAAACATAAGCTACTAAATTATTTAAAAAAAAAATATTTAGGAAAATATATGGATTACAATTCTATTTTGGAAATTAAATAACTTTTAAATCAAAATTATACCAAGAATATTACTGTAAAGTAGAAATATAATATTCACATAAACAACTATTCAAAATATGTATAACCAATATTATGCCTGATGTATCTTCAGTCAATATTTTATATGCATCAGTTCAAAAAAAATTTATATGCAAGTTAAACTTTTAATTTGTACAAAAAAAAAAAAAATTTAAAGTAATGGATAAGATATCATTAAAAGAAACAATAAATATTTTAAAATTTATTTTTTTGCCAAATGGCAAGAGAACTGTATTCATTCGACTTCAAACTCGAGCTACAATTATTCTATATCAGACTCCCAAGCATCTTACCATCCTTGACACATCTTCCAAGTCGAAATTCAGCTCCTAACAGTAGCTCTTTCGGCCCAAAGATCCTGACATTTCAAAATCGCCTTCCAAGTAGCCGAGTCATGTATTCGAGAAGAAACATTCCAAATATTTGCCCCTTTTATGTGACAACTGTGGATCCATTCAACCCATATCGAATCCTTCTTCATATAAATATCCCCAAATAATTTCAAGAAACATGATTGCTTCCATATACCAAACAATAAAAATAACATTCATAAAGATCTCATAACTATAAAAATACAATAATATAACAAAAATATTATTCAAGAAAATTAAATTATAATATTTATAATATTTAGGTGTGAGATGCATACTGAAACTGTCAACCATATCCTCTTCCTATGCCCCTTTTTGAAAGCAGTTTGGTTTTGCTCGAATGCCGATTATAAACCAAATTTGTTAGGTTTTCCAGGTTTTCCTACGTGGTGGGCGACTTTTATTGCATCTTTTGAACATAAAGCGGACTTTGTTAATGAAATTATTTACCTCTGTTGGTGGCTATGGAAGGCTAGATGCCGGTTTGTTTTGTAGGGTTTGAAGGATGATCCGTTGTGGGTCCCTCGTCAAGTGGCTAACGACGCCGGTATCTTTTCGCAGGTCTCTGTTGGGGTCAACACGACTCCGGTCCGTAAGCAAGTTAGGTGGACCCCGCCTCGTCCACGTGAACTTAAATTAAATGTCGATGTCCAGCTGGTCTGACATTTGTAGCCCCGCTTCCCTTGCGGTTGTTGTTTGGGATGAGTTGGGTGTGCTGATGGATGGTTGGTGTGGCTCTATTTTTGCTGTGTCCCCTCTTATTGCTGAATGTAGTGCTCTGAGAGCAGCGTGTTCTTTGGCCCAACAGCTAGGTTTCTCAGCGGTTTCTTTCGAATCGGACTCTCTTGAAGTCATTTAAGCGGTTCAGTCGACGGGAGGCCCCCGTGGGAGATTGCGAGCAATTGTTGAAGACATTAGGATTATATGTTCTAGTTTTTGTTCTTTCTCATTCTCTTGGGTCCCTCGGCATGTTAATGGTGTAGCTCACAAGGTGGTGTTTTTCATAAGCCTAGTTATTGTACGCATGATTGGGTTGTTTGTCACTCTCCCTCGATTTTGAGGGCTTTAACTTTTGATAATAGTACATGATTTAGTATTCGGGCGCCTTCTGATAAAAACAAAAACAATAAAAATAATATTCATAAAGATTTCAGAATTATAAAAATACTATAATACAACAAAAGCATTATTCGAAAAAATTAAATTATAATATTTATAATATAAATACTATTAAATCCAAAATATTCACAAGGAAAAACAACAAAAAAAATATCCACCCCATTATTGCAATGTAATAAGCAACAAAACATTTAGTTTCCAAATAATTAATATTCTAATAAAATTAAAAAAATTCTATAATAAAAAATAAAAAATAATATTGATAATGATCCCTGAACTATAAATCATAATAAAAGAGACCCCCCGGAATTTCAATTTCACCAATAATTCAAGGGGTATTTTTCATGAATTAGAAATTATGCAGTCATATTGATTTTGATAAATAATTTAGAGGGTATCTTTGATAAAATTAAAGTTAAGAGAGTTATTTTGATAAAATTATTATGACCTAAAAATTATTATTATTATTTGTCGAAATGTCTAATTTAGTTTACGATGTTTAATATAAAAAATCAAACAAAATTAAATTCTACATGATAATGAAACGGTTCAAGATTTTAAGTGGAAACCAAATTATAAGTATGAAAGGAGATACGACATCTAACTTATTACCATAGTTTTGTAATCTTTTGGATAAAGAATTCCGTAATTGACTACAATGCGAATTATGCACTTTGACCATTAATTTAGACAACTTACAAACCATTTACTTCCGTTAATACAAAAATTCACAATTATGAAAATTAGTACAAAACAAATACTATCTGTGCATCGCACAGGAAGAAACTAATTAAGATTATGTGATAATATTTTCTAAAAAAGTTTAGAAAAAAACTTTATTTGTTTCAGCTTTTAGGCCTTTAAGTATTCTTATTCAAATTGTTTGATAATCTGATACTTATTAAATCTTGTCTACATATTTAATATTATTTGAAGAGTTGAATATTTTGTATGATGTGAATAAGTCTAATTAGATTAGATAATTCAGTAGTTGAATTATTTGAAAAGAAAATTCTCATAATGTAACTAATGAGATTAGATTGCATAGGTAGGGTAATTAAAAGAACCTAATATAATTAGTACTTTATTTGATTGTTAAATAAAATTTTAGAATGTGATTTTAATATTGGTTATGAGATAATGAAATTTTAAAAGAAAGATCCGCCATTGTAAAATTTCAAGTGGGAGCGAAGATCAGGAGTTGATACCTCACGGTCTCCATTGCCAATCTAATAGTACAGTGGATAGGCGCAATTCCCCGAGGAGAGCGTTTGTTTGTGGGATAGAGGGTTAGACTTCTTCATGATAGATGAGGAACGGCGAAAACGAGTGCGGCCACACTTATGTGGAGTATCTTGTTTACTTGAACTAAATGTATAGGTAATGGTATACACTTGATTAGGATAGTATGATAGTCTACTCGAGAGCGTTATGATATTGTCTTAGAGATCAAGAAAGAAACGCTGAGTTAAATATGTTTAGGGAACATATTATTTGAGAATAGTTCTTATTTGACTAATTACTTGTTACGCCTTTCGCATAGTAATGAGTAGATTGGTTAGCTCATTGTTGCACACACATACTGAATGGTTAGGTGGAGCCATGCTTTGTTTGTTTGCTAAAATTATTAAAAGGTTCACAATACTCAAAATATCAAGTGGGAGCGAGCTTCTAAATGGATGCTCACAGCCTTCATTATCGGTCTGGCCATATTGTAGGTGGGCGCGACTCCCCGAGGAGACCATTCATTTGCGGAATACAAGGTTAGATCTCTAAGAGATGGACTGAAGTCCAAGCAATCAAGTACGACCACGCCGATGTGGAGTATATTGAGACCTTGTATGAGTGTTTAGGTAATGATATACACTTGACTAGGGTCTACATTAGCCTCCCCGAGGAGCTCTATCGTAGGACCTTAGAGGCTAAGGGAAAAGTGGCATGTTAAATGTGTTTAGTAAACAGTTTACAAGAAAACATATTTATTGAGAAATGTTCTCACCCTTCTGATGTCTCAATTCGGCCTCGCCAAAGGAAGTTTGGGTGGTTCGGTTGGGTCTCCACGACCTACATGTAAGTGCCGGAATGTGAACTCCGAACTTTGATTGTTTGCTAAAAACTAAGAAAAGTAATCCTGTATGTTAATATGACTTGTTTTACAGTTTTTGATTTCATACTGGTTCTTGAATTATGCATTATGATCAATACTGGTATATCTTACTTGTTTGTTCTATTATGTATGCTATAATATGATATATTTAATACATGAAGAGCACTAGGAGATGCCTAGAGTTCGCTAGATTGCTACTATATCTTCAGTCCTAACAGTTAAGAATGATGATGAATCTGATTCTTTAGACTAATAAAACTCTTAACTATAAAGATGCAGATCGATTGGTCAGGGCAATAAAGTTAAAGTAATTGCATTTTAACTAAGTTTGAGAACTTGTAGAAGTGTCGAAAGACATTAAGTCTATTAGATTGGATCTGAATTGATCTACAAGTATATAGAATTGAACGGACGAGAAGGTAGATACCTTTAATGCTAGATTGATGGCAATGGGTTGATACCTTATATGAAGGAATCATCTTTGATGAAGCCTTCTAGCTAGATGCTATGCTTGGGTCCATAAAGATATTCATCCATTGTGTTTCATATGATGAGATACGGCAAAGTGGAGATCAAGATGACATTCTCTGAATGGTTATCTTGAAAGATTATGTATATGATACAACTAGACAAATTTATTGTCAAGAGTCAGGAAGGATAGGATCAGGAACGACGTCATAAGAAGAAAATTGGGCGTAGCCTCGATCAAGGATAAATTAAGGGAGCATCGTTTGAGGTGGTTTGGACATGTTAGGAGGAAACTGACCATTGCTCCAGTCAGGAGATGTGAACACTCCATACTATGCTGGGAAGGGGAGGGAGAAGCAGGCCATAGAAGAGATGGTTAGAGATAATCCACAAGACTTCACCTACCTAAACCTACGGGAGGAGATGGCCTTAGATAGAGCTCACTAGAGGGTTAGCATAGGGGTAGCCGATGTAGCGGCTTAGAGTAGTGCTGCGTATTATAGATAACACTAGTGTGACTAGGCATTTAAGACCTCTTGTGGCGCACTTATTTGCTTATCTGTTTACTTGCCTATTATTTGCCTTGTAGCTGCCTTCTATTGAATTTTTAGTTTTGCTTTGTGGTGCTTGCTTTGTGCTATGTCCTACTCTTATGCTTTGTTGCTTCATGCTTATAGGCTGACGCACTTCCATGACGACACGCTTTTTAGGTTGGGGGTCCTCGATAACAGCCTTTCTTCAGGGTAGCACCCTGAAGGGGGAAGACTGCGCACATCTACCCTCCCCCCCAAAAAAAAACTGGAAACCCTCACAAACCTCTTCAATCGAGAGGGGAGAAAACCACAGGCGGAGATGGAGATTCTTTATTGAACTTGAATGGAAGAATTACAATAGCACTTCCTCTGAACGAGATCTATGAAAGAATTATGAATCACTTTCTCTTAACTCTCGTAATGCTCTCAAATTGATGGCGACAGCTGACCTCACTTTAATTGGATTCTGATTGGATGGCGGCTCTCTTTGATTGGATACCTAAAATGTACCCCCTAACCCCATATTTATACTAAACGGCTAGGGTTACGCAAAACAGACTGCTGATCGATCGGGAGGGCCCGATCGATCGGCCCTCTCTCGGCCAAAAATTGAATTTTAACTTAATTCACCTGATTGATCGGACATCCCCCCGATCGATCGGTGACCCCTCGGCAACCCATAAATCCTAAATACATAAATAAAGACAAACCTCCATCTTGACTCAAATTTCAAAAATAAAGACAATTCTCCACCTTCTCCACAAAACACCCCACACACGGGGTTATCTAGACAAAACACAAAACCTAATTGAGTCCGAGCGATGCTTGAACTTTCTTCTAGGTAGCACTGAAGTGAATATATCTGAGAGGTTATCAGCAATGCCAATATTCTTATTCTTTGGATTGGCTCTTGACACATCTTCTAAAACAGCCACCTGCTACTGAGCTGTGTTACTTAACTGAAACTGAACTTCCTCTGGCGTATTCACCTGACCTGAATCACAACTAACTGATAACATCTTCTGTGGAGATTGCAATGAAGAACATCAAACGTGACATCTCTACTCATCAGGAATTGCTTGAAGCGAAGACTCTTCTGCTTCCCATAAATGCCTTGTTCACAAGATATCAGTCCTGTAGACTGATCACACAACGAGCCCCTTTTACTGTGCTCATACAGACCTGTATCACCTAAATGATCCAATCTCAAGCTCCTTGACTTTGTGATCTCTGGTTCTGTCAACAATATCGATGATGAAGATATCTTAACTGATCTGACAACTGTGGAACCGAGAAGCTCATACAATGTACTTACCCTTCTGCCTTTCATAATTGTCAAAGCACCCTTAACGACCTTCAAAACTCCACCTTCAGCTGTGTACCTGTACCCTTTAGACTCACGAGCACCTAAAGAGATGAGACTTTTCTTCAAATTAGGAACATAACGAACGTCGATCGATGTCCTAATAGTGCCATCGAACATCTTAATACGAATTGTTCCTATCCCCAAAACTCTGCATACTGCATCGTTACCCATCTAAACAGTTCCACCCTGAATTGACACGTATGTGGTGAACCAGCTTCTATAGGGACAAACATGATAGGAGCAACCTCAATCCAAAATCCAACTTTCTCTAAAACTGGACTGAGGTTCAGACACAGACAGTATATCACTATCATTCTCATCTTCAACTACAACACTAGCTGCTGCGAATCTATTGTCAGACCTGTTATTTGCTTCTAGTTTTCTCTTAAGCTTGTAACAGTCTCTCTTAATGTACCCTTTCTTATGATAGTAATTACAGGTTAGGTCTTGATGTCTAGACTTAGACCTAGACTTGTTTCCACTATGATCATATTCTTTAGACTCAGTTCTTTCTCTCACAAATAAACCACAACCTGAGTTCTGAACGGAGTCGGACAACTCCTTAACTACTCTTTCTTTACTCAGTAGGTTTCTCTTAACTTCATCAACTGTGATAGTTGATCTATCACCATAAATCATGCTTTCTACAAAGCCTTTAAATGAAGTAGAGAGTGAACATAACAAAAGCATAGCTTGATCTTTATCCTTAGGAGCATCATCCAATTCTTGAATAATTGAATTAAACTCATTAACATGATTCTTAAGTGACGTACCTTCTGACATACGAAACGTGAACAACTGACGCTTAACTGCGAGTTTGTAGGAGACTGACTTGAAATAGAACATATCCTGCAATTTCTCCCACAACTCCTTAGCGGTCTTTACTTCCAGAACTTCTGTCAAAACGTTATTGGTAAGACACATCTAAATAGCTATGAGTGCCTTCTCATCTAACTCCTCCTATTGTGCATCAGATAGACTCTTCGGTTTCTTTTCTTTTCCTTTCCTTTTAGGGCTTTCTTCAAGCCACTTTGTGTTAGGAGACCCTTAACCTGGACTTGCCACAAACTGAAACTTCCTTGACCTCCGAACTTCTTAACTTCAGTCTTAATTGCGGACGACATAATATCAAATTGAAATAAACAGAGCTCTGATACCACTTGTTAGAGAAATCTGGAACAATCTTGATATGCTCTGATACCACTTGTTAGAGAAATCTACCCTTGACAAATCTGGTATTCACGATACCAATTTGTAACTTGGATACTTGATGCGGAAGCGTTAACCCTAATCACTTGATTCGATTCAAATAATATGACTCACACAAACAAAAAGTAAACAAAATAGGTAAAAGGAAGAACAAACGAAACAACACACTATGATTTACGTGGAAACCCCTCTTCAATCGAGAGGGGAGAAAACAACGGGCGGAGATAGAGATTCTTTATTGAACTTGAATGGAAGAATTACAATAGTACTTCCTTTGAACAAGATCTATGAAAGAATTATGAATCACTTTCTCTTAACTCTCGTAATGCTCTCAAATTGATGACGACGGTTGACCTCACTTTAATTTGATTCAGATTGGATGGCGACTCTCTTTGATTGGATACATAAAATGTACCCCCTAACCCCATATTTATACTAAACGGCTAGGGTTATGCAAAACAGACTCGCGATCAATCGGCCCTCTCTCGGCCAAAAACTAAATTTTAACTTAATTCACCCGATCGATCAGGTCGGCAACCCATAAATCCTAAATACATAAATTAGAGGCATATTCCTAACAACATCACATGTTGATAATGTTCAAAAATATTCAATCAATTACCCTTTACATTATAATACATACAATGAAATACCCTCATGTTCTAATATTTTATTACCTAGGTACCTTATATCGGAATTTAATAAGGATCTGACCTATATATATATGTCGGTGTAGTTCTTGTGAGAGTATGAGTGGGAGAGATCTATGAAGGGTCAAGACTTGTTGGACATTAAAAAAAAAAAAGAAAAATTTCACTCCCATGCCCTTCTTTCTCCTCTCCCTTATACCCCTCTCTCACCAAGTCACCGGTAGCCGTGCTGTCGCCACTGCCCTGCCAAGATCCTCTACAATGAAATGAAACCAATCACTAGATTCTCCAAATTAAAAAAAATATTACATATAAAATTAAAAAAATCTCAATTAAAAATAAAAGACTAATTGTACAGATAAGGTAATAATACAACAACTACAACAACAAACCCAGTGCCTCCAAGGGCTCCCGCATAAGCAGGGTCTGGGAGATAAGGTGATAATGTATAATGAAAATAAAATTACTACTTATCATCTTAACTAAAAAGAAAAATTGTATACAAATTTCAAATTCTCTTAATTTAATTAGATAAAGTACAAATTGGACAATGACAAATTCACAAAAACTTCAATTGACTTTGATGGGTTCAATCCGACTTTACTAAAAGCCATGCTCGATAAAAGATGAAAATGGGGAGAGATTCCACTTCTGATGAGTTCTCGGTTTGTTTGTTTTTTAGGTATTGCTTGTCCTGGTTGAATTCTCGGTCCCTTTATGTCTGGTTGAGTTTTCGGTGTCTTTTTGTCATATTCTGGGGTTTTTGTTTTGCATGTTGTTTCTTGCTTGTTGTTGTGTTGTCCTGGCTCTTTGCTTCTATGTTGGTTGTTTTGGTCCCCGTTTTCTAACAGCTGGACTCAGGGCCCGCTTGGCAAGTACCTGCTTGTATCGCGACTATATTGCTAATTATAAAAAAAAAAAAAAACTTCAATTGACAATAACGGAGTCATATCTTTTTAAAATATAAATGTTTTTTATGCATCGCACAAGATAAGACTAGTGAATCCATTACTACATAATAAATAGCTATTATTGTCTATTTTTACTAATAAATATAAGAAAAATAACCATGTCAATGTTAAATGTAGATTAATGTAGTTGTATTTTTAAGTACCTTAGTTATAGGATTTTATCCTCTTAATTATTAAAAAAAAAAGTTAAATCGATGTAGATTCACCATCCAACTTCTGATAAATCGGTTTCAAATCCTCTTTCCTCTATCATGTATTTTTTCGGTTGGAAAAAAAAATAACCATCCTTGCACCACGGTAGCGAAAAGTCAACAAAAATATCGAAACAATAAACACCGATATTTACGTGGAAACCTTTTTTCAACTAGGGAGGAAAACCATGGGACCCCAAACGGGTGCCTCATCCACTATTACATTTAGGAATTACAATATCTAATTGAAACCCTATATTACAATCATCATCAACGTTATCAATATAACTATTGCACGGTAAGTCACCAATTCTCTCGCAATGTAATTACTGTACGGCGAGTTACCAACCGTCTCTCCCACAATATAGCTTTTGCACAATGAGCCGGCAACCCTCTCACAATGAAGCTCTTGAAAAAGAAAGCTAAAAAAACTCTTTTCAATGCCTCTCAATCATACCTCTCAGTCTCCCTTGACCCGGGTGCCCCCCCAGACACCCTTTAACAATCCCGTAACACCTCACATGTTTACTCTCATTTTCACCTCCTCTCAACCCTCAACCTTAAACCCTGTTTATAATTGAATTACATAAATCAAATTAATTCAAATTATCAAATCAAATCAAAAGTTATTTAGGTAACTCAATCTAAATTATATCACACTAAATTCAACTAAATCAAATCCTAATCAAAACTTATTGATATTTAGTTTTGAGTTAAATAATATCCTCACTTTTTCTAAGTTTCATACACTTTATCTGTTCTCTGATTGACAACTCTGTCATGTGCAGTTCGTCAAACTAACTCTAAAAACAACGAAGGGATAAAGTACAACACGTACACAAGAAATCAAACAGAGAAAAACTATACGTTGAAATACGATAAATCAGTTTTTCAAACAAAATATCTTACACAATTCGAAAATTTTTCCACATAAATAAACAAGGTAAGTGTAACCTTTTCAATTACGACTAATATCCATGTCACTTTACATGTGTTACTGACCTTAACAATCTTCAATCCCAGCTATTTTTGAGAGCCTTGTACAGGGCAGAGTCTGAATGAACAGCACGCGATCTCAACGACCGTTTCCGGTACCTACGTCTATTAACGGGAATCTGATCCCTTTTTTCGGTACCATCTTCCCTTTCTCCCTTACCCTCCGTTTCCTTTAGGGTACCCTCACAAACCTCATTTCTTTGTTCACTTTTATGAGTCGGGACAATATAGACAAAGGGTCCTAAAGGTATGTCCTTCGATTCTAATAGAGGCTCCAAAGTCTTGACCACATTTCTCATTGTTGGCCTTGACTTTGGGTGTTTGTTTAAGCATTGGTAAGCTAATATGGCGGCGGTTTTCGCCCCTTCTGTTGAGTACTGCCTTTCGAGTCTAGGGTCCATTATACCCTCCAGTTTTCGTGTATCCTTTAGGAGAGGTCGGGCCCACTCTACAAGGTTTTGCTCTCTTCGGGGACGTGTCTTGTCCATGGACCGCCTTCCTATTAGAAGCTCCAACATGACTACTCCGAAACTATAAACATCGCTCATTGTTGTCAGATGTCCTGAAATCAATATTTGCAGTGTTATTTTAAATACGTAAATCAAGTTATTTGATGTTTGCATAGGGATTTTTTTTTTTTTTGGGGGATAAAACTATCTTATATAAGTAATTATTTATCACTTAACTGCCACAACTTTTCAAATTTTTATAAAACTATTTTCAAAAGTTTAAATTTTTTCAATTAACCACCTTTATTAACGCTGTTAGTTTTCGGGGGGTAATTTTACATTTTCTTAATGAAAAGGGGAAATAAACACACATATTAGCGTCAGTTCACATTGTTAAACAATATACCTATAAATAGTCTCTATCTTCAGGTTTGAATCCCACTATACGCTTGTGTGTATAGAGAAAACTTGCATATAAGGCCAACTTAACAGCATAATACTTTAACAAATAAGCAAAAACCGACATGTATTTTATTTTTCTTGATTTTATATCTAACCTAACAAAATCACACGTGTAACCCTAACGGAACACTAACGACATTAATATAGGTGGTTGATGGAAGAAAACTTAAACTTTTGAAGGTTATTTTCTAAAAAACAGAAAAATTACAGTAATTAAGTGAAAAATGACTACTTTTGAAGGTGATTTTCTGTATTAAAAAAAAAAAAACACCCGAAAATTATAAGCCTAATTACAAGATACCTGTCATGATATATTCAGGGGCAGCATAGCCCTTGGTGCCCACTATGTTTTTGGTAGAAATGTGAGTCTTGTCCTCCCCTGGCCCATCTCTTGCAAACCCAAAATCTGACAGTTTTGCTGTGTAATCCTGCATATATATATCATAAAAATTGGATTCAATTTAGACACGAATGGAAAGAGTTCAAAGAAATCGAGAAAAGAAGCGAGAAAGAGGGACCAGTAACACAGGTTTACGTGAAAAACCATAGGCGCAGAAGAAAGCAATCTACTGAATTTAGAAGAAGTTAAATCAGGATGTGACTCAGGTCATATCATACACAGATACCCTGAAAACAATAACTTCCTTTAATATGTCATAGGGCCGAGCCAAGAAAATAAAAACACGACAGCCCATTAACGAAAAACAACAGTTTCAGTGAACGGTGTACTCGTCAAAGGGAGCTAGATGTACACCTACTTTTGCAGAGAGACTGCTTCAGAGATTTAGATCAACGATTTCAACGTCGCAACAGAATGACGATATCGATTGCATCGAAACGAAAGGACAAAAGAGAAATGTTCTTACCGCATCTAACAAGATGTTGGCAGCCTTGAAATCTCTAAGTATGACAGGTTTATTAAGTTCATGAAGGTAAGCAAGTCCCTTTGCTGCTTGTAGTGCAATCTTTATTCTTGTCAACCATGGCACTGGAATAGAGTGCCCTACGCTCACACAATTACAAACATTCAGGGCCCAACATAAACCCAAATAATCCAAACAACCGCTTTAGATGGGTCTTTTTTATATATGACAATTTTGCTTGGGGTCTTGGAGAATGTCAGGACTGACCCTGCAAACATTTGAAGCGACAACATACATTTGGATAGGTTTTTTTTTCCTTTTTCTTTCGGTCCCGAAAAGACCTTTTTCGGAAAAGTGGGCGGAGAGTTAACCCAGTTTAACGAAAGCCTTATGTAGTGAGCTGTTGTTTGATATGATATATGGGGTTGAACATTGGTGTATGTAAACTCTAAAAGAGTACCGATTTGTTTTGAATCTTTTTTTTTTAAGGGTCGGCCCAACATAGCCTTTTGCAGTTAAGAGTTTTTTTTTTGTGCCTCTATAAATATTTGCTTTTAGGGTTTCAGTCTTGTAAGCAAGATTTCAACCTCCATTTTCTTAACATAGTGAAAGCTTTCTCCTCCTCCCCATGGTTTTTCCCTATAAATGTTTAAGTCATTGTTTCTTGTTTTGGGTAATTAGAGAAAAAACTCTCGATACAAAAGCTTGCGCACCCATTGAAGCAGAGCTAGAGAAAGCCCACAAAAGAAACCAAAGAAGTAACTCCCAAAGCACAAAGAAAACACCCCAAGAACCCGATTGTTTTTCCCTACAAATCTTCGCGTCATTGTTTCTCTTCTTCTCTTCTATTATCATTTTCGTTCAGATATGGTACTGGCATCTAAATCGAACCTGATTCTTGCCTAACACAAGGTCTAAACAACAAATAAAGTGAAATGAAGGTGCTTACTTTTGAAAAGTTGGCGGTCTAAGTTGCCTCGTTCCATGTACTCATACACAAGAAGTCTCTGATCATTCTCACAGCAATAGCCTATCAATTTCACCAAATTTGGATGCCTCAATTGCCCCAGAAATATCACTTCCGCCTTCATAAAACATTTAAACAAAAAAAAAAAAAAAACTTATAATTAATATCTTTAATATATATACGAGTGCTATCCCGTGCGATACACGGAGGTGTTTTTATTTTTTAATTTTCTATATTATGACAATATAAAATCGCCAACCCATTGAAGTGGAGCTCAAAAAAACCCACAAGAGTGGGGAAAAAAATCTAACAACAAACCTCAAAACACCAAGATGCCTACCACAATACCAACTCCTAAGCGTTGGGTAAATCACACATCAAGCACAAGCGAAAAATCAACACTAATATTTTACGTAGAAACCCTTTCTCAAGTAGAGGAAAAAACCACATGACCCAAATGGGTGCCTCATCCACTATGAAATTCAAGAATTACAATCTTTAATTGAAACCCCCAAACACCATATACAATCATCAATATCAATCATCGACATCAATTGGACTATTGCACGGTAGTTCACCAAGCCTCTCAAAATGTAAATGTTGCACATATAGCGAGTCACCAACCCTCCTCAATGTAGCTTTTGCACGGCAAGCCACCAACCTTCCCAACACGTAGCTTGGGCACGGCTAACCACCGACTCTTTCATAACGTAGCTTTGGATAGAAAAAGTTACAAAAACTCTCTCATCAAAACATGGCACAATCAAGTAAAATCTCTCCCCTTGCTCGAATATTCCCCAAGGTATCCTTTACATATCACTTTCATATTCCTCACATTTTTTCTTCTCACTTCTCCAAATCTCAACCCCCTATTTATAATAAAAAAAGCAACATTCTCAGCGCCCCAAGGACTTCTGCCTAAGCAGGATCCGGGGAGGTGGATATACGCAGTCTTCCCCCTTCAGGGTACCCTAAAGGGAGACTGTTTCCTAGAACCCCCAACCTAAAAGGTGCAACACGAGGACTTCTCAGGAGGTCACCCATCTTAGTACTACTTTCGCCCAAGCACGCTTAACTTCAGAGTTCTAATAGGATCCGCTGCTTGCATGTTGGTGCCCTCTTCGGTTCAACCCTCCATTTATAATGAATTACCTAAATCTAATATGATTCAAAATATTAAATTTAATTAGATCAAACTTATCAATATAATCAAATCACATCTCGCCTAAATCTCAACTAAATCAAATCAATATTAATTTTAAAATAAATAAATATATATAATTTGAACAAATTTAAAAACACCAGCAACCAATCGAGCAAACAAAACATACCAGCCACTCCTTGTGGCCTTGAGTGCCCTCCAAGTCCAAAACTTTAACAGCCACAGGCTGAGCCTCTAACCCAGGCTTCACCTTCTCATCAACAAACCCTTTGTAAACTGCACCAAACCCACCCTCTCCTAACACGTTCCCTAACCCGAAATTATTTGTGATCACCCTAAGCTCGTCGTGGCTAAACACGTGTAACTTCGATCCGATACCCGAGATTGATAGCTGATCACTTATCTCCGAGATACCTGACCCAGGTTCACTTACATCGAATAAGGAAATCCTTTGTGGTAACAAAGAAGAAGCGCACGGTCGCTTCTCTTTGCTGGTTGTGGTCGTGGCAGTGGCGATGGTGGTAAGTGCTGTTTTAGGCCTGCGAGGCCTAAAACAGCAGCTGAAAGCCATATGTTCGGAGCGTGTGAAAAATTAATTTTGAGATCGGGATTGCAAATTTTGAGCGTCAGGGGGCTTAAAATATAAGGGAAAAAAAGAATGAAGGGATATGAGTAAAGTGGTGTTTGTTTCGTGATTTTATCGCAATTTATCAAAAAAAAAAAAGAGTAAAGTGGTGTTAGTGGGAATGTGCGTTATGTGTTTCGGTGACTTTTTAGCAAGTCGGCCCCCCCCTTTGAAAAATTAAACATATAATATATGTCCAAATGCACCCACAAGAAAAGTTTGATCTATATTTTATGATAAAAATAGGGTTTATTTATATGATTATTTATATTTTAGTACTCCGATATTTTTTAAAATGATATAAAGAATTTTAACTTTTTTGAATTATTAAAGAAGTTACTAAGTTTTGTCGTATTGATAAAAAAGTCCATAAGTTGTTATTGCATTAATAAAAAAAGGCCTATCTTTGATGTGATGATGTCACTTTTAGTCGACAGAACTGATATGACAGTTATTTTTTTATTAATGCTACAAAATTACTCTTTAATAATCATATTTTGAAACAAATTAAGTAAAAGCAGATAATTTCTACATAATATAAAATCTCGAATTTTGTGCTTATAAAGTAAGATAAAGGGTGTTGAAGTGTACTTTAGGTCATTTTATTGTAGTATTAATAAAAAACAGTTGCGCAAATGTCAGCTATGTTGGTAAAAATGTTATCACGCTTGAGAGGGGTCTTTTTATTAATACGATAAAAACTTAGAGGCATTTTTAATAATTCAAAGAGGTTATGGTTATTTTTATTATTTTCAAATACGTCGGGATACTAAAATGTAAATAACCCTTATTTATATTGTTAGTCCTTATATTTTACTTATTGTGTCAATTTTTAGTCATTGTATTTTTGTTTTTGTCAATTTAGACTTTATATGACTGAAATTGTTTCAGTCAAGTCTAATGTTAAATACTTGTAATAGTGTACATATGAAGACTAACACGGTTATTTATATTTTAGTATCCTAACCTTTTTCGAAATAATAAAAAAGACCTTGACATTTTTGAATTAATAAAAAGGTGCTTAATGTTTTGTCATATTAATAAAATTGCCTCTTATTTGTTGTTGTATTAATAAAAAGTCCACTCTCCGGCGTGATAGCGCCATTTTTTGTTGACAAAACTGTAGTGGCAACTGCTTTTTTATTAATGGTATAGTAAAATAATAAAAATAGCCTTCGATAATCATACTTTTAAACAAATTAAGCGAAAACAGATAATTTTTACATGATACAACATATCAAGTTTTGTGCTTATAAAGCAAGAATACGAGTATTGAATGATATTTTTATTATTTTACTGTAGCATTATTGAAAAAACAGTTCACACGTCAGCTTTGTCGATGGAAATGATGTTATCACACTAGAGATGGGTTTTTTATTAATACAACAAAACTTAGGGGCCTTTTTAATATTCAAGATCGGTTATTATTTTTAAAAACGGCGAGGTACTAAAATACAAATAACTCAAACTTATAATTATAACAATATTAATTAGTTAATCAATTGAGTCATAATGTTGTACTTAGGCTTACCTATATTAATGTTTTTTCAATGAATAGTATAACGAAAACTATAACAACAATACAGTGATTCAAAGAGGCTCCCGTCAGGACAGGGTCTAAGGCTTTTTTCAACATATAACGCTAAAAATGCTGTAGAATTCAACGAAAAATAAGATAAAGAAAATCAAATCGAAATGATAACAATAAAACAAATTAAAAAACACGAGAACAAAAATATAACGACAAACACCCTTTATAAAAGCACGAAGACAAAGATTGAGCCTTAAAGAAACAAAATACAAACTCGAAATACCATAACAAAAGTTCAGACACCATAAACGATTTACGTTGTGTTGAAATTGAAGTTAAGTTAAAACATAGTAAGTCATGTAAGATGCAAGTGACGCAATACAAGCTCACTCACTAACCCAATTTAAATCGATCCGTGACTCGACAATTAAAAATAGCACTGCAAACTTTTCACCAATTTCACTCTAATAACATAATCAAAAAATATAGGACTAAGTTACATTGAAGATAAAGTGAAACGGGTAATATTATTGTTATAGCAAAATTATTAATTCAAGATTAATTTTACAAAAAAATTATTATTATTTACTATAACCCATATTATTACTCTGGAAACATTTTTTTGTTCTATTAATAACAACACTCAATAAAATACATAAATTTATATATATAATTCAGTCATTTTTATTCCTTTATTTGGTATATGTGTGGAATAAAGATGGAATAAATTAAAATAGTCATTCTCATATTTGGCATGAACTAGTAGGAATGAGTATAAATAACATAGCTTACCAAAATACTCTCCAATAAATTTTAATATTATAATAATAATAATAAAGAATAACAATAATAATAACAATAAAAACTATAACAATAATCATAATATAATAATAATAATAATAATAATGATAAAATTTTAATTCTAGTTCTATTATTATTTCCACGTTTTCAAACTCACACTCCCTTGGATGTGAAAATTTAGAAATGGGAATGAATTTCATTCGTACTCCCACTCTTTCCCCATTCTTGCTTTCCTATACCAAACAGCTAAAAGTCGGGAATGAGGTGCCCATTTTCACTCTCACCTCTCCATTCTCTCATACCAAATAGTCTCTAATATATCTATTGACACATGATAAGTTACATTAATTACAGTCTATTTTAATATTTTATTATTCAATATAAAAATAATAACAATTAAATTTTTAATAATTAAATAATTTAATAAAAAAGTAAATAAATACAAATGTAGATAATACGTATTAACAGACAAATGTTAGAAAATTTGTAGTAATAATTAGAGGGGGGTGGCCCACCTTGACTATACTGCTTTTTGGGTTGGACTTTGTGCTTTTGAGTCCTTTTTTGACATTTGTTGTTTTATGGAGTATTTCTAATATGTATTCAATATACATGAATTACGGTATATTAATTGTACTATATTTTAGTATTTAATTGATCAAATGTAAATATAAGAACAATAAATTTAGTATTTGACATCAAAGCGAAATTTGGTCTATTTAGATCTCTTATCTTCACGTTCTTCCTCTTTCGGTTATGTCCAAAAGCTCCCCGGGCTTGATTTTGAAAGAAAAATTTTCTTCTTTCTTTTCAGGGTACGAGGATGTTTAACCGATTTGTGGTGGGTTACTTGTATTTAATACGATTATGACATTAAAAAACTCTAGAAAACGAAAAAGGAAAGAGAGGAAATTACAAGAGATAGTAATTATTTCTAAAAGACTACACCATCACCGAAGTGGACCAGGAACAAGATGAGAAAGAACCAATGCAGCAAAGCAAGGGAGGGAGAGTAGACAATCATCAATAGAAGTGCTGTGTTAGAGTATAAAACCAATCATGGACCTTCATCCATCAGCTTAAGCTTTTGGGAAAGATGGTTCTTTGACATGGTATCAGAGTCTTGATAACCAAGAAGTCAGGAGTTCGAATCTCAACAATCCCCACATTCAATATTAAAACAATTAAGCACAAGGTAAGAGGTGGGCCTGTGCATTATCCACGCTTCAAGCTCAAACGGGCATTTGCGTGAGGGGGCATGTTAGAGTATAAAACCAATCCTAGACCTTCACCCATCAGCTTAAGCTTTTGGGAAAGATGGTTCTTTGACATGCTGGCCGACCAAATAGAGGAAACGTTCATTTTAGTTGCTTCAATTATTGCACACCCTTTATTCGATTTGAAGTTTAATGTACTATATCGGATTTATCGATCGTACTTTATATTGATACTGAACATCAAAGTTTAATGGGTATTAACAAAAAGAAGTCATTGCGCCCATCATGAGGCATCTCAATTAGTGGCGTCTCCTACTCATGCGGTCATCGCCCAGAGGTCAGCAGTTCGACTCTCACTAAGGATATACTCATGACTTACCTGCTCATGGGGACGGGATTGTGGGCCTCCTCATGGGTCGGGATTGACTGGAGTAATCGAGTCCCTCGTTACCAAAAACCGAAAGTAGTTATTGCCCTGCATTAATGTTGAACCCAGATAGAGGTAACATTCTTATCGCCTTGGCAACCGATTTTCTTGTGACTATCAAGAAAATGGCATTTATTACCATTCTACCGCATTATTATTATCTTCAAAATTTATGTGTTATTCTTTTCTCTTATTTTGGAAATATAACCTTTACAGGTGACATCGAAGCTATAGAGCCTCTTTTTTTTCGATAATTTGCGACAAAGTCGCGAACACAAGCAGGCCGCTTGCTAGGCGAGGGCTGAGTCCAACCGCAACAGCATGGGGACCAGAAATAAAAAGCACAAAACAAGAAAACAGAAACAAAAGCTCCCCTTAAAACACGACGCAGACAAGACACGAGGACAACTCTCAAAGAACAAACACACACAGGAGTCCTAGCTGAAGAAGAACCAGAAGGCGAACAGGAGAAAAGAGAGCGTCCCCCAAAAATAGTGCCGGGAAAGCGTCTAAGATAACCGAGAAGAGGAAAAAACGGAAGAGGGGAAATCGAGTTCAAAAGATCACGGAAGAGAAGTATGATGAGAGGATACTAAATGCAGAGCGGGTAATAGAGATAGGAGAACGGGTGGGCTTCAACTTTGATGGCTTCGACCCGCCGATGGCGGCAGACATTCTTGCGCAATAAAGGGATTGGGTGTTGGGTGGAGCTATAGAGCCTCTAATATCATTTATTATAATCACTCACAGAATATCGAACCCTAAATTGAAAGAACAATTATATACAAGAGGGGGTGGAGGAGAACACCGGAATTTACGCGGTTCAATCGAAGCATAGGGGGCACAATAGTTTCATTATAATAATTCGAGTTTATATGAGACGTCTTAACTCTCAACTCTAATTCAAACCGTAATAGTAATATATACAACTCTTGTGTATATATAAAGCCACTGGACTAAAGTTCTAGTATGTCATGGGCCTAAATAGGATTGGCCCAATCCTATACTTTATAAAAAAGGCTCAATACAACCAGGCTCCATATATAACCCAATATAAGCAAGAGCTTGACTAGGCAAATCAGCTGCTTAATGATTCCCATTGATCTTAGAACTTTTGGAGAGAACACAAAAAAGAAATAAAATATCAAATAAAAATTGTTGACATGGAACATGAGTTCAACAATCTATACGTGTTCTCTATCATAATGCGATAATTTCTTTCGTCAGAAAATGCTAACATGACATATTATTTTGATAATATATAAGTAATTTTTGTCAGGACAACTTTTTGTTAATATGTTCATATTCTATATCACATCATTTTGTTGGCAGAAATTTGTCGAATTTTAATGAAAAGACACCAGATTCTAACACAATATATACCTAGGTGAAAAAATTCAGGTTACCTTATTGTAAATATTAAAATGACATGATAATTAGGTGATAAACGCTTCAATTT
The DNA here is from genome assembly GCA_018398585.1 of Simmondsia chinensis. NCBI lineage: Eukaryota > Viridiplantae > Streptophyta > Magnoliopsida > Caryophyllales > Simmondsiaceae > Simmondsia > Simmondsia chinensis. The sequence continues at coordinate 699,029 of JAGTTD010000021.1, forward strand.
TAGAATATCTAAGAGATTTTCCTAATTTATAGTGCTTTGATAGTTTTTTTGTTACTTGTCGTATATATTGTATTGCTACTTATAAGGAACATACGCAGTGCCTCAAGGGCTCCCGCCTACGCAGGGTTTGGGGGGGTGGATGTACGCAGCCTTCCCCCTTCAGGATGTTAACCTGAAGAGAGGCTGTTTCCCAGTGCCCCCAACCTGAGAGTGAGGACTTCCCAGGAGGTCACTCATCTTGGTACTACTCTCGCCCAAGCACGCTTAACTTAGGAGTTCTCATGAGATCCGGTGACTGCGTGTTGGTGCCCTCTTTGGTATATTATATTGCTACTTATATTGTCCTATAACAGGATGTAAAATGATTGGTGAATTTTTTTTTTTTTTTAATACCATACAAGAAGACGCGGGAAATTAAGTTTTCATTTGAAACAAATAACGTAAAACCCCAATTAGATTTTCAATTTCCTAAGAAAACCTTTTCTGAAGAAAAATCAATTCCGGAAATCTACTTTTTCTCCAAAACAAGAATCTACCAAATTTTGGCCAAAGATACTTAATTCATAAAAATATTAAACTTTAGGGTACTTGGGCGATAAAATTTTTAGACTTTGGGGTATATCATTGTATAGTATTGAAATATCGTGGTATCTATGTAATAAAAGCTAAAATCTTGGGACACCTTGATAACTTCCCTATATAATATTATATAACAATTCAAATTCATTACAATTGTTTTGCTAAAACAACGACAAAGTAACATTCAAGCTATGTTTAATTATTCGGTCCAGTTCTTATCTGATATTGTGACGTTAAATATTTACGATCCAATCTGGTGAATTTCGATTTGATCTAGATTTGATGCTGGGAAGTCATTTTCCATCCAACCTTTTTTTTTTTCCGAAAAACCTTTTCAGATACCGAATGCGCAACAAACAACAGAAAATGAGAAAACCAATTTATAGAATCTATTTTTCCGCAAAAACAAACGGAGCCTTAGTCTCCTTAATTGGAGTTTTCATTGAACCAACGCAAAAAATTAGCAAACCAAAGTCAGATTCATCAAAACCATCAATAAACATAAAGGGTGGTTGATTGAGGCCAATAAGATGTAATTTTGTTAAATTTCACCGGCCTAAAGGCCCGACCCCCTGAATACAAACATACGAGGTCCATATATAAACCTAAGTAGGGTTCCATCCTAAAATATATTGGTCTCTTCACTCTTAATACTCCAATGTGGGATTCAACTATATAGACTTACCAGTGGAGTCTTTAACACTCCCCTTCACATATGAGTCTACTTCAAACGCACCCCTCGCCTTCTCCAATCCAATTCAGAATTACGTCCAATTGGATCGAACATTCACCGAAAAGGCCCTCAATGCAACAAATTCAAATATACCCCTCTTACACAATGCTTCAAATAAGAGTCCAGGATCATCCACCTGCTCTGATACCATGTCAAATTTCATCCCCCGACTCACGGAGTTGGAACATACAAAGTTCACATATAAGTCCAAGTGGGGTTCTATCCTAAAATCAATTAGCATTAGATGGAGTAACCCATGACTACTATGAGAGAGTGGATTACGGGCCATTTATTTGGTTACCGACATCATATATATATTGTAGCTAGTAGCTTTCAAAAACCTAACGAGGAAGGCATCCATTATTTTCTACATGTTTTTTTTTTTTTTTTTTTTTTTTTTGATAATTGAGAATATATTCATATAAAATGAATGCAGTACAAGCAAACAGCCACACTCGCAACTCGAACCAAACAGACGACCCAAAGACACCTCAACACCTAAAACACCAAACCGGGAACAAACGAGAACTCCAAACGTGCAAAACAGGGGCGCCTCGGAAACAACAGACACCGAACAAAAACCGACAGACCAAATATTAGTAATGCATTATGTTTGGTTGGGGTTGGTAAGCAAGGGGTGCTTACATTATTGTTTCCTGCTTGTAATAATCAAAATGGCGGTTCAATTACGCAACAATGACATGAACAAAATAATGATACTTGCTGAACTTCTTCATCAATTTAGACCATAAAACAAAAATGTACTATTGATTGTAACTCTTCCGATTAGAGATGGCAATGGACACGGGTATAAGTGGAGCGAGTAGCGGATAAGATATGGGTGTACGAGCTCTGTACCCGCCACGGGTATGGCGTACCTGCCCCGCCCGACCTTATACTCGCTCTATTTTGTACATAGTTAACTTTCAAATTAAAAAGTACGTGCTTAAATTCAATAACCTAAATTTTTTATCAGTGTTATAAAAAAATATAAATGGATCTTTAAAAATAGTATTATATAATTAATATGGGTAAGTATACATAATCGTTTTCTACAAGAACAAGGGCGGGTACGGGTATGGATTTGTACCTGCTGGGGTGGGCGTGGGTATCTATTTCATACCCGTGGGGGGTAATAGGGCGAGTATGGTATGGATTTTAGTGGCGGGTATGGGTACGGAGGAAGCAACTCCCGTACCCGTCCCGCCCCATTGCCATCCCTACTTTCAATATAGGGAATTGTATTTTATCAATTTATCTTCGATATCTTTATAATGTTTTTGTTGGTATGTAAGTGAGAACCGAGATGTATAAAAAGTCTATGTCTTGTTTTGCAAAATAGTTTGCTATAAAATTTGCTTCTCTTCGGGAATGTATAATTTTAGAATTATTAAAACGTAAGACTAAAGAAATGATTTTGTTGACCAAAAAACTTTATTTCCGTAGAGTAGATTGCAGAGTTACATTTGAAGAAAATCTGACTCGAATGATCAGGGGGCAATGACGAATTGATACATATCAAAGAGGGTTCCTTAGCAAAATCAATTGACAATAGGCAGAGGAGTTCCCTTTGTATATATATTAGTAGAATTTTTTCTTGACCCCACCATTTTAGGGTTGATCAATCCACCACGCTCTGCTTCTCGCGTGCAAGCGAGTTGGCTTTGATATCTAGTCCTAGGTTATCACTGCAATTCCAGCATTACCATCCGCACTTTATGGACTGACTTTGCGCTAAATATCTAGTCCTGGGTGAACACTTCTATTATGATGTCACCACCTTGTAATGGACATGATTTTGTACTAGAGTTACTTCAAGTCCAAGGCAAACATTGCAATACTAGCGTCATCATTTCAGACTAGGGATGTGAGTGGTATAATGGTAATTTATTTTGCAACACGTCACACGTCGGCCTCCCATATGATCGTTGAGTGACATCGGTCCCCCATATGACGGGTGAACGGTAGAATCAGTCTCCCATAAGACCTAGAATCCATAAGGCAAGATCGATGACTATGATACCAATGATGCACACCAAAGGAGTTTCCATCCCAAAACCAATTGATAATGGGCGAGTAGTTCCCTTTGTATATATATGGGTATATTTTTCCCTATCCTACTGATGTGGGACGCATCACAAATCAGTCTTGGAAACTAGAGATGTCTAATGCCTACCACAGAGCACAAGGCGCACCAAAATTAAATTCAAGGTCGCTACTAGCAAGAAAAGATCCATCAGAGTTCTTGATAACTTCTCGAATTCCTATTGTCATTACTCTGAGTAAAAAAAAACTTTGTGTAATCTTTTACATCAATTGTTAGCGAACATTTGATCTCTACTAACAAGATAGCTAATTGTTCTCATGAGACTCTGTCAGGCTCACCCACAAACACAGAGAATCCTATATCGAAATAGCAATCACAAAGAAAGAGAATTGTGGAGTAAAATCAAGAACACCGGAATTTACGTGATTCAGCCAAAGTTTACATCCACGGTGGGGAGCACAGTAATTCCACTATATCATTGCAAATTTACATGAGACGTTTGAACTCTTAACGCTTTCTCAACCCTAACTTCAACATATACAACCCTACTATATATATATATATATATATAGAGCCTCACATGCTAAACCATAGTGTTTCACGGGCCTAGATTATATTAGTTTAATCTTTTAACTTATATATAAGACCTGATATAACCAAACTTTACACATAACCCAACAATTAATCCGTCGAGCAACGACTTGGCTACTTTAGTCCCTAGTGTTATTCCTGCAGCTATTAATAAAGCCAAAAAAAGAAAATTCTTACATTGGCCCCATTGCATATGGAATATTCTTCGATTCCCTAATTGCCTGGTGTTTAAATATTAGTACTATAAGATTTGATGTATTAATTTTTTAATCTGTAACTTTTTAAAATATTATTTCAGTCCAAAAGTTACAAGTTTTAAATAAACTATTCCGAATGACAGTGTGTAAGGAATTAAAATAGGCATCTCGCTGAACTTTTTTTCATTAACAGTGTCACAACATTTAGGTTTGTGTGTGGGATAATGGGAGTAATGAGGGGATTGTGGGTTTGCCGTCAAATAATGACAAGTTTTACACTCTTTTATATTATTAATTGGACTATTTTATTAAATATATATAACTTTAGAATGAGAAAAAATTCTTTCATAAAATTTATAGATTAAACAATCAATGCATCATACCTCAAAATAATAATATATAATTTACCTTTTAATTGTTTATTCCAAAAGTAGATAGTACTTCACTTTAACTGATATTATATTTAAAATTTTTATATTAATCTATAGTTTTTTTATGATAATAATATTTAGAAAATTATATCTCCTAGTTCTAGGAAAAGTTACAATTGACATGTTTCAATTAACAAAATATTTTCTTAATTTATAAATATGCTTCCCAATTTTAAACTGTAGAAACCTAGATGTGATTGTTAGAGTATAAAACTATTCCCAGATCTTTACCCATTAGCTTAAAATTTTGGAAAAGATGGTTCCTTGACACAATATTAGAGCCTAGTTGACCAAGGGGCCACGAGTTCGAATCTCAATAGCCCCCACTATTAAAACAATTTAAGCACAAGGTAATGAGGGTGAGCCTGGGCATTATCCACGCTACAAGCCCAGTTGACATTCGTGTGAAGGGGCATATTAGAGTATAAAATTATTCCTGAGTCTTTACCCATCGGGTTAAACTTTTGAGAAACATGATTTATTGACAGTTATATTTGTTTAAGGAAATTATTTGTTTCTTTTTCTAGCCTCTCCTTTGCAACGAGGAAAATGAGACGTGATAGCCATGAAAGTGAAGGGACAATGGTGTTCAACTATTATTAATTGCATTTTTCTAGAAGTATTGGATATTTTTTCCCCCTTTTTATTAGGTTTAATAATGGGACAGAGCAGAATGGAGACAGGTTATTTATGTTCCACTATTTTGAAATTCTGCAAGAAAATGAAACCTTTTCCCTACTCTATAACACGGGAGTTGAAAATGTGGAGCATCTATTCCTACTCTGTCACAGGTCATGGTTATTGTGGGCTTGATCGGTGGGGTATCGTTTTGGTTTCATCGACTACCTTTAAAGAGTTTTACCACCAATGGATTACTTGCGAAGTTGGGGGAAAATTTTAGAAAAAGGTATGTTATAAAGGTTTGTTGGACAGGTGCTCATGGACGAGGAACAAATTAAAGCTAGATGGAGAGCCTATTTCTACGATCTGCTCAACGATCAGGGGGCTACTGGGATATCACTAGATGATCTCTAAATATCCGGGGAGCACTAGAACCACTGGTATTGCAAGTGGATTACACCCGATGAAATGAAGGAAGCCTTGAAACATATGGGAAGAAATAAAACAGTTGGCCTAAATGGAATTCCCATAGAGGCATGGAAATGCCTTGGACAGAAGGACATCAGTTGGCTAACTAAATTATTTAAACAAATCCTCTTGAGGAAAAAGATGTCTGACGAATGGAGGAAGAGTACATTGATCCCATCTATAAGAACAAAGGTGATTGCGCCAACTATCGGGGTATTAAACTAATGTGCCACACTCTGAAGTTGTGGGAGCGGATTGTAGAGAGGAAATTACGGCAACACACAGAGGTTTCCGAGAAGTAATTCGGATTTATGCCCGGGAGATCTACAATAGAGGCCATCCACCTCCTAAGGAGGACGATAGAGCGATATAGGGAGAAAAAAAAGGATCTCTATATGGGTTTCATTGATTTGAAGAAGGCATATAATACAGTGCCAAGGGAGGTCCTATGGAGGGTTTTGTATAGGAAATGCATCCCAGCGCCTTATATCCTGGTCATTAAAGACATGTATGACGATGCATAAACTACTGTGCGTATAGTGGAAGGAGAGACAAAAGCCTTTCTGATAACAGTCGGGGTAAATCAGGGATCTGCCTTGAGTCCCTTCCTATTCATACTGGTTATGGATGAGCTCACAAGGCACGTCTAAGGAGATGTGCCTTGGTGCATACTTTTTGCAGATGACATAGTGTTGGTAAGGGAATCTCGGGAAGAGGTAAACAAGAAGTTGGAATTGTGGAGAAGGGTATTGGAATCGAAGGGCCTACAAATCAGTAGATCCAAGACTGAGTGTGCGGAACTTAAGTTCGACCCCTCTACCATGCCTAGAGTAGCTGACATTAAGGTCGGATTTGAGACCATACAAAGAAAAGAGAGTTTTCTATACTTGGGTTCTATGGTGCAGAACAACAGCAAAGTGGACGAGGATGTGAACAACCAGATTAGAGTAAGCTGGCATAAATGGAGAATGGCGTCCACGGTACTTTGCGATAGAAGGATCCCACTAAAGCTAAAGGGGAAATACTACAAGGCAGTAGTGAGACCGACTATATCCTATGGGGCAGAGTGTTGGCCGATGGAACAACATCATACACAGAAAATAAAAGTGGCGAAGATGAGGATGTTGCGGTAGATGTGTGGATATACATGGAAGGATAGGATCAGGAACGACGTCATAAAAGGCAAATTGGGCATCTCACCGATTGAGGACAAATTAAAAGAGCAACGTTTGACGTGGTTCGGGCATGTTAGGAGGAGACCTTCCACCGCCCCAGTTAGAAGATACGAACAGCTCCATACTACGCTAAGGAGGAAAGGAGAGGCAAGCCTAAGAAGAGATGTATGGAAACGATCCAACAAGACCTCACCCACCTAAACCTACGGGAGGAGATGGCCTTAGATAGAGCGGGGTGGAGTGCTAGCATAGGGGATAGCCAATGTAGCAGCTTAGAGTAGTGCTTCTTTTATGGTTGGCACTAGTGTTTCTAGTTGTCTTAACATCCTCTTCCGTCGCAGGTATTACAGCTCCTATTTGTTTATAGGTGTACTTGTATACTTGTGTACTTGCAGGCCTGCAGGGGTCTTCCTTGAGTTTTGCTTGGTATCGCTTGGCTTGTGTTTTATTTGATTCTAATTCTATGTTGCTCTCATATTTTCAGGTTATATGCCTCCATGATGACACGTTCTTCAGGTTGGGGGTCCTCGGAAATAGCCTCTCTTCAAGGTAGCATCTTTAAGGGGTAAGGCTGCTTACAACCATCCCCCACCCTGCTTTTGCGGGAGCCTTCGTGGCACTGGGACTATTGTTGTTGTTGTTTGTTGTATGTTGTTCTTTGTAATGGTTTCGGTTATATAGTGCAAAAGGAATGACTTGGTGCTTCGTGGGGAGGATTGGATCTCAGTGCAAGTGTTTTGGAGCGAATTGATGCGGCTTGGATTCTCGGGGACTACTTGGTCTAATGATTTCTCATATCAGCTACAGGAGGTGGCTAGATATACTGATTGCGTCAAGACGTGGTCCAACTGGAAGTAGGTTCTGCTACCTAGTAGTTTGATTATTGATTATTTTTCTCGTTTGTTTCCTTTTGTACGCATGTACTCATGTCACCCTGTTGTGCGTGGCATTAGCTTAGCTTCTTTATTTTTGTTGGTTAGTTGTCTTTGTTTTGTTATATTTGGGTGCCTCACTAGTAGCCTTGGGCTTTTTCCCTCAATTAACGAAAAAGGGTCTTTTTTGTTGTACTCATACCAGTCAAATGTCTCATAGCAGCACTCTCGATCGGCTTGTAAGATCATTATAACATGTGATACTCAGCATGTCATTCTTTTATTATTTTACCGATAATATCAAAATTATCATGAACTTATATAGTGAATTTCTCATTGCAGACTAATATTCATGTACGTCTGCAAAAAAGAAGGTAACATTTAAGTTAACAAGGAAAGAAAACATATTATATAGAGAGGGTACAATAGTAACTTCAAATCACACGTAGATGAATACAAGGCGTGACAAGGCAGATAAGTTGTTATGCTTCCAATTTTCTTTTTTCCCGATAATTTGAATACGGGCCCGTGAAAGCACAGTAGTGCAGGGCATATGGCTCGAAGGAAAATGAGAGAAATACCAAAATACTATGGCCAGAAGGATGCTTGCAAGCCGAACTCCCTAAGAAAAACATCTAACACGATATGACAAAACACCCAAGCTTCTATGCACCCTTACTTGGACCATGACTATACCATCGGTCTACATAGATCCCATTGTGGTGCCCGTATTTAGGGATGGCAAGGAGGTAGGGCGGGTACGGGGGGTGCCTCCTCCACACTCCTACTCTCCACAAAAATTCATATGCATATCTCCCTCATTACCCACCACGGATAAGAAATGGATACCTGTACCCACCGCGGCGGGTACAAACCTATGCCCGTACCCACGAGTGTCCATTATCTGCCCTGTACCCCCTAACGTGGGTACAAAACGGCCATTTATACCCGCCTATGTTGATTATTTAATACCTTTTTTAAATTTTCAATTATATTTTTAATTATAACATTGATAAATAATTTAGGTAATTGAATTTAAACACATATTTTTAATTTCAAAGTTAATTAAATACAAAATGAAGCAGGGCGGGGCGGGTACAACACTATTTGAGGTGGGTACAGCCAACTCACCTGCTATTCGCCTCACTTATACTCCACCCCAAACGAGGCGAGTACCCGCAGATAATGAGTTTTACCCGCCCCATTGGTATCCCTATATGTAAACGCCCTTTTAAAAAAAAAATACGAATACATGTCCAAAAATATATATTACACATAGTATTTTACCAACATAGGAAAGGTGGGGAGAGCCTTTCGTTTTTGTGCTCTATGTTTACATCTTTCTATCTTAAGTTTACATATTTGAATGATAATTAATTTATTAAATTAATTGAATAATTAATTATAGTTGATTTGTAGTTAAAAAAATACTTCTAACTAAAATTTGAATTTATTTTTCTACTCTAGAAAGAAGTTAAAAAATAATATTTGTTTCTTTAAAATAATATATAATAAATTTGTAAAACAAAGTACTTTCACCCTTGAAATAAATAATATGATTAAAAAAGTAACCTTAGAAAATAAAGGTTATAGAAAAATTATATATCTACCGCGTTAATCCAATAGTTTAACATTTGAGATAGTTAATTCTTTTTTCCTCGGGGCAATAAAATTTCCAAATGCCGTAGTCTTCCTGTTGTGCTGCATTGATTTTTTTCTCTTCCTGTTCCTGCTGAGTGTTGGTATAATTTTTAAAAAACAGTTAGTATCAACTATAATGTCCTATTTTTTTTCTTTTTTCTACATGTAATATTGGCTAGTTTTGTATCTATTCATTGCACGCTTTTTATGTGAATTGGGTTAGGCGTCACTTTTACAGATTTGTCTATTTTATACGGCGACTCTTGCTGCTCTGAAAAAAAAAAAAAAAAAAAACACTTTCACATTATGTGGTGAAGTCTATAAGCAAATGGATATGATATAGACATTTCTTACACTTGAAGAGTTGACAATATTTCAATTAATTTCCATCATTTCACTCTCACCAATCCTCATAGTATCATAATTTTAGACCTCGTTTGGTTATCACGTGAATTGAATTTTTATGAGAAGCTGTATGTTTCAGAAATTTAATTCTTATGTTAAGTTTATAGAAAATAGGCATACAGTGTTTGTTTGCCATGATAGGAAATAAAACTTTCTTTCGGATGATAGTTAAAAACAGAACTTGTTTAGAATGGTTGGATAAGTTACTTCTTCTATTTTAAAGGAATTATCATTACGTCATTTCTACATCTTGCATTCTATCTATTTTCTAGCATCCAAATAAGAGTCAGTATGGCCACTTTTCATAAATTTGTACTTGTCACATCCACCCTTTGTCTCGATTTCCTAACACTTAAATTCACTTTGTTTAATACGAATCAAATTATGAACGATAACATCTGTCTTCAAAACGTGAACTTTACTTCTGATTCTCTTCTGAAGAGAATCACTATTTTTTTGTTTATAATTAAAAGTAGAAAAACAACTTTTACGTGCTTCAAGAAGCGCTTTTGCATTTTAGTCAAGTTCACAAATCTCCCCCCAAAAAAAAAAAAAAATTATTTAACAAAAAGCGTTTTCTAACTAAAACAAACTGGGCCAAATGGGCTGGCTAGTAAAGGCCCATATTTTGCTGGATGTCCACACTAACATTTTTTTTTTTTTTTGGGTAACGTGATACTGTGTTGCTCCAGCTAACTCCGACCCATAAGAAAGCCCACAATCCCCATGAGTAAGTAAGTTATGAGTATATCCCTAGCAAGAATCAAACTCCTGACCCCTGAAAGAGGACCACATAGGTAGGAGATGCAACCAACTGAGACACCCTTATAATGGGCCCATAAGAAAGCCCACAATTCCTATGAGCAAGTAAGTCATATGAGTATATCCTTAGCGAGAATTGAACTCCTGACCCCTGAGAGATGGTCACATGGGTAGAAGATGCCACCAACTAAAACGCCCCCATAATGGGCATCCATCCACACTGACAAGCACACATTAATTTGAAAACGGTCATTTTGGGCAACATTAATATTCTATTATAGCCTTTTTATTATTAAGGGAAAAATTATTATTGTCAAAGTAATAATATAACTTATAAAAAGTAAGAGAAATTATCTTAAAAATAATGATCTTTTTCTGACCCTAACAATTTTTGTATGGCACTACAATTGCCCTAAAATTATAATCATATTTTCAATTATCAAAAATCTTTATACAGGATGCTCCAACCCTTAGGTCATACAAGAAATATAAATACATCTCTAATATATATCAAAGACCCTTAGGCATACACAACTAAAAATTAGAGACCCGATTCATTTTCTTTTACACTGATAAGAAAGGAGCGTTAGAGGCGTCTCGTAAATATGATCTACTGACGCATCAGTCATTACAGTAAAGCCCATTTTAGAGACTGGCTTCATATAGTTATACTATTCGGTACTCCTTTGCATGTGACTCCGGGCTCAGAGCTAGCCACCATGAGCTCATAGGGCATAACTCCTGCCCCACACCTGTTCCTTAAGCTCGGATCTTGGTTCCTTTGGTCAATCTCATCCTCTATCCTTCTGATCTCCGATGAGAACTCGAAGAAGTTCTCGATGATCTTGCGGTCCCCAGTCCAAGTTGATGGCTGGGATCGCTCCCCTAGGTACTCCTCGTCAGGTGAGTGAGTTGATAGGGTGTCAATCACTGCAATGAACTTGCTCGTTTGGAGCACGCTCGGCAGAGCAGAGAGATAGAACTTTTGTGGGTCACGTAGGAAGATGGCGTACTCGGGATCATTCTCATCAGGGATCAGACGTCGCATAAGGACTGGTCTGTTTGGGACGTACCCTCCATAAGGGTACTGTCCAAAGTTCAGGGAGGCGTGTTGTGCAGAGGCGAGCCAGATGTAGGTGGTTAAGATCTTGACAAGGTCTCCAGGGTCAGTGAGTTTGGGCCACCAAGGAGCATCACGGACGTCTGGGTGGCCCATATTCACCGCTTCGTAGTACCAACCCTGGAGCTCGTTGTCAATTGGTATGAGCGTTGGGTCCGGGTAATAATGGTCCACGTAGGTTCGGGCCCAGTTCTCGATCGCGTCCCATATTAGGAGCCCATCGGCTGCGTACGGATAGTCCTCCAGGCTGAGCCTTAGCCCATGTCGTTGGGTTGGGTCCGGTTCCGCCATCCGCCTGCACACACAATCAAAGGTTTACACTACAATTTTCTACACATACAAAAAGCCCAGGAAAAAAAAAAAGGGGGTTGGGTTTAGTGTAGCGGTTATACTATTCACCTCCAAGCACGAGGTCTTAAATTCGAAGCTCATCTCCCCTGTCCCCCAAACATTGGTGGCCCGCTTAGGTTATACACCCTCCTTAACATTGTTGTTACTTGAGGATCGGCCATGAAAATCTTAGATCAACGGAGCTACCTTAATTTGCTTTAGATGACATAAGAGATTACCTTCTTGAACACTGTCACTGTCATATTGTTCTATTTACAAGAGCAAACGAGACTGCCTAATTCTATATCTCATAAAGAAAAGTGCATTGTACAAAAAACTGAGAAGCTTTTGTATCGGTGTTAGGGACCTTTTATTAGATCTCAGATTTCTATCTCTACGTCCAGGCTTCAAACTACTACTTGATAGAGAAGAGAGACGAAAGGTACCTTCGAATGAGATCAGAGGGGAGGCCTTCCAAGTCGAAGCGCCAGTCCTTGTAGGCAGCAGCACTGATATCCATGCTATAGCGACCGGGAGCGAAGCAGGACTCGATGACACCATCACCGTTGATCAAGCTTTGTCGAGCCAGAGCGTTGATATGCAACGTGTATCGCATGTGTGGCTCCAGGAGCTTGTATATCGGATGCATCGTGCTCAGTTGCCTGTGCGCTGCCAGGATAAACGGCTCCAAAGCCGCATGTGTCTTCAACCTAATGTCACCAACACAACAAAATTGGTTATCTCAATTACGTGTACATGCCCAACAGAGATTTGCGTGAGGAGCCATATTAGAGCAGTATAAAATCATTCGTAAACCTGTCAAAGCATTTAAACTCTTAAGATAGGTGGTTCATTATCACCAACTATGTATCAAACTAATAATGTGGTTGATATAGAAACGATCGTAAAAGAACAACGAAAAACTAAAAGGAAAAAGAAACAACACACAAGATTTACATGGTTCGGTTAATTATACCAAGAACGTTTTCTGGAGAGTTTTCTTCTTACTCGCCAACTTTCTTAAATCCTAAACAAAGTTTTTATAGCCACACAAGAAAACAAAACTGAAGCCGCCTCAAATCAAATCCTCAAATGGACCTAGGTTTTAGCCTATCAGCCTGATCCTTTACTCTATAGACATGGCTCATTTCAGTACATAAAAAAATAAAAATAAAATAAAAACACTCGGCTCCAAATAAAAAGCCCAACAATGATATCGTAATGATAAGAAGAAATAGTTTACCAGTGATGAACAAGTTGGTGAACACCGGCGTCGTTTGCACAAACATGAGCCTTGGCAAGCTGCCATAACCAGTTGGTGGTAGCGTCAACTGGTGGCGTCACTACCCTCTTCGACTTGGAATTCGGGCCAGCTGGTGGTAGGCTGAGCTCAATGGCGATTGGCCTCAACGTTCCGACATTGGTCTTGAAGAATACAGTCCGAGTGGCATACGACTTGCGACCGTCTAAAGCGTTTATGCGGTCGAGAAAGGGGAGATAGATGTCATGATAATCCACCACGAAGAGCCTCTCATTGTCCATAGCCTGAAAATAAAGCATACAAAAAGGTTGTAACATAACGGATTTTCTGCTAATCGTTGTATGATGAACGCTTGAAGACTATCTATGTAACGTACTAAAGATAGCATGCGTATTTGTCAGGCAAAATATTTTAAGAATTGGGTTTGATTTAGATGCCAAAACCAACTCTAAATGAAAAAGAAAAGAGAAGAGAGAGAGAAATGATGACACAAAAATTTACATCTCGAACGGAAAAAGAAAGCTTCATTAGATCTGAACTTAGAGACAGAAACTCTTAAAACGAGTATTGAAAGACCACGAGACAAAACCTAGCCTGCAAAAGGGTATACTGGGGCAACCTGGAAATGTAGGTCCATTCCGCAGGAGGCAAAGGGCCCGATCCCTTCACTTCAAATTCTAACTAAAACCTCGAGACATAATACAACAATGTATCCTACTAAAAACTAAAAAAGCATATTAAAATTATAATTAGGTAGCATTTCATAAAAAATATTACAAGGGTAAACATCATAGAGATTCCCCCAAAATTGAGTGTTTACCTAAAATAGCCTAAAATAAAAAAATATTACCCAAAATGGCACATTTCAAAAAATATTTCCACAAATGACCTCCACGTCATCAAATTTTAAAATTTTAATTTTTTTTTTTTTGTTTTGTTTTGTTTTGGGGGTTTAGGGTTTTAAATTTTTAAACAAATTTTTTTTTTTTTGTAAATTTGCTGATGTGAAGACCATTTGGGGAAATATTTGTTAAAATAGGTCATTTTGGGTAATATTTTTTTTATTTTGAGCCATTTTGGGCAATGGCTCCCCAAAATTGTCGTTAACTCTCAATTTCATCAAAAAACATGCAGGAACTATCAATTTTGTCCTAGTAATTCTTTTGGTAACGAGGGACTGAGTTGCCCCAACTGACCCCGGCCTATGAGGAGGGCCACAATCCCCATGAGAAGGTAAGTCATGAGTATATCCTCCATGAGAATCGAACTCCTGACCACTAGGCAATAACTGCATGAATAGGAGACGTCACCAACTGAGACCCCCTCATGATGGACTTTGTCCTAATAATTGCATCAGTTGGACTTCTTATTATAAATTTTTCCACGCTTTTGACACGTCAACAACCAAAATCGAGTACAAGTTATAAAATCACTTGATTTTCATATTTCTCATACCTCTTGGACCGACATTCCATCAAGGCAACCCGAAATGTGCTCTTCTTTGAGTGCAGATTCGGGTGGACCATATATCTCTGGGTCGAGTTTGCTCATTGGAGGAAACGCTTGCAGTCTCTGGATACTAACAGGGTTGACACCGGCTACAAATTGGCGCGCAAATTCATCATCTCGCATCCAAGCAAATTTGTCCTCTGCAAAATGTGCACAAACATTTAGTTATCTGTTTGATTTGCTTTAGTTTAGTTTGACACGTAATCTGAACCAGACCGAACAACAATTTGCGGTATGGTCTAATCTACAACATTGGTTTGGTTTAAGACTCTAGAAAATTCCATGTGGTTTTGGTCCTGTTTAAGATCAAACAATAACCGACTCAGTTTAGACCAGGCGAGTCTGAACAATAACCGAGTAACCTTCTGAGTTTGAAATTTTTTCCCTCGCCTAAACCTGACTTGGCATGCCACAACCATAGGACATGCCTGACTTGTGTCATGACCTAACCCACTTGAGCAAGTTCAATATGCTCGAGTCAGGTTGCATAATGTTTTCTCTAACTAACTGTTAGGATTCCACATACGAGTCTAATAAGAAATCTCACGTTAAGAGAGTTGAGAAAGAAGATATCAACATATAAGCTTAGCGGATTATTCCACCTAATACACGTTGATTTTAGGATGGATCCCACAATATGTGCCTATTCCATGGGTCAACCTAAGCTCCTGTAAAATTTAACGTTAACCACGACCGACTTGCCAGGGAATCATCCTGGCACTGGATTACCCTTCTTGGCAGCCAAGTCAATATGGGAGCAGCGATCCAGGGAAAGACATTATCGACTAGGTACCTCGAGGTATGATCATTCATCAGCTAGATACGCTGATGCTTCAGTATATATACGACATACCTTGAGGTTTAAAAATTTTATCATATCAATTAGATGAATACGTACTGGAAACGATCATAGGGGTGTCGAATTTGAGAAGGCCTTGGCTGGTAGCCTGAAGTTTGCTGACAACAGTAGGAAGTTGCTTGAGAAGCTCATCTTGGGAGCCAAGCTTAAGCTGCAATCCTTCGCTAAAGAGACTGTCAAGGTGCTTGAATCCCGTGAAATCGTGCTTCGCCGATATGTTCGTAGTAAGTGAAGGTAGGAGGTTGTGAAGCACTGCTTTCAGCCTGCAGAACGAGAATGTGCCCGCCTTTGATTCCTCGAACTGCTCGTCCCTTGGTACGTACATTGGTAACGGTTTTTCAACGCGACTCTCTATCTTCATGTCTGCACCCCATTGCAAAAGTTGTTGTTGAGAAAAATCACACAATCGAGCATAATGAAAGTGAGCATCAACAAAAACATCGACCCAAAATGGTGTCTCATCCGCTATTGAAAGTTCGAATTACAATATTGAATCAGGACCGCAAACCCAATATCACAGCTCTCATCCCGAATGTAGGTATTTAACCGTAAGCCACAAACCTGCTTCAATGAAGGTTTACATAGAAGAAGCTATGAACTCTCTCAAATGCAACTGTTGGACGGCTAAAGTTGCAAACCCTCAATCAAAACACTCACAAACAAATCTCACTTTCTTGAGGGCACCACTATATAGAATCTCTAACCTCTCGCATCTTTCCTCTCTTTACAGTAGTTTCATCTTCTAAACATCACTACACCTTTTTAGATACTCAATCCTAATCTCAATCAACCCTCAATATGATTAGGTTAATAAATCTCACCCAAACTTAAACAAATCATATTTCAATTAAATTTGACTCAAATCTCAACAATAGCAAACATATCGTTGTGAAGTGCGTTTTTTTAACTAGTTATATTGCTCTTCATAACATATGGTTGGTTTCTATTTGTATCATAAATAATGTATCTTTCGAAAGAGTTTGATACATTTTAGAGTATAAAAATCATTCCTGGACTTTCACCATCCACTTAAACTTCTAGGACAGTCGGTTTCTTGACAAATATGAACATTAACGGCTCCTTTTGGGTGATACAAACAATCCATATTCTTATTTTGATTTCCTGTTATCAGTTTCCATTGGTTCTATACTTGATTCATAACTAGATTTTAAAGCTTGTAGCCTAAACTACTGTGTTATATCACAAGGTACAATGAAGATGCAAGAACAACCAACCAGTGTCAGAGGGGGGTCTTCCGGTGCGACAGCGTCTAGGATAAGGGATCTTGTCGCCACCGAGAATGGGTCGGGCCAACTCTGACCCTTTATCCGGGTTACCGAGATCATTGTACACATCATAGTCATATATCCTGTCTGATAACTTTCTCTCTCCTTTGCCATCTCCTCTTAAGTCCTTGAGCTCTCTCTCCCTTAGTACCTTTAACCCTGCTGGTGTCTCATGTGGTAAATAAGGCTGCATCCACCAAGCAAAAATAATGTTGTTGTTAAGCAGAGTACAACAAGAATTGGGTTCGATATAGATGCCGAAACCATATCTGAAGAAAAATGAGAACAGAAGAGATAAAAAGAAACAATAACAGAGACAGAAAAACCACGGCGGGTAGGGGAAAGCTTAGACTATGTTCTGGAAATGGAGGATACAATCTTTTTGTAGAAGCAGAAACCTTAAAATGAATATTTATCGAGGCACAAGAAGCAGAGCAAATTAGCTGCCAAGCGTATACTCTGCCGAACATGAAAATAAATGTCCATACCTCTGCTTTGAAATCCCGACTATAATCCAAGATGCAGTACAAAAGGTGGATATGAGTTTTACACACCCATAAACGTCGGAAACTGTTAAAGATAGTGTAATTTCAATTTCATCAAACACGGCCCCTTAATTACACCTAGCCTTGCAATTACATCCAAGCGTTTATCTTCATTAGCAACCAAAATCACATATACATCACTTGATTAATTTAAGATAGACCCTTTACATAACGCCATGTATCATTCGCACTGATTTTGGGTTTTAAGAAAGTTACAAAAATGGATAGATTGACGATTAAGGAGATTTTTTTATGATTGAAAGTTAGAGAAATCGCTTTAATTTCAAGTAATAATTCAGAAATCTTATATAGTATCTGTCCAAGAAAATTAAAATAGTTTTTAGATGATATAATTGGCATTGACATATTAAATCTTTCAATTATGACAAGCTCTTTTTTTTTTTTTTTTTTGATAGTTTTGGGTTTTATACCTTGGAATATTCAGAGTATTAAAGTATGACTACTACCTAACTCCATTATTCAATATTTCAAAGAGAATTCAAACATAAACTAAAAATTCAAGACCCTAAAAATTTGATTTTGACCCTCAATCTCAAACTTTGGAAGAGGTCAAATTTGGAATAAGAGTCAAACTTTTAGGACCTATTTGTTATCGTTTTTCTGTTTACAGTTTTTATTTTTGAGAAATTAAAAACTAGATTTTTAACCTTGTTTTTTAGTTTTTTTTCTTTTCGATTTCTCTGGGAGAAAATCAAACTATAGAAAAAAGAAAAAAATCATTTCAAAAGGAAAAAAAAAAAAAAAAGGATTTATCTATGTCAAGTATGAACAAGGGGTAGCTAAGTTGAACTGGGCTCGAATCATTTAAACACCTAATCATACTGACTGCTAAGGACTCCAAATGTGAGTATTAAGGAGCCCGCATTGGAATTGTGAGAGAGAAACCACAACTCAATGTCTCAAAGAGATTCCTGCCAAGGCAAGGTTTGGGGATGGTAAGATAAACATGGCCTTACTCCTGATGTGAAAGCAAAGATCAATACATAAGGCTAGCGGGCTATTCCACTCCACCTAATCTTAAATGGTTTTTTACGATGAAACCCCGCTTAAACTTATATGTGGACATCATACATGCCAGCTCCACGAGTCAATCTGTCCTAAGGTCTGGTAAAATATAGAAGTTACTATCACATTAGAGTTGCGAGACGAAAACCGATCACTATAAGCCTAATGGGCTACTCCACTCCGTCTAATGCCACACGTGGACCTCATACATGCCAACTCTAAGATTCAGTCAGGCCCATAGTCCAGTGAAATTTGACAGATACCTTGTTGAAGAAGAAGACGCGCTTGCCGGGGAGATCCTTGGAGGATTGAACCCAAGAATTACAAGGGAAATGCACAGGGCCAGAAGCAAACCCTTCAAGAGTAATGGACTCTAAAAAGAACTCTTGTTGGTGCTTATTAGTAACCAAGATTGCACCTGGCTCACCAAAGTTAGAGTCCACTATGAAGTCTGCTGTGTAATTCACTCTTTCTGCTTTCACTTTTGTTTTCTTTGCCCAATCTCTCAATGCTGCTTCCCCACTTCTCTTTGGCCCTCTCGTCCCTACTCGTACGAACACAATATTGAACACGTCAAAATGGAATGAGTTACTCGGGTTTCACCAAATGTGTATTTCATTGAATCGGAAACAAAAACGATATTGAACACATTAAGATTGAACGAGGAATTCGATACTAGCCATGTTAAGAGAACATGTTAGAGTGTAAAACTATTCTTGGACCTTCACTCATCAGTTTAAGCTTTTGGAACAGATAATTTCTTAACATGGTATTAGAGCCTAGAGGTCACGAGTTCAAATTCTTACAACCCCCACTCTAATATTAACATATTTCAAGCACAAGGTATGGGCAGACCTATGCATTATCAACGTTTCAAGCCCAATTCGCATTGGTGTTTGTGTGAAAGGGCATGTTAGAGTATAAAACTATTCTTGGCCCTTCACCCATCAGCTTAATCTTTTAAGACAGATGGATTCCTGACAATATTTCATAAATAAGAGAATGAGTAGCAAATTCCGGTCAATTAGTGTATTTATAGGCAACATGAAAAATTCCAAAAACAACAAAAAATTACAAAAATACCGCTAAACTAGTCGCTGAATACAAAAGTGACCATATGTTATCGAGAGGCACAATTGGGGGGAAAATTTTTATTTTCTATAATAAAAAATTAAAAATCAATAATAAAAAATAAAAAATAAAAAGCAAAAATTGATCTAGGTATAGATCTTTATTTTTTAAAACACAAAAACAAATAAATAGAAAATTATATCAAATAATCCGAGTTTTTCCATAGTAATATATTTGTTTTAAAAGTTAATCATTTTTCTCTTTTACTTTTATTTTAAAGAATAAATATTAGTTTACTACTTTTACTCATTTTTTTTAAGAAGAAACACTTTTATCGTAAAAGAATTAACCTGTTAAATTTCACTCCCCCTTTTAGGGCCGGATCGAGAGAGTCGGTCCATATGAGGTCCAAATATAAACTTAAGTAGGGTTTTCATCATAAAATTAATTGACAATAGATAGAGTATTATATTAAACTTATATGTTAGTCTCTTTATGGGATTCACATTTGATTTACAAGTAAAGTTTTTAACATGCCAAATAAGCCCAAATTTCAGCAATGATTTTAATCATACCCTAACCAAAAAAAAACAAGAGAAGAAGCCAAAAAAAAGGCTAAAAAGACCCAAAATCTCAGCAATAATTTGAGATTAATGTTATTGCCAAGACAAAATTATTATTACTAGAGTAAGATCGTAGTTTTCGTCAAAAATTTTGCAGTTCTTATTACCTGTAAATCACATCATTATTCTAGCAATAACAATTTTTATTCAACAATAACTAAGTTCCTTTAATTATACACTAAGAGGAGAAGAGGCAAAAAGATTTACTGGGATCAATATTAGGAACTGTTCCGTTAAAAATTATATTAATAACTTAACTTAAATTTAATTAAAAGACTAAATTGATATTTTTTAAATTCTACAAAGACTAAATTGACATAGTGAGAAAAGTAGATAGACTTACGGGGATCAACATGAGTGCTGACGAGCTGAAGAACAACACTGCGACCAAGCTTATCAGTAAACGCATCCAATTGCTTTACAATCGTCTCTTTCAAATCCTCTTTGATCTTGTTCTTCACTGTCACCACCGCTCTCACCTTCACCTTCTCTCCCTTCTCTCTCTCCACCGTCGCCTCGACCGCCTCCGATCTCACCAAATCCTCACTTATTGCCCCCACCACACCCCCTTCACGCCTGACAGCCGAACACTTTGTACTACTTCTGGTGCTCGGGTACCGCTGCGTATATCTTATAATTGCTGTACTTTGTCTTGACGAGAGCTTCTTTAAGGAACTGGGTTGATGTAAAATGGATGTAACCATGATTTGTTTTAGTGTTGCCATTGAATCTGAGGGTTTTGGGGTTGATTTTGATCCCAATTTGGGTGATGAGGTTTTGTCAATTTTTGATCACAGAGAGGTTTAGTGGGTGTGTGGGGGTATATATAGAAATGGAGTGGGGAAGGACAATGACGACAATGGGCGTCAGATGTATCGTGTTATGTTATGTAGTATTCGGGTTTGTATTATGCGAGAAGTTTTAAAAATGGAGTCAATTCGATTCCAACTCGTTTATCAAATAAGTTACGTACTCTGATCTCTTATTCAACCTAATTATTAAATGAGTAATCCTCGAGGTTATCCATTTAGTTATATTTATGCTTTTTTTATTAAATATAAATAATTTATTATTGATACTTGTAATTTATAATTGATAAAATAAACTATCAAATTAATATTATTAAATATAATATATATATATATATATATATAAAATAACAGTAGTATGCTACTCAAATATATAAAGTAAATATAAACGGGTCAGTTATGTTGAAAACGGGTTTAAAGGATCAAACAAACCTAAGTTCAACCCGATAGCCTAAACGAGATTAGACTAGTCAATCCAAACTATCGCTAATTTCGAAATTCCAACCTGTATTCACTATATTTATGTCGTATTGTTATGTCGTATTAGATTTTGTCCGTCGTGGTGATGAATGGATGCTTTCCGTCCATGTGGCCAAGGGGTAAAATAAATAAATACACGTTTAAAGTAAGGTTGTAATGTCAAAAAAAAATAAAAATGATTTATTTATTTTATTTATTTATTTTATTTTATTTATTTATTTGAGGGGTCAAGTGGATTCTTTTTGTAGTATAGCGAAGAGACGCGTTGGGTTCCCTTTTCTTGTGATTTGATTTGATTATTTGAATGTTATGTCTTCAATGTTTAATTTATTTTTGTTTTTTCAATTTTTTTATTGAAGAAAATTAGTTTAGTTTGACCATTAGAAAAAAAAAAATTAGTTCAGTTATATATTTTTAGGTTATTTATATTTTAGTACCATAAAGTTTTTAAAAATAATAAAAAAAAATTTGACATTTTTTAATTATTAAAAAGACCTCTAAGTTTTTATCGTATTAATAAAAAGGACCCTCTCAAGCTTAATGACGTTATTTTCTATCGATAGAGTTGAAGTAACAGCTATGTTTTACAAATGTTATAATAGAATGACCTAAAGTACGCTTCAACACCCTTATTCTTATTTTATAAGCACAACATTCAAAATGTTGGATTATGTAAAAGATTTCTATTTTCGCTTAATTTGTTTCAAATATGATTATTAAAGAGTTTTTTTTTATCATTTTACTGCAGCATTCATAAAAATGCAGTTGTCACGTCAACTCGTTGACTAAAAATGACATCATTACGTTAGAGAGGGGCCTTTTTATTAATGTAACAAAAATTTTAAGGGCCTTTTAGTTAATATGAAAAAAACATAGGGACATTTTTAGTAATTCAAAAATATCAGGGTCCTTTTTATTATTTTTTAAAATGTCAAGGTACTAAAATGTAAATAACCCTATATTTTTTACTATTTTAAAGTTATTGGATTTATGTGAAATCTGATTTTATTGAATCTGATTTATAAAGTAGATGATTGAGTTAATCTAATTTAGGTTCATGACATATTAGGGTTTGAGGGTACAAATAACAACAACAACAACGGTCCCAGTGCCTCGCGGCTCCCGCAGAGAGCAGGGTCGGGGGGGGGGGGGGGGGGGGGGGGGGGGGTGTACGTAGCCTTACCCCTTTCAGATGGAAAGGAGACTATTTCCGCGGACCCCCAACCTGAAGTAGGGTTTTAGGGTAAGAGCTCTATATAAATACTAGGGATTTGTATGTTATTATTAGGGTTAAAAAAAGAGTTGAGACGTCTCATGTAAACTTTTAATAATACCGTGAATTGTTGTGCATCCCTCAGTGGATGTAGACTTCAACTGAACCATATCAATTTCTGATAATTATTTTGATTTAGGGTTTCAGTTTTCCAACTAAACGCATTTTTTTCTAAATGATCTTAGCGGTAGAGGCAAGCCAAAGAAAAGATGGGTGGAGACGATTATACATGACCTTGCCCACCTAAACCTTATTGAGGAGATGACTTCAAATAGAATTAAATGGCGGTCAAATACATATGCCCCACATAACCGTTACGAGTGAGTAGGACGCTAATACCAGTTCACAGTGCCCTTAGGCTTTTATGTTTGCTATTGTTGATTAATTCTTTATTGTTGCTTGCATGTTTAGTTTTACTTTATTCGACTTTTCGTTGACTTTACCTTATTTTTTAAATATAAATATTTGTAGGGTTGGAAGCCCTTGAAAACAGCATCCTTTCAAGGTGGAACTGATACAAACCTAAATTAGGTATTTAGGGTCTATAATATTAGGGTTTTTAATATTAAAGTAGTCTAATAGTAAATATAGTAGGTCCCATCTACAGATGGGTTATTCTATAAATAAAGGGGTCATTGTAATCGAAAGCATCCAATCAATGAAATGTCATTCCTTTATGTTGTCTCTCTTAACTCTTACTTTTAGTATTCGAATGCTTTCCTTTAGCTTATATTATAGACCCCAAATACCTAATTTGAAAACGTATCAAGAACCCTGTACGGTTAAAGCTGCGTACATCCTCCTCCCCCCTGCGGACCGTACCTTGATAGGAGCCTTCAAAGCATAGGATTTGTTGTTGCTGTTTGTTGAGAAGTACTCCACATGTGAGTCTTGTAGTTGAATTTTACATTAGAGTGGTAAAGGTAAAGAGATCAATTTATAAGTGTAATGGGTTACTCCATCTATAGCCAATTGGTTTAAGGATGAAACCTCACTTGGGCTTATATGTAGATCTCGTATATCCCAACTCCGTGAGTTGAGTCTAAAGATCCGGCGAAATTTAACATTGTTGGTGGTGATAATCTCAAAGGGTCAAAAACGACACCCGAGATCAAATCCCAAAAGCAACATACCCAGTGCCTCAAGGGCTCCCGCCTAGGCAGGATCTGGGGGCGGATCCCTTCAGGATATTACCTCTAAAGAGATGTTGTTTTCGAGTGCCCCCAATCAGGGTGAGAACTTTTCAAGAGTTCACCTATCCTGATACTGCTCTCACTCAAGCACGCTTAACTTCGAAATTGTAATAAAATTTGATGACTACGTGTTGATACCGTCTTCGGTTGTTTATGGGACAACAAATAAAGAAGCAAAGGTATGTTTGAACATTGGAAACACGCAAATCCAGGGGTACAACAGTCTTCCAAGTCTTCTAGTTTGACTTGAAAAGTCAAGCTTGTTGAATGCCCATCAACCTTTGACTTTCAATACATTCACCGGTTTTTGTTTGACAATTACTATTAAGAAATTTATCGTTTAAATATTTTAAGATTTAAAGTATTTTATCAATTATGTACCTTTAAATTTTAAAATTTTATTAATTAGATACTTTTGTTTTCAAAATTCAATAGATTTTTATTTAAAATTGTCAACATGGAGCATAATTATAATGATATATAAGTGTTCTCCATCATAGTGTTACGATTTTTTGTCGTAAAATGCTAACATGACACAATATTTCACTAATATATAGATATCTTTTGTCATAATTTAGTGATTTTTTTTACTATCTGCTAGATTTTTGTTCAATTGATTGATATAACTCGTATATATTATTATAATAATTATATACCAAATCAACATTTTATGGTAAAAACTAATCGGATTTTGACAAAAAAATAAAAAATTCTGACATATGGTATATGTGATAAAAAAGAAAAGGAAGAAGGAAAAGAAAATTTCAATTTAGTTGCGCCTCAGGGTCCGCACCGATGGCACAGACTATGATCAATGTCGATGAAGGCAGTTGAGTAACATGTGTGATAACCAATCTTGATCTGGGAATAGGATTCAAAATCAATTTGCCGAGGTCTTCCACGCAGTGGTGAATGAATATGTTAGTGCAACCAATTATTGTTTGGAACCAAGTAACGACCCACAACTTTATTAAATACTTATATGTTTTGGAATAAAACATAATTTCACAAAATTTATGGACTAAAAAGTCAATACACCAAACCTTACAGTACAAATGTATAATTTTAAAAAATAGTTCCCCCCCCCCCCCCCCCCCCCCGAGAAGTAAGAACAATGATGGAAGATCCTTAAGATTTCCTTCTCAAAAGGGGGAGACCCAAGGACTCAGCCCAAGATATTGAAAGGAGGGCTCGAGAGGGAGCATGATCCCACATAGAAACACCATAGCCCTCATGACCAGCATCGGATAACCGGTCAATTGAACGATTCACTTTTCTGGAAACTTGATTGTATAATTTATGGACTGAAAAGTTCATACACAAAACCTTACAGTATTAATGTGTAATTAAAAAAAGAGTTATTTACACCAAAGGTCTCTATACTTTGCTTATTTTATCAATTTAGTCCTTGTACTTTTAATTGTGTCAATTTAGTCTCTCTACTATTTATGTTGTATCAATTTAGTTCCATGATCAAGTTAAAGTTAAGTTAATGATGTAATTTTTAACGGTACAACCATGTTAGATGCAAGTAATTTACTACAAATCCACCTATTGACTCAATTTAACTCAATTTGTTGTCAAACCATTACAAATTTCATCCAAAATTAGACATAAATTTTACTCTATGGACCAAATTGACACAATATAAATAGTAGAGAAACTAAATTCAGGACCGGTCCTACTATTTACGGGGCCTCAAGCAAAAATTTTTAATGAGGCCCTTCATATATAGTAAATTATAAAAATTTGATCAAAAAATTTATTAATATTAACAATTAATACTTTAAAAATCACAAACTCAAAAATCTGGGGGCCCCTTAAAATCAGGGGGCCCCAAGCGGTTGCTTGGGCTGTTTGGGGTTATGTCCAACCCTGACTAAATTAATACAATTAAAAATACTATGACCAAATTGACATAATAGATAAAGTATAAGGACTTTTGGCATAAGTAACTATTAAAAACGATATTTATAAGAAAAAAAAAATTTTTTTGTTTCACCAAACGCAGGGAGCACCGGCCAAAGGTCATCCACACATGTAGAAAAGATGCTCCAAAACTGCGGCTGTTTATGTTTACACATGAATCACAGTTAACAATACTTCGTCTCCTTTTCGGGGGCTCGACGTAACCCCGAGCAACTCAAGCAACCGTTTGAGGTTCCGAAAATTAGTGGCTCGAAACAGTTTTTTCATTCACCGAGAGAACCCAGTTTCGTAGCTAACCACTTTGCAAAGTAAGGTATTTCGAGATCTTTACCTCTCAGGCTTTCATTTTTGTGCGCCACTCATTGCATCTAGTTTTTCTCCTTTTTTAGTTTTGGGGCGAGCGTTTCTGTTCCTGTTTTCTTGTTTTGTGATGGATATTTTTGGTCCCTGTGTTGTTACGGTAGGACTTTGGCCTCGCCTAGCGAGTGGCCGGCTTGTTTAGCGATTTTGTCGCAATTTATCGAAAAAAATCTAGTTTGTCTCCTTTTCTTGTATGTTTGTTTTCTTTGATCAAATGTCATTGGGCACTCTGTATTCTAGGGATTATGTTTTTAAAATCTCATTGTTGATATTAATAAGTTTTATGGTTAAAATGTTTATAATTTGTATTAGTATTATATTATTAAATGAGATTTTATTATATATGAAGTTAAGCGTGCATGGGCGAGAGTAGTACCAGGATGGATGACCTCCTGGGAAGTCCTCACCCTCAATTTGGGGGCATTGGGAAACAGCCTCTCTTCAGATTGATATCCTGAAGGGGGAAGGCTGTGTACATCCGCTCCCCTCAGACCCTGCGTAGGCGGGAGCCCCTGAGGCACTGGATATGTTCCTTTATTTTATTATATACAAAAAGCACTATTTGAAATGTTCGATTGGGGCTCTAAAAATGTTAGGATCGACCCTACTGGGATCAACATATCCTTTGTCTCCTTGGTGTTCTACTAATCATAAGAAAAAATTCTCCTTGAGACAAAGTAGAGTACAACACATAGCCACAAAGAAAAAGACGAAGAGATCATAAAGCAGCAAAAATATCTTATATTTGAAAAAGCGAAAAAAAAAATATATAAAAGTATACTATATTACGTTTCGAAAGAGACCAATAAGGGTATTGATGATGCTATATTTTTGAGAGAACAAACCGGTCGGCTTTAAACCCTAACTTAAGACCAAACCTGTTGAGTAATAATACCATATATATAGAGGTGGCCAATGGGCTAGGCCGGCCCGGAACCCGGCCCGGCTAGAGGGAGGGGGGAGCCGTTGCTCCCCTCCTTTAATATTTAAAAAAAAGTTTTATTTTTTTCTATAAATACTTATCCAAATTTCTCATTTCATCACAATAATCTCTCCATCTAATTCTCTCTTCTCTACCAATCCAAAGTTCTCTTGCTTTAAATTTATGAAGTTCAAAGTTGCAACTTATTATGCTCGTAGAATCTCGTACAAGTTCAAATTTCAGTTTTCGCTTCAATAAAATTTAGTATCGAAAGAAATTTTATTTGTTTGTCATTTTTATTTACCGAACTTGCATTCTTAGTTGCATTTTTTAATTAATAATCAACAATACGACCATGGCACACAACTCTTGTTCATCTGGAGCCGGTAAATCTAGTTCAAGCTCTTCACGACCGCCTAAAATTTCTAGGGCGGGTAGAGTTGTAAAACTTAATACCCAAGAACGAATATTTTTAGAACCCAATCCGTCTCCTACCTACATGGACACTTTAAATTGAGAGGAGCAAGAATAATACTACCACGACCAGGATTTACCTGAATCGGGGAGTGCTCAAACTTCACAATTTCAAGAAGAGCCCACACACACCAGCACCGAGACTGGACGACACCACTAGAAGTCGGCGTACTATTAGTGAGGTGTGGAAGCACTTCACACTAGATCGAACAGTTAATAAAGCCTATTGTAAATTATGTGACCCCTCTAAAACTTTTAGTCATTCACGTGGTAGTGGGACAGGCACCTTAAAAAGACACCTAGCGAGACGCCACCCCGAACTAAACCTAGATAGATCCCAACAACATTTACTACAACAAATGATCGGTGCACTTGCTAGCTTTAGGTTTTTCACAAGAAAATAATAGGCGAGAATTAGTAAAATATATCATTGGGGCTAAAAAGCCATTTAACACCGGCGAAAATCCCAGATTCATCCACTAATGCCAAAACGCGTTACACCCTGCTGCCGTAAAGGTTCCTCGGAAAAATTTCAAGCGGGACGCATTTAAAGAATTTTTTAGAATGGAAAAAGAGCTTGCAGACATTTTTAGGACGAACACGAGCATGTTCTCGTTGATGTCCGACACGTGGAGGTCGAAACCCGGTGTGCCTTTCATGTGCATAACGGCACATTGGATTGATTCTTCCTTCATCATGCAAAAAAGAATAATTTATTTTTGCCATCTAGATTATCCCCACACTTCTGAGATAATCACGGGTGCCATTATGTAGGCATGCCACGAGTGGGGTATAGACCGTAGAATTTTTAGCATTACTTTTAACAATGCTACAAGCAACAACGCATCCGTAAAACAATTAATTTGGCACATGAGATCCATGTTAGATGGAAAATGTTCTCATTTTACATTGCATATGCCATTTAATACATTTAATGGTAATGGATGGTTTGCACCTAATACAAGCTTCTCTCGAGTGTTTAAGAGAAGTTACTACAGCGATCAAATCATTCGGAACTAGGAGGAAAAGATTTAAAATCCTTTATGACATGCATGGTATACACTATAAACAATTTAAATTAGATATACAAACTAGGTGGTCATCAACAGTAGATATGTTAGAAAGAACATTACCATAAAGATATATTAATTGAATTTGTAAAGGATAGTCGTTCCGATCTTAGATTTTTTAATTTAGAAGCAGTAGATTGGAATGCAATTAGCGAAGTATGTAAATTTTTTAGTATGTTTAGAGACGCTACGACTTTTTTTTTTTTTTTCTGGTTGTTATTATCCTACCATGCCAATCTAGATTAGTAGATATTGCTGCTTGGATGGCAGATGACCAATCCAACCCCTTGTGAGAGGCCTCGGTTGCCGCAATGAACGTAAAATTTGTTAAATATTATTTTGAACTACTTCTTACTTATTGTTTTGCCACCATTTTGGATCCCCGTTGTAAACATACGAGTTTGCAATTGTTTTCTAAATTTTTTTACGAAAAGTTAAATCCAAGTTTTGATAACGTAGCTTTTATTGCGGAAGTCGATCGAGATTTACATGAATTATTTTCCTCTTATTCTCGAAGATTATCGGCTGATAATCCTCAAGTTTCTTCCATATTTTATGGTTCTTCCTCATGTAGTAGTTGTTTCAAAGAAAAGTTATATACGTGGGAGATGTTGGGCCGATTCAAGCCCCAACAAAATCTCACTTCATGTGACGAGTTAGATTATTACTTGCTGTCGCCGATGCTCTAGTTCTTCTTGACACTTGCGAGTCCGCGCTTTGACATTTTGCAACGGTGGTGTTTCGACCAAACCCAATATCCCGTGCTTTCCGCCATGACATGGGATATACCAGCGTGTCCGATGTCTTCAGTAGCATCGGAATGTGCTTTTAGTGCAGGTGGCAGGTTGCTTAGAATGACAAGAGCGAAGTTTTCATCATCCAGCTTGCAAATGTCGGTGTGGTTGAAGTACTGGCTGCACGCAGCGGATAGGGAGCAAGACCAGCTGAAGTTAGGTTCATCAAGCGAGGATGAAGACAACCATACTACGGAAACATCAAGTCCTGGCTTACCAACTCCTGCCAGTTTAGACTAAGTAATTCTTTTTTTTTTTTAAATAAAAAAGCCCCAAGGTGCATTGTAATTTTATTTCTCTATAGTATATATTTTTATGTAATATATTTGTAATTTTAAAAGGTGTAGTTGTATTTATTAATAATTTACGGCATATTTTATTTTATTAGCTATATTTACCATTATTTATAATGGTGTTATACTGTATTTATATATTATATTATTCATCAATGAATTATAATTATTTTTTGACAAAATGAATGTGTATTTTATATTTTTACAAGTTGTATTTAAAAAAGGGGGTGGGGGACTGCCGGCCCGGCCTGGCTCTGCTTGGGCCAAAAGGGCCCGGGCCCGGGCTATGCTGAGGGATTTCCCCTCCGGCCCGGCCCCTTTCCTAGCCAGGCCCGTGGGCCTCTGCCCGAACCGGCCCGTGACCACCTCTGCATATACGGGGTTGTTTCTCACTTTCTAGCACATGATACACAAGTCAAAAAGGATTTTGCCAAAAATGAAGAATAAGTCTGCTCCCCCCATCTCTCCACCCCCCCCCCCCCCCCCTTCTCTCTCCTAACATACATTGTTTTAGTTTTTTTTTTTTTCCGTTAATTAGAGACATAGTCGCGATATAACACAGGCGACTCGAGCAATCAAGGCCTAAGAAAACCCGAATAAATCGGGAAGTAGGAGCACGAAAACAGGAAAGCAGAGAAAAATCAACAAAACAAGCACAAAAGAACAAACACAGGCACCACATGGCTAAAACATGACTGAAAGCGATGGGCTTGGAGCAAGGGGGATGACAAACCATCAAAGCATGAGTGAAAATGACAGCAGAACTGGCCAAATACAGCTTTACTCTATCCTTGCAAAAAGCTCAATCATATCCGATTCGTCTCCATCATATGCCAAACAGAGTCTTTTCTCGAACTCCCACCTACCCTTTGCAATAGAAAGGTTGCCAACATCCTTGGCATTATCACCCTTCCTGTGTTCGCTAGAGGGTTTGGTCAGCTTCTTCGCAATTACGTTGTTTCGGTAATACTATGAACAAAATAATTCCATTATATATATGTCATAATTCTTGAAGAGCCTCCTATCCTTACAACCATGTATAATATCCCTTGATTTGAACCACCGAGCATCATCATCCTGAATCAGGTTGATCTCGAAAATCATAGCCATGAAGTTGTCCTCTGCATCTTTTACTTTTTGAAAGTTTTGCCTGTTCTTATTTCTCTTCTTTTTGAGGCGTTGATAATCTGCTTGTGACACACTCAAGTGACCCAACAAACATTTATACTTGAATGAAGGATCGATTCGTTTCTACCCCTTACTTGACTTATCTTTTTCCCTCACATTGACTTCGTTAATGTTTGCAGTCTGATTCTTTGTTCTCATCCTAATTTTATATTCTTATTTAATACAAAAAATGTTAACTGGTTCCTTAAGAGATAAGTCTTCTTTTGTTTCAGATTTTTTTTTTGAAGTCTTTCCAAGAAGACGAAAGTTTACGAATTATTGAGGATACAACGATGGATTCATCCATGTTCATTTAACAAGTCGTGTCCTCATTCATATACCTTATTTCCACTACCTCCTATAGTTCCTCGGCAATGGCTATGTTCCGGTAGATCTTAAACAGTGCATCTGACATTCCATTAAGGACATGATTCTGATAGATGTAATCAGTATTCTCCCACTTTTGTCACAAACATTAGTTTGCAAGAGTCTCATCCTAGCCTCCTAGGTAAGTGGTGACTTTGGGATGTTCAGAATATATACTACGTTCAATATTTTGAGTAGGAAGTGCATCTTCGTTTTTCATCCCCTAAAGTTGCCGCCGTGGAATCTATCCAACTATATACCGTAAGACAAAAACAATAAAAAGGACAAGTCAGGAAATTGTCCTTGGTCACGACTATGATGCTGTATTGCTCTCTATGTTAAGTTCAAGACCGGTCTTGACATTTTTAGGCTTTAAGCGAAAATTTCAAATGGGGTTCTTCATATACGACAAAGTATAAAAATTTTAATCATAAAACTTGTTAATTAGTTTTGCTAATTTTATTTTGACATAATGTTAAATTGAGAGATATTGCTAGGTTTAATGCGCTCATTGGTTGCACTGTCATTTCCATCCATCAATACTTGAAGAATCCTCAAAGATTAATATCCACTACTATTAACTGTAGGACTTCCGTGGCCATACCCATCCAGGACGACCACAAACTATTACTACCTCGAATTCAATAACTCATTTACTTCATTTCCAAATCATCAACATCATTACCTAGACACTTCTCTCGACTCTCATAGTCAGCTCTGATACAGACCATGTTCAAAGTTGGATGTTTCACTTGTCTAGCTTTGATCTGGGGGAATTTCATCAAAGTGGATGCCCTAGGGTTCTTGTCGACACATGCTTCCCGTCAATTATTCATCAGATGGTCCAAGTTCAAGTTAAAGGCGGATCTCGCCTGGTACTTGGCAAAGGATAATTTAGAAATGATCCCAAACTACTCTCCTAAAGTCAACGCTCTCACTGTCTCTGTTAGATTAACAAGGGAACATGCTACATCTTCTTCGCATGCACAAGATGACAGAGCTTGCAACACTCTAATGCCACATACCTCAAAGGTTCGCCCTCTACGTGAGCAGACGACATGAGACATGGGAGGTAGTTGGTACTGTCTAGTACCCCATTCAAGGTTAGTTAATGATTGTCTGAGATTTCTTGGACAATGTATGGGTCAGACTACATTTCATGTTGACGACTGATTTATTGGAAATGGGTATGCTGCTGTCATTGCCCACGCTCATCTTTTCTACCTCCCTTCCACAACCTATTACTCAACCATCAGTCGAGGAAGTTAGAGTAAACCAACACCTTCCTCTTTCCCTACTATGTTTCGAGAAAGATAGAGCTGAATTAACCAGGCCTCATGATCAATCAACTTCTCAAGAGATTTAAGTCCGGGATGCAACAAGTGGTAATGACTCCGGATCCTCCGGGCCTAAGTACCCGCTGGGTTTTGAGCCTCCCTCTTTTGTAGGATCTCCACACGTTGACGAGAGCTCTGTCAAGAGTATCCAGATGTCACAATCAGAGGAATCTAGCAAGGTGGAGGAGGGAAGAAAAAGGCAGTGGTGGGACACCAAGTTTCTTAACTATGCTTCTTGAAAAAAGGGTTGAAAAGCGTCGAAGCGCAGGATTAAACTGCAAGTTAAGTGAGACCTACAAGAATTGATGAAAGATATGTTACCGACAATAGTGTGAAGAGATCAATCAAGCCCTCTGCCAAACAGAAAAAGGATAAACTTGGTGAAAAACAGTGATAATGCTAAAGATATTGATAAGTTTCCTGCTACGGAGCGTGCATGGGAGCTTGGGAAAGAGTTGGGCTGAAATTTGATAGAGATGAATCAGTTGTAATTAAGCATATTGCATCGATCAATTAGGGAGCTTCAACGCTTTGTTTTCCTGTCTTTTGGTTGTTTCCACCTCATTCGTGATTCGCAATGTGTTATCTCATAAACACATTTAGCGTTTGTTTGTTTTGCCTTTTTTTTATAATCTTATTTTTTTTGTCTTTTTCTCGCCCTCGTTTGTTTTTTGTTCCTTGTTTCTATATAGGTAAACTCAAGGCTCGTCTGTACAACTTGTCTGTTTTATATTGCGATTTATCGCTAATAGCCCAAAAAAAAAAAAGCTTGTATGTCTTTGATTATGATATACGTTTAGATTTGAGATTAAAGATCAATACACTTATATTATTTTTTTTCTTTTTATTTTTTCTTTAAGAAACTTTATGTACATAATGGTCTTCCCTTTTTTAATTACAAAAAAAAGCCACGTAAAATTCGTAAATTTAAGTAATGAGGAAAAAAAATATATATATATATATAGTTGTCGGTACATAATTTTATTACACAGTACTGATATAGAAAGTTTATTGAATTATATAATTATAATATTAGGTTATTATTTTAATTATATAATTACAGTTCTCCCATGTGCAAATGTGAAATATTTTTTTTATAGCTATGTCAAATATATATATATATTTTTTAATTCAGGTTATACTGCATTTGTACCTTTTTTGATAAATATCGACAAGGTCGTAGAACAGACAGGCAACCCGAAAAGACGAGGCCTTAGCCACTCTGTAAATGGTAGTGGGTACAAAAAGAGATCAGACCAAATAGGTAAACAAAAAGGCACCAAAACCCGACACAACAGACGCCGAGCACAGGCTAGACAAGACGGGCAATAAACAAGCTCAGACAAGGATCCCAAAAGAAAAAGAACCAGATGACCAGCGCTGGAAACCGGAGCAGGACTGAACCTCAACCACAACAACAATAAGCCCAGTGCCCATAACAACAATACTGCATTTGTACCTAAACAACAACAACAACAACAATAAGCCCAATGCCTCAAGGATTCTCGCATAAGTAGAGTTTGGGAGGGTAACATGTACACAGCCTTACCCCTTCAGAGTAATATCCTAACGAGAGGCTGTTTTCGAGGACCCCCAACCTAATAGTTTTGTATTTTATATACATAATATAAAATAATTAGATTACTAAAAACAATTAATTAGTATTTCGTATATGCTTAAAGTCTTTTTTCCATAGTAATTTTTCATATTTTCGTTATTTTAATTGAATAAAGCCTCTTGCATAGTAATTTCTGAGTCAATTCTGAGTCTGGTAAAGCTCGAGTTTGTAACTTACAAGTCTAAACAAGCCTAAAGAACTTATTTTAAGATAATTTATTATTTAAATATGTCTAAAGAGGGTACCAACACGCCGTCACTGGATCCCATGAGAACTCCGAAGTTAAGCGTGCTTGGGTGAGAGTAGTACCAGGATGGGTGACCTCCTAGGAAGTCTCCACCCTCAAGTTGGAGGCACTGGGAAGCAGCCTCTCTTCAGGTTTCTGAAGGGGGAAGGCTGCGTATATCGCCCCCCCCCCCCCCCCCCCCGACCCTGCATAGGTGGGAGCCCTTGACGCACTGGGTATGTTCCTTTAATCAAGCAAAATTTGAGATTAATTATTGAGATGAGATAGGGTCTAAACGAGCCCAGATGAATATAAATACAACTTAAATGAGCCTAATTAAAGCAAGATTAGAACAAAGCTTACTGAGTTAGGTTCGAGCTTAATTGAGTCGAGTCAAGTCTAAGCTTGTGATAAGTTCGGGTTTGACTTAGCTCATATAAAAATAGTTGTCACTCGAAATAAAAATACATACCATTTTTTAAATTTAAAAATAAGGTTAACGTTATTACAAGGACATATTTTTATTAATTTCAGGATAATAATAAAGAATTTTGAAATCTTATTATATTAAAATTATCCTAACATTACAAAAAAAAATTCTATAAGTAAACGCAAGCATCGTATCCCATTAGAACTCCGAAATTAAGCGTACTTGAGCGAGAATAGTACTAAGATGGGTGACCTCCTGGGAAGTCCTCGTATTGCACCCCTCAAGTTAGGGGTGCTTGGAAACAACCTCCCTTTAAGGTAAGAGGGGAAGGCTGCGTACATCAATCTCTCCCCCCCGCAAGACCTTGCTTAGGCGAGAGCCCTTGAGGCACTGGAAACGTTGCAATAATACTGTATGAAAATAAGGGATCAATTTAAGCCTCACACTTTCAATTTAAGGTCGATTGACTCGAAACTCAAATAACTCGAACTAAAAGTGATTCGACCCAACCAAAATTTGACTCTAACTGATTCAAAACTCGAAATGCTCTAACTCGATTAAGCAAAAAACCCGTTATGACGAATCTTTATGGAATTATAACTTCGACTTTCAATTCTTTTGATTAACCAAATAATAAAATTTCAATTCCACTAAAATTGAAACTAAAATTATAATTTCATAGTAAGAATTCTTATTTCATATGCCAAACAGAGTATAAGGCTTAGTTTGGTACGCGTGAAGTAAAAGCGAGAAGCAGAAATTCATGGGAAGTATAGATTTTGTCTCTTGTGTGGTTGGCATAATATGAGAAGTAGAAATTGTTTAGCAATTTTCAATTTATTCAGAACTCAGTAACTAACCTAGCCCATTTAGATAAGTTCTAATTTCTTTGTTTTAATTAGCCTTCTTAAAGAAGTTCTATTTCTCATTCCGACAACCAAACATTTTGTATCTACTTTCTAGAAAGTTAAGACAAGAATTAAGTTACCGAAAAATATAACTTCTTATAAAAATTCAATTCATCCGACCACAAAACCAGGTCTAAGGGTGCGTTTGGTTCAGCTTATTTCAACTATCTTTTTTCAGCTTATCTGTTTTAATAAGATATGTATCTTTGTCCAGTAAAGTGTTTGGTTGTGCAGTGTAAAAAGATCTTTTTTACAAAATAAAGCATTTCAATACAAGTGAAAAAAGTAACTTATCTACTATAATCACAAAAATAACTTAATAAAATAAATTATTTAATTATAGTAGGTAAGAGAGAATCATGATAATAGTTGGTCATGATAATAGAAAGGGGTAAATGTAACAACCCATGACCATAAAAAGTGTGGTGGTCAGTGGGAGTGGTGATAAAAAGTAAAAGTAGGTCATGATAGTGAAGATTTAAAGTTAATATAATGTTTTAAAAGTCCAAAGTTAAGCATGCTTGGGCGAGAGCAGTACCAAGATGGGTGACCCCCTGGAAAGTCCTTACCCTCAAATTGGGGGCATTCGGAAACAGCCTCTCTTCAGGGGTAATACTCTGAAGGGAGAAGGCTGAGTACATATGCCCCCTTTCAGAACCTGCTTAGGTAGGAACCTTTGGGGCATTGGATATGTTGCTTTTTATAATATTTTTAAAGCATTTCTCTAAAATAAGCCGTGAAAAAAATCTAGTTTTGCATCTATTTCT
This sequence comes from Simmondsia chinensis, assembly GCA_018398585.1. Lineage (NCBI taxonomy): Eukaryota > Viridiplantae > Streptophyta > Magnoliopsida > Caryophyllales > Simmondsiaceae > Simmondsia > Simmondsia chinensis. The sequence continues at coordinate 735,597 of JAGTTD010000021.1, forward strand.
GCTTAGTTATAAAATAGTTTTTTCATCTCTCTATTTAAGCAGTGAAAAGATATAAAAAGATCTTTTCTGCCAACCAAACATAAGCCCTACAGTCAAGAGCTTTTTCACAGTTTTAAACTACTAAAAATCTGAACCAAATGCAGCCTAAATAAATATCTCTTGCCGTTCACCAAAGTTACTTAACTAATGTGAAAAGATGAGGTAATTAAACCATATTCCGAGGACAACATTGGAATTTGAAACTCTTTAGTCTCTTATTCATCTGACGTTTTTTGAAATAATAAAAATAGAAAGTGATAATGCCATAATAATTTTTACTAATGTCAGAGCATTTTGTTTCCCCTATATTTTCTTTCCCAATTTGTCCCTCTTTTAATTTTGTTTCTGAAATATTTTCTTAATTCTAATTAGCAGCAGATTTATACACACCTCGGGGGGGCCTTTGTAACCCAATTAGGTATATTGACACTTTAATAAATTTTGAACAGATCCGGCTTAGGCCGAAACCTTTAAGGCACTGTGTCGGTTGTTGTTATTGTATCACGGAGGCATATAGTTTTATTACTTAAGTATTCTAATTAGAAAATTAAAGCTAAAGGACTAATTGTTTGAAAGAATTTAAGTCATATCATTACTATTTAAATCAATATATAGTTCGAAAGGAAATCATCCAAGTGTTAGAAAAATCTTACAAAACGGGTATCAATGAACAGTTTCAGACTTCAATGCGTGTAGCAAACTACTATCCTATTTTGTGGATAATGAAATAGTCTTGGGGATGCAATGAAAACCAATAACCAAAATAAAATAGAGTGAAAAATAAAAGATAGCTGAGATGTAAACACAAAAAAAAAAAAAAAAAAAGATCTTTTCAATATATCTTTTTTCAATTTTGCTTTTCATCATCTTAAATATAGGAAATGACAGGGTATATGTACAGTTTTCAAGTGTCTTTTCATGAAGAGACATACCTTTTCACTCAAAAGACACTAAATCATCCTTTGTTTATTTTGGAAATACACCAACACTAAGTGATAAGAAGATGCCAATACCTATGACTCTAAACAAAATCAGTTCTAAATCAACCGAAAGGACATTCACACAAATCCATAACCAGGTCGTCTATTATGTTTAGGGAGCTTTCAGGTAGTCAAGTTTTAAATCAGTACGCTAGGACGTCCCCCTCTAGATCCTTTATGTTTCCTATTTTACCAACCCTCCGACTCTGTTTATTAGTTTTTATTTTCTTTTTTTTTATCTATTCAAGATTTCTTGCATGCGTTTTCTGTACTGCTTTTGAGTTGTGAAACTATAAAAGAATGTTCATTTTTTAATTTCTATGATTTTGATAATGTTAGCATAAAAGTTAGATTATTTTTCATTCAAACCTCCCCAAAACAAAAATTCTGGATCTGCCAATGATTCTAATTAGAAACTTACAGTGTATTATTATTAGGTTTTTTTTTTACTTAAAACCGTCTAAATTTTAGGTGCAATTTTAACAAATAACCTATATTTTAAAATTTTTAATGTCACGCTTTAATGTTAATACCGTTAGTTTTTGATGACTTTCCATTTGAAATAATTTTTTAAAAATATTTAGAAGTTTTTAGATGTTTAAAATATTTTTAAAATACTTTAGTATAAATTCGAATTTTTTAAAAACTTATAAAAAGAGAAAATAATTTAAAATTCGAATTTATATTTAAAATAATTTTAAAATATTTAAAAAATATTTTAAACGTCTAAAAATTTCTAAACCCCAGACCCTGCGTTCTGCGGCAGCCGCAAGGCACTGGGACTGTTGTTATTGTTGTTGTGTCTAAAAATTTCTAAACATTTAAAAACCAATTTTCACATTTAAAAAGCAAGCAAGCAACATTTTCGGTGCCCCGAGGGATCCCGCCTAAGTAGGGTCTGGAAGGGTGGATGTACGCAGCCTTCCCTCTTCAGAGCACCCTCAAGAGAGAATGTTTCCGAGAACCCCCAATCTGAGGAGTACAACACGAGGACTTCTCAAAAGGTCACTCATCTTGGTACTACTTTCGCTCAAGCACGCTTAACTTTGGGGTTCTAATCGGATCCTATGCTTACATATTGGTACTCTTTTAGGTTGTTGGTACTACTCTCGCTCAGGCACAAGATGCCTTACTACCATTAGTAAAAATTGCTTTGGCATTATCACTTGCCTAAAAAATCCTCTGACCTTTTTAGAATTAATAAAATTGTCCCTAAATTTTTGTCGTATTAATAAAAAGATCCCTCTCCGGTATGATGGTCATTTTCCGTCGACATAACTGACATAACAACAGTTTTTTTTATTAATACTACATAACAAAAATGCCCTTCAATAACTATATTTTTAAACAAATTAAACAAAAACAAACAATTTTTATATAATACGACATTTCTAGTTTCTACTTAAAAGGGTACCAACACGCAAGCACCGGATCCTATTAGAACTCCGAAGTTAAGCGTGCTTGGGCGAGAGTAGTACCAAGATGAGTGACCTCCCAGGAAGTCCTCGTGTTGCACCCCTTAGGTTAGGGGTTCTCGGAAACAGCCTCTCTTCAAGGTAGCATCCTGAAGGGGGAAGGCTCCATACATCCACTCTCACAGACCCTGCTTAGACGGAAGTCCTTGAGGCATTAAGAATGTTGCTTTTGCTTTACAAAATTCCCCTATATAACCATCTTTTTAGGGTAATGTTATTATTGATAGAGTACTCAGACCCTGCTCAGGTGAGAGCCTTTGGGGCATTAGAAATATTGTTATTATTGCCAGAGCAAGATCGTAACTTTTAAAGTAATTTTATGACTTTTATTATTTATAAGACATATAATTACTCTGACAATAATAATTTTTATCATGTTTAAACAAAAATAAATACCTAAAATCGAGGGGGCAATCTAGAAATTTTAAAAGTGTTACAGTCTCCTCCCTTCAAACTCTGACAAATTAACGTCACGTGCTCCGTGCAGTGTTCTCCCCCCTTCTTCAACGGCTCTCTCTCTCTCTCCTCTTACACGACGTCGTTTCTAGCTACTTTCCATTTTCAGTTAGGTTCTTAATAGTTTCTCTCTCTTTCTGTGCGTGGCGGTTGTGACGGCGGAGCAATGGCGGCGCCGCCGAGGCCGAAGTCGCCGCCGGGATGCTCCGACTTGTATGGAAGAAGGAGGCAGGTGGCTAGGGTTCAAGTTTTGGAGAGAGAAATTGGGTTCCTCCAGGTATTCCATCTAATTTGTTATTAATGTTTTTCATTCATTGCCGGTGTCGATACGATTCAAAATATAGTAGTTAAGTGAGATATAATTTAAGTATTAATTGTTGGGAAAATTATGCATTGAACACAAAAAACAATAAAAAGAACGAAAAAACAACTCATCAAATTTACGTGGAAACGTTTTCTCAACTAGAGGAAAAAACTACGGGATCCAAATTGGTGCCCTATCTAATCATAACTCCTAAATCCCATATACAATCATCATCGTTGTCAATGTGACTATTGTACGGAAGTTACCTCCCCTCTCACAATGTAACTTTTAGCGGTAAGCCGCTAGCCCCTTCATAATATAGTTTTGCACGACAAGCCACCAACTCTCCCACGATGTAGCTTTGGATAGTGGAAGTTACAAAAACTCTCAACTCTCAATCAACACACTTGAGCATCACTCCCTTCATGCTCGGGTGAACCATTCTCGCAACAAACACAAAAACCTCACAAATAAAGACTCTCAACATTTTTCACCCTCCCCCCACCTGGGTGTCTCCCGGGCACCTCTTATAAAACCAACTTTGTCTACATTTTCTCTTCACTCTCTCAACCCTCAACCATAAACCCTATTTGTAATTGAGTTACCGGAATCTAATTTGATTTAGAATACCAAATCAAATGAAATCAAACTTATTTAGGTAACACAATATAAATTATATTTTACCCAAATCTCAATTAAAACAAATATAAATCGAATCATATCAATTTGTAATCTTAAGGCAATAATAGCCCAACATTAATAAATAGGTTAAGTCCTGTATTACTAACTATACTCTTCTCTTGAGCTTTAGTGTAAAGAGATGTATGGATGAAATTAAATTGAGTCTCTCTCCCTCCCCTTTGTCTTTCTAGTCTCTGGCCCTACCTTACTTTGTACTAATAGTTTATACTTGTAAAGCTTCTTATACTTTACAGTTTATATAGATTATATACGATATACTACTTTCGTTGAGATTGTTGATTGATCTATTCATTGATTTTTGTTTTGATCAATATGGTTCGTATCAGGTATTAACTTAAGCTTTTGAGACAATAGTTCTTTTCTTTAAAACAATGCCATTTTTAGGGGAAAAGAAACACTGTCAGAATTTGAGGGTGTTTGGTCTGAAAAGAAAAATGTTTTAAATAGAATTAAAAACTGTTTTTCTGCTTTTAATAGAAGCAGAAATGTAGCACTTCTTCTCTAAAGTAGAAGTGGAAACAGAGATTAATAATTGTTTAGACAAAGATACCCATACTGAAAGCATATTTTACTAAAGTGCTTCCTTGAAAAAAAAAAAAAAAAAACGGTTTTCACATATCAATAATTGTTGATATGCTTGTATTTATCCATGGAAACTCTTCTTTCATTTTCTTTATGTGGCAAGTATCGGGCTTATATGTGGAGCCCGGTTTAATGTGTCTTCTTTGTGATTTGATGCTTGATGCTTTACTGCAGCTTTATCACTTCGTTTATTGTTTATTGTTTCTTTATTGTTTATTACTTTATTGTTTTGTTTGCTTCTTGCTTTTTGCTTCTTGCTTCTTGCTTTTTAGAGTTAGGAGCATTTGGAAACAACCTCTCTTTAAGGTAACTTCCTAACTCGGTAAGGTTGCATACATCTCACTCCCCAAAACCCCGCTTCGGTAGGAGCCCTTGTGGCACTGGAACAATTGTTGTTGTTGTTGTTGTTGTAGGACTAGGCCAATCCAGTATAGACCCATTACACACTAGACTTTAGTACATGACTATATTTACACACATAGGATTGTGGGAGTAGATGTGCACCACTGAAATTGCCTCCGTGGACATAGGCTAAACCTTGTAAATTCCAGTGTTGTAACTATCCCCCAACCTCTTGCTTGTGTTTGCTATTTCGATTTAAAATTTTGGTATCTATGGGTGGTCGTAACAGTCAGATTTTTGGCATCGAGTTATGATCCAAATTAAACCTTCATTTGTGACTAGCAGGACGAGTTGAAATCACTTGAGAGACTACAGCATTCTTCAAGATGCTGTCAAGAGTATGTATGGCTCCTTTGCTTCTTCATTGGTTTTGTTAATCATTTGCATCTCATTATGTCTTTTTGTTCATTTCTACTTTTAACATAATCTTGACAGGCTCAACGAATTCGTGTCTTCGAAACCAGATTCTTTAGTGCCTACGTATGATTCTTCGACATTATACATCTCTTTTTACCCTTTACGGGTTATTTCGTATCGATTCTGATAAGCCTATGCTCATTTCGGTTTTCTTTCAGATGTCAGAACTCTGAGAAGTCGCATTGCTCTTGGAGTAGGACATGGTAATCTTCAATTTTATAGTATCACTTGCTCAAATGTCCCGGATTTTTGTTTACTTAGAAAATTTACTAAAGAAACCATTAGTTTAAGGTTTTCGGACAGTTGGGTACTTGACATGATATCAGAGCTTTGTCCAAGAGTACCCCACTCTAAATAACAACATATTTCAAACACAAGGTATGGGAGGCCATGTGCGTTATCCCCGCTTCAAACCCATTTGGCATCTCTCTGAGAGGGGCACGGTAAAGTACAGAACCAATTTTAGATCTTTACCTATCAGCTTAAACTTTTGGGAAAGTTGGTTCCTTGACACTAGATTTGCTGAATGATTGTTCATTTGTATGGTGGCCAGCGGGGTTTCCTGCTTCAGGTCCTGGATATGTTGTGTCAGTGGGTGCTCAAGCAGAACCCTGAACTGCTGCGTGTTCCGCCAGTCCGGTGTCGGTCACCACGATCGTGGCTACTGCTGCCGCTGTTGTTTGTGTCAGCGGAAAACTTGTGTATGCGATAACTGCTGCAGATTAAGGTTGTGTTGCCCTTCGCTTGCCGAGTTGAAATTATGTCCTAATTGTGTAGCAAGCTGTTGTTGCTGCTAGTTACAAGAGTACCTGAGATTTAATGTATTAATTTTTTAGTCCACAAACTTGCTGAAATGTTATCTTTGTCCAAAAATTACATGTATGTCATAAAATAGTCCAAATAGTAATGTATTTCATAACATAGTAGTTCATGCGTGGGACGAGGGAATAGCGAGAGGATGGTGGTTTTACCAACAAATAACAATAAATGTTACGCTCTTTTGCATTGTTATTTGGATTATTTTATTAAATATATATAATTTTGAGACTAAAAAATTACTTCTTAATTTTTTTTTTTTTTGAGCATTACAAGGGGGAGGGGGTAGTATGCAGATTCGAACACGGGGTGGGCAGTGTGGCACACCAAGACCCCCTCCATGGGGGACCTTCCAAGGATCTACTACTTCACAAATTTTGTGGACTGAAAAGTTAATGTAACGAATCTTAGAATAGTAATATGTAACTTACCTTTTTTTTGGGGGGATTTTTCTCTGGAGGTTCTTATCATATAATTATTCTATAATTGTATCTGGTATCTTTCTGAATACAATCTGCAGAAAAAGGGCAGGTTTTGTCTCCAGCATTTTTCATTGTGAAAGGTAATTCCTGCATTGTCTGTCCAGGCATAAATAGTGTAAATTAGCTGAGTCAAGCTGAACATCTCTTACTCTTATCGAGCTTTCAAACCTTTGTTTAAGCTCGATTTGATAAGATTTAAGTGTGTTGGAAGTGGGTTCCACTATGGATGATAGCCCAATTAAGTTGTTCGAGCTTGTTATCGAGTTTGGGTCATTTTGAGTTCTGGTCACATGATACTTAATTTTGACCCTTGATTATCGGGTTCGGGTTGCCTCGTTGAGTCATATATGAAAATAACTTCCGTTAAGTTTAATAGTATACTATATAACTATTAACTAAAAAAATATATAAATATTAATTTACAAAAAAATAATCACCTAATATTAAATTTTCATAAAAAAGAAAAGATAATAATATATATTTTTTATGTTTGAGTTCAACATAGGTTGGCGTCCTTTGTATATGGCCTTTTTTTCGTGTCAAACATGGCTTTTTGGTGTTGCCTAAGGGGGCTTGGGATCCATCGGAAATCTATTGTCGTGTCATGGGTACATTATTAGGAGCCCTCCTTTTGAATTTTCAGTTTCTGTTCCTGTTTGTCTTGTTTTATGATAGTTGGATTATACGGACCTTGTCGGTATGCCTGACTTCCACCTTGTATTGATACCGAGCATCATTTCTAATTATCCAAAAAAAAAAAACTCAATATCTGTCTAAGAAACTTAGCCATGATGAGAATTGCAATATTAAATATTCATAAAAATTACAAATAATATAAATAAAAATAGGAAAATCATTTGGGACCATAAAAATAAAAATCCTTCTAAGATCATCATCATAAAAAACACCCATTAAGATATTTTATGTATAACTCAGAATCGACGCGACTAATTTACACCCAATATAAAAGATGTGTTGTATCATTTCTCTAACAATATAGACTAAGTCTGACAATGACCCTACCTGAAAACGGAGCTGCAAAAACCTGCATTATTGGCGACATCTTTGCTTCTTAACAACATTCAAAAGTGTCTGTTTTCACTTAACCGCCATAAATTTTTCATTTTTTAAGAGAACGTTTCGTAATTCAAACTTTTGCCAATCACACCATCTTGTATCAATGTAGCTAGCATTCAGCTGGAAATATAATTGCACCATAGAAGTGAGTTATTAAAAACTTAAAACATAGAATATTTGGACAAAAAATAGCTTACAGTAACAGTTGTCAAATTGGTTCAAGCCAATATTATCTCTCTTCACAGCTCGAGCTCGAGCTCGAGCTCGAGCTCTTAAATCTGCTTATATCTCAGTTTCTAAATCCCTTCCAAACATTTTTCTATCTAACTCGTGTACATAGCACACGATTTTTTAACAGAACGCTAATAGCACTGACAACAGATGGTTGATTGAAACTTTATGGATAGTGACTTAAGAAGAAATTAAAGTTGTGATAATAAAGTGAAAACTAGGGATGGCGATGGGTCGGAGTTTGCCTTCATTCAGATCCAACTCAGAAAAAACCCAACCCAATCCAAATCCAAAAAACCCCATTTGTTTCATAAAAATTCAATCCAAATTCACTTAAAACCCATTTTTTGGGTTTAAATCCATCATAAATGAATCGAGTTGGATGAATATCCAATGGATTCGAGGTGCAAATGAAAACCGATCATTTTTTGAGGTCGTTTTGTGTAAAACCCAAAAGAAGCACACAACAAAGTGGGCAAGATAACCCATTTCCTGTTTTGCAAATAGAAGATGACATTTAACACACAAGTTCTAAAAAATTTACCTCGTCTTAAGGTCATTCAGTTAGTTCAAAGATCCTACACCCCTACACAAATGTGACACAACTTGATAATCTTAATCTTAAACAAAACAAACATACTAATTAACAATGCGCGCTACGCCAAGCAGTTAAAGGAGGGAGTCGTGTCTAAAACATCGGTTTTTTCCCATCTTATTTACCTACGCAGCATGTCAAAATTCGAAATTCCCAAAGCCGCACTTACCCAGAACAATCAAATACGCGGACGCCCTCTTCAAATCTTTGCAAGTGTTATCTTGGGAACTCCGAACTTCAACATATGCTATACCAGTAAATAAAATGTAAAAACGTGCTATTTTAGAAAATGGCAGTCAAGGGGATCGGGCCATGTTGGGTCAGGGTCTTGCTCTCTTGTTGCTACAAGAGGGACACTTGTACTGCTTGATATGCTCGGCTTTGGCGGGGGTGATCTTAACGCACTTGCCATGGAACCAAGTTTCGCAAATGTCGCAGCATATCCAAAACTCGTCTGTTCCGTAGCTGTCCCCGCATGCCCCACATAACGTCTCCCCATGTTCCTCCTCCTCTTCCTCTTCTTCACCCTCGTCCTCCGCCTCTTCTTTCTTCTGCGGGGCCTTGGAATATTTCGCCTGCGCTTCAGCCCTCTGGTCATACGATATATTCATAAAGAAAAAGATTAGAATTAGAAAGAACGATATTGTTCCATAAAAAAGGATTTGAATGAAGTAAACTCTAAAGCTCCCTTAGTTTCATTGTATAGATAAGCAGCAATCCTTGCTTCAATGGAAATATGATACTTTTGTACTCGTCTCCATAATGCATATATATTGTATTTTTGTTCACTAAACCATAACTATCAAAGGGATATCGAACTATCATTGCATCACTATTCACTTCAATTTTTGCAAACACAGGCTCTTAAATTTTAAATTCTATTTAAAAACGGCTAAGGAAATCAGTGTGACGTACCATTTCTATGACAATCCAACTAAGGATGTCTACAAGACAGGCTGCGTTGTTCGAACTACTAACAAGTCATCATCTATCCATTGTCAAACGGATATCTAGTACTAAACAAGCTCTACATAAAGTTTCTAACGAGCCACTCACATGCTCCTAATGAGCCTTTTAACGAACTGTTCACGAACTTTAACGAGACCAACACACTTGCGTTGGAACTCAACTTATTAAGCTTATCGAGCTCCCAGATGCAACATGAACGAGCTTTTATCAAACTCAAACACTAGTAGTTCTATAAGCACTTGGTTTATTTATGCCCCTAAATCCAACCGACAGTCATGCGACCACATAATGACAATACGAGACAACTAGGCATCAGAGAGTATGAATTGTAAAAGCTAAAAGAAAATCCAATATTATCTACAATATGTAAAATCATGATGAGATTTATTTTCAACAGAATATAAATAAGATAATAGATCCAGGAAACGAAATTGTTATACAGCAGGCTCAAAGCAGACACAAGCAACTGAACACAAGCATACCGGATGATGTGTTACGCAAAGGAAAAAGGGATAAACAAAGTAGCCATTTTTCACTTAACAACTATAAGTTTTCAATTTTCAGAAGAAACCACCTTCAAAAGTTCAAAAATTTTTAATAAACCAGCAAAATTAACAGGTATTAGTATTTTGTTTGGGTTATACATGTGATTTTACTTTGGCTATATATAAAAGCAGAAAAAGCATAACATGTGTTGATTTCAACTCACATCATACTACTAAAGTACCTTTATGCACAGGTTCAATCTCCCCTTACACATAGAGACTACATACAAGCATATAGTCAGATTGAAACCTGCACATAGAAACCATTTAAAAGTATATTGCTTTACCAAGTGAGTTAACACTAACTTGTGTGCTTATCTCCCCTTTTCTGTATAAGAAAATGTAAAATTACATGTGTATTCTCAAAAACAAATGGCAATTAATGTAGGTAGTTGATTGAAGAGACTTGAAACTTTTGAAGGTGGTTTTTTAAAAAATTGAAAATTGTGGTGATTGTGTGAAAAATGACCACTTTTGGAGATGTTTTTCCGTAAAAGATCCTAAAAGAACTTCACACACGAATACTGAAAGTCAGGTAATCATGAAAGGAAGTTGTGACATTACCCCTTTGGAATTCGACTTTTTGTTACCGCTGCTGAGATTTGAAACAGAAGATTTCTCCTTCACTTGTTTCTTCGCCGTACCAGTAACAACCTCAAATATCGTCGGAAAATCGTTTATCATATTGAACAGCCGCTTCCTGGGTCATGAAACATCGAGACGCGCCCACATTAAGACAGGTCTAATATGCATAGGGCCCACCAACAGTCGAGTACCATTGTTAAGCATGTGTTGGCCGGGTTGTAAAATTACTATTTTTTACAATCACTTTTTTAAAGAAGTCAAATCTTTAGAAAGCATTGCCACAAAGGACATTGGACTAAAAAGTTCTTAAAATGTCTGCTTTTGATTCTACTGCTATGCTTCTCTTTAAAGCCAACAGAAAGATTTTACTCTTGAGTTAAAAGCAATTGTATATTTCGCAATTGGGTAAACGAAGGTAGAAAAGGGTAAGGTAAGGAGTTCTACTGCCCTTATTTGGGAGTTGTTTAATAAAGTGGGGTAAACATAAAGAGAGATAAATGGTTATCCTTGTTTGGCAATTAGGTACGGAATAAGGATAGAAAGAATTATAGTTAAAATAAAGACAAAATTATCAAAATCTTTTAAAAATTTTATCCTCCCTTTTTACCCCAAGGTAATGGGCATTAAAACTTACCCCCTATTACCCCTTAAAAAGTTTTCCAAATAGAAGAGTTCACCCTCATTACCCTTACCCCTCTCTACCTGGTTGCCAAACACGGGGGTAAAATGTTCAATTAACAAATGCCTTTTTCCTCTCCAACATGCCAAAACAGACACTTGCAATGATTCTACTTTCATTTCCTCTGTATAAGCAAACCCGAAAGAGTCAATAGTGAACCACAACAAACATTCCTCAAATCATTCCTTCATTTTCAGGAGCCAACAATTTGTGAAGACAAAGCAGGGCTCAAATTGCAGTAAGACCCCAATAAAATAAGATCTCATATAGGAGTCACAGTATGAGAAATATCCATCTATAACTTAACACTGCCCCAACATAAAAGTCTACGCATTCGATATAATCATGGTAGGCTGTAATTGCTGATTCCGGCATGTTCATTTTTAAGCTCACAGCCCTACTGGATGATAATGAACCCGCATAGCATCAGCTTTTCCACATATTTTCACGTCTTCGAACAACAAATCGACTAACTCATAAGATCAAAATCACCGTAATAAGAAAGCTATCAGTTATGTGATTTAGCAGCCTCCACATTCCATATATATTGCAATTTATTGTAAGTATTTTCAACAAAGCTGACTTTAAAAGTGACCAACTTCACGTAACTGACACAACTTTACACTACTCAAAAACCTGCCTGACATACTATAAATTTTGACATTAAATCATCTTTCATCAACTCTGTATTGGACTGAGGAGGGTGGGAAAGCCTTTCCAAACACTTAGTATCATTGAGTTCGAAATGACATACATGGTGCCCCAAGATTTAAGGCAAATGATTGGCAACACATAGATGAGTTATCTGTAGCTAGTGGAACTGGATACGGAGTAGAGAGGTTCAAGGGAAAGTAAAATTCGCCGAGACAAAAGCAACAACAATTTTGTCAAAGCTATTAGGGCTACTAGTGTTACTTATTATAGTAGCTATGATACTGTATAGCTATCAAAGATATGTGACAATCCTTTTTTAAAGTAAATTGGTAAATATTTAATGAACCTTTTAATTTGATAACTATTAGCTATTCTAGTTATACTATATGGAAAAAAAACAACGCAGAAGCACAAGATTTTCAAAACTTTAAGGAGTGGTTACAAGCATTATGACTTGCTTGCTAAAGTTTTCAGTTAACTCAATAGTTGCCATTCAAGAAACTCTTACATCCGATGACGTGTGTGAAAATGAGCAAGAAATTTCTAGCTTGCAAGTAAGTGAGGGTGATTCATCTACTAGCATGAGTCTAAGGGAAATGGTAGAGCTGAAGACAATCTTCCTAGTAGTAATAGACCTAAAAAAAATCAAAAAATGAACATATAGATTTTTTTTTTTTTGGTAAATAGAAAGGAACATACCAAGTGCCTCAAGGGCTCTCGCCTACGCAGGGTCGGGGGGGGGGGGGGGGGGGGGGGGGGGGGGGGGCGGGGGGGGGGGCAGATGTACACAGCCTTCCCCCTTCATGGTGTTAACCTGAAAAGAGGCCATTTCCCAGTGCCCCCAACCTGAGGGTGAGGACTTTCCAGGAGGTCACCCATCCTGGTACTACTCTTGCCCAAGCACGCTTAACTTCGGAGTTCTAATGGGATCCGGTGACGGCGTGTTGGTGCCCTCTTTGGTTTTTTTTGGTAAGTCAATGAGCATATTAGATGCTACTTGGAAACGTGGGCAAGTTTCTTAAAGGCCCGGAATACGAGAGATTTCACAAAGGCCACAAAATATATCGCACAAGCAAGCCAAGGAAGCAGTTCAGAGTCTAATCCTTATCCAATTAAGAAGTGCATTGATGTTTTGGAGGCAATACATGGTGTTTCTGATGCCTTATTTGACCAAATTCTTTAAAAGTTCAAGGATCCAGATTGGAGAAAGATGTTTACAAAGATTTTTACACATAGTAAGGTTTATAAAAATTTCTACACGTAGGTGGAAATCTCCGTTACAAAGCTTGGGGTGACTGCTCTAGTTGAATTTGTTAGTGTTTGTGAATCATAATTACAGAGCTTCTGGAATTTAATATGGCATTTTATATCGTGCTTCTTACATTTATTGCTTCTCTATCTACCTTCTCATTTTATACTGTGTAGTCATAAATAAACTTCGCAAGAATAGAAATAATCACAAGTCGAACAAGTAGTCCAAACAGAAGACTGTCTGATGCATTATTGTCGTACCTATCAGCTTTGTCGAACCCAAATCGTGCGCCAAAGTAGAAAGCCACCGACAGCAACCATGCATCGCTATGGACAGCAACTAAAGCAAGCCAATCTTTTTCTTGCATTCCATCTCTAGCAAAGTTAATGCCCAGAGCAGGCTCAGGGAGCTCAGGAGGAACTTCTTCAGCCGGTAAATTGACTTCCCATTGCTCACTAGGGAACCCGTATAAGCATAAGTTTTCTTTCTCTGTTAGAGAAACAAACTCATGAGTGATAAGTTCGAACATAATTAAATGAAAGGAAACTTAGGAACATGAGTAACAATAGATTGAATCAGGAAACTCAGGTTCATTCCCAGATGTTTGAAATCATTTGCTTTTCGTGCGTGCACGAATAGGGTTGTGGTGCAAATGAGCAGAGTTGGCTCATCATAAAGCTTGAAAGGTTTAGTTCGATTCGAACTTGAGTAGAGCTAAGCCGCCTTGATTAACTTATCAAGCTAAGCCAGAGCATAGTGAAGCTCGACCTCCTAGGCTCGCATTCCTGAACGAGTCTATCTTAATATAATACATTAGCTTAAATATGCCTAATAGAGCCAAGTTTGAGGGTCAATGATCCGAGGCCGAGCTCAAACGAGACCGAACGCCCTTAGATTGAGCTTAAATGAGTATAAATATTGCAAGTTTAGTTCAAAGCTCCCCAAGTTAAGTTCAAGCTCAACCATGTCAAGCTAAATCCAAGCCTTTGACAAGCTGTCAAGCTTGCAGTTTTCAGCCGCACCCGAGCTGAGCTTAATGCAAACAAGTGAGCCACGAGCCTAGCAAGGCTTGGCTTGGCTCAGCTCGGCTCAAATACACCTCTATGATGCATGAGGGAAGGAATGGAATCATCACAAAAGGAAGTATTAGAGTAAAGGCAACCAACAACGAGTATAAATATCACTCCAGACTGGAATTTGACTGCATGGAAACAAGCTTAACATCTCTCTTAAATGGTGAACTTGTAACAATGAAATCACAATGTTTAAGTGAATCAAAAAGCACCCATCAAAGTCGTAATTATGCTTGTGGCCCCTTAAGCATGTTCTGTATTTGATGAAGGCATTTGCAACTAGGTGTTACGTGCTCCGCAGATCATATAGTTCTGTAGATGTTACATGGCGCTCGAACAAACAAATTAATATGAAACCATTCCTTGGGCAAGGACTAGCCAATGCATAGTTGAAGCAACAAGATTACCTCAAACATAAAAAAAGGCGTTGGTATTTCCATGGCAAAAATTTTATTGCAGAATAATGATGTGACTTACAAACAATGAGAGCCACAAAATTGTCTAGAAAACTACAATCTTGCTTTGGCAATATCAATTTTTCCTTGACAATAACATTACCCTAAAAAAATCCAATTATCCTTCTCACATGATCATAAATGTGCAAAACATAGCCAAAACCTATACCGAAATAATCACGTGAAACCAAGGACACATAGAACTTCTGAGGCAAAAACAAGCAAACTATTATGCCTTGGATAAATAGCTATGATAGAAAAAGTTCATGCAAAATGAAACCAAACGCACCCACGAAAGAATTACCATTTACTCGCTGCACATGCGAGAAACATCAGTGAAAAACACAAAGCCGAAAACAGACCCTGCCTTTCCAAGCTAAGTTAGATTGATTTACACCAAGTAAAGAGATTTCCATTCAAATCAGCAGAAGCCCAAAATAGAAGTGATGACGAAATGAAAATATGGGAAACTACAGCCATCTAAAATGTCAGATCAACATCCCAAATTATAAGACATACCAAAATACTAAAGAAAAGGGGCTACCAAAATTATAGAGGGTTCTCTCAACACTTTAATACTACTTGAACATATACATAATATTACAAAGTGATAAATGAAAAGAATAATCCAAACGGGCAAGAACTTCACAAAGAGATGGCATGCATTTTGCTATTTTGGCAATGTCATTTAACACGGTGAACAATCATCAAATACATATAAACGGGCGAAAAACAAATTAGCCGCAGCATATAAGAAAATAACAACTTGCGCTTCAAACTGCTCAAAACTTGACAAGACTACTCTAAACACAGCAATTGTGAGAATTAAACAATATGTAATCCATGGGTACGACCCTCGTCCCCTTCAGGATAGACTACTCTAAACACAACAATTGTGAGAATTAAACCAAATGTAATCCATGGCAGTGTTATAATGTTTGTTCAGATTAGCCACTCATCTTTTCTTTTGTTAAAAATTGTCCCTGGTGTTTTAGTTTATTACAAAATTAGTTTCCGACACGGTAACAAAAATTAGGTAAACATTAAACGATAAGGGGCCAATTTTGCCATAAATAAAACCATTTTAAACAAAAGAAAAGATGAGGGACCAATTTAAATAAACTTAATGTTAAATTTCACAGGGCTTTGTAGGCCCAACCCATGGAGTTGGCATATAGAAGGTCAACATATAAATCTAAGTGAGGTTTCATTCTAAAACTAATTAGCATTAGGTGGAATAACCCGCTAGGCTTACATGTAATCCCTTCTTTCTCACAACTCCAACGTGGAATTCAACTAAACCCACATGCAGAGTCCTTAACACTTAAAAACACCAGTGACTAACAGTGTAAATAACTCGCGTTTGTGTGTGAGCACAAACGTGAGATAGAGATAGAAGAGAAACCCTAACCAGGATCGCACTGCTGATAGAAATCCTCAACATCTGCAAATAAAACCAGAAATCAGTAAGCATAGTTCAATTTTGACGCAAACCCAATTATTTGATAGTAATATAGTAGAATTTAGAGGAGGCAAGAGTAGAAATTAGTGAAGAAGAGACTAAGATTTAGGGTCATGGGGAGCAGGAAGAAAGAGACGAGAGAAAGATTTCATTCAATTCATTCATAATCGTCCTTCATTACAATACTCCATATTTATAAAGAAACAGCCTCGTGGTTTATTGTTGCTTTATTGTTGCTTTATGCTCTGTTGTCCGTTGCTCTGCCGCTTTGTTGTTTTACTATTGCTTCATGGTTTCTTTTGCTTTTTGCTTTTTAGGGTTGCGGGATCTTCCGACACAGCCTCCGCTGCCCGAAAGGGGTAACGCTGCTAACATCTCACCCTTTTCAAATCCTACTCTAAGGGGAGCCTTTGTGGCACTGGACTCCTCGTTATTGTTGTATATTTATAAAGAAACAGAGGAACTTAAAAAGTAAATATAAAAAAGTCTAAATAAATAGTAATAATATACCGTAACTAGATTATTCTATATAATTCCATATTTTGACCGGTACTTTTTGAGTATAAAATCAATCTTAGACCTTCACCTATCAACTTAAGTTTTTGAGAAAGCTGATTCATTGACTCGGTATCAGAGCCTTATGAACCAAGAAGTCACGAGTTCAAATCCCAAGAGCATCCACTTTCAATATCAACATAATTTAAGTACAAGATATGAGATGGATCTGCATATTACCCACAGTTCAATTCCAATGCACATTTGCATAAGAGGACATGTTAGAGTATAAAACTAATCTTGCACTTTCATCTATCAGCTTAAGTTTTTAAAAAAGTTGATTCCTTAACACGCATCAAATTCCAAGATCAAATTCAACAAAATTTCACTATCTCCAACAACAAGAACCATAATTTGACCTAAAAGAAGAGAAATCAAAGGGGAAAATTGAGGAAACCTGTAGTGAGAGCTTTAATCAAAGCAGCACGGCGCCCTTTGAAATCCCTAAAGACTTCTTCCACAGTCCGAGGGTTGTAATGCCCCCCGCCCTCCATTTATATTAATAGAGAGAGAGAGAGGAAGCAGGAGATTTGAATTCTGGGGTTTGAGAGAGAGAGAGAGAGAGATCCGCTGGGGGTTGAAGAAGAGAGAGAGAGAGGGGAAAACCCGCCACAAAATTGACGAAGAATGATTTTAGGGCTAAATTATGCACCAATTTCTCTCTCTCTCTTCTAAGCTTGTTTGGTCGTCTAGGGATGGCACTGAAGCGGGGTGAGTATCGGGGTGTCGTCCTTATATTTATGCTTAAAGAGCATATTTAGTGTCTTAAGAGCTCCCATCTATGCAGTGTGGAGGGGTGGATGTACGCAGCCTTCCTCCTTCAGACTGTTTCCCAATGTCTCTAACCTGAGGGTGAGGACTTCCAAAGAGATCACCTATCTTGGTACTACTCTCGCCCAAGAATGCTTAACTTCGGAGTTCTAATGGGATCCAGTGATGGCTTATTGATACCCTCTTTGGTTTTTATATTTATACCTATCACTCAAATTTTACATCTGTACCTGCTTTATTATTTGTTATGGGTATGAAGTGGATACCTATACTCACCATGAGGGTACAAACCCATACTTATACCTGCCTTGTACTCTCCCTAAAGTGCGTAGAAAATGATTATCTATGCTCATTCATATTAGTTATTTAATACTATTTTTAAAAACTAATTATTTTTATGACATTGATAAATAATTTGGATTATTAAATTTAAGCACGTATTTTTTAATCTAAAAGTTAACTATGTACAAAATAGAGCAAATATGGTCGGTATGAGTTGGGGTGGCGTGGGTATGGAGCAGGTACACCCAACCTGTACCCACTACCCACCCCACTTATACCCTACCTGCCCCATTGTAATCCCTACCATAGGCAAGAATAAGAAATCAGATCTATGAGAAGTGAATATTTATCTTTCATTTTTACCTAATTTTTGTAAGAAGTTTTATTTCTCGTCCCAATAGGCAAGCACTTTTTGGGGTTTATTGTATATAGGGGTGTAAATAAGCCGAGCACCCCCTGTTCGAGTTCGAGTTCGAGTTCGAGCCGAGCTCTTATCAAGCTTTCCCACCCTCCTTTCGAGCTCGGTTCGATAAGATTTTAGTGTATTCAATACTCGGCCTGGCTTAGACTTATCAAGCGAAATCGAATTCGTTATCGAGCCCAATATATCTTAAAATCGAGCTGTACTTGTTGTCAAGTCGAGCTTTTTAAATTATTATTGAATCATAATCGAACCACTTCCAAATCAACACCAACTATTAATGAGCTTTTAACGGGTTTTTAATGAGCTTTTATTGAGCTGTTCGCGAACGTTAACCAGCCGAGCACTTCTTGTTCGAACTCGGCTCGTTAAACTTATCGAGCATGCTTAAGCTTGGCTCAATAAGCTATAGAGTCCTCATAATGAACACGAACAAGCCCTAATCGATTTCAAACACGAGTAGTTCATTGAACGTTCGGTTCGTTTACAAATAATATGACTCACGCAAAACGAGAAGTAAACAAATATGGCGAAAGAAAGAACAAAATAAGAACACACAATATTTACGTGGAAACCCCTCTACAATCGAGAGGGGAGAAAACCACGGGCGGATATGGAGATTCTTTATTAACTGAACGGAAGAATTACAACGACACTTCCCAAACGAGATATATGGAAGAATTACAATCACTCCCTCTGAACTCTCGTAGCACTCGAATATCTTGGAGGAATTACGAAATCACCTCTTTTTCTTAATGGCGGCTCACCTCACTTTGATTGGATAGGTATGGGAGAAACCTCTCACCTAAACCGAAAACCCTAAGCTTTTATTTATAGAAAATAATTAGGGCCGGCGCAACAAGGCTCCCAATCGATCGGAACCCACCGATCGATCGGCGCTCATAACTTCCAAAACACTCCGAATCTTTCCTTAAATCACCTGATCGATCGGCTTTCCCTCCCGATCGATCGGTGACCCCACGGAAGCCCCATATAAAAATAAAACAAGTAATTTGAGACATAACCTAACAAATCTCCACATTGGCTCAAATTACATACATAAAAGAATTTCCTCTGCCTTCTCCACAAAACCCCCACACACGGGGTTAACACAACGAAGTACGAAACCTAACCGTGCGAAACTTGAACTTCCGGTTAGGTAGCAACTGAGTGACCATATCTAAAAGGTTATCAGCAATGCCAATCTTCTTCTCTGAATTGGCTCTTGACACATCAACTGAAACAGCCACCCGCTGCTGAACTGTGTTACTGAACTGAACTCCCTCTGGCTTACTCACCTGACCTGAATCACAAACAACTGATGACATCTTCTGTGGAGATAACAATAAAGACTCACTAAACGTGACACATCTCGTCAGGAATTGTTTGAAGAGAAAACCTTTCTGCTTCACATAAAGCCCTTGTTCACATACCAGCAATCCTCTGGACTAACCACACAAAGAGCCCCTTACACTGTGCTCAGATAGACACCTATCACCTGAACGATCCAACCTCAAACGTCCTAAATTTGTGATCTCTGGTTCTGTCAACAACAAGGATGATGAAGATACTGCAACAGATCTAACAACTGTGGAACCGACAAGCTCATACAACGTACCTGACCTTCTGCCCTTCATAACTGTCAATGCACCCTTAACGACCTTCAAAACTCCACCTTCAGCTGTGTACCTGTACCCTTTAGACTCAAGAGTACCCAAAGAGATGATATTTTTCTTCAAATCAGGAACATGACGAACATCGCCCAAAACCCTGATAGTGCCATCGAACATCCTAAAACGAATTGTTCCTATACCCAGCACTTTGCATGGATTATCATTACCCATCAAAGCAACTCCACCTTGAACAGACTCGTACGTGGAAAATCAATCCATGTTGGGACATACATGATAGGAGCAACCCGAATCCAAAAACCAACTATCTTTCAAGTTGAACTGAGGTTCAGACACGGACAAAAGAAGATCTTCATTCTCACCACCAACAATACTAACTGCTATGGATCTCTGGTCAGACCTGTTATCTGCTTCTAATTTTCTCTTAAGCTTATAACAGTCTTTCTTAATGTACCCTTTCTTACGACAGTAGTTACAAGTTAGGTCTTGATACCTATACTTAGACTTGTTTCCAATATGATCATACTCGGTTCTCCCCCTCACAAATAAACCACTACCTGAGTTATAAACAGAATCAGATAATTCCCTATCTACTCGTTCTTTACTCAATAGGTTTCTCTTAACTTCATCAACAGATATGGTTTGTCTACCTCCATAAATTATGCTTTCGACAAAACCCTTATATGAAGTAGAGAGAGAATATAACAACATTGCCTGATCTTCATCCTTAGGAACATCATCCAATTCTTTCAAATCTTGAATAATTGTATTAAATTCACTGACGTGGTTCTTAAGTGACATACCTTCTGACATACGAAACGTGAACAACCGGCGCTTAACTGCGAGTTTGTTGGAGACAGACTTGAAACAGAACATATCCTGCAATTTCTCCCACAACTCCTTAGCGGTCTTCACTTCCAAAACTTCTGTTAAAAAGTCATCGATAAGACACATCTGAATTGTTGTGAGCGCCTTCTCATCCAACTCCTCCCATTGTGCTTCTGTAAGATTCTCTGATTTCTTCTCTTTCCCATCTAAAGCTTTCTTCAAGCCATTCTGAGTTAAGAGGCCCTTAACGCGAACCTGCCATAAACTGAAACTCCCTTAACCACCAAACTTCTCAATTTCGGATCTAGTTGCGGACTTCATATTATCAAATCGAAATAAACAGGGCTCTGATACCAATTTGAAATGGAAACTTAACAAATCTAGTATGCTAAGATACCAATTTGTAGAGGAAAACTTAATGCGGAAGTGAAAAACCCTGGCAACTTGATTCGATTCAAATAATATGACTCACGCAAAATGAGAAGTAAACAAATATGGCGAAAGAAAGAACAAAACAAGAACACACAATATTTACGTGGAAACCCCTCTACAATCAAGAGAGGAGAAAATCACGGGCGGAGATAGAGATTCTTTATTAACTGAACGGAAGAATTACAACGACACTTCCCAAACGAGATATATGGAAGAATTACAATCACTCCCTCTGAACTCTCGTAGCACTCGAATATCTCGGAAGAATTACGAAATCACCTCTTTTTCTCAATGGCGGCTCACCTCACTTTAATTGGATAGGTATGGGAGAAACCTCTCACCTAAACCGAAAACCCTAAGCTCTTATTTATAGAAAATAATTAGGGCCGGCGCAACAAGGCTCCCGATCGATCGGAACCCACTGATCGATCGGCGCTCATAACTTCCAAAACACTCTGAATCTTTCCTTAAATCACCCGATCGATCGGCTTTCCCTCCCGATCGATCGATGACCCCACGGAAGCCCCATATAAAAATAAAACAAGTAATTTGAGACATAACCTAACACCTACCATAGGCAAGAATAAGAAATCAGATCTATGAGAAGTGAGTATTTATCTTTCATTTTTACCTAAATTTTGTAAGAAGTATTATTTCTCATCCCAATAGGCAAGCACTTTTTGGGGTTTATTGTATATAGGGGTGTAAATGAGCTGAGCACCCCCTGTTCGAGTTCGAGTTCGAGTTCGAGTTTGAGCCGAGCTCTTATCAAGCTTTCCCACCCTCCTTTCGAGCTCGGTTCGATAAGATTTTAGTGTATTCAATACTCGGCCTGGCTTAGACTTATCGAGGGAAATCGAATTCGTTATCGAGCCCAATATATCTTAAAATCGAGCTGTACTTGTTGTCGAGTCGAGCTTTTTAAATTACTATTGAATCATAATCGAACCACTTCCAAATCAACACCAACTATTAATGAGCTTTTAACGGGATTTTAATGAGCTTTTATTGAGCTGTTCGCGAACGTTAACCAGCCGAGCACTTCTTGTTCGAACTCAGCTCGTTAAACTTATCGAGCATGCTTAAACTCGGCTCGATAAGCTATAGAGTCCTCATAATCAACACAAACAAGCCCTAATCAATTTCAAATACGAGCAGTTTATTAAACGTTCGGTTCATTTACATGCGAAAGTTTGACACATAAATTAATTTCTTAGAAATGCATTCCCCATAAGAAATCAATTCCTATGTCAACCGATGTGTAATCAAGGTGGACCATGGTGATGAGATGAAAATTATAAGGGTGGCGAGTCATACTGGCAGCCACAATGTTGGGTAGTGGAAATGCATGGTGGTGGCAACTTATGGTGGTGGATGATGATAGATGGAGTGGTTGCAATGGTGAGATACATGATGCTGGGAGTGAATCATGGTAACGACTAGTTATATATAACAATAATTGAGCACTAATGTCAGGAAAGTACGCCCTCAGATGCCTTACTCGTCGCCCATTATAACAAGCTTGCTCGTGAGCTCTTTGTACTCACCCATTAATTCTTCTTACTCGTCCATCCCAGGGCCGAGTAGTACTCACCTACTTGGGGGGGGGGGGGGGTGGTTTACTGAACGTTGTCCTTCGGATACCGAGTAGCCTATGCCTGGTACTTAGCGCGACATGTCAGCCAAAAAACATAAGGAAAGCTGCTTGTTAACCAACGAGTGAGCCTCACACCCTTACCATCCAAAGAAAAGAGAACAACGTGTCTCATTACGACAACTGATCTCCCTTCCCCAGGGCCGAACATAACCCCAAGGACCCAAGCGACTGCTTGGGGCCTCGGAATTTTAGGGGCCCCAAATTATAGAAGTTGTGGGTTTTTACTAATAGCCATCTAAGCCTTAAGGAGGCTCTCTCAAGTGAATTTATATCAAGCTAAGGGCCTACTAGCCAAGTCTTCTTTTTTACTAGCCCATTCTTCACATTGGGCTATGATTATGTCTAATTAGTTGGTGATGGGTGACCTCCTGGGAATTCCTCACCCTCAGGTTGGGGGCACTGGGAAACAGCCTCTCTTTAGGTTGACACCCTGAAGGGGGAAGGCTGCGTACATCCGGCCCCCCCAGACCCTGCGTAGGTGGGAGCTCTTAAGGCACTGGGTATGTTCCTCCTCCTTTCTAATAGCCCCTTTCATTGCACCACTTGTATAGACTATTAAGCTAAAGGCCTGTTTGGCTTAGTTTAATTTGGGAAAAATAAGTGCGCTTTTTTTGGAAAATTACTTTTTTAAGATTTGGAAAGTGTTTAGCAACCATATAAAAAATACTTTTTATTAAAAGTAGAAGTTATTTTTCTACTTTTAAGGAGAAACAAAAATTTTGTGCTATTTATTTTAAGTAGAGGCATGAGCAAAAATTAAACAATTAAGAAAACTTAGTTCAGGTATCCTAAAGTTTTGTTAATATATTTTAAAAAATCTTTTATATATTCGAAAAACATTTTATTTATTTAAAAAGTAGTTTATATATTTTAAAAATATATTAAATATGAAAAATATTTTAATAATTAATAATATATTTATGATATTTAGAAAATATTTAAATATTTGAAAAAACTATTTTAATATTTGAAAAAATATTTAAAATATTTAAAAAAGATTTTAATTTAATAAAATTAAAATTTTTAAATTTTTTAAAAAATAAATATTTTGAAAATATAGAAACAATATTTTAGATTTATTGAAAAAATATTATAAGAATATTAAAAATTAGCTTAAGTATTTAAAAGATATTTATATATTTAGAAAATATTTTAAACAATGAAAAAGTTATTTTAATTATTTAAAAATATATTAAATATGGTTCTTGGGTTTTTTTTCATCGATGAAAGACTTCTTTTAATATTCTTTCTATTAATTTTATTAAAAAATATTTTTTAAATATTGGCCAAATACTCACAATCTTTACTGGTTATGTCAAATGCAAACTACTTATTTGAAATAATATTTTTGTAAAAAGTACTTTTATAAAAAAATACTTCTAAAAAAAGCAAGTCATTTACAGTAATGCCAAACAGGCACTAAGTACAACAACAACAACAACAAACCCAGTGCCTCTAAGGGCTCCCGCATAAGCAGGGTCTGGGGAGATAGATGTACGCAGCCTTCCCCTTTTAGGGGGCTACCCTGAAGAGAGGCTGTTTTCGAGGACCCTAATCTGAGAAGCAGGTCCGCAGTAAGGAGCAAAAAACAGGCACTAAGTATTTTATTATATTTCCTTGTTTCGTGCTTACTTGCCAACTCATTGTGACTTTACTATGCCCTTTTTCCGATAAGTGACACCGGAGTGTCGATACAAGACAGGAAAACTCGAAAAACGAGGCCTGAAGCTAGCCAAAAGAAGACCAAAAAACAAGAACAACAAAAGAAAAAAAAAAGGACCTCAAGCGAAGCAAAAAGGAACACGGAGAGGCAAAGACCCGACAGGAGACCAACACAGCCAAAACAAACAACGCAAGCGGACCCAAAGAAGACAAAAACCTAGACAAACAACCGAAATGGCAAACCTGGAGAACACATAGACAAACGGCCAAAACAAGACAAAACACAAAAACCACAAAGGAGCCGGAGCTAAAGCAACAAACACGGAAACCCCAGTAACAACCAGAAACAACCGCTGGAAACAAGCCCAACCACACAAGCCAAATCAATGAGCAAGGATGTCAGCCACCTCAACCAGGTTGAAACCATCGAAGTTGATGCCCACCCTTTGCCCTATCTCTATAACTCGCTCCGCAGTCAGGATCCTCTCATCATAAACTTCTTCCGTGATTTTCTAGATTCGATTACCCCTATTTCGATTTTTCTTCTTCTTCTCTAACTTAGGTAATTTTTCAGCATTACTTGTAGGAGACATATCCTTGAGGAAGTCTTGCAGCTCCCGCTTCTCTCTATCCTTCATCTTGCGCTTAATCGCTTTTCTCTGTTTTCTTGTTGAGCGCACTTTTTCTTTTATTCTCCAGCCCGAGCTAGGCCCTCCCATGGAAGGAGCTGCATCTTGCTGACACGATAACATACTATCCTCAGCTTTAGAGTTACCCATTTCTGCAATGGGTTCGAATCGTGGAAGGAACTCAGGCCCAGATGTTGTAGACTCATTATCACTATTAATTTTTCGAGTATCGGTAACAGGCGCGGTTTTCTGGGCATGATGTTGAATCTCTGGATCTTCACCACTCACAGCCCATGGCAGTAGCAGAGGGGGATGCGCCACCCGCTGTGAAGCACAAGGCCTGGCATGCATGATCAGTGGCTGCGGGGCCCATCATCCAATGATTTGGCCGTTGCGGTGGAGGGAAACATGACTCGACGGCTGCCAAGCAACTTTCGTTCCTTCATTTGTCAACAGCAGGGCAGGAGTTCTAGACTCCTCACTAATAACAAAGCGCTCAGGCATCAGATGCGGAGAAGGTTGAAACTGTGATGAATGCCTTATCACAGTCGTGCACTCATTCCCTTGAGGGGGATATGATGTGGAATAGTCCTGCTCCCTCGCCAATCTAGCAGATGCGGCTCTGGACACAATGCTTGGGGAGTAGTCCGGTAACAATGCAGAGCTTCCTTCTTTAACGAAAATCAAATGGGTTCCCCCATTGTGGTGAACCTGGACTATCTGGTGGATACATGTTATGTGGCAAGTGTCCACCAGAATCCTAGCAACGTCAATGCACCTCATAGTGGATGTTCTTGGATCCACCCTAATGAACCTCCCCCAAAGTTTGGCGATATCGGCAAAGCACTCATTAGACCAACACTGGACCGGCAGTCCGTGTCTCTCAAGCCAGACCCTTCTACTAAGGGACCCAAGCGTCTCTCCCGAGTATTTATAAACTTCACTGAACATTCGTTGGAAAATCTCCTTGCGGGGGCCGAGGTAGGCATCCATAGTATCAATTGAATCACAAACTAGAATAAAGGCATTGTTACTTAAGCCTTTAGGTGTAAGTCCGTAAAGGTCATTATCGGTAATAAATGTAAGAACATCATCAAGACTGACCTCAACAATGGACCGGGCAATAATTGACCGCTTAAGCCATGCCTCAACTCTCTTGTTATAATTTGACACTGAAATCCTTGGAAGATCTGTGCTAGCATGTACCCCACTTCGGTTAGTTGAGTCGTTCCCCCGGTCTTAGGTCGTATATGTGGTTTTGTCCTGCTGGGCCGTGCTCAGCTGTGGTCGGCCTCGAGTGGATGTAGGAATTGCATTTTTGACTGGAGTTGCCCATTGCACCCTGAGTTTCACACCCGCAACCCATCTCCTGTTCATGGACTTGACAGCCCTTGTAGCTTCATTCAAGTCATGAAACCGAACAAAGCCGTACGATTCTGTAGATCTCAGTCTTCTTTTCACAGGGACAAAAGTGTCATAAATTGATCTGAATGAGCGGAAGACAGCCCTAAGCCACGAATTTGTCGTTCTTTGAGGTAAACCATCGACGAAAATGGATGCCCCTGTACCGGCGTACGACATTTGCACTGTGTGTGGGTTCTTTGGTGGAAGATGGTAGAAATTGGAGGTGTACGGTGTTGGAGTAGGTTCGTGGGAGAGGTGTGGACCGGACGGTTTGAGGCACGGCGGTGGGACAGTGGTGGCGCACCAGGTAGAAAGAGGAGGGAGGTGGTGTTGGTTCGATGGCCCCCCGATTGTTGACAAACTGCGGCGAGAGTTGTACGGTTGTGTCGGCCGGTCGACGTAGAGTCTGTGGCTGTGACTTCGACACTCGGTGAGCAAGCGACGAGCCCACACGCCCTGGTAATGGGTGGCGCGTGAGGTCTCTTTTGTAACCGTCGGGGAAAAGAGCACACATAATCTCACTATGGCTTCACTATCAACCCCTTAATCAATTATTTTATTATTTTCTCAATAATTAGTGAGGAAAATTCGCGATATAAAAATTCGTATCTCATGAAGGGAACTAAAAAGCGCACACATAGCACTGAAAAGGGGAAAATAACAAGAAACACCCATGAAAGTCGTATCTATCGACCCAATATACCTGAAAAACAAAAATACATTAATTTCCACCATACCCCTAATACCACACCAAAAGCAAATAAACAAACTAAGGGGAACATTAGAACAACATAAATCGAGACAAAAAATGAAAAAGAACCGAACTATAAATGATGCCCATGGGCTTTGTAGTCCTTGCCTCATTGGCTCTAGCTCTCTGTTACACCTTTTATGTCTACGATACTCAGGGGCTCACTGGGGCAACTATAGATGAATACAAGAAAGGTGAGTTTACAAACAATATATTGCGCTCACTTCAAAGCATGTTCCTCTTGTCCCTAGTGTAATACATGTACAAACCAATAAAGACAAACTTCGTTCCAATGGCTGAGGCACCAGGATCAGTTTGTTAATGACTCTCCTTTCTGTTCTTTTTCCCCTTTTTCTTGACAAATTTGGCAAAATTTTCTATCCTCATAAACGATTCAAACTGTGGGTGCTCTTTCATCCTCTTCCTTTATGAGCACTTACAAACCCATTGTTAATGACACAAAAAGTCTTTTATTGATATTGTGCTCATGACTATTATAAGAGAGTACAAAACCTTCCCCAATCTCTCAAGTTTGAGCTGCACGTTGAATTCCATTTGAATGCATGTTGGGAGTGCTTTGAAGGTGATGAGTGGCTACCAGAAAGTTTTCCATTAGCCTTCTGCACAGTATCTTGATCGTTGGACCTACCTTCAACCCCATCCTTATCACTATCATTAGCTTCGAGCGTACCAATCACGTTAGGGGGGACTTTTGCTGGAATTCAATGAAGCTCTGCCTTCACACATATGGAGCATAAAACCATAGTTTCCAAGGTGGAAACGAATGTCTTCTTCGATGGTTTAGAATTGGGTTGTATCCACCAGGACATTAATAACATTAAAGGAGTTATCCCTACCAAACGATTGGTAGGGTCAATGCAAACCATGTCTCTCCAACACTCTCCAATGGCGACAATATTCTCTCCATTCCATCCTTAAATAGGGAGGCCATGTATAGACAATCAAGTTCTTCTATTACGACAACATTCGAGTTCAGACCAAGGTTCAGCTACTTCGCACCACGAGTGGAGCCAATCTTCCCATTCTTTCAATCTTGCTTCCCGCTCACTTGCATTTAGGAATGTGAGAATGAATTTGAAATTGCCCATATGTTTGTTGGGTCTCCAATAAAAAATTCTCTATGAACCAATCCGGCTCCTTCGAGAAGGGATTCAAGTAAGACTGGGTCGGATTAGAGTAGTGCAAAATAAAAATATTGAATTTTTCTTAGATATTTTTTGTAGGTTATCTGCCCTATTAGGTTGAAAAATTTTAATATATTTTGGTTGTTAACTACGTAGTTTAAGGATCACTCTAGGCTTTTCCAATTCCTCTTTGGCTCCATTCTAATTTCGCCTTTTAAAAACGATGTCCTTTGTTTCTCCATGCCTTTCTTACCCCGAAAATCCTTCACTGCCTCCCTTCTCTTTTCTCACCACTGAATAACAACCACCGATCCTGATCTTCATACATTGGCATTTTGCTTCTTTGGATAGCTCACTACATATTTCGAGGCACTC
Organism: Simmondsia chinensis; assembly: GCA_018398585.1. Classification (NCBI taxonomy): domain Eukaryota; kingdom Viridiplantae; phylum Streptophyta; class Magnoliopsida; order Caryophyllales; family Simmondsiaceae; genus Simmondsia; species Simmondsia chinensis. The sequence goes on from JAGTTD010000021.1 coordinate 764,372, forward strand.
TTTCCTTCTCTTGCTTGCCTCTAGTGAGCAGCTGTGGACTTGTGATTGATTCTGAGGCTACGGGCATAGGGTGTTCAGAGCATCTACGTTCTTTGAGGTTTTGATGATGAGACCCATGAACACCTCTTCTTTGCTTGCACCTTCTCTGCTTCCGTCTTGAGTCAAGTTACTCCAGGCATATATGTTGGCTAGCTTACTCTTCCCTGGCATGACTTTTTTTCTTTGTTTGTTGAACATCTCAGGAGTTGTGAGTTAGACAGTATCATAGTCCGTCTTTGCCTTTTAGCTATTGTGTACGTTCTTTGATACGAGGGCAACCTTAGGATTCAGTGTTCACAGTCTAGACCTGTCGGGGCCGTGCTTGAGGATATCACAGGTTTGATCCAGAGCCGCTTATTTGCTGCTCCATCTCTCAGGGGTGCTTAGTATCCCTTTGCTTAGGTAATAGGGCTTTGAGGCTTAGTTCCTTTATGTCGTTGTCCTTGTAGCATTTTGGCTATTGTATTTTGTTGTTTGAGGGTGTAAGATTTGGCCATGGCTTGGGTATGCCACTTATAGATTGCACATATTTTTTCTTTTATTCAATATATATCGTTGACATACTTTAAAAAAAAAAAAAAAAAAAAAAGCTTCATAGAGCAAGGGTGGATCATGTGGCCTTAAGCCTAGCTATGCACCTTCGCGGCTTTAGATCAGTCACCACCAAAGTTTACTATGGTGAAGTTGACTGATTTTCATGATCATCGCCAACATCCTCAGCTGCCAAATCCATGACCATGAAATCCGTATCAGTTCATAGCTAACGCACACCAGTTTTGACATAATCGTCATCATGACAGAAAGCCAGAGCACCTCCAAGGTTCTCTCTCACCTTTGTCAAACCCAATGAGAGCCTTTATCACACATATCAAAACCATAGATTGGATTCCTAGTCAGAAACAGGGGTAAGGTAAGAAATGAGACACAAGATTATAAGGTTCAGTCGAAACATATATCCATGGATGAGGAGCAATGCAAATCACTATATAAACAAATGTATTATAACCGCGTTTCACTCACATCCACTATTTTCATCTCTTCCCTGCTCATCTACTACATTAAGCACAAGAGGCCATATTTATAGGCTGCTTCTAACTTAGCTGACCATAATTGCCGTCATCATCATCAACATTGCCATTTACACTTGTTAAGGTGACCCTTTAAAAGGCCCTAAAAAAGCTAGGTTGATCATAGTCCGAAAACCACCTATAGGCTTGCATAGCTACAAACTCGAGGCAAAAGGAAAACATCTGAGATTTAGATCTCAACTTGTTTTTTCATGTGCCCTATAATTGATTCTCAAAAGAAGATAAGAGATGACATATGGGGGCCCAATTGCTCAAACACTTGGTCGAATGGTGCACCCAAATTGATGCCAGAAACACCCAAATTGGCCAACCCTAAGCATGAGGAACACCAAACTACAACAACAACAACAACAAACTCAGTGCCTCCAAAAGCTTCGACATAAGCAGGGTCTGGGGGGTTAGATGTACGCAGCATTCCCCCTTCAGGGGGCTACCCTGAAGAGAGACTGTTTCTAAGAACCCCCAACCTGAGAATCTGGTCCGCAATATAGATCCACTGAACCTTTTTTAGGTCCACTGCTATCTCCAACACCAAAATATGCCCTTCTCGTCCCTTGTCACCCCCACCCCTGTAGTCAATCTTGGACGCCAGAGTGCCATTTCAAAAGCATAACTACAAGACCAAAGGCAAAAAGCTAGAAAGTAGAGAGGGGATGAGCTGAGGAAGAGGGATGATGTTATTAAGATTCGATATCTTCTTTTTTACAATTTCAACGTATAAATTTATTACATAGTTACACATATGTTTTGGTTGAAATGAGAAATTGTATAGCTCGCCCGATGTGGAGAGGACTCCTTCTAACTATATAGACTCAGGCTGCTCCTAAGCGGAAGATACGCAGAAGTTCAAGCTAAATCGCGTAACACATTTTCCGAAATCCACTCTAGGAGGTCAGGTCATCCTTTAGAATGACAATTTGGCACGCAGTTTCTTTGTCTTTTTGAACCTTATCTTCTCTCTACTATCTCGATTTATCTCTTCAAACAAGCAGTTAACTTACTTCGAAGGGACTTTTCGAGGTTATAACTCTACAATAAGGTATTTTCTTGCGCAATTTGTTCAGTCTCTAGGTCGTCAGAAACCAATTAATGTTGTATCAGAACGTGCCTTTTAAAGAATCTAACCTGCAAATTTTGAACTTCTAAACATTATTTTAGAGCCAAATTACAAGGTTCAACCCACCTAAAAAGGAATCTTCCCTATTATGCTTCCAATTATCTGATTCTAAAAGGAATCTTTCATAACTAACCCTAATTAACTAGCCTATTTTCACAAAAAATAATCTTTGATGTGAAGCTTGGGGTACTGACACGTGTCTATTTATATAGTATTAGTAGCTAACTAGCTAATTAATTAGTGCATACCTAATTAGCATATATTGTAGGTTGTGATCAGTTCAAGGTTGATATATATATATATATATATATATATTTAGAAAATGTGTTAAACTATATTAATTATTTATTATTTATTATTCTTGTTACTAATTGCAACTACACGTATTTGAATGGCGTCAACATTATTTTAAGAGGCTCCCTCTACTATTTCTTTCAATAATTAGTGATAAGAGTCGCGATACAATGCAGGCAAACCCGTAAAAGTGTGCAGCAGGGGGGAAAAAAAGCTACATCTAGAAGTAGCAGAAGAAAGAAAATTACAAGCAATACCTATTGCTAGAAGCCTACACTATCACTGGAGAGGGCATGAACAGGAAGAGACAAACCAATGCAACATAGGCAATCGTTAACAGGAGTGTCGGGCGACTATAAACAGTTGTATCAATGAAATAGTGTAAGATGTAGATCTTTACTAATATTAGATCCTCTTTTATAACGGAGTCCAAAGATGAGATTTGGCGTCGCACGAGCTTGAGCAGAGTGGAGATGATAATGATTTGGCACACTTCATTACTTGATGCTGGCTTATTTAGAATGATAGAAATAATTGGTTATTCCTAGGGGAGAGGCGCAACCCCCATAAGCCTGTGATAATTGCTAGACATATGCATTTAGATTGGAGAGTTCGCAACAGGGTCGATAAAAAAGTTAGGTGTATTGTGGAGAAGGTATGCACTAGAAAGAGGGGCGGAAGCAATTGGATTGCGTGGACTCCCATTTCTTCTAGATGGGTGAAAGGAAAATTTCGATGGATCTAAGTGCGGGGAGTCAGCATCCGCAGGATTCACTATTCAAGATCATCAAGGTCGGGTGCTTCTTACCAGTTTGTGTGAGCTGGGTAATGTGTCTATCATTGTGGTTGAGGCGGTAACGGTTAGGGACACTCTTTTTTATGCTCTGCATCTAGGTACAAGAACAATTATTCTGTAAGGGGATAATGAGGTAGTGATCAAAATAATTGTCGGGGCTCGTATTCTGTTCCAATGGATATTATAACTACTGTGAATGATATTAAGCTCTTAAGTACTCGGTATGATCAAGCCTCTTTCAAACAATTCTATAGAGAAGCAAACAGATAGGGAAATGTAGTTCTTGTTTACATTTGTACTAAGAATTAATATTTTTTACTATAAATGTATTTCTTGTTTATGGATCTTATACTTATTTACGTCAAAGGTCCCTATACTTTGCCCATTGTGTCAATTTAGTCATTATACTTTTATTTGTGTCAATGCAGTCCCGAACAATTCAAAATGTGTCAATTTAGTCTTTTAGTCAATTTAGATGTAAGTAACTCATTATAAATTCATCTGTTTATTTAATTTAACCCAATTCATTGCTGAACCATTAAAAATTTTATTGAAAACTTAACATAAGTTTTTCTTTAAGGACCAAATTGACACATTTTGAATTGTATATGGACTAAATTGACACAATGCATAAAGTACAAGGACTTTTTACGTAAATAATCCAAAAATTTATATATAAAAATATTCCAGATATACGGAAAAAAATTTCATACAATAACAATATTTCTTTAAATATGTTATTGGTGTTATAAATATTGGATATTTTTTTAGTACAATTTTATTGTCGAGTTGGGATATTATTAAATATCATAAAAAATTAGAAATTACATAAAAAATTTCACTGAAGATCATTCTCCACTTGATGTGACGCATCTTGATGTTTCTGACTTTTGTTGAGGATGATAGTGGGAGAATTGATCATCTGATAGGTATACATTTAAATTTTTTATATAATTTTTAATTTTTTATAATATTTAATAATATCTAAACTCGACTATAAGATTATACCTGAAAAATATCTAATATTTATAACAATTGGATTCTCTTTTATATTTTTTTTGATTGCTGGAGTTGGCTTTTGCGGCGTTGCCGCAACCATGCCAACCTTGGCGTGGGCTCCTTCCCACTATTTATAATTAAATATAGTAAATATAATATATAAAATGAGTTACCTTAAAATTTAAAAATGTTTATCACTTTAAGCCGATAGAAAATATAGCCTACAGACTCAAGGGACCAGCTCGGTGAAAACTCACCCCGTATTCTATGTAAGGTAAGTCAGTCGACTTCGATTAGACCAGATCGACCCAGAGAAAAACGTGCCCACGAGGGCACCACCACCGGATGTTATAGATGAACCTATTAAAGAAGAAGTTGAGTATTTCATAGCTGATTGCACCACGGGCTAGCCCATACTTCGATTGCACGAATGGAATACCACTTAGCCAAGTAGAAGGGCCAACCTGAGAGCGAGTCAAGGTGGGAACGGGTCGAGACTTACAATTCCGAAGCCAAAGTCAGAGACTACTAGACATCTTGCAGAGCAACTCTGAACTGAAGTTTCAAAATTAGATCAATCATATACCCTTCTATCTGGATATATAGACAACGAATGGTCAAATCCTAAATCATCAGATAATAATTTTAACTGATGGGACTCATCATTTTCTAATAAAATATTTGTTTTTACAAAACTTACACTCATCGGTTTTATGCATTAGATAAGATTCTATTATAAATATTGATAAACTAATAAAAATTTCCCGTATTTTTGACTCAAAAATAGAAAATTATGCTCACAAGTAAAAACCAAACCACTATTTAACAACTCTACAGTTAATTCATTGATAATGCCATTAATTTTTTTTTTCCGTGATTAATTTGTACTTCTAAAATAATGGTAAAGTGATAAATATATATTTTTAAGGAAATTTTTATAATTTTCATTAGAAATATGAGTATTTTTTTTTGAATTTATGTTATGAAAAATGTTTATTTATTTATATATATATTGTCATACTGTACTCTTATTATATTCGTCTTTTAATTGTAGCTTGCATATCCTAATATGGGACATAATTATAGTAATATATAGGTGTTTTCTATCATAATGTTACAATTTTTCATCATAAAATACTAACATACTACATTATTTCACTAATATGCTAATATCTTCTATAATAATGTAGTGACGTTTTTCGTATTCTGTTTAATTTTCATTGAAAAAATTGATAGAACTCGTATATATTTTTGTAATCATGTATTGTATCAACGTTTTATGGTGAAAAATATTAGAATTTTTACAAAAATTCACTAAATTCTGGCATACGGTACCTAAGTGATAAAATTTTGAAATCTTAGAATGTCTCATTATATATATTAAAATATTAATATACCTAGATAATAAGTGATCAAACCTCAGGGTATCTAAGAGATAATTTTCCTAAAATATAATAACAAGAATAATGATTAACATATATAACGTGAATAAGAAGGGTGGCCAAAAGGAGAAAAAAGGGACTAGTGGCATGTGTAAAGATAGCAATATAAATATAAATTTCTTTAAAAAAATATTTTCAATTTTAAAATATTTTTACTAAACTTTTTGGTTTTACTTAAATAAAATAATTTTATTCTATAAACAAATTCATGTGTAGCTAAGTTAATATTGAATAGTAAACATTTTTTTCCGATAAGTAGCAGGAGAACTCGCGATACAAAACTCGGTATCTCACAATAGGAGACTCGAGAGGTACACATAGTGCGGAAAAGGGAAAAATAAATAAATCACCTGAAGACAACCTTACAGAATGCCACCCTCCCAAAATACTCCTATGCAGACAATTACACTAGAAGCAGAAGCACATCATACTTGGGCAAAACAAAAATAGCGGCAGAGGAGCAAAGCAATTGGGAATGTGCATCGAGCATCTGACCATTTCCAGCAAAACACTCAAGCATGACACAATGCTAGTGATTGAAAACACCTTTGATGTTACTTTAGAGAATTTAAAGCAAACCTCATCAAACCAAAGAGAAAACTCCAAAGAAAGTAGAGGAATACCCTTAACTCGCACTAAAAGATCTCAAACCATCACACTCCAGATGAAGCCTAACTCTCAACATGCCTTGATTTCCACGCGTAAAGTTCCAGTCCATCAGGTGTTGGTAGGTGAAGAATCACGACTTGGCCTGATACTTCCTTGAGCTGCATTTTTTTTTTTTTTTTGTGATTAACCCTAACATGGACATTACCTTCAAGAGAGCAAAATAAAGTGATGCATGTCGTCGTCATGGCCATAATAGTTTAAGCCCAATTTCTTTCCAAGCTTCGAAGTAGCAAAAGCAAGCAACATACCCAGTGCCCTAAGGGCTCCCGCCTAAGCAGGGTCTGGGAGACGGATGTACGCAGCCTTTCCCCCTTCAGGGTATTACCCCTGAAGAGAGGTTGTTTCCGAGTGTCCCCAACCTGAGGGTGAGGACTTCCGAGGAGGTCACCCATCCTGATATTACTCTCGCAAACACGCTTAATTTCGGAGTTCTAATAGGACCTGGTGACGTCGTGTTGGTACTCTCTTTGGTTTCCAAGCTTTGAAGTAGGTTTCCATATATAAATCTAATAGGTTACTTCGTCAGTGCCATTATAATATATGACATGAAATTATGATATAAAATATTTTCATCTTCGTGGAGCAAAATATTTTCTCTTTTTCATGAGGAAAATAAATGTCCCTCAATGGAGAAAAATATTTCACACGTAAGTAGCCATATTAATAATTTATACAAAAAAAAAATAATGAAAATGGGATGAAAGTTACCGCTTAAACAATTTTTTTCGATAATTAGTGACATAATCGTGATACAAACGAGGTGACTTGAGCAAGCGAGGCCTAAGAGAACCCGAATAAATCGGAAAATAAAAATATGAAAACGGGAAAGCAGGGCAAAAAAAAAAAAAGCACAAAAGAACAAAAATAGGCACCACATGGCTAACACAGCATTGAGAGTGATGGGCTCGGAACAGGGAAAACGACGAACCGAGAGAGCATGGGAGAAAAAGACAAGGAAATTGGCCAAATACCACTTAAACTATTAATTTCATTAAATTTACTTTTTGAACTATCATCTCAACTAATTACACTACAATTGTTATGTTTTTCTAATATGATAAAATGGTACAACAATACATCATTATGTTAGGCAAAAATACCTGAGATTTGAGTTCGATTTAGATAGCAAAATAAAATTTGAAAAGCAAATAAAAAAGTAAGGGAGAAAGAGAAACGAACATACAGGTATTTACATGAAAAACCCTAAAGAGAGGGAAAAATAACGAGGAGAGGCAGAGAACTTCACTAGATCAAAATTGGACTATTACAAAATTTTTTTACTCCCTTTTTCTCAGTTCCTCCCACATCAAAATGGCAGAAGCCCTAAAAGGGGGAATATATAGCGCTCCATTACAAAGAGAAACCCTAGAAAAGCAGACGAGTATAACAACCCACACCGAAATAATAAGGAACATTAACATCTAAGGTATGAGAGATGAACTTTAAATCCAAGATCTCTATTAAATTTCACCGGGCCTTTAAACTCAATCCACAATGCTGGCATACATAAGATTCACATATAAGTCCAAGTGAGTTTCCATCTAAAACCAATTGGCATTAGGTGAAGTAACCTACTAGGCTTATATATTAGTTTCTTCTTTTCTACAACTCCTGTATGAGATTTATATTTGACTTACATGTCGACTTCTCAACAAATATTTCAACTCCAATATTAGAGAGAATAATACCTAATGTTATAATCTCTGCATGACATTATGCAATATGCTTGCACTTGTTTATCATAGCTAAGCACTTAAATATTTTATAGGGAAGGTTACCATTCCGAGTAATCCAAACTTTGAATCAAAATAAATCGAAGATAAGCTGTAGGAACAAAGTTTGAGGTGGTTCGGGCATGTTAGGAGGAGATCCAGTATTGCACCTGTCAAGAGATGCGAACAACTCCATATTACGGACGGGAAGAGACGAAGAGGCCGACCAAAAAAGAGTTGGATGGAAGCAATTCAACAGGACCTCGCCTAGCTCAACCTTGGTGAAGAAATGGCCCTAGATAGAGCTCAGCAGAGGATTAGTACAAGGGTAACAAATATAGAGGGATAGGAACGATAAGCACTTCTAGGCTAGAACTAGTGCAACCATGCTTCTTGCATGCCTGTCTGCTTATACGCATTTCTGCCTTGCTTCTTGTTGCTTGCACCATTTATATGATCGCATGTTGCCTACGCAATTCTACCCTGCTTCTTGTTGCTTACATCATTTATATGCTTCCATACTTGTTTTGCTTTCCATGCTCCCCGTGCTTTTCATGCTCTTCTCACTTTTCAAGTTGGGGGTCCTCGGAAACAACCTCTCATTAGGGTATCCCCCTGATGGGGTAAAACTGCGTACATCCTACTCCTTCCAGACCATACTCACGCGGGAGCCCTTGTGGCACTGGGCCTGTTGTTGTTGTTGTTGTTGTAATGCATTGGATCCCATTAGAACTCCAAAGTTAAACGTGCTTGAGCGAGATAGTACCATGATGGGTGACCTCTTGGGAAGTCCTCATGTTGTCAACCCTATAAGGTTGGGGGTCCTTGGAAACAGTCTCTCGGTAGGGTTACACCCTGAAGGGGTAAGGTTGCGTACATCCACCCCCCCTACCCTGCTTAGGCGAGAGCCCTTGAGGTACTGGATTTGCTGTTGTTTGTGGTTGTTATTGTAGGGTATATTTAGGTGACAAAATTTCATGCTTCATGGTACCTCATGATATGTATTAAAATACCAGAGTACTAGGTAATAAATACTCAAATTTTGGAGTACCTTAGAGATAATCTTTTATAGCTTTGCTAGTTAGTTTATTTTTCAACAACTTTTCATATATGTTGTATTGCAACTTATATTGTCCTATAATAAGATGTAATAATGACTAATGAATTTTTTTTTTTTAACCATGAAAGAAAATATCGCAATGTTGCATCAAGTTTTCCTTAAAACAAACGACGAAAAACCTTAATCTCATTTTAATTTTTCTTCAAAAATCTTTTTCAAAGGAAAACTAATTCTAATAATCTACTTTTTCTCCTAAACAAACAGTAATTTCAATCAATAAATCAGAAGTCATCTACAACGTATTTAGGTAGTTTGATATGATTTTTTTTTCATAATTACGTTTTGTAGGATTAGTTTTTTTGGTTTGAAGTATAAGTTTTGCTATTAATTCTGTTGGAAAGGATAAATATTATTTTCTCGTTTCTCCTTAAAAGTGATAAAATAATTTTACTTTTATTTACAAACATTTTATCTTTTTATACATGGGTCAAATATAGTGGTTTATTGCTTGTTAGTCACATCATTACACTAATAATAATAATTTAATTTTTTAAAACCACTTTCTAAATTTTCTAATTTTTCAAAATCACATCTAAATTTTTAAAAAATTTTCAATGTCACACCTTAATACTGACACTGTTAACATCTATTAGTTTTTTTTATTAACATGACTTTTGAAGGAAAAAAAAAATAATTTTAAATTTTAAATTTACATATAAAATAATTTTAAAGATATTTTAAAGATCTGGAAAATTTTTAAATACATAAAAAGTTAATTTTATATTTAAAAAATATTTTTTTTAAAATGCCATGCCTACAAAAACTAATTAGATATTAATGACGTTAACATTAAAGTGAGACATTGAAAAATTTAGAAAGTTTAGGCATGACTTTAAAAATTAAAAACTTGAGAAGATGATATTTTAATAAAAAATTATAATAATTTTACCTCGATAATAACAACTCCCGAAATTAGTAATACAATCAAATAAATGTTTAGTTAGTATTGCTTAATCCTTTTGTATTCTTTTCTTTTCGCACTCATTACATAACTTTATTCTAATCCTTTGCTTAATCAAATCAAACATCAAATCTTGCTTTATTTTGCTTCTCTCTCTCTCTCTCTCTCTCTCTCTCTCTCCCTTTCTCTCAAAAGTTAGAAGACTCACGAGTGCAATCATTGTGCATGTAGACACACAACTCATTGAACACTTTAAGGCAATATGATAACGGATGTAGATCGAGATACGGATATAGGGAAGAACTCGTCTAAGTTAGATGGCGATTAAGGGTGATTTAGCCCGTATAGAGACCTAGAGTTATGTGAGAAGCTTAGAGTCCAATTGGAGATCAATATCTGCCTTAATTATACATTTTTTCAGGTTTTCCATTTGGAAGCTAAAGTCCTTGTTAGAATAGGATTGCACATTTTAGCTTTTAGGTGTTTATTAGCCATGTAATATGTTTACGAGTGAGAGTTATAGTGAGTTCAAGAGAGTTGTCAATAAAAGGAACATAAGGAACATACCCAGTGCCTCAAGGGCTCCCGCCTACACAGGGTTTGGGGGGAGCGGATGTACGCAGCCTTCCCCCTTTAGGGTGTTAACCTGAAGAGAGGCTGTTTCCCAGTGCCCCCAATCTGAGGGTGAGGACTTCCCAGGAGGTCACCCATCTTGGTACTACTCTCGCCCATGCACGCTTAACTTTGGAGTTCTCATGGGATCCGGTGACGGCGTGTTGGTGCCCTCTTCAGTAAATAGACTTGTAATTCTTTGATCTGATGGTTTTTTTCCCTATGTAAAAAATTTGGTACTTTATTTCCTCTTGAGTTTCCACCGAAAGTTCCAAGTTGAGTTTATTTCTTTTTTATTCTTCTTAGATTTAGCACGTGGAATCAAGTAAGGTAATTGAACCCTTCCCTTTGTCTAACACCGAGTAAGTGTTTGTATCAATTTGGTATCCGAGTTAGGATGTTCTACCGTGGCCTGAGGTGAGCAGAGATACTTGCCCATCGAAGAGATTTATAAGAGGGATGATGCTCGCCAAACAGAGAGGAAATTTGAGGAGATGGAGGCTAGGTTTGGTGTATCAAGTTGGCCATGAGCAGTTGATTGTGGCGTTTTTTTCAGGTGACTCAGCCTCAGCATCAATTGGTCATTGGGTGATGAGGGGTACATAGAGGCAAGTTTCAACAATCTTTTCTACATGTTCATACCAAGGGTTGCAACTGCAGGAGGTAGAGGCTCTACCATGACACATCCGAGTATTCTGAATACATTTGTTGGAAATTTGGAATCTAAATTGAGATCCCGGAATTCCAAAGTGGAAGGTTGCTAAAGGAGTTCCTAAATTGGTTGGTGTCTGTTGAAGAAGACCTCAAGTTTAAGGAGGTTCCAAGTAGAAGGGCTAAGGGCAAGTTGAAGCCTGGGAGAAGAAGAACATGAAAAGTGTCTTCTTACCCAATAATCACGCTAGGTTAATGTTCCAAAAGCTCTATAATTTGCGTTTAAGTTTATGGTTCTTAGAGGATTACAGTGTGGAGTTTTATGCTCTGGTGGCTAAGAACAACTTAGTGAAAACAAGTACATTTGGCGGATCAGTATATTCGCACACTAGGGGATTTCTTTCTGGAGATGTTGAACTCATTTGGCATCTTTTCTTTCTTAGAACTTACCAAAGATCCCTATAGGTTGAGAAGCAGCATAGGTACTTTCTCAACACTAGTTCTTGGAGCAGCCAACCCAGTAGCCGAGGTACCAATCAAGGGAGACTCCTTAGCAAAACCGGTATACAAGGACAGTCTAGGAGACCATCTGGGGTCAGTACCAGTAGACTGAACAACCAGGACCATACTTATAGTTTGATGATGAGATGCTTCAAGTGTGGCAAAATTGGATATCACGTTACTAAATGGTGACAAGTTGAGACCTATGGCAAGGTGTTGTACATTGAGGGCATCGAAGCCTATGACGATGAGTTAATTGCCAAAGAGGTAGATTTTTGGAGACGCAGTTCACGAGGAGGAGTTAGCTAGGGCTGAAGACGTTTGCTGGTGGTAATGCATGTATGCCTTGCTCCTGTGAGGTTGAGGGAGATGGGCGGTTGAGAATTGACATCTTCCAAACAACTTGCACCGTTGCGAAAGGTATGTTTTCTAATGATTGACTCTGGTAGTTGTGAAAATGTGTCTCTGAGGAGGCCGTCAAGAAGCTGATATTGAAGAAGGTGGCACATCTAAATCTTCTTAAGCTTTCTTGAATGGAGAAGAGGAATTAGGTAACTATTTACCAACAATACTTTGTTAATTTCTCTATTAGGGCTAAGTATACGGGTTGGGTATGGCATGAAATAGTCACCACGGACACTTGGCACCTGTCATTCAGATGTCCATGGAAGTACGACGGAAAGGCAGCACATGATAGATGTAGGAACACCTATAACTTTCTATTTGATAGAGCAACACAGTATTATTGTTTAAGAAGGAGGCGGCACCCTGAGGAGCTTTAACCGAGAAACCAACCTCCATTCTTAGACCTTTGTTCGCAAAACTAGTTAACGTGACTTGAATTATATGAGTGGTTAAGATGTACGATGCTTGCCACGTGTTTAAAATCCCTCACTACTCGAAGGAGTTACCAAGTTTCTTACTGCCAATGAGGGACATACAACACAGAATCGATCTTTTGCCGGGTTCCACAGTACTAAATAGGTTTCACTACTAGATCAATGTAGCAAAACATGAGGAGCTCAGACTCTAGTTGGAAGAGTTAGTCACCCCGAGTTCCATACAAGAGAGTTTAAGTCTATGTGTAGTTCCTATCCTCTTAACATCAAAGATGGATGTCATTTGGAGGATGCATGCTGACAACCGAGCCATTAACAAGAAAATGGTACGTATCGATTCTTGATTCGTAGACTTGATGATTGACTAGATTTATTGAGCAACTCCAATATGGTAAGTAAGATGGACTTCAAAAGTAGGTGCCATTAGACGTGGATCTCTCCATGGGATGAGTGAAAGAAGGCATTCAAAACTCCGGAGGGGTTGTAAAACAACTGGCTATATTTTTTGCTTTGCATAACAAAATAGATACAAAACTTAAAAGAACTTATAAACGGTGTTTGAAATGAGTAAAATACTGACAAAAAAAAAAAAAAGACTTATAGTTTGTTAATGTATGGAATGGAAGCAAAATGCAAAGGAAAAAATGACACGGAAAGTTTAAGACAGTCGTTTCTAGGAAAGTTACTTACCTTCCAAATATGTGAGGAAAGTGAGAAAAGAATAGTTTAGGACACATGAAACAACCTCATTTACTTTTATAACATACCAAACGTGATATTAAAATTCCCGTGATGGAATGAATCTTGAAATGCACCAAGTTATGTTCTAGGACCAATTTGGGTTGTTATTTAGTTCGATCATAGGACTGATTGAGAGCCCTATCTTCTAGTCAAACTTGCTCGATTAGAATGATGAAAATTTGTTAGGTGTTATTACATTGGTCTACAAGAAACCTATGTTAGACCAGATAATTTGGTTTAAAGATAAATGACACTTGTATTATTAGACCAGATAATTTGGTTTAAAGATAAATGACACTTGTATTATTCAGTTTGGTCATTGCCTATATGTTAGAACTTTCACTAGCCTTCATTTCGATCTCATTCGGGCTTGAATGAAATATTCCAAATTAATGTGCATAGAACTATGTCCTGAACATAATGAAATTTCGTACATCCCACTATTTACCCGGATTTGAAGTTTTTGTTTGCTTATTAGTTCAAAATAGACCGAATCTAATCAAATATTAAAGTATATAATGATCACAGAAGTTGATTCTAACATTAATTTTTTCAATCCGGTCTAGTTCAAGTTCGGAAGATTTAACATTATAAATTTAGTAATTAATTCAAACCCGAACTAGACTTGTCAAAAGACTAAATTGCACATTAATCTATGATTTGCAAATAGATTGAATTTCCCATCCAATTTGGTTTTTTTTTTTTTTTTTTTTTTTTTTAACACATTTACCTTAAGATTTTAATCGTGTTAATTAATAAAACCGAAATAGACCTTGATAAAAATCGATTAAGGTCCAAATTAAAGAACTTGGATTAGGTTGCATACAACCACTCTAATTCAGGGTTTTGAATGAAACTGGTATTTTTTTTTTTTTTTTTTTGCCAGATGGCAAGTAAGCGGATACATACAAATCCAAAACGGAACACATAAACACTGCAAATCCACAAAGGTACAACAAAACAATGCATCAAACAGCCCAAAATGATCAAAAACTAAACAAGCACAACCCCACACCACCCTTACTCACTGATGGAACAAAAAATTAGATTGACACCAGACAATAGAAATAATGGAGTCGGCTAGGACATCCTCGCTTCTCTTAGCATCTTGGAAAATTCGCCGTTTGCATTCTATATAGAGATTATAAACTGTCGCAGCCACCGCAATTCGCTTAATCACGCTAAAGTGTTTCCGATTTCGGACATGACCTCCCAACCACTTCATGACATCTCGCAACCTATAGCCCCCAGTGATATCAAAGCACTCAACCACACGTGACCAAACACGAGACGAATAACAACAGTCAAAGAAAAGGTGATCAAGATCTTCACCCTTAATCTCACAAAGATAACATCGATTTGGGAAAGGCATTACTATCTTTCTAAGGCGATCTTGACTGAATAAGCTACCCATTAACACTCTCCACAAACAAAAAGCGTTAATTTAATTATAAATAGAACCATAAATTAGAAAACGATTAGCTAAAATAGACGGACCAAATGCTTGCTTCAAAAATATTTTCACACTTTAGTTGTTGAACGAATTAAATTCCTACAGAAAGTTATACTTCTCAGGAATTCACTTTCCTTGTCAACTTCTTAGATAGTAGTATAAAAGTGTTTGGTTGCCAATATAGGAAATATAACTTATTAGGAATTCAATTCTTATTTTTTATTTGATAGACACAACAGCTTCCGATAAAATATTATTAAAATGACTATTATGCCATAAATTAAAGCTTTTCGTGTCTATTTTTCATATATCAAACGAGGCGAGTTGATTAAAGAAAATTGTTACATCTCCAAATGTATTCGGTGTCTCTGCTCCGTGGTCAAAAAAGGTAAGAAACTGTATTTCAAAATTCTTAAAAAAAAAAAAAAAAGTATTGAATATTTATTTAAAAATTAATTTAGAATTAAAAGATAAGATACTCAAACAGTAACAATCTTGTGTTTTAATAGTAAGTATTCTCTTTAACAATATTAAATTTATTTTCTTTAATTTTATAATTCGATATTAATTTTACACAAGTATTTAAGATATTATTTATTAAAAAATTATTTAAAGTATAATTTAATATCTTTTTAATTGTTTTTTAAAAATATTTTCGCCTCTTCAAGCAGCAGCTATAACAATAAAAATAACAGACTCAGTGCCTCAAAGGCTCCCACTTAAGTGGGGTCGGGAGTAGGATATACGCAGCCTATCCCTTCAGGGTGTGACCATGTAGAAAGATTATTTCTGAGCACCCCAATTTTATAGAGTTGGCAACACGAAAACTCCCCGGGAGGTTATCAATCCTTGGTACTACTCTCCCCTAAGTACGCTTAACTTTAGAATTTTAATAAGATCCTATACATTAATGTATTAGTGCCTCGAGGGCTCACCTCTTAAGCAATTAAGTAAAACTAAAAAAAGAACATAAAATATAATATTATTATCAGGATAAAATTTTCATTATCATAACATAATCATAATTTTAAAAATAATTTTATATCTTTTATTATTTATAAATTATATTGTTAATTTAATAATAAAAAATTTTACTCCGATAATAACATCTCGATTTATAAACGCATTTTTCACAACAATATATGAAAAGGAACATATCTAGTACTTCAAAAGCTCCCGCCTACGCAGGATCTGGGAGACGGATATACGCAGCCTTTCCCCTTCAGAGTGTTAATCTGAAGAGAGGCTATTTTTCAGTGCCTCCAATCTGAGGGTGAGGACTTTTCAGGAGGTCACCTATCCTAATACTGCTCTCGTTCAAGTATGCTTAACTTTCCAGATCTAATAAAATTCGATAATGACGTGTTATAACGACGAGAAGACCAAAATTGTATTAAAAAGTAGCAATAAATAAATCCACGTCACCCTCCCCATACCTGTCCACCGCCTTCAACCTACGTACCCCCTACGCGCGTATTCTTCACGCGCTTCACCCCCTATATAAAAGCCCCACTGTACCCCCTGTTTCTTTGTCCTCTTCTCATCAGGCGCAGATTTAGGCTTTCATTTCTCTCTCACACACTCTCCCTCTCTCTCTAACTTTCTCTCTCTAGAACGCCATCATCAAAGGCGTCTCCTTTTTCAAACAAGGAGTGCAGAAACACCATGACAGTCGCTGTTTCCACTACTTGATTTCGCCTGTCACTCTCAATCTCTTCATCAGCAGACAAATTTCAAGCTCTACAAATCATTGTACCTCTTTGTCTCTACTGTTTTTTGCTTTTTTTACTCTCATTTTTCTTGTATTAATTTGCTCTAATTTGAAGAAAATGATCAAGTGTGAGAGGTTTTACCGGCACGATTATCCGTCCTTCTCGTCGTCGCTGCTCGAAGAGATCTTCCGGTCGTTTGACGATAACCGCACCGCGCCCGAGCAGAAGAGGAGAGAGAAGCAGCAACGGAGTAGTTGTAACATGGAGAGAACTCGCGGTTGCGATTTTGTTGATCAGTGGATGGAGAACAGCGCGGTTATGAGCGAGAAATTTGCTGTTCTTTCTCGCCGGAAACCGTCGCCGGAGCGGTTATTCAACTCGTCGTCCACCTCGTCGGAGTCCAGCTCCGGCGGTGGTTTCTTCTCCTCCGATGCTGAATCCTTCTCCGGCGGATCCTTGAAGCCGATCCGTACCGGCGGTTACCACGACGGTTACAAAAATATCTCCGAACAAAAACCGAAGAAAGTCAACGGCGACGGTTACAGAAAAATCTCCGATCAAAAACCGAAAAAAGTCAACAATGACGGCGGCGGCGGTTACCACGACGGTTACAACAACAACAGAAAACTCTCCGATCCAAAACCGAAGAAAATCAACAACATCAGCAACAAGACGAAATCACGAGCAATGAAGCTCTACGGCGACTTAAAGAAAGTGAAGCAACCGATTTCACCAGGCGGCAAACTATCAAGCTTCATCGTCTCTCTCTTCAACTCCGGCGGCGCGAAGAAGCCGAAGATCTCACCGCATCAATCCAACAACGCTTCAAAATCGGAGAAAGAATCTACAACCGCCACTTCTTGCCTGAGCAAAACGCCATCGTCTGCCAGCGTGAAGCGGTCGGTGAGGTTTTCTCCGGCGGTGAGCGTAATCGCCGAAGATTCTCTTCGGCGAGAATCTCCGGCGAGGAAGGATGAAGAGTTGAGGATTCGAATCATGGAGAGGCAGAGGCGTGTTGAAGAAGTAGCTAGAGAATTGTTGAAGAATTACAAGAAAGAGGATGAATGTATGAAGATTGAAGATGAAGATGAAGATGAATGTGCAAGTTGTTCGAGTTCAGATCTGTTTGAGTTGGAGAATTTTACGACGATTGGAGTAGTGGGGAAGTACTGTGAAGATGATGATGAATTGCCCGTGTACGAGACCACTCATCTTGGTACTAATCGAGCCATTTCTAGTCGATTAATTTTGTAATTCTAGGGAAAAAAAAATGGAACAAAATAATAAAAAAAGTTGGGTTATTTTTAAGGTTTTTTTTTTTTACTGTAAATTACCGGAATTTTAGGTATATTTTAAAGTCATTTAAGTTTTTTAATTTTTCAATATTATACCTAATCTTTTCAAAAATTTTCCATATCACATCTTAACATAATGTTGTTAATATTCATTAGTTTTTCCTAACATAGCTTTTAAAAAAAAAAACTTTAAAAAATTGTTAAATATTTAAAAAATTAATTTTTGTATTAATTTTTTTAAATGTCATTTTAATAAAAACTAATGGATGTTAATGGCATTAAGATTAAGGCGTGATATTGAAAAATTAAAAATTTAGGTAATTTTTTAAAACTATACCTAAAATTAAGGGACCCTATTTTTAGTGAGTAGTTTTGGGGGTTAAAAGAAAATAATATGGATCCCTTTTGTGTAATTTTTTGGGGAAAACATAAATTATATCGGAGGTAAGTGGTTTACTGTATCAGTTACAAATGTTTATAACTTCGTTGAAATTGATCTCCGAAATTATTTGTCCAAAATTTTGATTTATGGTCGAAGCTGAGGCACGGGTGCGATTGTCCTCAATATTCTTACATACAGTAATATGTTCGCAACGTTTGCACAAAGGGGGCAACCGTCCTCGAACTCTGTAAATCCCCGTACCTAAAGGTAGGATTCTGTTACAAGTCTCGTGTACCCCTTCAAGACTTTACTCTTTGAGTTAGCTGACACCTCCATCGAAGCTGAATTATTTAGTGTCTTACTGTTAACACATATTATTAGTTATACTATCTTTCAAAAAAATCTGCACCGTTTTTAAAGAGACACGAGTTTGTTATTGAATTTATGTATGAGATGAACCTGATGAGAGTTATTTAGATACAGCGCGACATGATAAAGTTCAATTTGAATATGAATCCAAAGCCATAATCAGTTTTCAACAAAATGGACTTATAACTTCGAAGTTAAGCGTGTTTGGACGAGAATGGTGTCGGGATGAGTGACGTCCTGGGAAGTCTTCGTGTTGCTAACCCTATAAGGCTGAGGGGTTCTCAGAAACTGCCTCTCAGTAGGGTTACACCTTGAAGGGGTAAGACTGTGTACATCCACCCCTCCTAGACCCCGCTTACACGGGAGCCTTTGAGGCACCGGGTCTGTTGTTGTTGTTGTTGTTGTAATCAGACAAATATTTGATGTATTTAGTTATTATAATTTTAATCTTGTCAATTTAGTTCTTATATAGTTAATTTGTTCTAATTCAATTATTAGTATTAAAACTAAACATTATCGTTGTACAAATTTTAAATCCTTTCCAAATACATATTTTCTCACCAAAGGTACCCTATGTTGGAACTTGATGAATTTTTGTGAGAATATGACCAACTTTCTATAAAAAAAATGTTGATATAATACGTACAATAATATATATATATATAAGTCATGCCATTGTTTCATAAAAACTTTAGCAAATTGCCATAAATATGTAAATTATCTAAATTTTGCCAAAATTGTGTCACGTTAGCATTTTTGGGCAAAAAATAACAAATTTTAATAAAGATACTAATATATTACCCCAATTATGTTTAATTTTAGCATCTTCCAATGAAAATTCGTTGAATTTAAATAAAAAGGATATCTAATTGATAAAATTTTAAAATGTCAAGGTAACCAAGTGATAAAATATTTAAATGTCAAGATACTCTATTATATATATTGTCAAAGCTGGACATAATCCCAAGCAATCCAAGCAACTGCTTGGGGCCCCTGAATTTTAAGGGCCCCCTTATTTTTAAGATTGTAGTTTTTAAAGTATCAGTTCTTAATATTAGTAAATTTTACGATCAAAATTATTATAATTTATTGTATATAAAGCGCCCCTTTTGAGAATTTCGTTTGAGGCCTCGTAAATATCAGGACCGGCCCTATATATAATAGGAAGCCATTGCCCAATATGGCCCATAATAAAAAAATATTATCCAAAATTGCCTATTTCAAAAAATATGTAGCCAAATAACTTCCATATCATCAAATTTGAAAATTTTATTTTGGTTTGTAAATACCTCCCACCCTATGATCATAATTTTAAAAATAATAATTTATATCAAATATTATATAAACAAACAACTATTATTATATAACTGTAATGAGTAAATTTAAAAAATTATGTATAGATAATATTATTTAATATTTAACAAACAACTTAATTTAAAATTTTATTATAAATTACATATATAATTTAACTAAAATGTATGTTATAAAGCCAAATATAAAATGACAATAAAAATATAATTTACTTAATAATTAATAATTTATTAAAAAATTAAAAAAGGTTTAAAGTGTCAGGTACCAAAAAAAAAAATTTTAAAATTGATGACGTGGATGCCATTTAGAAAAATATTTTTTAAAATGGGCCAGTTTGGATAATAAATTTTTATTTTGGACTATTTTAAACAATGATTTTATAATAGGTGATAAATAGTTAAATATTAAGAGGGAGACAGGCATTCAAAGTAAAGGGAGATTCGGGGATCAAGTTCACACGTAAAGAAAGGTACCTTACATTCATGTTAGCTTAAGGATAACTCATAAAGTGCCCTGCTTTTACTTTTTGTTCTTGGCCTTTTTTTTTTGAGTTATATCAGCGAATAATGTGTTTGATCTAGCTTTTTAACAGCTTTAAATTATAAAATAAAATTATAGCTGACTGTACAACAACAACATGCCACACATAACATCTGGACCCTGCATGCTTTCTTACATGCTCCTTTCATGCTCTTTGTACAGGTTCTTTACAGTCTCTCAACTATCAGGTTGGGGGTGCTTGGAAACAGTCTCTCGTCAGGGTCTTACCCTGATGGGGTAAGACTGCGTATATCCTACCCCTTAAGATCCCGCACAAGTGGGAGCCTTGTAGCACTGGGCACAACAACAACAATAGTCTTAGTGTTTGAAGGGCTTCTGCGTAAGCAGGGTCTTGGAAGGGGGGAGAGGAGGATGTATGTAGCCTTACCCTTCAGGGTGGGACCCTAAAGAGAGGATGTTTCCGAGAACCCTCAATCTGAAAGGTACAAAGAGCGTGGAAAACATAGAGATCATGAGAAGAATGGAAGCATATAAGCATGTAAGCATGAAAGCATAACATTAAAAATGAAAGGCGGAAGCAAATAAGCATCAGGGGAGAGATCTTTCATGCGACATAATGCAATCAAATAGAGAGAATAGAGCGTATAAAGATTGTAAGGAGTATAGAAAGTAGAGATAGTAGGGGGAGAGAGAGAGTATAGAGTATGCAAGCAAGTATGCAAGCAGCCTTGTGGCACTAGAACGAGCTTAAAGATCTTTGGTTGATATTAAAGATTTTTTTACTGCTTAAATAGAAATGTTATAGTATAAAACCAATCATGAGCCTTCACTGATTAGCCTAAGCTTTTGGGAAAGTTGATTTCTTAATATGGTATCAAAGCCTTATCGACTAAGAGGTCACGAGTTCGAATTCCAAGACCCCTCATATCAAATATAATTTAAGCATCAAGTATGAGGTGGGGCTTTGCAATATCCACCCTTCAAGCCCAAAGACATTTGTGTGAGGGGGCATGTTAGAGTATAAAATCAATCTTAGGTTTTCACCTATCAGCTTAAACTTTTGAAAAAGTTGGTTTCTTGACAAGAAATATGAAAAAAAATTATTTTATAATTGAGCAGAAAAATATGCAAACTTGGATCTTTTTTACAGTTTATTTCATAAAAATACTTTAAAAAGACTATATTAACATAAATCTTTACTACTATTACTTACTTTTACTTGTTATTGTCACCCCCTATCACCACCTCTTTTACTCCCATGAGTCGCTATCCTCACTGCTCTCCACTACAATGATCAACTATTATCATAATTCTCTCCTACCCACTATGATTAATTTATTTATATTATGAAGTTACTTTTGTGATTATAATATATAAATTTCTCTTTAAACTTGTATCCATACACTCTATTTTGAAAAAAAAAAAAACCTTTTTTGCAGTGCATAGCCAAATACTTTACTGTAAAAAAAAAAAAAAAAAAAAATCTTAAATGATCCTATTGAACAAATAAGTTGGAAAAAGATAAGTTAAAATAAGTTGAACCAAACGCACTCTAAAAACCCTTGTACTTTATCAATTTAGTCACATGGTCAAATTGAAGTTATATTGGTGATGTAATTTTTAACGACATAATTGTGTTAGATGTAAGTAAACCGGATACAAATGCACCTATTGATCCAATTTAAATCAGCATAAATGATCGGAGCATTAAGAATTCGATCAGCAACTTAACATATACTTGATTCAAGGACTTAATAGGCACGATGTAACTTATATATAGACTAAAATGACGTAATTAAAGTACTTGAACTAAATCGTGACAATAGGTAAAAATATAGGGAGTTCTAGATTAACTAAACCTATATTAAATTATAATAAATAATAAATATTTTCATCTAATAAGCTAGTTATATATTTTATCTCAATAATGTAAATTCTACTGTACAGTAGCGGATCCAGAAAGTTTCTTTATTGGGGTTATATACTAGTAGTCATTGCAGAATCAAAAAAATTTAACAAAGTGAGATCTATATTTATAATAAAAAGTAAAAATAGTTATATTTGCTTCAGGATTTGAGATATTCGCCATCAGTGGCAGAATAATAACGATTATGCTTCAATGATAGAGTCGGAAAAGAGTAAAGTTTGGTCTTAAGTAGGCTTTTGGTAAACAACAATAACCAAGCATAATAATCGAAAGGACATATTAGAAAGATCTGATTTGGGAGTTAACACTCGCCTTGAAGAAAACCCACTGTCTCAAAAGATTGCACACATAATTGATGGTGGTAGTCCTCTAGGATTAACACAATTTGACTTCGAACATGCACTTGTTAGTTGACGGTTAGGAGTGCCAATAGAATCTTCACCCAAATATTGAGAATGTTTCTAAGATATAGAAGTAGAGAGACGAAGATTGAGATTGTTGTGTTTGAACGAAGCCTTTGCTTCTATAGGAGCAAAAGTGACCGCTGGAAAGGAGCGCTTTTAATCACCAATAGTCACCAATTGCAATAAATCATAGCTAACATGATCGATGGAAGAGTCCCGAATGTGACTGTTGCAAGATTAAAAAGAACACTCACTGTTGTGGGATTTGGGTTCTTCGGAAAGATAAGTCGTTTAATTATTTGTCCTAACACTTGTCCGAGAAAGCAAAAAATATGTGCTGTAAAAAGAACATCCTCGCTCTCATTGTTACAGTAGGCAGGCAGCATGCACGCATGCAATTCTTATTTACATCTTACCTTAACTTAATTCAAGAAGTTAACTTGCATTATCATATTTAAGATGGAGTTTCTTCAATGTCATACTCGGTCTCTTTTCCACTCTTTGAGCGTGCCCTTTGAATTTTCCTCGGGAGATACCATACTTTTGTATCGCAAGTATTTCTAAAAAAAATTATAGAGTTTCTTTATATATATATATATATAAAGCCACATACCCAATACCCTAAGGGCTCCCGCTTAAGCAGGGTCTAGGGGACTGGATCTACGCAGCCTACCCCCTTCAGGATATTACCTAGGGATGGCAATGGGGAGGGTAAAACCCGGCACCCGCGGGTACGGGTATAAGTGGGGCGGGTAGTGGATAAGAGTTCGGTGTACCCGCCCCGTACCCGTCACGGGTATGGGGCGGGTACAGGTATAGTTTTGTACCCGCCCCACCCCGCTCCACCTCATACCCGCTATACCCGTTTTATTTTGTACATAATTAACCTTCAAATTAAAAAAATACGTGTTTAAATTCAATAACCTAAATTATTTATCCATGTTATAAAAAAATATAATTAATTTTTAAAAGTAGTATTAAATAACTAATATGACCCCCGGTATAGATAATCATTTTCTATACACATTAGAGAGGGTACGGGGTGGGTAATGCATACCCGTTGGATTCCTGCGGGTAATGGGGCAAGTACGGGTATCAGTTTGTACCCGCCGGGGCGGGTACGAGTACCCACTTCATACCCGTGGCGGGTACGAGTATAGGATTTGGGTGGCGGGTACGGGTATGGAGGAGACACCCCCCGTACCTGCCCTGCCCCGCCTCATTGCCATCCCTAATATTACCCTTAAAGAGAGGTTGTTTTCTAGTGCCCCTAACTTGAGGATGAGTACTTCCCAGGAGGTCACTCATCCGGATACTGCTCTCGTCGAAGCACGCTTAACTTTGGAGTTCTAATGGGATCCGGTAACGACATATTGGTACCCTCTTTGGTACATATATATTAAAAAAGTACAACATAGTCATAACCCCAATTAATTAGGGTAATTAATGTAAAGGTATGAGATATGCATTTTGTGTGATTGTCTTGGCAGGGCATGTCACACTCCAACCCCCACATTGCATATCTTGTGAAAAATGTTGTCGGAACCTGACTAAGTGACTTGCCTTTTTTTTTTTTTTAAATAAAAAAAATTAGTTTTTTGATATAGTATCAGAAACTTATTGACCGAAAGATCACGAGTTTGAATCTCAATAGTCCCCACTGATCTCAGTGTTAATATATTCAAAGCACATAGTTTGAGTAGACCTAGTCGTTGTCCATGCTTCAAGTCTAGTAGACATTTGCGTGGGACCCGTCCGGTCAAACTTTTGGAACAGTTGATTTTTTGACATGGTATTAGAGCTGTGTTGACCGAGAGGTTACGAGTTCAAAGTTCTACAACCCCTACTTATGATATGAGTAAGCCTGCCTGTGCACTGACCACATATGCTTCAAGCCCAATAGAATTTTGCATAAGAGGACATATGTTGGAGTATAAAATCATTCATGGACCTTCACCTATCAGTTTAAACTTTTGATACAGGCAAACCGTTAAATATATTACGATGAATGTACAGAAGTGAGAATGCAACAAGACATCAATTTGGCTATTCCAAGTAGAGCAATTGCAAATCTAAAGACAAGGCTAAGCCACAAATTGGTATGATAATTCATTCAAACTTGTACTTCTCATGTCTTTGTACCAGGGCACATGTTGGGCTCACATTTTTATTTACATTTTTGGGAATATTAATGTTAAATTTTTAGGGTTTATTTACCAGACACTAAGGCATTGGATCCCATTAGAATTTCGAAGTTAAGCGTACTTGGGCAAGAGTAGTACCAGGATGAGTGACATCCTGGGAAGTCCTCGTGTTGTCAACCCTGTAAGGTTGGGGGTCCTTCGAAACAGCCTCTCGGCAGGGTTACAACCTGAAGGGGTCAGGTTGCGTACATCCACCTCTCCTAGACCCCGCTTATGCTGGAGGTCTTGAGGCACTGGGTCTGTTGTTGTTGTTGTAATGTTAAATTTTAGTAGATCTTAGGTCTGATCCATATAGTTGGCATACATAAGATTCAGATATAGGCTCAAGTCCGGTTTCATTTTTAAACTAATTAGTATTAGATGGAGTAACCATTATACTTATACATTGACATCTTCTCTTTCATAACTCTTCTGTATGACTTTTACGAGACTCACTTGTGAAGTTTTTAACACTTATATACATTTAGTAGAGTTTGTTTGATAATACTGCAATAATAATTATTTTATTGCAACTATATTTTCAAAATTATTTTCTTAAATTATGAACGAAGGTATCCTTCTATCAAAAAATTTTAATTGTATTTTTGCTTTTATTTTAAAATGGATGTACTATTTTTCTACTTTTATTTAAAAATTAAAAAAAAGTTTTATTTTTGACTAATTAATTTTATATTTTGGCCAAAACATTGTAAAAACTATATAATTTTATATTATTTTACTTTTTTTTAATAAAAAAGGTGTTTTTTTTATGAATATTCACTTTTTTTATATTTATTTATTTATTTTGGATAATTACATATACAGAGATAATTCTTATTACAAAATCGGTGCAACCATTAAAGTGGAACACGAGAAAGCCCACAGGAGCCCAAAAAAATTAAAAAAAAAACATAACAACGAACCCCCAAAATCCTTAGACACCTATTTAGGGGTATAAATAAGTCAAGCCGGCTCACGATGGTTTGGCTTGCTTTGAGCTCAAGCTGAGCCGAGACTGTGCCTGCGAGCCTAAACGAGCCTGTTTTTAATATAATATATTTACTTAAATATGACCAATGAGACCAAATATGAGCCTCAATGAACGAGCCCGAACTTAAACAAGCCTAGATTGAGCTTAAATGAGTCAAGCTTAATTCGAAGCTTACTAAGCTTAGATCAAGTCGAGTCGAGTTAAGCTTTTGACGAGCCGAACTTGAGCTCGAACTTTCCAAGCTTGGTGGGCTAGAGGCTCGATTCGACTCAAATACACCCCTACATTTACCAGACTACCAAACCCTAAAGTATAACAACCTATTTTAGAAAACCGAGTTGTCTATACTCACACCAATTTCATCACTATTTTACTTATAAAATTTTGTCACATACTTACTATAAAAGATGAAATGGAACTTTATTATATTGATTTCCACAATTTTCTTTTGGGATAGTGTCTTTGTGATATAAATTAAAAAAAAAACAAAAAACAAAAAGGATCAACAAGTGATATCAAAGTTGTGTCTTGGCTAGGCATGTCACACACCAACCCTGCATATCAATCGTAAGCAACAGATATTGTAGCAAATCAACACTAACTTTTGTTTCTAATATAAAGTAGACAGTGTATCGGAATCTAATAGCGAGATAGCTTATATGGTGAGGATTTCTCTCTTTGATAAATAAACAGCAAGACAACAGGTGTAGGTATAGACGTCTAGAGTTTTTGATGTATGCTGTTGTACTTAAGGGAGTTGGTGTATTGGTAGGCATCTAGGGTTTTTTGTTTTTTTTTTTTTTTCCTGCAGTTGTGGGATTTCTCGGGTTTCGTTTCGATAGTTGCACCAATTTTGGAGTTATCTCTCTAATTAACGAAAAAAGTAGAGATAGAGTTAGATCGTTGTCCTTGGACATAGTATCAGGGTTGACTAGCCAAATACATGATGTTTAGCTGGCCTCCAAAGGTCCTTAGGGACATAATTCCTATGGAGGATGAGTAGATAGAGTGTACGTTGCCTGCAGTAGTATGATTTTTTGCTGCTTGGTTGGTGCCTTCTTAGGAGATTCTTTCTGCTCTATTTCAATCTTTCGGAGTTAGGTTGTTGTCCTGCTTCTGGGTGTTCATCTTTGGTATCTTGAATGGTAGGGCATTCTTGGTGTCTCTCGAGTTGCTTGCAGGTTGATTTATTTTCTTTGGCATTCGGTGATATGTGTAGGATGTGGTTTTCTTCTAGTTTTTTTTTTTCTTTTGTTCTGTTGTGTTATCTTTTGGCTACTTTAGAAGTGGTTCTAGGGGTAAGGCAGGTCTATCTTGTTTTTGCAGGTTTCCATGTTATTTTTTCTTTTTCACACTTTGTATGTGCTTTTCAAGTCTCTTGTTTGAGACGTCGGCTTTTGTATCTCGAGTTTATCTTCACTAATTATCGAAAAAAGCAGTGTTTCACAATAATTTGACAAGATCTGAAATATTGGTACTTTCGCATATTTTCCTAGGTTCGTGTTGTCCGTGATGGGTGGCGAGAGTTAAAAATTGAAATCCTATGTCCCTATGAGTTCTCGTATAGTTCAACTTTGACGAGGATATTACTCTTTCACATGTTGTTTTTCTAGGCCGCTTGGTTCAATATTCTTTATTTCAATAATTTGAAATTATTGCTTTGTCCAATAATTGAAGATTACGTGCCCAAGAACACTAGAGAGACAACAAACTGAACAACAAAATACATAAACTACATCGACAGTGCAATTTTAAAGCTAAAATCTTACGGTACAGAATCTCAACCTTGACAGTATTTTACGAGTAACATCACATTAAATGTGGCCTATTCAATGGAGGACAATGCTGAAAGTTGAGATTCTCCTGAGCCACAAATTTGTATGATAATTTGTTCAAACTGCCACTTTCAATGTCCTTTGAGAAGGGCACATCTTGGGCTCACACTTTACATTACATTGTTGATTTGATTCTTATATGTGATAATCCTTGTTTGTTTTTTTTTTTTTTAGTATTTTGGGATATCGGAAAAACTTTTAAGACATTACTTGAAAGAAATTAGAGGAGGAGAGCTTCGATGACTGTTTGATGTAGTTCGGTTGTGCCTTTTGGAGCTGTGGGTGAGTTTTGTACATGCGTCTGGTGTTGGGTCTGTGCAGGTTAGAGGCTGCACTGCTGGTTTATGCTGGGTGTTGTTGGCGGATCTGTTTGGTCTGTGTGTGAGGTTGGTTTGTTGGACTGCTGTTTTTCTTTATTGACGTACTGCTAGTAGGAGATTGCGTCCCATTTTGGCTAGGTTTTGCTATGTATAGTCTTTGGTGTCATTCTATATTGTTGTTTTGGTCCGAGTGTTGTGTGCTTTTATTGGATACTTGATTTTTTTTTGGTTCTCTTTTGTTTCCCGGAGCCGTGCTTTTTGTTGGTGCGCCTTACTTTATACTCCGAGCTCTCACTCGTTACTTATAAAAAAAAAAAGTATATTAGAAAATGTTATACAAATAGGGGAAAGGGTTCTAGTACTAGATCTAGTAGTGTTGGTCAAAAATTCTACATGACACGAGAAGGGGGTCATGAAAATGTCACGAAATGAGCAGGACAATGGGCAAGGTAGGTTGGGCAGGATAGGCATTTAGAGAGAAGTTGGTCGTTCACAACCAAACTCCCCTACCTTACTGCTGACTTGCTGAATTCGTGGCATTTTCATGCCCCCTTCTAGCGCCGTCTAATAGAGATCAGTGCTGGTGGACATTAGAGGGGTTGGGGGTGTATTACTATTGCTTTGCCTTGTGGTACTTTTGGCTCTTGGTTCTTTTGTTTCCGGGGCCTGACTTCTATAGGTATGTTGGCTTTGTATTATGAGCTTCTTCTCTCCATTTTTGTTTGGCTGGGTATGTTGGGGGTGTATCAGTCAATAGTAACTTAAATAACTCAGGTTGGTAGCGATCTCGACAAAATAGCAAGCTTGTCAATTATGAGCTTGATTCAGCTCAATAATTGGCTTGGCTCGGCTCGATAACGGATTAACGAGTCGAGACAAGTCGAGTAACGAACACACTAAAAATTTATTGAACCGAGCTCAAACGAATGTTGGAAAACTCAATAAAAATGATGCAGCGCCGAAAAGATAATTGATTGGGAATGAAAAGGATTCAACAGTGGTCTTTTAAATTTCTATTGCTGAAGCTAATAAGAAATAAAGGGGAAAATATTCTCTCCGTAGAGAACCAAAAAAACAAAATATAATTGAAAAATCTAGATATAAAACTAAATGAAAATCCTAATCAGCTTCCTTTTATTTATTGAAAAGCTTTCCTAACTAAATTTAAAGTCTTAAATAAATATAAATAAAATAAAATAATTTTATTCAAACACATCTCTCATCTTCAAGATAATTAAAATAAGGATAAATCTAACAAATCTAATATAATCTAGCCAATCCGCATCTTTCCTAATTGATTACTCCTGCGCAGATCCAAACTCTTAGTTGCCCATTCCCTAGCCGCAAAGATACGGGTTACATCAAAAAGTTCGGCCAGAACTCGAGCTCGATAAGCCTCAAGTTCGAAAAAGGGATGTTTAGCCTGACTCAGTTTGTTCACACTCCCATTCCCTAGCCGCCAAGATATGGGCTACATCAAAAAGTTCGGCCAGAACTCGAGCTCAATAAGCCTCAAATTCGAAAAAGGGGATGTTAGGCTTGACTCGGTTTGTTTACACTCCCATTCCCTAGACTCGAAGATACGGGGTACATCAAAAAGTTCTGCCAGAACTCGAGCTCGATAAGCCTCAAGTTCGAAAAAGGGGATATTTGGCTTGACTCGGTTTGTTTACACTCCCATTCCCTAGCCGCCAAGATACGGGCTACATCAAAAAGTTCGGCCAGAACTCGAGCTCGATAAGCCTCAAATTCGAAAAAACGGATGGATGCCACGGTGGACTTACAAGCACACGTGATGTTGTGGACAACGTGTCCCTTGCATGGCAAGCAGGCACGCGTGTGTGCACCCTTCACTTGTCCTCTCTCATGTCTCTCTCTCATTGAGATTTATCTCCACGACTTCTTTCTCATTTATTACTACACACTGGTTGGTTCCCGTGTGATGCATTTTCAATTATGATAATATTATAGGTTATTTACGTCAAAAGTTCTTGTACTTTATTTATTGTGTCAATTTGGTCTTTGTATTTTTAATTATGTCAATTTAGTTCCTGAATAATTTAAAATATGTCAGTTTAGAACTTTGGTCAAATTTAAGTTAAGTTAATGTCATAATTTTGAACGACAAAATCATGTTAGATGCAAACAACTTATTATAAATTCATCCTTTCACTCAATTTAGCCCCATTCATGGCCGAATTATTAAAAATTTTATTAAAAACTTAACATAAAGTTTTCTCTAAGGACCAAATTGACACATTTTGATTTGTACAGGGACTAAATTGATACAACTAAAAGTACATGGACTAAATTGACATAATGGACAAAGTACAGGGATCTTTAGTGTAAATAACTCTAATATTTTTGCTAGAGCAAAATTATTACTGTTAAAGTAAAATTATAGTTTTCAAGATAATTTTGTAGCTCTCATTATTTATAAGTCATATCACTGCTATAACAGTAACAATTTTGCCCTAGCAATAACAACTGCCTTTAATACTTAAATATATTATAGTCAAGTTTACCTTCTCCCAAAATACACCAACTCTGAAAACATGAAATTTTAGGGGAGAAAAAACTTTTCGCATCCAAATATATTTCAATATATTTGACATTTTGCATCTTAATAGCAGTTTTGGAGTCACATAATTGGAGAGAAAAAAAATAGGAATCGATACAATAAATTTTAAAAAGTAAAGAGAAAAATAAAACACGGATAATGAATACAGTAAAGTTAAAAGTGCTGTGAGAGTTATGCGTGTCCTTCCTTATCCCAAATATACGAAAATGAAGTAATTCAAAATGATTCTAACTGAACAAATAATAAGGAAGGAACATATCCAGTGCCTCAAGGGCTCCCGCCTACGTAGGGTCTGGGGGGTGGATGTACGCAGCCTTCTCCTTCAGGGTGTCAACCTGAAGAGAAGCTGTTTCACAGTGCCCCCAACCTGAGGGTGACTGAACAAATAATAAGTTTTATAAATATAAATTTCTCCATATATTGCACTAGATGATACCAGGAAATAAATAATGAACATGATTAAAGGCATAAATGAGCCCAGTTTGAGGAGCTTGAATGACCATTTTTAAAAATATAACTACCTTGGTGCATATACGGGATAAAACTAGTTATATTTTAATATAAAGTACAAAGTTATAGTAGCTCAAAAGTACGTTAATTACACTTTGTACTACAATCCAGCTTAGAAAACTAACTTTTTATCTTTCGTCTAAAAATAATTTTCTACTCCATCAAAGATGACGCAGTTTTTAATAAAAAAATCTAATATATGATGTCACATTTTCGGCTTATAAGTTATATTTCTTTTCTTTACTTTTTAATATGTATAATAGCCTTCGGTTTTTAAGCTTTTTTATAATCAGATTAGAATAAAAGTTGTAACGCAAGTAGGAGAGAAGAGTTACGAATAGACTTGTAACCGGCTAGCGTACCAGTTTCTTTCCTTTATGTGAAATTTGGTACTTTTATTCTCTTTTAAATTTTCTCTAAGAGTTCCAAGCGTAGGTGGGAGTGCGGGAAAGAGGCTTGGTTTGGCATATGATGGCGGTAAATCGGATATTAGCTCTTTTTGCAAGGTTGGAATAGGGCTTTATTTTGACCAGTTCCTCTGTCAATCTCTCTTCAGCTCTGTCACAATTTGACGCCTTCCCATACACCAAGCCCGTTCTCCCAGTGCTGATACAGCCATGTAGTACCTGTTTTTGTTCCTTTTTTGCATGTTTGTTGTTTTTCCCTTACTTTCCTGCTTCTTGGGTGTCTAACGTTTTGTGTTTCTATTTTCCGAGTTTATTCGGGTTCTCTTAGGCCTCGCTTGTTCGAGTTGCCTGTTTTGTATTACGACTTTTGTTGCTAATTATCGGAAAAAGAAAGTTGAGTTTTCCTTAATATTCTTCTTAACTATGGCAAGCAGAATCAAATGAAGATTGTTAAATCTGTTCCCCTTCATCCAATACCGAGTAGCGGTTGCATCACTAGCATTCAATCTTCCTAAAAGAATCATTCAAACTAGCAATTCTGCCTTTAGGTGGGCCAATGCTTTACAGACTCGCCCATCATGAGGGTGTCTCAATTGGTGGCGTCTCCTACCCATGTGGTCATCGCCCAAGGTCAGGAGTTCGATTCTCACTGAGGATATACTCATGACTTATCTGCTCATGGGGGCTTGTGGGCTGTTCTCATAGGCCGGGGTTGGTTGGGGCAACCCAATCCCTCGTCACCCAAAAAACGCTTTACAGACTCCATGCGCCAAATTATCAATATTATAAAAATATGGTAATGTGGGTAACTCGACCCGGTTAATAAATGGACAACTCGCGTGTTACTTGTTTAATTATATGAGTGATCATTTTTTGGTACATACTAATTCATCGACTTTTAAATATGTCAATAATATATGCTTGTAATTGATGATAGCAATGAATATATAATATACTTACAATTGTTAAATAAATTATTAAATTTTTATGACTAAAAATAGTTCAAATTGCTTATGCTGGTAATAGTATACAACTTCCATTTTTTTCGATAATTAGCAACATAGTCGTAGTACATGGCATGCAACTCGAACAAACGAGCCCTGAGTCCACCTATATAAGGACGGGGATCAAAATAACAGAAAACAGAACAAACAAGAAAACAAGCAAAAACAGGCAACTATAAAGAGCCACAAATACCACTGGGGAGGACTCGGACACAGGACAAACCAAAAGACAAGAATATCAAGCAGTCAAACCCCTTATCTATTGAAGCAAAGAACTCTGCATAAGCAGATCATAACCGTCAAAACCCGGCCCTAGTCCTTTCCCCATCTCCAACGTGCGTTCCGCAGCAAGGATCTTACCGGCATCTTTAACACTATCGCTCCTTTTCACCAGATTGCCCCCGCCCCCCCCGAGGTCTTGATTGATCTTTTCACGTTGTTTCCAAGCGACATGTCCTTAAGGAAATCTTGTAGCTCCCCCATAGCTTGCGCTTTCATCTTGCACTTCAACGCTCTAATTTGACATAACTATATAAATGAGTTAAACATGTTAAAATAGGACGATTTAATCTAAATCCAAATTGAGCTCAATTGTACATCATGGACATAACCTACTGGCGAGGAACGCCATGGCCAAAGGTGCCACCAGGGTTCGGTTCCCACTAATAGAATTCCCTCCTTTAATCTAAGAAAACGAGAGAAAAATTCAACAATTACTTAAAAATTGTTAAATGTGTCAGCCCGAATTCAACTCGACTCCTAATAAACATGGTATGATCGCGTTATGTTCATATTATGTCATTGTATTATATCCCATTCGACAACTCCAGCTAGCTCTCGTCCCAATAGTCGAGATGACAGTTGGCCAATCCCAAGAAGCGAGTTCGAATTTAGCATCCCTGTCCCTAGACTTTACCGATATTAGAAAAAGAATTTGACAACTCCAAGACGAGTCATTTTGTATAGTTAAAAAACTAGTCAAGAGAACACTCTATATAGGGTGTTGGGTCCCAAGGGTAAGCAAAGCAAACAAAAGGCAAAGTGAATGAATTGAAATATATAGAGCACCTTTGGCAAAAGCAAAAGACTTGTGTATAAAGTATTTATATATTTCATACTCATTTTTATACACTGTTATACAATAATAACGACAGTCCAGTGTTTTAAAGAGACTCCCGCCAAGACACGGTCTGGGAAATGTGAGTCGTACGTAGCCTTACCTCTATAGGGTGTTAATCCGCAGAGAGGCTTTCTGAAGGGCCTCCAGCCCTAAAATATATACACTGTTATACATTGTATAAGATTATTAATGTAATGACTGACTAAGTAGTGAGTAACCTTCGGTAGGCTCTCCAGTTTCCTTGTCAGTGTTTTTCTTGTCAAACCAAAAATGAACCGAGGAAGGAAACACGAAAGTCTACAAAAAGAGTGTGGAAGCAATCGCATCAAATGGCACAAATATATGCGCCATTACTGTATAAGCCAATAGGAGGTCGGAAAGTCTTAGGTGCAGATTCTGTAGGTGAAGAATGTACTCAAAATAACAAAAAATGTACTCAAAAACACAAAAAATGTACTCAAAATCACCCACTTGTGCATGTATCACACATAAGTGGGTGATTTTGAGTACATTTTTGGTAATTTGGAGAATAGGTGCAGATGTTGTACAGTAGGATCGCCCATAGGAGGTAACCAGGATGCATAGGCAAACTACATAGTCTGGGAAATGTGAGTCGTACGTAGCCTTACCTCTATAGGATATTAGTCTGTAGAGAGGCTTTCTTAAGGGTCCCCAACCCTAAACTATTATTGCACACTATTATACATCGTGAAAGACTATTAGTGTACAAAAAAAAAAAAATTGTTTAATAATCTTAAACAATTGTCTTAAAGAGACTCACGCCGTCACCGGATTTCATTAGAACTCCGAAGTTAAGCGTGCTTGGACGAGAGCAGTATCAGGATGGGTGACCTCTTGGAAAGTCCTCACCCTCAGGTTGTAGGGTACTCGGAAATAGCCTCTCTTCAAGGGTAATAACCTGAAGGGGGAAGGCTATGTACATCCGCCTCCCCTCTAGACCCTGCTTAGGTGGGACCTCCTTAGACACTGGGTGTGTTGCTGCTTTTTAGTTGTTATTAGTATGTCAAAAATTATTATTGTCATAGCAAATGATATGACTGGCAAACAATGACAACCCCAAAATTGTCTTAAAAACTACAATCTTACTCTGACACTAATAATTTTATTCTGATAAAAACATTGTCAGACTATGTAATATATAAAAAGAAAAAGATATTTGGAGGATTAAAAAAAAGGAAAAAGTGTGGGAGAATATATTTTGTGATCCCAATACGATTGTCTTTGAATACACAGCCTTTTACTTTTTATTAGTGTTTGAAAGTGAAGGACCAAATAATTCATACTGATATTTGATAATTGTTAACGTAAGCGGAAAATATTTAAGATCTGGGTTCGATTTTGATATTAAACGAAAGCTGAAAAGCAAATAAGAAGGTAAAGGAGAAAGAACAACGAAAACCACAGTATTTATGTAAAAAAACTCTCAAAGAAAGGGGAAAGTCACGAGTGAAGGTAAAGAACTTTTATTAGATCGAAATTGGAGTATTACAAGATAATTTTTTACTCCGTGTCACTCTCTCTCTTTCCGTGTGTTTGAACTGCTTAAACCCGAGAAAACAGAAAACGAAAGTATAAATAGTACATCATAAACAAGAGAAACCCTAGAAATGAGAAGCCAGGTATAACAACCCGACCCGAAATATAAGGGTATAATAAAGGGCCTGGTTCCTCCGCTCCACCACAAACCTCTATTCTAAATCTGGACAAAACATTTGAGACAAAACCCAACAGCTAATAAAAATAGTCGACACTCATCATCCGAATAAGCTCTAGAGAGGTTAAACAGAAAAAGAGAACAGTTAGAATTGGAATTCTTAATACTAACCACATTCTTAGTCTGTTCTGCTCCATTAGTGAATGCTAGACCTCTTGGAACCTTTGGACCGCTGTTATGTTATAGTAGGGAATCTCTTTTACATGCTCAAACAATCGAAAAGATCTTTTCTGGCAGTGGGAAATTTGTTTTCATAAGAGACTCAATCTGATGCAAATAGGGATCAAAATAACCTGATCGAGACATAAAAAGAAGTTTTAATTATGGTCTAGTTAGTATTTTATTTAATAGTGTTTAATTTTATTGAATTATGTAATCAGGTTTAGGGTTTTTGATATATTATTATTAGGAATACAAAGTTTGATTTAAAGTAAGATTAATTCTTAGAGTTGGATGATTATTACGAATAGGGTTTTGTTTTTTCGGATAATTAAGATTTTATTCCAAAATCAAGAAAAGTACATCCATTAATATACTTCGAAACAAAGCAATTACATCCAAATTACGAGAGGAGGGTTCCCTGAGACTCCGTTTTTTGCAAGTGTATCAACGTGTGTGTTATTTTCTCTCAATGTATAAACGAGTACTACGGATTTGAAGTAGTGCTTTAGGAACTTAATTTTGTTCAAGAGAAATTTTGGCCTCCAAGGTCCAACACCACTCTCCTTAATCCACTTTATCGCATTAGCTGAGTTGAACTGAATCTCAAAGTCCTGATTACTTACACCTTCTTTTTGTGCCGTTATATCCATAATGTAGCAAAAGGTTTCCGGCTCTGCTTGATTAGACTCCATAACTCCCACATGATGAGAAAAAACTGCTCGAAATCTTCCTTTATATGCCTATAAATAGGCCGTTAGGACTATAGTTTTATGAAGCTTTTGATTATTGAATTATTTAATGAGTTTCTTATGTTTTGAGTTCTTTGTAATTTTATTTCGAAAGAGTTCAATAAAATTACATAGCTACTTTTGATGTTATTGCTTGGGTATTCGCAAAATCAACGAGGTTTAGCCGCTCCCTCTTAATTCAGCATCGTTGGGCACGATCAATGGGTTAGAGGAAACCTACCCTTCCCACCATGCATCGTTGAGGTTCGAGGCTGCAGGTCGAATCTTTAGACCGATTTGCATCAAAATCAAAAAAGCTTGGCTGATGTCATTCTTCGCCATTATTAGTACAATTTGGGAATACATAAGCGAATTAATCCATTTTTCGAAAGAAAACTCCTGATTGGGAGCACATCCTAAATAATGTTAACTTGAGGGTCATTACATATTTCAATATTCCTTAATTGTACCGGTATTTTTATCCATCACTGCTTGGAGAATTCTCGAAAATTAATATCCGCAACTACTACCAGTTATAGGACTTCCCGTGCATATATCCACCTAGGATGACCACAGCTACCACCATTTTTCATGCACTATAACTCATTTCATCTTACATCCCTACTTGTCATTCTATTACGGGGGAAAAAAAAAAGAATGCAAATTCTGCTCAATCTAGCGATATGTTTACCCAAGTGTTAATTTGGCATCGTAAGTAGCAATTAGAGCTAGTAAAATGTGACCTGACCCATTTGACCTGCGTCCTAACCTGACACGACAAGCAGCCCCTATTGAATTCGATTGGTTAAGCTTACCAAATTCAAGCTTGGCTGATTTACTTACCAATTGTTTAAATTAAACACGAACATTAAGCTTTCTATTTTTTTCCGATAATTATCGGCATGGTCTTAGTACACACAAAAACTCGACAAGGCGAGCCCTAAGCTTTCTATATATCTTAGCTTATTCAACGCTTAGTTTATTTATAATTATATTTTTCATATTTTGGATTTTCATCATTGTAAGAAATAAATTTTTGTTTATCAAACTTGATAATTCAATAAATGTTTTTTGAACTATTAATTTGATAATATGTAGCATAAATATTGATGATAATTATAAAATTTAGTTAACATCAAGTAATTGTATTAACTTACCAAAAAAATAAGCAATTTTATTACTTACTTTGAACTTCGAATTCTTATATCATAATTTCATGTTTCAATATATATATATAATTTTAAATATCATTAAATTTAAATTTTTCAATATTTTTTATTATAGTATCTAAATCTTTTATTTTGCTTAATCAATATAATTTTTATTTAAAATTATATAAAAATAATATAATTTTATTTCTAAGATAGAAATATTAATGAAAAATAAATTATCAAAATAATTCAATGGGTTAACTCGAAACCCAACCCTATCCAAGGCTAACCCAGCCTAGGATCAACCCGACTTGAGGTTGAGCTAACCTAGTGTCTAAGATCAACCCGACTTGAGGTTGAGCTAACCCAGTGTCGATTTGATGTGAGACTAACTGGACCCTCTGTCGACCTGAACTCGAGGCTGACATAGCCTGAGCCTGACCCGCCCTGACTCGATTGTCCGGTCCAACAGAAATGCCATGTACCACCAGCCTTTGAAATGAAAGTTTTGTCGGTGGTGCTCTTAAGTGCTAGTTTGAATTTGAATCTTGGTAATTTGAAACCGAGTTTTGATTATTTCTAAGAGTGCAATATGGGAAGAAGATGATATCTTTTGAAGTATATTCACAAGGATTGGTTTTCATGCATTAGCATGGTTCCAGGAATTCCTTTATGAACCAGATGAAGTAGCGAGGAATCTTAACCGCACATTAGCCAGTGGTTGGTTGCTTTGTTTGCCTTACAGTTCACTTTTGTTTTGACGTGTTTTAAGATTTTGCCTTGTGCTTGTTTTCCCGTTGTTTGTCTTTGTAGGTCGGGTGCGATGCACTACTTTTTCAGGCTCATACCAATTATCAAAAAAAAAAAAAAAAAAAAAAATTAAATATCCAGATAAGAACATCTAGGCTTTGCTTATCTGTTTTTTTTTTTTTTTTTTTTTTTTTTTTCAGGATCATTTCAATTATGGGTATTTCATCGTTATAAGAAGTACAATACCTTTAACAGTACACTGTCATACAACCTTTTTAAGAGATCTCCCCTTAACAATTATCGCTATATTCCCTATCAGGAAAAATTATTAGATGACTCGGCATTACTTTACACCCTATGTGCATTTCTTTCTGCTTCGCTAATTACTTCTCTATTATTCCCCTTATGATTTCTCTCTCTTTCCAATACGGTGCATGGCGGCCCGAGGTCACCTAATAATTTCTCTAGATTTAGATACTATTATTTTAATATTATGACGAGATAACAGCCAAAAAGGTTTCCGCTACTATGTGTGGCGTTGGGTTCTGCTCCTGTGAAATGTCAGGTTTTGTATTGCGATTATTTGCTATTTTTCGGGAGGAAAAAAAAAATAGATGACAGCCAAGAAGGTCAAACATGGGCTTCTATGGCCCAAACACATTCATGGCCCAAATACAAAGAATGATTAGTTTTATTTTTTTTGGGTAAATTAGAGAAACTTTTTATGTGTTTTGCTTCAAGAATAGAAAACCTCCCCAATAAATAAAAGTACTTACAAAACCCCCTCACTTTTAAAAATTTATTATTTAACCCCCATGCAACTTTTTTTTTTTTTTTTTTTTGACCATTTTGCTCTTCAAAAGTGAGGGAGTGAAATATTTAATTTTGTTTTTGTAAGGGGTTCTATATTATTAGGCAAAAATTAAAAAAATTTATATTTTTTACAAAACTATTAAGGAAATTTTCTATATTTATAAAAATAGAATTATTTTAATTACTTATAGTAATGATATCATAAGTTTAGAAAATAAAAGATATTTTTAAAATTTTTAAAATATATATTATAAAATAAAATATAATATTTTTTGTTGATATTATAATATCACTACTATATAATTAATTAAAATAATAATTTTTATAACTATAGAAAACCTCTTTTTCTCTAAAAATACAAAAAAAAACTTATTTTTCTTCAACACATATAACCCCTACTTAAAAATAAAATCAAACACTTAACTATTTTATTTTAAGAGGCAAAATGGTGAAAAAAAGTTGCATGAGGGTTAAGTGATAAATTTTTAAAAGTGAGGGGGTTTTCTAAGTGCTTTTATTTGTAAGAAGGATTTTCTATTTTTGAATTAAAAGACAAAAGATTTTTTATAATTTATCCTTTTTTTTTTTTTAAAGCAGCAATTTAATATGAGCTTCTACAAGCCATAATTTTCTAGTAGTTCAGTATGGATATAAACTAAAAGGTTATTGACACCAAATGTTTTTTTATTTTGTTTATTATATCGAATTAGTCCTTGTAGTCTTTTAGAGACATAGCCTAGTGGTAGAGAACACTGGCGACCTTACAGGCCGCCTAGGTTCAAATCTCCACTATGATACTTGTGGCTCCCCTTTATGCGGGTAACTCCTTATACTTTTGATTACGTCAATTGAGTCAATATACAAGTTTCATTTTGTCTTTTTGGTCCTCGAATAAGATTTATATTAAGTTGGTGATGGAATTTTTTAAAATTTGAAAACGAGTTAGTTTAAATTGCATCACATGTGGTTTTGTATTAGGTTATTTGCATCTGATATGATTGTTTCAGTAAAAACTACGTTATTAATGCTGAAGACACCACATGTGAGTCGATGAAATAGAATCCCAGATTGGAGTTATAAAAGTGAAGAGATCAATTTATAAGCCTAGTGGGTTACTCCACCTATAGCCAATTGGTTTTAGGATGGAACCCACTTGGGCTTATACGTTGACCTCGTATATTCTAACTCCGTGAATTGAGTCTAAAGTCTCGGTAAAATTTAACAATTAACTTAACTTCAATTTGATGGGGAACATATGACACTTTCTATAGCATATTAATGATTGATGAGGAAAGCATCGATCCAAGAATATCGAATAGATTTGATCAGCACTAGTGATGAAGCTGTAGTAGCACAGCATCATGAGGCAAGAGATGAAGC
Organism: Simmondsia chinensis; assembly: GCA_018398585.1. NCBI lineage: Eukaryota > Viridiplantae > Streptophyta > Magnoliopsida > Caryophyllales > Simmondsiaceae > Simmondsia > Simmondsia chinensis. The sequence goes on from JAGTTD010000021.1 coordinate 804,917, forward strand.
TGTAGCAGCACAACATCATATGCCCAGATAACAATCCAGGATAACGAAGCTTCGGGAAACACTATTGATAAGGACTCCGCCACCTCTGGTCCGAAATTCCCATCAGGCTTCGAGCCCCCTACTTTGATCAAACATTCGCATACAGAAGTAGTATGCCCGGGAACCAGAACATGACAATACCGTTTATGGAAGGACCTAGTACATATCGGTGGAAAAAGGAAAAGCTGTGAACAACAAAAAGGGGTAGGAGAATGCTAAAACATAAGATGAAGGAAAGAGAGAAGCGGGAGCTATAGGAATTCCTGAAGGCCATGTCTCCCAGGAATAGGGCAGGGAAATCGGCAAAGACCGCCGGAAAAAGAAAAAGAGGAATAGGGAAAATCGGGGAGACAGTGCTTCTGATACTGAGAAAATCCTGGAAGCGGAGAGAGTAATAGAAATAGGAAAAAGACTGGGCCTAAATTTGGACGGGTTCGATCCACCTATGCTGAAAGGCATGCTTGATAGAAGATGAAGATGGGGAGAGAAGCTCACTGCTAAAGTCTGGTTTGGGAGGTCCTGTGTCGAGGCATAGGTCCAAGTTCAACCGTGGTTTTGTCACGTGTGCTAATTTGTTGATCCTCTGCTACTGAGTTCCCTGTTTCTTTTGTTTCAGCTTTTGTTGTCCTGCTTCTCTGTGTCTAGGTTGGCTGTGTATTCGGTGTCCTGTTTGTCATGTTCGGGATTGCGTTTTTGCCTGTTGTTTTGTCTTCTTGCTTTTGAGCTGGATGTTTTGGTCCCCATCTTTTTAACGGTTGGATTCAGGCCTCGCTTGGCAAGTAATCTGTTTATATCGCGGCAAAGCAGCTAATTATGGGGAAAAAAAAAAGATTTGAACTAGTTCAGATTGTAAAGGATGTATATTACAGCAGAGTAGTAGGTTATTTACATTTTAGTACCTCGATATTTATAAAAATAATAAAAGGCCCTTTTTTATTTATTTTTTTAGTGCCTTGGATTTTCTTCTTATTAATAAATAGGACCCTCTCTAGTATGATGACATTATAATACTGGGAGAAATTTGACGTGGTAGATCACTTTAAAAACCCACTATAGTATATTTTTGACACTTAAAAAAAAAAGTCTCCATTCGCAACCGTTAAACTTTAGTGGGTATTTAGAGTAACTTGCCACGTCAAAATGGGTATTTTTGACGATATAAGATAGCAATGAAAGATGACGAAGCAACATATGATTCTACCAATACATGTATTCCGTTGGCATTTTTTTTTATGAAAATTCATTGAATTATGACAAAAACATTACTGGATATGGGTAGAAGGTCCCGATATAGTTTGTCAGAGCCGTGCGTCATGTTTACATTGTCAAAAATATGTTCTATATTTGCTTTTTAACTAAGATTCACCAATTAGTTGTGATCGAGAATGCCTCGTTATATCTTATTATATATATTAAAATATTATGTTACCTAAGTAATAAAAGATCATATCGGATGAAACTCAGTGATAAAATTGAGAAGTATAGCAGAAGATAAGAGCCATCATAGCTAGGTATTAACTTGAATTCATCAATGCGGAACGCACAGTGGAGATGGGGAAAAAACTCGAACTGAACTTTGATGGATTTGATATGCATTCGCTAAGTGCCTTACTTCAGTAGATATATCGCGTCGTCTTCCCATATTCCTATCTTTTGGTTGGTCTTTGTTGTTGTTGCTAAATATATGACATAGCTTAATCCAAAATAATAATAATAAAATAAAAGGGGGGCTGAAAAATTACGTAAATATTGAAAACAGTCTTCTCCTCCTTTCCCCTTCTCTCTCTAGTGATTTTAACCCCCTAAGGCTCTCTATTGAAACCCTAACCCTAAAACGAACCTCTGAGCCAAAATAGACTAAGGTTCCAACCTCGTGAGCCTCGGATCGAAGTGTTATCGTGTTTGTTGAGCTTCGTCCGTGCTATTTGGAGTCCTGTTCGTGGCTGGACGCTCGGTTCGTGTTCCGGTTGAGGTCCGATCGTGGTGTTCGTGGTGTATTCTGAGCCTTATTGGTGGTCTGAGCATCTTGCTTGCAATTTCGTGGTAAAATCTTTGTTCACAAGGGGAGGTATACTTCTAAACTCTACTAGATTCGTTTTTCTCTTTGAGTCTTGTGTTGTATTTGAGGTTTGTGAAGTATCTTTTGTTGTAATCGGTCTAGGCTTAGTTTAAATTGGTTCTCTTGGGGCAAGATCTGAGATCTTGAAGTTAGTAGTGTCTATTGTTGAGTGTCTTGTTTAATATCGTATTATCTGAGTTATTTTGTGTAAGTTCTTGTAATAGCACCTAACATTCAAAGCCGGTTAAACTCGGTCTTAAAAACAAAATGGCTTCAACTAAACACGATATCGAGAAATTTACGAGTAGGAATGATTTTGAGCTGTGGAAAGTCAAGGTCTAAGCACTGCTTATGGCCCTTGGCGTAAGTTCCGCACTTCTGGAAGATAAAGATCTACCAGAAGGTCTCAAACTGTCAGACAAGGCAAATATGGACAAGGTAGCTCACTGTAATATCTTACTCTGTTTAAGTAACTCTGTTCTAACAAAAGTATCTGCTTAAAAAAGTGCTTTAGATGTCTGGAAAAAGTTAGAACAACTGCATGCCTCTGAATCCCCCTCTAATCGAGTATTATACATGGAAAGATTTTACTGCTTTAGAATGGACGATAACAAAAACATAGAGGACAATCTGGATGAATTTTATAGAGTATTATCAGACCTGGACACACTAAAAGTAGAAATAACTGACGAGACTCAGGCTATAATACTTTTAGGATCATTTTCTAAATACCTAAGTTCTCTAAAAGAAACTCTAAGATATGGTAGAAAGACCATATCACTGGCAGAAGTAGAGGACACCCTAAGATCTAAGTAGTAGAACTAAAGAAAGAGGGAAAATACTATCCTAGTAATAGTGGCAATCGCGGTGAGAGCTTAAATGTACAAGGTAGAACTAAAACAAAAGATAACTATAAAAGAAGAGGTAGGAACCATTCAAGATCTAAGTCCAGAGGTAGGAAAGACCTATCTAATGTCAAATGCTATAAGTGTGGAAAATTTGGCCACTATAGAAGCACTTGCCCTGAAAATAAGAACCAAGCTAGGGCTGATTACACTGCTGAGAATAATGAATGTGGAGAAGTACTGATTGCTTCTACTGATTTTACGTGTCATGAGTGGGTGCTTGATTCTGGCTGCAGCTTTCACATGACATTTGATAAATCCTATTTTTCTGATTATGTGTCTGTTAATGGAGGAAAGGTTATGTTAGGTAATGACCATGCATGCAAGGTGGTAGGTGTCGGAACTGTTAGGGTTAGAATGTCAGATGGCACGATCTTTAACCTAGAGAGTGTTAGACATGTACCAGAACTTAAAAGAAACCTTATATCCTTAGGACAACTTGATCTTAGAGGGCTCTAGGGGAGAGATGAAGGTCCTGCGAGGTGCCCTTGTTGTGATTAAGGGAGTGATCAAGAACGGATTGTATGTCCTTAAGGGAGAGGTAGTTTCTGGGGAGGGAAACATGTTCAAGATTGACCCAAAAGACAGAACCAACCTATGGCATAGGAGGTTAGGACACATATCAGAGAGAGGACTTATAGAACTCCAAAAACAGGGATGTTTTGGTACTGATTCTGTGACACAACTTGATTTTTGTTACCATTGCATATATGGTAAGCATCATTGGATTGCATTTGGTGTAGGTTCACATACTGCCCAGAGCATAGTTGATTATGTTCACACTGACCTGTGGGGACCCTCAAGGGTTCCCACAGTGGGTGAAGCCCATTATTTCCTGTCCATAGTTGATGATTTCTCAAAGAAAGTATGGGTGTTTCTGCTTAAAAATAAAAATGATGCATATGATACTTTTGTTAAGTAGAAAACATTACCTGAGAATCAAACAGGAAAGAAACTGAAAGTCTTAAGAACTGACAACAGTCTGGAATTTGTGAACTCTGAATTTGACAAGCTTTGTGATAATAACGGTATAAAATGGCATAAAACTGTAAGAGGAACCCCTCAACAAAATGGTGTAGCCGAACGCATGAACCGGACCCTACTAGATAGGGTAAGGCGTATGCTGTTCTCAGCCGAGTTGTCCAAGCAGTTTTGGGGTGAGGCTGTTAATACAGCCGCTTACCTAATTAATAGGTCACCCAACTCTGTTTTGAAAACGAAAACACCCAAGAATATTGGGACAGGTAAGAACGCTAACTACGATAACCTAAGAGTATTTGGGTGCTCAGCTTTTGCACACCAACGAGAGGGTAAATTGGAACCTAGGGCAGTAAAAGACATTTTTCTGGGCTATCCTTCAGGTGTAAAGGGTTTCAGACTAGGGATCAAGGAGGGAAACAGAACTATAACAATAATTAGTAGGGATGTCATCTTCAATGAAGATGAGATGCCCTACATTAAAGAGCAATCGAGCAATAGTTCAAATGTTAGGGAATTTGACCCAGACTACTATGAATTTGAAGTTAACCCACCTAGTCCTCTAAACCTGAGAAAAGAACTTGAAGAGGACCTAGATAACTTTGAAAATATTGATACAAATGCTGCTGAAATAGTGCCTAACAGATTTGAAACCGAACCTAATGTACCTAAAAACGATGTTCGAGACCTGGAAACCTATCAATTGGCTAGGGATAGAGTTAGGAGAGAATCTAGAGCCCCTAAAAGATATGGATATGCTGAGTGTATAGCTTATGCATTAAACACAGCTTTAGATTACGTAGAGAGCGATCTATTATCCTACACTCAAGCCATCAACAGCAAGCATTCAGCCGAGTGGCTGAATGCTATGACAGTTGAAATGGAGAGCTTGAGGAAGAACAACACTTGGGTCTTAATTCCCAAGCCCAAGGGTAGGAAAATCATAGGTTCAAAACGGATCTTTAGAGTTAAAGAACCCGATACTCCTGAAGGTTTGCCCCGGTTTAAGGCTAGACTAGTTGCCAAAGGTTTTTCCACAGAAAGAGGGGGTAGATTACAATGAAATTTTTAGCCCTGTCATAAAACATACCACTATTCGTGTTATTATGTGCTTGATTGCCTTCTATGACATGTCTCTACATCAGATGGATGTTACTACTGCATTTTTGCATGGATAGCTTGAGGAAGAGATCCTCATCTCCCAACCCGAGGGATTTATTGAACCCGAGCAGTCTGAGCATGTTTGTTTGCTGAAAAAAATCGCTGTAGGGCTGAAACAGTCACCCAGATAGTAGTATAAAAGGTTTCATGCATTCATGGTAGATAATGGTTTTAGTAGGACTGTTCATGACTCATGCTTGTACCATAAAGGTATTGACTATTCTGATGCTATTTTTCTGCTGATATATGTGGATGATATGTTGTTAGCTAGCAGGTCCCTAAAGCAGATTTCTGATTTGAAATCTTGGTTAAATGGCTCGTTTGATATGAAAGACTTAGGGGAAGCTAAAAGAATATTAGGTATTGATATCATCAGGAACAAGTCTAAAGGAACAGTCCATTTAAGTCAAAGTTATTATCTAAATAAGGTTTTGAAAAGGCTTAATATGTTCGAGTCAAAACCATTGAAACAACCTTTAGCATCGCAGTACCAATTTTCAACAAGTCAATGCCCTAACACTGAGCAGGAAAAGTTTAAAATGAGCACAATACCGTATGCTAACGCCATAGGATCATTAATGTACGCAATGACCTATACTAGACCAGACTTAGGGTTTCCCATGAGTATATTGTCACGCTATATGTCAAATCCCGGTAAGGTACATTGGGATGGTGTCAAATGGCTGCTAAGATATGTAAAAGGGTCAATTGATTTGGGCTTAACATTTGGTAGGGACCAAAATGAATTTAGATTGACTGGTTATGTAGATTCCGATTTTGCTGGGGATCTAGATAGGAGACGATCTACGTCAGACTATGTTTTCACTTTAACGGGTGGAGCTATTAGTTGGAGGTCAAAGTTACAGACTTTAACCTCTTTATCTACTACCGGGTCAGAGCTCCTAGCAATATCGGATGCCGTTAAGGAAGCCATATGACTGAACGGCTTGTTAAATGAGTTAAAACTAAACCTAAGGTCACCTAAAATCTACTCAGATAGTTAATCTGCCATTACCCTTTGTAAGAACCCAGTTTTTCATGATAGAACGAAACACTTAGCAGTCAGGTGGTATTTTATCATGGATAACATAGAAGAAAATCAGATTGATCTACTGAAAATTTGTACCGAGGATAACCTCACTGACATGGGGACTAAAGGTCTTCCGTTGGAGAAGTTTACACGTTTTGTTAAACTCCTCCAAATGGAATGGAACCCAGGCTGATACTGCATGTGAAATTGTTAGTCATATACTTACCAAGGTGGAGTTTGTTGTTGTTGGTAAATATATCACGTAGCTTAATCCAAAATAATAATAATAAAATAAAAGGGGAGCTGAAAAATTACGTAAATATTGAAAACAGTCTTCTCCTCCTCTCCCCTTCTCTCTCTGGTGATTTTAACCCCCTAAGGCTCTCTATTGAAACCCTAACCCTAAAACGAACCTCTGAGCCAAAATAGACTGAGTTTCCAACCTCGTGAGCCTCGAATCGAAGTGTTATCGTGTTTGTTGAGCTTCGTCCGTGCTATTTGGAGTCCTGTTCGCGGCTGGACGCTCGGTTCGTGTTCCGGTTGAGGTCCGATCGTGGTGTTCGTGGTGTATTCTAAGCGTTATTGGTGGTCTGAGCATCTTGCTTGCAATTTCGTGGTAAAATCTTTGTTCACAAGGGGAGGTATACTTCTAAACTCTACTAGATTCGTTTTTCTCTTTGAGTCTTGTGTTGTATTTGATGTTTGTGGAGTATCTTATGTTGTAATCAGTCTAGGCTTAGTTTAAATTGGTTCTCTTGGGGCAAGATCTGAGATCTTGAAGTTAGTAGTGTCTATTGTTGAGTGTCTTATTTAATATTGTATTATCTGAGTTATTTTGTGTAAGTTCTTGTAATAGCACCTAACAGTCTTGTTTTTGATGTCCTGCCTAGTCATGTTGGAGACTCGTGTTTTGACTGTTTTTGCTTGTCTTCCTGTTTATTTGATTCTCTTTTTTTGGTCCCTGTTATTGTACGGGTTGACTTAGGGCTCGCTTGGTCGAGTTGCCTGCTTTGTACTGCGATTCTGTTGCTAATTATCGAGGAAAAAAAAAACATCAAGCCTTCCATTAATGGTCTGCCGTGTGTATTTTGGCCTCTCATGATTTGGTCGTTTTGTACTTTATTCGGGTAGGTGTTGTAGGGTGCATTTGGTCGGAGTACCTCTTTTCTACTGTATTCTAGTGTTTAATTTTTGTGTCATTAGCGTTAGGTCTATCTTTACCTTTATTAGGGGTTTTCTATTTTGAAGTCCTGGCTTTCAGTAACCTACCACCTTGGGTAATACCAGTAATGTTTTTTTATTGCCTTCAGATCTTACCTTGCAATTTTATGCTTTTTCGCACTTACATTCAAATTATCGAAAAACGATCCCTATTACAATCAAAATCCAAATTGCCACCCATATATTGGATCAATAATCTCAAAAACATAAGATTAAAATCCTATATCATACATTTGGTTAGGATTATGTCTCAAATTACTTGTTTTAAGTTTATGGGTTGCCGTGGGGTCACCGGTCGATCGGGAGGGAAGCCCGATCGATCGGGTGATTTAAGTAAATTTTTGGGATTTTGGGCCGTAAGAGGGCCGATCGATCGGCCCGGTTTCGATCGCTCAATCGATCGGGTGCTCCCAGACCTACGCCTATATATATCGGCGTAGGGTTTACGTCATATGTTATCCAATTTAGAGTGAGGCGCCGCCATTGAGAGAGAGAGGTGATTTCGTAATTCCTCCAATTCAGATATTCGAGTGCTACGAGAGTTAAGAGAAAGTGATTGTAATTCTTTTATAGATCTCCTTCAGAAGAAGTGTCGTTATAATTCTTCCGTTCAGTATCAATAAAGAATCTCCATTTCCGCCCGTAGTTTTCTCCCCTCTCGATTGTAGAGGGGTTTCCACATAAATATTGTGTGTTCGTGTTTGTTCTTTCTTTCTCCATATATTTGTTTACTTCTCGTTTGTGTGAGTCATATTATTTGAATCGAATCAAGTGATTAGGGTTTACGCTTCCGCATCAAGATTTCCTTAACAAATTGGTATCAGAGAATATCAGTTTGTTCCAATTTTATCCGCACACATTTCATACACATTACAAGTACATATAGGAAATTAAAATACACATAAACTTCAAATATTCTTGAAGCATATAGTACTATTTGCTTCAAAATAGATGTCACATCTAATTTTTAAAATCCAAAATAAGTTAAATTTGAAATTAAATTTGGAAAATATTATTTATTTAGTCACTTCAATATTTAAATTTAACTTATTTAAACTTTAAAATATCAGACGTGACACTTATTTTAAAACAAATAGAGCGAAAAAGGAACTCCTTTTTATCTAGACTTGGCCTGGCGAGGCCTTAGGGGGAGTCGCGGCGGACGCCACCCTACGGCCACGCTCGGTGCGACTGCTCTCGGCGAACTTGAGGCTCTGGTTATGCATCCCTTGGGACTTCTCCTCTTCGTCATACTCTGACCCATAATAGACCTCCTCGGTGGCGCTCTTCGATGGTGGCAAGAACATGCTCCCCCATTGTGGGAAATGCACGAGTGCCACGGGCAACGTGCATGCTATGGTCATTACCCCCATGTACGTTAACCCCTTTTCGGTTGAAAATATTCCACTAGTGAAGAAAATATATTGGGTGAGGCCGGATCCGATGTTGCCACCAGCGCCGGTGAGCCCAGAGATGATGCCGAGGGATCGGCGAGAGATGAAGGGGACGACGCCAAAGGTGGCGCCGCAAGCGGCTTGGGCGCCAAGAGAGAAGAGGACGAGGGCGACGATGGCAATGCTGAGGTTGTTTGACTCGCCGAGCCAGACACAGAAGACACCGCCCGCGGTTTGGAGGATCCAAAGAGTCCAGAGCCGACCGCGCATACCAAAATAGCGCGCGCTCCAATCGGAAGCTAGGCCGCCGAGTGGCCGCGAGAATATGTTAGCCATGCCAAAACTTGCTGCGATGATGCCCGCCGTATGGAGCTTTAGGTCAAACCTGCAAAGAAGCCATAGGAGAAAGTTGCGCTTAGTTCAGCTTTTTAACGATTTAAAGTCGTGGAAAAACTCTAATTGATAGCTATAAAGTTTGCATTTGATAGACGAAAAATATCTTTTAGCATCTTTTTCATAGTTTAAATAAAAAAACGAAAAAAAAGTAAAAGACGAAGGAGAAATGAACCTATCATAAAAGTATTCTGCGATGACATTATCGGTAGTCAACTCGACACCCAATGAATAGCCATAAAGAAGAACGAAGACCCATGTCCTATAGTTGGTGATTGCATACCACACCACCTATTTCACATTTTCGAATTCAAAATTTAATTCAACAAGAAAAAAGAGAAGAAAACTCGTACTTATTATTCGAAACATTCAAATATCTGTCCATGCAAACCCGGGTTGAATCGTGTCAACCAACCGAGATAGCATATCGAATATCATTTTGAGTTGGCCCTCGATTCCATACTTTTAACTTTATTGATATTTGGTCTAACTTGGTTCGGTCAAAAGTCAGATCCCATCAACAATTCTAAAAGATATATGTTATCAAGATCCAAAATATTTTGAGCCGTTGCCCAAAATGATCTAAAATAAAAAACTATTATTCAAAACGACCCATTTTAAAAAATATTTTCCCAAATGGCCTCCACGTCATCGATTTTAAAATTCGAATTTTTTTTTTGTATTTTAGGGTACCTGACACTTTAAACCTTTTTATATATTTTTTATTTTTAATAAATTATTAATTAAATTAAATATATTAATTATATTTTTATTATCATGTTATACTTAGTTTTATAACATGCGTTTTAGTTAAATTATATATGTAATTTAAAATAAAAAAATTAAATTACGTTGTTTGTTAAATATTAAATAATATTATCTATACATAATTTTTTAATTTACTCATTATTACAGTTCTATAATAATAATAATAATAGTTGTTTGCTTATATAACATTTAACATAAATTATTATTTTTAAAATTATTATCATAGGGACGGAGGTATTTCCAAAACCAAAAAAAAAAATCAAATTTGACGACATGGAGGTCATTTAGATAAATATTTTTTTGAAATAAGCTATTTTGGTTAATATTTTTTTTTTTTTGAGCCATTCCGGGCAATGTCTCAAATATTTTACATTATAATAAAAAGAAACCGAATATACCTTGGAAAACTTGTCCTTGGCAACCTCACCGGTCTTATGTAGTGCACTAAGGTTACCATCAGGCAAGTCCTGTCCTAGGACTAGCACCAAGATCCCCATGATGATGTGGAGCCAACCCGGGATGAAGAAGGCGATTCGCCAAGCGGTGAACGTGGTGGCTCCTGCACGACGAATGATCTCGTAGAGCACCGGCATCAGCAACTGGGTGGCACCGCCCCCAACATTCCCCCACCCAGCCGCGGTCCCGTTCACCACCCCTACAATTTTTCCATTAAACATGGTACTCATCCAGTACTGGCACGAAACAAATGTGGCCAAGGAGAAGCCTATCATGAACCGGATGGCCACATACCCTCCCGCGCTTCCAATCAAGGACACGCTGAACACGGTCGGAGCTGTCAGCATCACCTATCAAGAATTTTACATTTAAGCATATTTAAAAATAAATATCGCAGCAGAACAGCGAGAAGGAAGATATCATCAACATTTAAAACTAGCAAATGAGGCAGCTCATTTCATATATGAACTTTACATGTCAACTCACCAGAAAAGCGCAGGCATATCGAGGTCCCATTAAGTCACAGAGGGCCCCCATCACGAGACGAGAGAAGATACTACCAGAAACAGAGGCAACAGAAGCATTTCCAATGTCCTTGACGGTGAGATTAAGGTTTTCCCGAATGATCGGGACTAGAGGAGCAGCCGCGAAGGTCGAGATGTAACACGTGCAAAAGGAGATCCAACACAGGTGAAAGGTTCTCATGTGAGGGTTAGAACATGAGAAGATCTTGAACTTGGTCGCCTTGTGCTCCGTATCCACCGGCAACGCAAACTTAGCATTCCGGTCAATCGGGACCTCTGGCGATGCAATCGAGAAAGCAAACGTTTGTTCCCTTCCCGTCACCCCGTGCATCGAACTTCCCGGTTCCCCCGCCATTTTTCAAATCTCGAGGTTACTAAATCAGATTTTTATTGGTCGGTTTTCTCTCGATGTTGTGAAGGCAACAACTCTCTACTTGCTATACCTTGACTAGTAAAGGGGGATGTGTATATATATATATATGAAGTTTGGGTTGACATTGCAAGAGGATTATAAAGCTAATGAATGATCCCAAAGGCTAACATTCTTGAAATAATATTATTAGTTATTTTTATTAATTTTAATTATTTATTTGATTACTCGATGTCATAAAAAAGAGTTATAAGATGATTATTTATTGCTGGCTCTTAATTATTCAATTATTTTTAATTATTAAAACATTTCTACTCTGAAAAGTGTAATTTATTAGAATTCACGGAAAAAAAAAAAGGATAAATATTTACTCAAATATTTGATTTTTATGTCTAAAGCAACATATCCAGTATCCCAAAAACTCCCGCGTAAGCAAGGTCTGAGGGACGGATGTACGCAGCCTTTCCCCTTTAGGATATTACCTCTGAAGAAAAGCTGCTTTCGAGTACCCCCAACCTGAGGATGAGGACTTTCTAGGAGGTCACCCATCGTGGTACTACTCTCGCCTAAGCATGCTTAATTTCGGAGTTCTAATAGGATCCGATGACAGCGTCCTGGTGCCTTCTTTGATTTGTATATCTGATTATATGAAAAAAAAAATTATTTAGTTATTAAAATAATATTAAATTTATTCCTTTTCAATTAATTAATAATTCTTTTGAATATTTGTATTATTCTTAAAACAATACTATACATGCACATGATTCACAAATCTTTTTTTTTTTTTTAACAGAGATTCACAACCCATTTAAATGCTTAATATGTTTGAAAAAGATTATTATATTTTAAAGAAATTAACTTTTTTATATTAACTAAATAATTTAATCTTTTATGACTTGCATTGGTTACATTTTACCAATATTAGAGTATAAAACATGGTATCAGAGTCTTGTTCACCAGAAATTCACGAGTTCGTATCCCAGCAGCCCCTACTTTCAATATTGACATAATTTAAGCACGAGTTAAGAGACGGGTCTATACATTATCCATACTTCAAACCCAATAGGCATTTGTGTAGGAGGGCATGTTATCGTATCAAATCATTCCTGAGTCTTCACCCATCAAGCTTAAACTTTTAAAAAGTGATAAGAATCCAGAACTTCTAACTCAGTAGGTTGAAAAACAAACAGCTATACCGACATCTCCAACCGCGCTGTTTACGATTTGTTTATTTTAATCAAAGTATGTTCACGTAATTTGAAATATAATATAAAATATACTGTTAACGACTATGTCATCAATTATCGAAAAAGAATATACTGTTAAAAAAAAGGATTCTAGTTTCGCCGCATCTAAGGGGGGGAACCTCAACGTATATCCCAAAAGCTAACCTTGGCCTTTGGATCCTCTTTCAACCTACTTTCCTCTCTTTATTTTATATGTTTTATTTTTTCAACTCTCATTTTATTTTATGTTATTTACACAGGATATTTCGAGCCTTTGTCTAAAATAGCCTAAAATAAAAAAAATATTACCTAAAATAACCTATTTGAAAAAATATTTCCTCAAATGGGCTCCACGTAGACAAAATTTAAATTTTTAATTTTTTTTTTTTTTTTTTGGTTTTGTTTTGGGGTTGAAGGTATAAAATTTTTAAATTAAATTTTTTTTTTATATTTGCTGGTGGAGGCCGTTTGGGGAAATATTTTTTAAAATAGGTTATTTCGGGTAATAAATTTTTATTTTGGGCCATTTTGGGCAACGGCTCGAATATTCCTATATATTTCTCTTTGTATCAATTTAGGCTGTGTTTTGTTCAGTTTTTTAATAGCTTAAAGCTGTTAAAAAGCTCTTTTTAACTGCATGGCTTGCGTTTGGTCCGGAGAAAAGATTTTTTTATATCTTTTTCACAAATTAAATAGAAAGATGAAAAAGTTTTTTTATAACTAAACAGAAAAAGATATAAAACTGGATCTTTTTCACAGTTTATTTCAGAGAAATGCTTTAAAAATATTAAATTAATATTAAATCTTCACTATCATGACCTATTTTTATATTTGTTATCACTACTCCGCCGACCACCACACCTTTTATGGTTATGGGTCGTTACACTCAATGCTTTCCACTACCATGACCAACTATTATTATGACTCTCTCTTACCTACTATAATTAGATAATTTATATTATTAAGTTATTTATATGATTATAGTAGGTAAGCTACTTTTCTAACTTGTATTGAAACACTTTATTTTGTAAAAAGATCTATGCACTGCACAATCAAACAATTCACAGCAAAAAGATACAGATCTTAAATGGATAGACCTTATTGAAATAGATAATGTGAAAAAGGATAAGATGAAATAAGCTTAACCAAACGCACCATTAGTCTGTCAAAAAATTATCTTTTTCAAAAGCTTAAGCTGATAGGTTATTCTTTAACATGCCCTCTCACGGAAATGCCGATTGGGCTTGAAGTGTGGAAAGTACACAAGTCCACCTCATACCTTGTACTTAAATTGTTTTTAACATTGAAAGTGAGGGATATTGAGATTCGAACCCGTGATCTCTTGGTCAACAAGGCTCTGATATCATGTCAAGAAATCATCTTTTCCAAAAGTTTAAGCCGATGGGTGAAAGTCTAAGAATGGTCTTTTACTCTAACATAGTCCTTGTACTTTTAATTGTAATCAATTTTATAGAATTAGTATTGTGCGAACTTGGTCCTTATAGTAAAATTTATATTAAGCTGTTAATGGAATTTTTGGAAGTTCGGCTATAAATTGGGTCAAATTGAGTCAATGGGTAGATTCTTAGTAGGTTACTTACACGTAACGTGATTGTCCTTGTACAAAATTGGCCACTCGACGAAAGCGAGCCTAGTACCCCCATGAAGATACGGAGACCAGAAGAGGACAAGCAAAAACAACATACCGAAATCTAGAAAACAGGAATGCAAACGAAAGATAAATAGAACCAACATGCGTTAGAAGACTACATATACTGAAAATAAAATAGGGAGTGCCAGGCTCAGGTTGGGAAATGAGAACACAATATCAACGTCACGGAGGATGGCAGGAAATCAAGTCAAGAATTACCCTAGTCAATCATTGCAAATTACTCGATCATAATAGATTCGTCACTATCAAAACTCAACCCGAGCTTCTTCCCAATCTCCCAAGTACACTCCCTCGCTAGAAGTTTCTCAGCCGTTGTAACCTTTTTGACCCTTTTTCCCGCCTTCCTTTTTCTTTTTTCATTACTCGAAGACTCAGGTAACCTCTTCGCACTACTTTTTAGGGTAAGTGCTCTTCAAAAACAATCTTTCTACATATGATAACATCCTATAGAGTAAAGTTGCGTACATCTCACCCTTTCCGAACCCTGCTTTGGCCAGAGCTTCTTTAAAACACGGGGTTTGGTCTTGACTTATTATAGTTGGCGTGAATAAAACTATATAATCGGGATTAAAAAAAAGACCATAATTAAATCAAGGGTCATTTATTTTAAATGTCCATGTACGTTGCTCATGGTGTCATTTTGGCTCTCGTTTTGGAAAAAAAATAGTTTTTGAATAGAAAACCGACTTCCCACCAACAAAAATCAAAAGCATGTCGAGAAGGAAAAATGGTTTCCGCAATAATTTCACGTAAGTATGCTACGTTTCTACCATAACTTGGTCCAATGAGAATTTCATACAATTTTAAAGTATAATGAAATCATTTTTTTTTAATTATAAATACACAAATCTTTAAGAACAAATATTTTAAATTAAAAATATTTTGTGAAGAAAAATTAGTTTTCTGATTGAACTAAGCAGAGCCTTATCTTCTTACTTTTAATTGTGTAAATATAGTCCTTGTATAACTACGCTCTGACAATATAATTATGTAGGTGAAATTAAAATTAAGTTAATAATATAATAGATTAGTCATGTTAAATGCAAATAATCCAATGCAAACACAGAAGTCAAACGGCCAAATTAACGTCAGCATTACTATATGACTTGTTTAGCGTACTGTAAATTATACAAGGACTAAATTGAAATAATTAAAAGTAAAAGGAGTAAATTAACAAAGTATATAAGTAACTCTTGAATCAAAAGTAGCTGTGAAACTTCACAATGCTAATTGTACCCGAACCATGGAGTTGATATATACGAGTTCAAAATATAAACCCAAATGGGATTTCCTCGTAAACCAGTTGATATTAGATAAAGTAGTTTACTGGTTTATATGGTGTGAAATTTTGTTATAATAGACTCACATGTGCAACTCTTGACATAACTGGGGTGTAAAATAGCTGAGCCGAACTGAGCCAGGTACCCCATTGTTTGAACTCGAGCTCGAGTTCAAGTTGATCTCCTATCGAGCTTTCCAACCCTTGTTCTTGCTCGGTTCAAAACGATTTTAATGTGTTCAATATTCGGCTTGATTCAGCTTGTTAAGCTTATCGAGTCGAATTGATTTCATTATCGAGTCAAATCAAGCTCATTATCAAGCCCAATCAAGCTTAAAACAGAGCTGAGCTATCTATGGAGTCAAGCTCGCTACCAAGCCGAGCTTTTCAAGTTACTATCTAACAATTATCGAACTATTTTTGAACAAATACTAACTGTTAACAAGTTCTTAATGAACCCTTAACAAGCTCTTATAGAGCCATTATCAAACAGTTCGTGATTTAACAAACTGTGTATCTCTTGTTCGAACTGGGCTCATTAAGATTATCGAGTCTGCTCGAACTTGTTGATAAGCTATCAAGATCTCATAATGAACACGAACGAGTGCTAATTGAATTCAATTAACAATAGTTTACGATCGAACATTCGGTTCATTTACACCACGAGACACAACGAAAGCTAATATAACATTATTTTCTAATTTGGAGGTGATGATCGTAATCATCATTCTCCAACGGAGTATAGCCACCTATATTTGAAAACTTTAGTTTAAATTTAATTAATATTTGATTGTGATCCCAATTACGTCACTATTTGTACGTGCAGAAAGCTACGGAAATAAATACTTGACTAATTATCGAGCTCGTAAAATTATTCTAAATATTTTTTTTCGATAATTAGATAGATAACTCTCTATATAAAATCGGCGCACTTATTGAAGCGGAGCCCGAGAAAACTCAGAGAAGTGGGAAAGAAAAAAAGAAAACAACAATCCCCAAAACCCTTAAATGCCTACCAATATGCTAACCCCTAAATGCAACAGCATATAAAACCAAGATGTCTACACCCAAACCAAAACCTAAAAACACGAAGAGTTAAATGAAATATATTTATACCAACTCCGAAAGCACATACACCAAATGTCACGATCCTAAGATTCGTGACTGAGCTTCAACCGAAGCTAAGATGAGAAAATTCAGAATTAAGTTGAGAGAGAGAGAGAAAAAGGAAGAAATTGATATGAGAACTTCGAGAGAATTGAGACGGAAAAATGAGAATTATTTCATTAATTTTGTAAGTGGGTGATTATTACAATCTCAAGATCCTCTATTTATAAGCTACAATTAATAATTTCAAATTTGAATTACAAACAATAACCATATGATTTAAAAATAAGCGGGAAAAGGAAAATTTACGGGAAAAGCGGGTGGAGGAGTAGGGTATTGGAGCGTGCTGCTGATGCTTCTAGAATGTTCCCGTGGCTTCTAGAGAGTGCTTGTTGCTCCTTGAGACTATCGGGTGGAAGATTGTCAAGTACCGGGTGAAGGTTGTCAAGTACCGAATCCAAGACCCTATCGGGTCATGTCATGACACGGGCCGCGACAAGGATCATGACATTGCCCTCCTCTTCAAACAATCCTTGTCCTCAAGGATTGAAGTCCCGAAACTGCTTGTGGATGAATCTCAAATCCTCCCAAGTAGCTGTATCTTCGGTCATGTTCTTCCATTGGACTTGGACTTGCTTAACCCTTCTCTTGTCCCTTGTCACGGTGCGCTGACTCGGGATGGCTGGCGGTGTCACTTCTGGCTGGTCCTCTATGTCACACTGAGGCAGCTCTGTGTTGAAACGAATATTTCCCCTAGCTTCTTCTTTAAATGTGAGACATGAAACACTGGGTGAATCTTTGATCCAGCTGGCAGTTTAAGATGGTATGCAACTTCCCCAGTCCTGGCCTGGACTCGGTATGGATCATAGTAATGAGTTGCCAGCTTCAAGTTCTTCCTTAGTGCCACGGACGTTTGCCTATAAGGTTGTAGCTTATGATAAACTAAGTCCCCAATCTCAAACACTCTCTCGGTCCTCCGCAGGTCTGCTTGTTGCTTGTATCGGTGCTGGGCTTCCTTGAAGTTTTCCCTCAACAGATTGATCATGGTCTTGCATTCATTGGTGAAGTTCTCCACATCCGGAGAAGAGGAGATGTAGGGAATGTCCAATGCCAACAACCGTGGTTCATAGCCATAAATTGCATAGAACAGAGTTGTCTTGAGTGAGGAGTGATAGTTCGTGTTGTACCAAAACTTGGCCAAGGGCATCCACTGTGCCTAGTGCTTGGGTTTGTTGAGTGCCATTGCGCGAAGATAATTCTCCAGACATTGATTTACCCTCTCGGTTTGCCCATCGAAATGCGAGTGATATGCGCTACTCATTTTTAACTCAATCCCAGCCAAGCGCATGAGTTCCTTCCAAAACAGGCTTTGGAAGGAACCGTCTCTATCAGAAATGATGTTCTTTAGCAACCCATGCAAACGGTACACTTTGTCAAGGAATGCTTGCGCTAAGCGGGTAGCGATGTATGGGTGTGTCAGCGGTATGAAATGCGCGTACTTCGTAAGCCTGTCAACAACCACTAGTACCACGTCTTTTCCCTGTGACTTTGGCAGCCCCTCAATAAAATCGAGGCTAATGCTCTCCCAAGCCTAATGCGGTATGGGCAACGATTGTAGCGGCCACAAATAGGCTACATGTTCTCCCTTGGTGCGCTAGCATGTGTCACAACTGCTCACCCACTCTTTAACAATGCGCTTGAGCTGCGGCCAAAAGAACATTCATTTAACACGCATAAGTGTGCCATGAACCCTGGAGTATCCCCGAGTGGGGAATCAATTAAGGCTTGTAGCACACGGCCCCTTAGTCCAGTTCCTTCCCCTACATATACTCTCCCTTTGTAGCGCAGGATGCCACCCTCATAAGAGTAGTGCCCATGCCCGGTAGGATCAATGATAAGCTGCGAAGCTGGGAGGCTTGTGCATCTTGCTCATAACTGTCCGCCACTTTGGCATCCTAAGGGGAACAGTTGTGGACATCCGCCCATAGGTTGCACACATCATATCCTCATCATGCCATGAGAGCGCATCTATGGCCCGGTTCGCTGCGCCTTTGCGGTACATGATGCTATAGCTCAGCCCCATGAGCTTGGACATGCCTTTAAGCTATAGCTAAGTAGTGACATGTTGTTCTAATAGGTGGCGCAAGCTTGCGTGGTCTGTTTTGAGGATGAAATGGTGATCCATCAGGTAGTGCCTCCACTTCTCCACGGCCATCAATACTGCCATGAGCTCTTTTTCATATACCGTGAGCCCTAAATGGTGCAGACTGAGTGCCTTGCTTTGGTAGGCCAAGGGCCTACCCTCTTGAGAAAACACTGCTCCAATGCCCACACCACAAGCATCTGTTTCGGGCACAAAAGGCTTTGTGAAGTTCGGTAAGGCTAGAACGGGGGCTGTCACCATGGCTTCCTTAAGTGCCTCAAATGCGTGTTGTGCTTCCTCATTCCATCTGAATCCCCCCTTCTTGAGGAGGGATGTCAATGGCTTGGTCACGGCTCCACAGCCTCTCACGAACTTGCAGTAATACCCGGTCAAGCCAAGGAAGCCACGGGGGCTTTTGACATTTTTGGGCACTGGCCAATTCTTCATTGTCTCTATTTTTCCCTTATTAGTAGTAAGGCCTTCCTTCAAGATCACGTGCCCCAAATATTCCACCCAATCCTAACCAATCGCGCACTTGCTGTGTTTGGCATAGAGCTGGTGCGCGCGCAGGATCTCCAGCACTGCGCTCAAGTGTGCAAGGTGGGCGTGTAAGTCTGGGCTGTAGATCAAGATGTCATCGAAGAATACGAGCACAAATTTGTGGAGATACGGCTCAAAGACTTCGTTCATGAGGTCCTGGAATGTAGCGAGGGCATTGGTGAGCCCGAAGGGCATTACACAGAACTCATAGTGTCCCTGGTCAGTCTGGAAATGTGCAGTCTTGTGGTTGTCCTCCTCCTGTACTCTGATCTGATGGTATCCAGCCCTAAGGTTAATTTTGGAGAACACTGCAGCTCCCCTTAGCTCATCAAGCAAGTCACCAATCATGGGTATAGGAAACTTATCCTTCACTGTGATGTTGTTGAGCTGACGGTAATCAACACAAAAAATGATATGTACCGTCCTTCTTCCTGACCAAAATAACCGAGGATGCAAAGGGACTCTAGCTTGGCTGGATTATAGAAGTGGCAATCATCTCCTTCACTTGCTTCTCGATTTCATTCTTTTGCCCATGCGGATAACGGTAGGGCCTAATACTCACCGGTCTTGCCTCCGGTAATGTAGGAATGCTATGATCATGGGAGCACGGAGGTGGAAGGGCCTTAGGAATGTCAAACACGTCAGGGTATTGGCGCAATATGTGCGCAATCTCCAAATGGACAGAGCATTCGGATCCTCCTTAGCCGTGGCCATAAAGAGATGGCCTATGACACAACCAGCCTTCCTCAAGAACTTAGTGAGGCCTTTCTCCGGAATGGATTGCAAGGAGGCTTGCTCAGCCGTTCCTTGCAAGTGCACTTCCTTCCCCTCCTTAGAACACGAGAATTTGAGATTGGTGAAGTTAATTGTCACCAGGCCGTAGCGTTGGAGCCAATAAACCCCAAGGACCATGTCACTACCGTGGAGCTCTAGCACTCTCAAGTCATCCGTAAGCGTAGTGCCCTGGACCTTCCACTTGACCTTGGAACACTTTTGATAACTGACAAGACTCTCACCGTTGGCCACTGTGACAGTCATGACCATTGTTGGCACTGTCTCGAACCGTAGCTCCTGCACCATGGTAGCGTCCAGGAAGCTGTTGATGCTCCCGCTGTCAACCAAGATGGTCACAGCCCGTTTCTTGATGAAACCTCTCAATCTCAAGGTATTGTGCGTGATCCGTCCGGATAATGCATTTTGTGATATCCCCATGGCACCGTGTTCCTCTTCGAGTGGCTCTTCTTCTACCACAATCTCCTCCTCCGAATCCTCCTCAACCTTCTCTAAGCCTTCCATGCTTTGCAGCTGTTTGGCCTTGCAAATATGCCATGGGAAGTACCTCTCATGGCACTTGTAACATTGTCCGGGTTCGCGCCTTAGCACGCCTGATCCGGTAGAGCCACTGGGCCCTGACTTAGCTCCCCCGGGCATGGAGACCGAGCCTTGGGACCCCGAGGGGCCCTGGAATGACATGGATGGCTCGGTCTTGGCACTTGATGCCGATCTGGCTCCCGAACTGAATGTGCTCACTGCTAGCTTGTTTCCATCCACTTCTGGAATCTCAGCAACAACAACCTCCTGAAATTTGGCTTGCTCAAATGCCAAACTCAGGTTAGCAGGACGGTTGACCTTGACAAAGGCTTGTATAGCAGGCTTGAGCCCGCTAATGAAGCTGGAAACAAAATTTGCTTTGCTCAACATTGGATGATAGATCAACATCCAACTCTTCAACTCCTTAAAATGCACCACATACTCCTCAACAACTTTGGTTTGCGTCATCTTACTAAATTCCTCCACAATGTCTTGAAGTGAACGATCACCAAACCTCTTACATAATTCGTCTATAAAGAACTGCCATGTCATTTGAGGGTGCTTCAATTTCAGCACGTGGTACCAAGCATCTCCAGAGTCATGAAGATAACTAGAAGCATACTCCACCCACTCATCCACCGGGACATGGTATCAACGAAAATACTTCAGGCATTTATAGATCCATGCTCTCAGATTATTACCGTCAAACTTCAGTAATTCGAGCTTCGGAATGTGATGATTTGTCCAAGTCCGGTTGCTTCCATTGTTCCGGCTGTTGTCCCCTTCCTCAAAGGTCCGGGTCTAGCCAAGGTTAAACCTTTGCTCCGGTGGCTGTGATGGAGGTGGCAAAACTCCATTTCCTCCCAATCGAAAATAATTTCCTGATCCTCCAGCATCACCATGAGTCACAGCCTCCAGTACAATCTCCGGCGCGGTCTCAGGCCTTTTCTCCTGACTTTTCAGCAACTGGTTGATGGATGCTATTAATGAATCCAATGAAGACCTCAATTCTCCATTCCTTCGAACTTGATTCTCCGAGGCAGCCTCCAATCTGTCCAGCCTCTTCTCAACAACCAAAATCCTCTCATGAGCCTCCGATGATTCCTCTGATGATGACATATTAGCAGCGGAACTAGTACTTCTAATAATGGCCAGCTTCTCCAATCGCAAGATAGCTCTGATACCACTTTGTCACGATTCTAAGATTCGTGACTAAGCTTCAATAGAATCTAAGATAAGAAAATTCAGAATTAAGTTGAGAGAGAGAAAAGGAAGAAATTTTGATGAGAACTTAGAGAGAATTGAGACGGAAAAATGAGAAGTATTTCATTAATTTTGCAATTGGATGATTATTACAATCTAGAGATCCTCTATTTATAAGCTACAATTAACAATTCAAACTTGAATTACAAACAATAACCGTATGATTTAAAAATAAGCGGGAAAAGGGAAATTGGCGGGAAAAGTGGTTGGAGGAGCGGGGTGTTGGAGCGTGCTGCTGATGATTCTAGAATGTTCCCGTGGCTTCTAGAGAGTGCTTGTTGCTTCTTGAGACTATTGGGTGGAAGATTGTCAAGTACCGGGTGAAGGTTGTCAAGTACCGAGTCTAAGACCCTATCGGGTCATGTCGTGACATGGGCTGCAGCAAGGATCGTGACACCAAACTCCATGTTTCAATCTCTTACTGACTGAAATCTGATGCAGCCCATATCTTGGCAAGATGTGTTACTTGGCGAGTTGATAAAGGACGCGGCTGGATAAAAACTTAAGGAGATTGACATCTATTAGGTTATTTAGTTATTAGACTAGGAGATAATTATTAGGTGTTTTAGATAATTATTAGTTGTTTTAAATAATTAAGAGTTATTTTTGTATTTATCTTTTAATTTTTAAGTCTTTTAGTTTAGATGAATTAGCTCATCTATTTAAGCAAGAGGAAGACTTATGATTTTAATTAGTTCAATTGTTTTATGGATATTTATCCTTTTTATGTGTTTTTCCTCTATTCTCGGAGTGTGAGAATTAGGGCAAACTATTTTCTCCTTTGTTTTTATTATTTTCGTAATAGAAATTTAAAAGAAGGCTGTTTAACATTCTGTTCCTAATAAATTCTCACTTTACGTGTTGCATCAAAATCAATATTCAAGACAAAGGCAAAAAAATTATCTTACATATATGTCATGATGTGTAATATTATTCATTTACTTGTGTTAAGAAATATTTATTTATTTGCTCAAAATTATCATAAATATTTATCTATTATTAATAGTATTTTTTTTTTATTCCTGTGGAAATTCATCAACATTTTTTTGGGTTGGAGTTTTTAACAATTGATGAGCTATTTTTTGTTACCGTTTAAGCAATATAACGGAACCAAATTATTGATTTATCAAAAAACTGGTTAACCATTCTTTTTGGTAATGTTTATTATTCAAAATTTTTGACTATTACAGTTACAATTAACCAGTTCAATTTACTTTTCAGTTTGGTTAACGAAATTATGAACATCTCTACTATTAACTATTGCTCGGGTTTCACGCAAGCATATATCTTGCCTTGAGCTTTTTATGATCTGTTGGGATCGCATTGAAAACGAAGCTGGTTTGGGATTAACATCCTTCTTCTCCACGTTCCCAACTTTTCACTAGTCTTGAGGCCCTCATCTATTTCAACAGTTTAGATAACTGCCTTGTGCCTGAATGAGTGCCCTTGTTTTGGTCCCGGCCAAGCAACTGCATCAAACTCGAGTATCTCATCGTTGGTAATGCGCCCCTCGAGTGCCTCCTGTTTTCGAATTATTTTCAACAATGTCTCGAGCATATACCTCTATAAATAATGTGTTAAAAAAACGTCTATAAATAAATTAGCGTTATTCCTATCTTATATTATATTTTCATGCTTGGGGTTATGTCCGGCCTTATGCTGTCTAGGTTTTTTAGAGGTATGTTGTTGTACTTTAGGAGTTGGCATGGTGGTAGACATCTAGGTATTTTGGGGTCTGTTTCTATGTTTTTCCCCGCTTTTGTGGGCTTTTTGGCGCTCTATTTCGATGGATGTGTCGGTTTTGTACTGAGAGTTATCTCTAATTACCGAAAAATTAATGGGTATTTACCAAAAATTTTGACTATTAGAAATAGTCATTAATGATTTCTAGAAAAAATATTTTTAAAATAATAAACACCATATTATGTGTCAGTTTTAGAAATATATATGACTTTAATTTTCAATTTGTCTGTAATAAAAAAACACGCAACACAAAAGAATATATGAAGAAAATGAATGAAGGTTGCAAATCTATCAGGTGTAAATGGGTGTTCGGGAAAAAAATTGAGGATCGATGGATTCTATCTTTGTAAGGTTGTGTCTTTGGGGTAGGCTTTATCGGGTTTGTATCGTTGGGGTAGCTCTTTTTCATTTAATCTGATTCTTGTTGTTCTATTCCCCTGTGCATTCTCGTACATTTTTCAGAGTTTTATCAATTATAAAAAAAAATAACTACAACAATAAGATAATTTACAAGCAAGAAAATGATATATTATATTATTCAAGTTATTAACCTTAGTGGATATACCAATATGCAGGCACCGGATCCCATTAGAACTCCGAAGTTAAGCATGTTTGGGTGAAAGTAGTACCAAGATGGGTGACCTCCTGGGAAGTCCTCGTGTTACACCCCTTACGTTAAGGGTTCTAGGAAACAGCCTCTTTTTAAGGTAGCACCCTGAAGGGGGAAGGCTGTATACATCCACTCCCCCAGACCCTGCTTAGACGGGAGCCCTTAGGACAATGGGAATGTTGCTTTGCTTTGCTTTTATTATTCAAGTTATTAATTATATTAAAATATGAAATATAGAAATTAACAAAGCAAAAAATTGCAAATAGATGTGCAACCAACACTTGATATAATAAACAAAAACTTAGTCAAGGGTTAGAAATAAACCTATATAAATAAATAAAATGCAATATTATAGTTGATTAAAAAATATATCTAATTTATATTACCTGATACATATTACAAGATATAACGAGCTTAAAAAAATTAATTAATTTATGTGAACCAATTTTTCCAAAAGTTTAAGCTGATAGGTAAAGATCTATAGATGATATTATATTCTAACATGCCACCTTATACAAATGCCCATTGGACTTAAAGCGTGGATATTGCACAGATTTATTTCATATCTTATACTTAGATTATGTTAATATGGAAGCTGGGATTGCTAGATTTGAACTCATGACCTCTTAGTCATCAAGGCTCTGATACCATATCATATAAAGAGACCAATAGTCTCAAAAGCTTAAGCTTATAGGTGAAAGTCAATAATTGATTTTATACTATAACAATTTAACAATACTTTCCTTTTTTTTTATAATTATGAGAAAGACATCCTTAGAGATAACAAAAGATATTCTTTCAAGGTGTAAGTGCTTCGAAAGAAAGAAAGGGCACACATGAAAAGGGAAGGGGGCAAAATGGTCGAAACCCCTCATATAGAAGCGCATCGGTTTAAAAAATAATTGGCTTTGACTATGATCGGCCATTGGAGACGCAGTCTAAGATGGCCACTGTGATAACCAAGGATTTCATTGAAGCCGTGGAGCGTAAGAGCTGGCCAATCTAGATCCAAGAAACTGGTGATAGTAGAGGAACACAATCTGCAAGGATCTTCCGTGCAGTGGTAGATGAAGACATCTGCAAGGATCTTCCGAAGCAGAACCTGCAAGAATTTCTAAAAGATGTGTCACTTAGGAGTAGCACGAGAAGATCGGTAAAGCCTACTCGTAAATAAAAAAAGAAGAGGCTGGCGAAGAAGGGTAAAAGGGTTATAGATGCTGATAAGCTTCTTGGTGCAAGACGTGTATGAGAGACCGGGAAAAAGCTTGGCCTGAGCTATGAGGGTGATGAATCCATTGCCATGACGAATTAGGATATTGGCCGATCTGGTTTCTTCAGCCGCAGTTTCAATACATTGGATATTTCCCTTTTTTACTAATCCATCCTGTCAAGTGGTGGTCATAGTCTCACAGTCCATGTTGGTTGTTTGCTTGTATTTCGTCATGTAATCCTATTTTCCAAATCAGTTATACATTTTTTTTCTTGTCTTTATTTTATTCCCCGTTTTGCTACCGGTTAAATCAGGTCTCGTTTGTTTAAGGTACTTGTTCTATTGCAACTTTATTACTAATTATCAAAAAACAGATGAATACATCTGGGCAACCGACAATTACGGGAACTAGGAAATGATCGTCAATTTTAATGATATCAATAATGCATGTCCAATCAGAAGAAGATTTAGTATCACTTTTTTATTATATTATTAAATATCCAAACACTAAAATAAGATATATTTAATTTAATATTTATTATAAGATAAGCTTATTTAGAGGATGACTGTATTTATTGCATTAATTGTGTATGGATCTTTTGGGACATATAGAGAGACAAACACACACAGTAATGCCAGATTCCCAAAGGCTAGGATAATGGGTGTCCATGATTGCGATGTAATTTTTAATCGTACAATTATATTAATATAAGTAATTTATTATAAATTTATTTATTAATTTAGTTTTATTCAACTTATGGTCGAACTATTAAGTTGTGAAAAAGTTTTAGTTGATTGCAAGGTTTGCGTTTGGTTGACAGAAAAGATATTTTTACATCTTTTTCACAGCTTAACTGAAAAGATAAAAAAATTATTTTATAACTGTTAGGTCCAACCCATATTTTATTATTTACTCATATTTTACTTTGTTTAGTCAAAATTGAAAAAGAAAACAAAAAGAGTATTTAAAAATATTAATTTTGAGATAAGGGAGAGATTTTTTATGATATTATTTATCTCAAAATTAATATTATTTTAATTTAGATAAAATTTAAATAAGATTAGGTTACCTAATCAGATTGTAATTAAGATTAGGTAACTTGATTATAAAAGGAGGTGAATTTTGATGATTAGTGTGTAGATGAAAGAGAGAGAGAGAGCGCTAAGGATTTGTGAGTTTTGGGTTTTGGGTTCGATTAGAGATTGTAATACCAAAATTCAATAGAGAGTTTGACACTTAATTGGATTGTGGTTTTTCCTTTTAGTTGAGAGAGGGTTTCTACGTTAAAATATGGGTTATTTATATTTTACTACCCTGACTTTTTTTGGTAATTATAAAAAAGACCTTGACATTTTGGAATTATTAAAAAGGACCCTGAGGTTTTATCATTTTAATAAAAAGGACTATTTCTGGCCATCTAACGTCATTTTGAAAGGTTTTTGGGCCATCTGGTTTATTTTGATTCAATCTGGATTTGTATGATAATTACTGTGAAGGTTTTTGGACCACTCAGAATCATGATTTCCCCCATTTTGAAAGGCAGGTCATTTACCCTTATTTGCCAGAGAGGGTCCTTTTTATTAATACGATAAAACCTCGGGGTACTTTTTAATAATTCCAAAACGTCTGGGTTCTTTTTATAATTACCAAAAAGTTCAGGGTAGTAAAATGTAAATAACCCTTAGAATATTGTGTGTTGATTTTCGCTGTTTTTGTTGTTTTTTGTTTCTATTGAGCTTGGATTGTGTGATTTTTTCAAAAATAACTAAGTAGAAAATTGATACAAAACTGGATCTTTTTCACATCTTATTTCATAAACATGTTATAAAAGACTATATTAACATTAAATCTTGATCAGAATAACTTACTTTTTTACTTTTTATCACCACCGGTACCTACCATGACCCCTTTTGTCTCATGTATTGCTACATTCACCACCCGTCGCTACCATGACTAATCATTATTATAATTCTTTACTACGTACTATTATGAGTTAATTTTTATTATTAATTCATTTTTTGTTATTATAATAAATAAAATCTTAATTATACTTGTAACCAAACAATTTATCATATAAAAAAGATCTTTTTGCACTATAAAATCAAATAGTTCAGTGTAAAAATATACATATTTTAAATGAATAAATCTTATTGAAAAAGATAAAGTGATATAAAATGAACCAAACGCACCGTAAAATTTAATATAAATTTTATTCTAAGTATATCAATTAGAGGAGGACTAAATTGACATAACTAAAAGTACTAGGATTAAATTAACACAATGGGAGAACTAGAGGGACTTTTGTAGTAAACAACCCTAAAAATAATTAAATTATAAAAATAGACAAAGTTCTTTTTATAATTTAATAATAACATATATTAAAAATTCAAATAAAATACGAAATCAAAGCAACATATCCAGTGCCCAAAGGGCTCCCGCCTAAGCAGGGTCTGGGAGGATGGATGTACGCAGCCTTTCCCCTTACGGTATTACCCCTGAAGAGAGGCTGTTTTCGAGTGCCCCTAACCTGGGACTGAGGACTTCCCAAGAGGTCACCCATCCTAATACTGCTCTCGGCCAAACACGCTTAACTTCGGAGTTTTAATGGGATCCGATGATGGCGTATTAGTACCCTCTTTGGTAATAAAATACAAAATTAATATAACTTGAAATCAAACCAATCACGTATGCGGCCCAGCTTATGTCATTGCCACAAGTGCAAACTGATAATTTTCCCTTTTTATGCAAGATCTTTAACAACCAAAGAGGGTACCAATACGCTGTCATCAAATCTTATTAGAATTTCGAAATTAAGTGTACTTGAGCAAGAGCAGTACCAGGATGGGTGACCTCTTGGAAAGTCCTCACCCTCAGGTTGGGGCACCCGGAAACAGCCTCTCTTTAGGGGTAATACCCTGAAGGGGGAAAGCTGCGTACATCCGTCCTCCAGACCCTGCTTAGGAGGGAGCCCTTGGGGCACTGGGTATATTAGTTTTATGCAAGATCTTTAACAAAAAAATATATTTATTTATTTAGTATTATTTATGCTTTTATGTATTTTATTATATTATATTTTATAAGCCGACCTAGTAGCCAGAGGTGTAAATGATAAGGCGTTTGATCCAAAATTAATTAAGGATAAATTTTTTTCAATAATTAACAACAGAACATAGCAGGCAATTCGAGCAAGCGAGCCCTAGGTCAACCCTTTCAAGAACGGGGAACCAAAAAAATAAAACCATACAAATAGGAAGACAAGCAAAAAATATGCTATGTATATAAAATTAAGGAATTTTTACTAAAAATTGCCTAAATTTTAAGTGTGGTTAAAAGTAAATAAATTTTCTAACTTTTTGAAATCACGTCTAAACTTTTTAAAATTTTTTAACATCATACCATAATGTTGAAGCCGTTAATATCTATTAGTATTTGCTAACATGGCATTTGAAAAAAAAATAATTTAAAAAAATTCAAAACTATAATATTTTAAACATCTTAAAATTTGTAAATATTTTTATATTTAATAAGATTATTTTTCTAAATGCCAGATTAGCAAAAACTAACGGTTATTAAAAGCGTTAACAGTAAGGCGTGACGTTGAAAATTTTTTAAATGTTTAGGTATGACTTTGAAAAATTAAAAAATTTAGGTGATTTTTGGAAACCACACCTAAATTCTATGTGATTTTTATTTAAAAACCGTAAAATTAATATAATTGATTTGTTTATGAAATAACACAATAAATTATAATTAGATAATAAAAAGTTGTATTATGTAAGTATTTCTTATAAGATAATAACATTAATATATGCATGTCTTATATTTGAATTCAGTATAGGTAGGTAGTATTACTCATTAAATAATTAGCGATCAATAATAGTAGTATGGAATTCGGATCATCCAAAAAAGTAAATAAAAGGGAAAGAAAAACTCATTGAGATAGCAAGTCCATTGATCGACATTGCCAAAATCCCTTCCCATACGCTCGGTGACTCTCAATCGCCAATGTCGACTTAATAAAATTGGCAATTCTAGGGTCGGGAAAAGGATCCGCCTACCCTAGATGAGAAGGTATTTATGTATGCTAATGACTGTGGGAAACACGGCCCTTTTAGATGTGACTGACCACCCTATTGCCTTTTTGTGCAAGTGCATGACCTCTAGCAACTTAAATTCTTGATGTACAGTCATGTCAGATGCGAATGATGACAAGTAACGTGCCATCGAGATGTAAAAAGCACATTTTAGGTGGGAGTTTGAGCTCAAAAACTTATGTATACGCAATGAAGGGCTTCACAGGTTTATTACAAAAACCAGTCAGGGGCTCAAATTGGGCCAATGTCTCGACTCTCGTGAATTCTCTCATAGTGGTTGAGTCACCAATTGTCATGTAGTCATCTAAACTAAGAAGGTCATGATCTATTTGTTCACCTCCAAGACTGTACGATAAAATCGACTCAAATTAAGGATCGATCATATACACCATATAACACTTTGTGTCAACGTCATTCCTAAAGTGCTTAGAGACATTCTAAAGCGTTCAATTTGACTTTGATATGTGGTGGCATCCATGTTAAGGTCAATGAAATCAAGCGACAAGATGAACTTGTCAACTTTGACAGGTACATCCTTCAAGATTTCTCAAGGAAATCTCTCTGACATATCAGCCAATTGCAATTTGACATTAGTTGGCTTGAGATTTCCCAGTAGCCGATTCTTAGATAATCGAGAATGAATAAGATTCACATGAGCTACCAAGTCAAGAAGAGCCCAATTGTTGCAATGCTCTTCAATGACACGAGGGACTGTAAAGGGCTTGGGGTGTCTCTATACTTGAGCAAGATACTCAACAAAAGACTTACCTTCTTAGTGAGCCAGACATTTCATGTATTCGTTCTTGTGCACGCTTCTTTTCTATGCATATGTTTTTTAGAAACTCAGTATACATGGACACATGTGAAATTACATTAATCAAAAAGAAGTTAATCTTAGCGACCTTGGATAATTCAATGAGATCATTCCTTCTAGAATCAATATTCTCCTTTCGTCCTACCAAAGACAAATGTTAAGGCATGATGGGTTCAATAGAAGAATCAAGTGGGCACTTCCGTGACTCCCTGCCTTTAACTGGGCGTGCCACTGCATCATCTTTCTCGGCCTTATTCTCACTATTGTAGGATGCTCCCTTAGAAGTGAACACAACTTTGGCACGGTTGCGATTTAATCTTGCCAGTGTCATAACTAATCGCCACTTTTGAGTTCGTGAGAGGTCAAGAGGGAAACCCTCAATCCTCTCTCCTATTCAACGCCTGTGTTAAGTGGCCCAGTTGGTTTCCAAACTTATTAATAGACTATATATGTGATTAGACCATTTGGGGTTTTTTCCTCTCCATGAGTAGTGAGCATTTGTTTCTCTAAGAATGGAATCCCGATGGCTAGGGGCAAGGGGCAACATGCATGTTAAAGGGCCGAGGTTCAAAATCATTACCTCCGCCCTCCCTTGAATAGAGGAGTGAATGCATTACATACAAAACTTGGCATTAGTTGTCTTCTAGTTTGAAATTTATTCTCTTATTCTCATTGCTTCCACAGGATGTTTCGAGATAGGCTCTTTAAGGCTTAGTTAGGCTCGCCAGCCTCAAGTTTAAGCTCTATAAGACTCTACTCAGTTCACGAAGTTATGAAGCCAACTCGACTCTACTCAGACTTAAAACAAACCGAGTCTTTTAAGCACTGTAACGGACTGGCTCACGAGGGTTCCGAGCTAGCTAAGCTCATTACCTCATGCTTCATAAATCTCATTATGAAAGTGATAAACCCTTGACTCCTTCAAGAGTCACAAACCAAGTAAATTTTACAAGTTGAAGAGCTCAAGAAAATGATGAACTCTTGGCTCTTATCTTGAGGCTCCTTGGCCCCAAAAGTACTAAAAACCTGAATTTTTTCTTAAAAAAATAGCTTTTGGGGTAGAAAATTATATTTTATATGCATAAAAGTTTACTCGGATCTCGTTTATTCGAGGTGCCTGTTTTGTATTACTACTTTGTATCAAGGAACCAACTCTCCCAAAAGTTTAAGCTGATGGGTGAAGGCTCGGAAAGTTTTATACTCTAACATGTCCCCTCACATGAATGCCATTTGGGCTTGAAACGTGGATATTGCACAAGCCTACCTCATATCATATACTTAACTCCAGTCTTAGTCCCGATTCACTGGATCTTTTCCCTATTCCCGGTCCATATTGTGCAGTGGTAGTCGTAGTTTCTTAGTCTTTTTTGGTTGTCTTGTCTATGTTTTTCTTGAAATCCTGTTTAGATTTTTTTTTCTTGCCTTTGTCTTGTCCCCCGTTTTGCTACGGGTGAATTCAGGTCTCGTTTGCACGAGACGCCTGTTGTACTGCAACTTTATCTCTAATTATCGAAAAAAAATCTTATGCTTAAATTGTTTTAACAAGGCTCGGAGACCATATCATTGAACTAACTCTCCCAAAAGCTTAAGCTAATAGCTGAAGGCCGGAAATAGTTTTATACTCTGACATTTTGTCGCTAATTATCAAAAAAATTATATTTTATAGGTATTTCAATTTAGTCTATGTATCTTTAGTTTCATTAATTTTGTTCCTATGCAATTCAAATTGCAGCCACATATTCTTCAGATGAAACTCAACTTGATTTTATTTTTTTCTTATTTCAACAAGCTTTTGTTTCCGATAATTAGCGACTTATTCGCAGTACAAATTAGGCGCTCGAGCAAGCGAACCCTTAGAAAACCCGTTAGAGTTTTCTTATTACAACAAGTTAATCCTTATTTTTTGAATTATGGCTTCTTTTCGACCTATATTTGATACAACAACAAAAACTGGCCCAGTGCCACAAGGGCTCCCGCACAAGCAGGGTCTGGGAGGGGTTTGATGTACGCAGCCTTACCCCTTCAGGATAATACCCTAACGAGAGGCTGTTTCCAAGGGTGATAATTTAGTCTATGTATCTTTAGTTTTAGACCTATACTTGATACAGCAAACATATTTGAACATAATATCCATTAAAATTTTTCATATACTTAACATTAACTTTACGGTATGATTACATTTCTGCCATTTATATATATAGTCAAACTGGCAGAATTAAAAATACAGATAATTAGAGACTGAATTGACGTAATAGATAAAATAAAAAGATATATGACATAAATAAACTCATCAATAAGATGACTTTCCTTTTTTTGTTATTTTTAATGTTTTCGCTCTGTATTGCGGCTCAGTTAAGGTGATAAAGGTGACTTTGGCTCCGTTCGGTAAAGAGGAAATTATTTTTTTTCTGAAAAATATTTTATTGTGGAAAAGATTTTTTAAGGAAAATTAAATTCTGATATAGGTGTTTTGTCGTTTGTTTTAATGAAAAACTTGTTTCCACCCTATGATATTTCTTTGTTGATTTTAAAAGCAAACATCTTCTACTAATCATCTTATACCTTATTATAGCTAATGTAAACTCGATTTGATCCAAACTCGAACCGATAAATAACTCGAAGCTTTGGAATGATGACTTTCCTTATTTTACAAGGGAAGTCATATTCCAACCTTTGAAGGAAAAGGTTTCGAGTTCGTTTCCCCTCTTAAACCTCTCCCTGAGGAATCATTGACTTAACCAGCTCCTGTAGCATGTGGGTCGCCGCATGGACTAGGGTTTAATGTGCAACCAGGTTCCTCATTAGCAAAAAAAGAAAAAATCATTTGCCCTCGGAAGCTTTTTTTCATCAAAATATACGTGCCAAACAACAGAAAAAAGGAAAATCAATTCCCATAATTTTATTTTTCTCATAAACAAACAAAGCCTTTTTTCCGATAATTAGCAACACGGTCGCATCACAAAATAGTAACTCATATAAACGGCCAGTGGGGATCAAGGAGCAAATACACAGAAATCAAGACAAAATAGGAAAATAGGGTATGAATTACTAAACACAAAAGCAGATAGGCAGGAAAGAATCCAATAAACACTACATGTATACAACACCACAGCTGGGACGGGCTATGAATAGAAGAAATGACCAGCCGTATCAAAACAAAGCCTTAATCTTAGCTATCTTCTCACATAGTAGATGAGCTTCACATTAATCAACCAATTTGTTTTATCTTGTCCTCCCTAGTAGTGTTTGAGACTCTTAGTGTTCGCCTATTTTTGCTTGTTTTCCTATTTATTCTGTTTTCTGTTGTTTTAATCCCTGTCCTTGCACGGGTTGATTCAAGGCTCGTTTGTTCGAGTTGTCTGTTATGTATCACGATTCTGTCGCTAATTATCGGAAAAAAACAACCAATTAATTAATATTTTGCCATGTCAAACATAATTTCTTAATAAAGTATGATGTTCACTTCAAGCAACCAATTTATTATAAGTTTTCTCATGTCATACTTATTTGTTTAATAGGGTATGATGCAAGTTAATGAAACTCAACTGATGACAATTAGCAAGTGGTTAGTTTTTCAAACTTGCTTGCATATTGAGCTTAATTTTTTAGGTTAAAAAGGGACAACTATCGTGTTTTGTTTAAGATTATACAGCTTATCGCATCATGCTAACAATTTTCTTAGCATGATGCCAATACGGTCAAGCTTTTTGCAAGGTTTGAGTAGAGCTTTATTTTAACCAGTTTCTCCAGCTTTGTCACGGTTCACCATCCTAACCTACACCGAGCCCGTCTACTATCTGTTTGTTGTTTTCTTGTGTTTCTTTTTCCGAGTTTATTTGGGTTTTCTTATGGCTCGCTTGTTTGAGTCATCTGTTATGTATTGCGACTTTGTCGCTAATTATTAAGAAAAATCATGCTAACAATGTTTTATCGGTCTTGATGAGTACTGCAAGAACACCCTGTATAAGTACTTGTTGGGATATTATTTACATCAAAATTAGAAACTTATATGATTTAGTTGAGATTTGAGTAAAATATGTTTTGGTAAGATTTGATTTTGGTTGGGATATGACTTGTATGAGATTAAGTTATCTAATCTGATTGTGATTCAGATTACGTAACTTGATTGAAAAAGAGCCCAAGGATTCATGCTAACAGTTTGATATTTATAAGTTAAAACACAAGAAAAAAATGTATAGTTGAAAAGGTTTTCTAAAAACCATATAAATTTTAGGAACGATTTCAAAAAACCACCTAAGTTTTTTAACTTTTCAATGTCACACATAAACTTTTCAAAATTTGTCAATCTCACATTTTAATGTAAAGCTGTTAACACTCTTAATTTTTGCTCACTTGGCACTTTAAAAAAATATTTTTTTAAATATATAAATTATTTTTCTAAAGATTTTAAAAATTTTAGATATTTAAAATATTTTTTAAATATTTAGTCTATTTTAAATGCAAATTCAAATTCTTTTAAATTATTTTCTCTTTTTTTTTTTTTAAAATGCTCTGTCACCAAAGTTAACGGCTATTGACAGCGTTACATAAAGGGGTGATATTGAAAAATTTTTAAATATTACGGGGTGACACTAACAAAATTAAAAAATATAGGTCGCTTTCAAAAACTGCATCCAAACATTAGATGCTTTTCAATAAAAAGCCTAATCGAAAATATAAATTATATGATTACTAAGACACCAAATAAGATACAAGCCATAGAGACGGGCGATGGTGTTGTAGATGTAGATAAACTACCTGCTGTGAAGCCTGAGTGAAAAGTCGGAAAAAAACTTGGTTTGATATATGATGGTGATGATTCAGATATGTTTGAGCATTTTGCACTGGTGTACTAGGGCTATAGCTGGACCTAACCTCTGCCAATCTCTCCCCAACATTGATACGGTTTGACGTCTTTCCTACACTGAGTATCCAGTGGTGATGCAGTTGTATAGTGCATGTTTAATTCTTTTTGTTGATTGCTTTATTTTTGCCTGTAATCCTGTTTTATTGGCGTTTTGTTAATTTTTTGTTTCTTACTCTTGCTTTTATACGGGTTCATTAAGGCCTCATTTGTACAAGTGGCCTATTTTGTACTACGACTTTGTTGTTAATTATCGAGAAAGAAAAACCATAAAGATGTTGGGATGCAAAATTAGGTATGGAAGGGTAATTGGCTGGTACAATGTGGGTATATATGGGGCAGGCACAAGCCTATACTCATATTCGTCTCATACATGCGACAGGTATTGCTACATGTACCCGACCTATACCACTATCGACATCACTTATACCCAGATTTGCCCTGTTTGTGGCAGGTACCTCGCTCCATTGCCATCCCTCGTATGGGACATATAATCATTAGTCGTCCAATATCGGCAAGTAATGGGATAAGATGGGTATAGATTTTTACTAAATGGGGCGAGTATGAATATTTATTTCAAACCTATGATAAAGTACAGGTAATAGGTACGAAACTTTTAGGCTAGCTTAGGTATGAGGAAGCAACCCCAACCCCAACCCCCTCCATAGTTGCCCCGCTAGGGGTGTAAATGAGCTGAGTCGAGCTGAGCACCCCCTTGTTTGAACTTGAGCTTATCGAGTATGAGTTCAAGTCGAGCTCTTATCCTGCTTTCCAGCCCTCATTCGAGCTCGGTTCAATAATATTTTTATGTGCTCGATACTCAGCTCAACTCGGCTCATTAAGCTTATCGAACCAAGTCAAGTTCTTTATTGAGCCAAATCAGGCTCATTATATGAAGCTTAAATCTAAGCAGTGCTTGCTACCAAGTTGAGCTTTTTAAGTAACTAATCGAGTCATTATCAAACCATTTTTTAAACCAATACCAACTACTAACGAGCTTTTATCAAGATCTTATCAAACCCATTAACGAGCTTTTATTGAGCCCTTATCTAACTTTTCGCGAAGGTTAAAGAGTTGAGCACCTCTTATTTAAATTCAATTCTTTAAGGCCTTATAATGAAAATGAATGAGCCCAACGTTCGCTTTGTTTACAGCCTAAGCCCTGGCCCACTGCCATCATAGGTCCTGGACTAATTTGCCCTTAACCTTCTACTTGGTAACGGGATTTTCTTACCCTTGTTTCCCAAAATTTTTTAAGATTGATAGAGGGTAATACGGGGTAAAAACTTAGCCCTACATCATTCTTTTTTACCCCCGTTTACCCCTTTTTTTTACCCTTAATTGTCTTGTCTGGCAACAGGATAAAAGAGAGTAAAGAGGAGGAGAGTAGAGAGCGGAAAAAAGAGGGGGATAAAGTAATATCCTACTCTTGTTTAGATATGTCAAATTAAAAAAAATAAAGGTAAATAAGAGTAAATGAGTTACCCTTATTTGACACTTGGGTAAATAGTTAATTATAAAGAAAGTTATAATTAAAATAAGAGCAAAATTATTCAAAATCTTTTAAAATTTTAGCCTACCCTCTTTTATTACCAAATCGGGGGTTAAAAAAATAGGGGTAAAGTAGGGTAAATAAAGGTAATAGGGGGTAAGTTTTTACCCTTTATTACCCTCTATTATCTTTAAAAAAATTTGTCAAACAAGGTTAAGAATTTACCCTTCATTATCCTTACCCTCATTTACCCCTATTTATCCCGTTGCCAAACAGGAGGTTAGGGGATAAAGAGAAAAAAGGAGCATAACCAGTGCTTCAAGGGCTCCCGCCTACGTCGAATCGGGAGGGGCGAACGTACGCAGCCTTCCTCCTTCAGGGTGTTAACCTGAGGAGGTGTTGTTTCCCGGTGCCCCCAACCTTAGGGTGAGGACTTCCCAGGAGGTCACCCATTCTGATACTATTTTCGCCCAAGCACGCTTAACTTCGGAGTTGTAATGAGATTTGCGTAGGGGATAAAGGGAGATAGGGTAAATTTTTAAAAAATTTTGAATAATTTTATTTTTATTTTAATTATAACTCTCTTTATCCTTACTCTGTATCTAATTGTCAAATAAAAATAATTAATTTATTTATCTCTTTTTATATTTATCTCTTTTAATTTAATATATTCAAATAAGGATAGAAACTGATCTTACTCTGTACTTTTTCACCTTGGTGCCAAACAAGGCATAAAAGAACCACAACTTGACCGCCTCTTCATCTTTTGCTCTCCAGCTCCGCAAACCCTATCAATGGCGTCCGAGTCCCCCTCAGCCGTTCGTAAAGGTCAAATTTTTATGCTTTATTTCTTCGATTACATATGAAATTGTTTACTAATTGCAATCAATTGTTCTTATTTCTATGCTCTCTTATTGCAGTTGTGATTCATCTTAGAGCTACTGGTGACGCTCCGATTCTCAAGCAGCAAAAATTTAAGGTACCTCGCTCACTTTTTTTCTCCGTTTTTTGTTTAATTGCTGAACGGAAACGTGAAATTGGTTTGAATATGTCAACATTGAAAAATAATTCGGAATTCACCAAAACAAGATAGAGAAAACTAGGGTTTGTATTCGAATTTTAATTGGATGATCCAAAATAACTGGCCATAGGATTATGTATAAGGAAACTAAACAAAATTCTAAAAATGCAAAATCATGAAAAACTTGACACTGTACCACTAGCAAAACGTAAAAGTGGCCCAAAACATGTTTAGAGGCTAAATTCAACAAAATATATGGGGCCAGCGGCAAAGCGGCTGGGGTTGCATACTTCGGTTTGAGAGCTTCAATTTGATATGTAATTTGGCCCGTAAAACTTACAAATCAAAAGCTAATACCTGTTTAAAATTGCAAGTGCTAATTGGTGTGATGTAGAAGGGAAATATAAAACTCGAATCCATCACGTCAAATTCGAAGAAAACTCGGAATCCACTGAAGGGAAGAGAAAACTAGGGTTTGTATTTCTGAAAATTGGAGCATGAGGATTACAACCAGCTATATCAACTATTTATAGGAAAAGCAAAGGAAAACCTAAAATGTAAAATTATGAAAATATCTTAAGATACGAAAGGAACTCTTTTGCTACTCGTCCTACATCACAGTGCTTTCGGTCCACCTTTATGATTTTTGACAGTCCAGTTGCTCCATAAGCTCTTCAGCTACTTATCCTACATCGACTCCATATGAGTTTTCGCTTTGAATCTCTGATGAATCCTTTACAAAAGTTCACGGAATTTGTTATCAATACATCTTCTTGTTCCAATAACCTGATAGTATTAAGTAAGAATTAGTCAATTATCTTGATCATTCTTTGAATCCGCTTGCAATTGTTTGTTTATGTTATCATGTTTGAATTGGAAGGCCTTCTTTGGTTTCAAGCAATAGTTAGGAGGTGTCTTGGTAACTATCCTTTAAATTAAAAGGGCACTAGAATGCTTGAGAATCACTTAGTAGGAAAAAGAAAACAAGTGCAAGAGTCAATAAGAAAATGAACTTATGTTATTTAGATCATTTGTGACAATGCTTGATAGGTAAAGCAAAGAGGACGTGAACATTTGAATAAATGCACCATTAGAGTTAGGGATTAAGGAGGAAAGAGATTTGGAGAATGGTGGCCAGCCTTGGGAGCAACGTTATAAGGAATAAACTGGGCATGGCCCCAGTCGACGATAAGTTGAGGGAGAAACGTTTATATTGGTTTGTGCATATTAGAAAGAGACCGACCACTGCCCTAGTCAGAAGATGCAAACAACTCCATATTACAAACGGGAAGAGAGGGAGAGGCCGGCCAAAGAAGAGTTGGATGGAGACGATTCAATAAGACTTCAACCACCTCAACCTAAATGAGGAGATGACCTTAGATAGAGTTGAGTGAAGGGTAAGCATAGGTGTGGCCGATATAACGGTTTAGAATAGCAGAGCACATTCAAGCTAGTACTAGTGCCCCTAGGCTTATATGTATGCCTGCTTGATTGTATGCAACTTTGGCCGTGTGTTGGTGCATTTTGTTTTATCGCTCTATCGTGTTATTACCTATTACTATTGTATGCTTTCTATAGGCTTGCTCTATGTCATGTTCTTATGCTCCTACGCTTAGATGCTTGTATGCTTTTATGCTTGTATACTTGTATGCTTTTATTTTTCTCAGGTCGGGGGTCCTTGAACACAGCCTTGCTTTAGGGTAGCACCCTGAAGGGGTAAGGCTGCGTACATCCCACCCCTCCCAGACCCTGCATATATGGGAGCCCTGAGGCACTGAGTTAGTTGTTATTGTTGTTGTTGTTGTGGTGGCCAGCCTTGGGTGTTAGGTTTGGCCTCATGTTTTGTGTTTACATCGACTTAACTAGTACATATACATGTATACATAGGCCTAAGGAGTACTTATACGTGTATTACATAGAAGATGTGAGATATATACCTGATATGCGTGTGTAGATTTTTGAATGTAGGCGGACAGATGTTCCGGATGCCTAGCCATTGTTTCTGATGAACGCAAGCCAAAGGCAAGGGTCTGAGATCAAGCTAAATAAACAGTGGTAGAGAGAAACATTTAGAGAATCATGGAACCTATGTTCATCTGTTTCCAACTTAAATTTGTTAGGTTATAAGGCTCCATCTTATTTATCATATTACACTATAAGGTTCAACTATTGACACTACTATGGTGAATTCTGCCATTAGTGTATTGATCTGACTTTTCCTTTTCTTTTGTCTTTTTAAGTCTTTAAAGTGTGTTCGAGTTATTTATGCATGAATTAGATGAATTATACTTACGTTCATCCAATAAGCATTTAGCAATTTAAATAGTTATTGTATGTAGTAGTTTGAGTAGTTGTTGAAGTACGAGTGTTCGGTAAAAGATAGCAATAGCAGGTACTGTTTGATTAGCCAAAATGCTATTGATAATCAAAAAGTTAATGCCATTACCCAAACCATAAAAAATTTTGAAGAGAAAAATTGTATTAGTTAAAAATCTTTTTTAAGGCGAATCTTTTTTTGGAAGGAAACAGTCTTCCCTCCAATCAGACGGAGCCTTGAACTTCTCTTGTTTTATATATATTTTTTTTTTTTTTGAACAAGCTTGTTTTGTTTTATATTCAGTGTCATTGATTCCGGTTGTTTTCTGCAGGTAGCTGGAATCGACAAGTTTGCTAGTGTAATTGACTTTCTGCGACGACAACTTCATAGGGAGACTTTGGTAGGTAGCACTTCTGGAATTATCTTGGGTTGATACAATTATGATAAATGACTAATTATCATTTCTAACTGATAATTATTCTGCAGTTTGTGTACGTAAATAGTGCCTTTTCTCCTAACCCAGATGAACTGGTAATCGATCTCTACAATGTAAGTTGTCAATGCTTCCTGGGAAAGGTGATCGAATTTGTGATTCTTATAGTACTTTAAGATTTATCATTTCTCTTATCTTCTTTCTCTGTGTACGCTATAAGATTATTTCCTTTATTGTTTCATTTCTTAACATGTGATTCCTGCGAAGTTGTTGAGTGTGAAACAATAGCGACGCATCATGCTAAACTAGAAAAGCATTCTCATGTTGGTCGGGGCCTGTTTAGAAACAGAAAGCAATTTTCATTTTCATTTTCATTTTTGATTTTCAGTTTCCTCTTTCATTCCCCATTTGGAAAACATGTTTAGCAGTGCAAAATCATTAACAATTTTTCAATATAAGAACTGAAAAATGTGTACAAATGATCTCAGTTTTCTAATTTCTAAAAATGGAACAATATAGGAACCGATAATAACCGTGAATCTGGAACCCAATAATCTGGTTTAAACACATGGGAACAAGAGGAAGAAGGGTGGAGTACAGAAAGAGAAAGAGAAGTGTCGTGTTGACAACAAGAAAAGAAATGCACACACGAAACGTGTCAGAAACAAGAAGGAAAATTATAGAAAACGGTTTGTTCCAAATTTTCCAAAAGAATATGAAAAACTAGAAAACTATTTTCTGACTTCTACAGTTGAAAAATTCGGTATTTTTAAACAGCCCCTTCGTGTGCACATTATATGTTACAAGTAAGCAATGTGTTGTTGAAACGATTTATTATGTGTCTCTATTTACGCTGTATTTATTTTTTGAGGGAAGTCTTTTTTCATCTTATTTCCATCATTTTCTTACACAACAATGGTGATCCAAAAAGAAAATATTTTTCTTCGCAAAGGTGGAGCTTCCTTTCCTCTCTAGGAGAAGGGAACATTTTCCTTTGTGAAAAGGAAACTCTTATAAACCCTAATTTCTCATAACCTTAAAACTTGGCCAAACACAAATCCGTGGAAATTTATATAGTAAAGTTATTTCCTTAGCAGACAAAAAAGAGAATTTTAAGAAAAACATTTTTTTTTATTGAAAATATTTAAAAAATTGAAACATTACAAAGATTTTCTTTGTTCTCTGTTTCAGAGCCTTTAGTTCATCTATTTGGAGTATTTTCTGAATCAGTTGGTGTAGAATTTGTTCCTTTTTTGACCTGTTTTTGTTCTGTAAAGGCTCATTTGTCCCGAAACGGAGAACAAGAAATTAAACACAAAACTCATTTTTAAAACCCTTTTTAGTTATTATTTAAAAAAAAAAAAAAAATCTGAAAGTAGAAAAATGATCCCAAACAGACCCTAAGCGCTTAACTTGCATTTTAACTTAACTATTGCCGCCTTGTGTTGCAGAACTTTGGAATAGATGGTAAACTTGTGGTGAATTATGCTTGTTCCATGGCATGGGGATGATTTTGTTGCTACGAAATCGGATTAGTATACAAGTAAGGCTTCTGTCTTCTGATTTGTGGCTGTTTTGTGGCTCGCTTTGTTATTTGGCCCGTTGGGATTACCCGATTTACACTTGTTAATTTTAGTTTAATGCCTGCCTCCACAACAACAAATTCAATTACCTCAAGGCTCACGCTGAAGCAAGCCGGAAGGGGGGGGACCTCTTTAGGGTGCTACCTTAAAGAAAGGTTATTTCCAAAGGACCCCCCAACCTTAAAAAGCAAAAACGAAACATAAAGCATGCAAGCAACAATAAGGCGGCAGCAGTAGCAAACATGTAAGTCTAGGAAAGCTATAAACAACTTGTTGCCTGCCTTTCTGGGCATAAATATTTGCCAGGATGATAAGATAATTGCGCTTCATAAATATTTGCTTAAGATATTTACTTTATTGGAAGTCAAATTTAATTCTTGATCCCCGACTTTGCCCTCATAGTTAGTTCCGCTTTGCACTTTAGTTCTAAGGTACCTATGTCAAAACCACATACTTGATCACTAGTTGTGACACTTGGACACTTCAAAATGTAATATAGACATTGAGAATTCTTAGAAAATAAGACGAGTCTGACGTATAGACATATACCAGCACCCGACTCATACTTGCGTCTGAGCATAGTTCGCCGGGTAGCCTTGTTCACCTTGTTCCAACTTTCAGCTTGTTTGGCCAAGCTTCTTTTCTTCGACCAAAAAAAAAAAGGGTCCATCTTAGGTAAAAGCACTGTTTCTATAGCCTAAAAAGAAACGTATTTTTGAATAGAACCAATAGTTGTTTTTCTATGTTTAAGCCGGAAGGTAAATAGTGTTTCTCCACTAAAGTAAAAGTAGAAGTAAAAACTAAAAATTTTACAACACTGCTTCTACCAATTAAAAAAAAAAAAAAAAAAATTCAGAACGGAACAGTTTCTTCACACTTGGCTGAATAGGCCCATGTGTCGACATGTCTCCCAGA
Source organism: Simmondsia chinensis (assembly GCA_018398585.1). Lineage (NCBI taxonomy): Eukaryota > Viridiplantae > Streptophyta > Magnoliopsida > Caryophyllales > Simmondsiaceae > Simmondsia > Simmondsia chinensis. Next base: position 847,853 of record JAGTTD010000021.1, read on the forward strand.
TCCGCACGACTAATGGAATCTCTCTCCGATTTTGCAGATTCATATTCATAGTAATAGTCGTCGGCCGTACGTTTTGACACCATGATTCTATCTCGGTGCTTGTTATTCGGAAAGTGGTTGTTATTCGACCAAGGAGGAAAAGAAGAAAAAGACCTCGTAATATTCCGTAACAAAAATAATAGGGATCAAGCTATTAAGTAAATGAAAGAGCGACCAATTAACCATCGAACACGGAATTTGTTTCTTCCATTGATTTCTTCCAGCAGTGTGCTAGGGTTTCTTTACACGAGAAATCTTGATACATGCCATTGAGGCACGAATCCGATGTCTGACTTATCGTTGTAACTTAAGAAATGACAAATCAAACCCAATTCAGCTATCAGCAACGTGAACTTCACATGACCGAGGGGGAAAGAGAAGTTCTACGTCGCAACTTAGTCACAGTGGAAAGCAGAATTATTCCGCAACCCCCGGAGTCAAAATGGATTACTTGTAAAGATTCCCTTGTGTATCCTATTCAACAACAACAACAATAGATCTAGTGCCTTAAGGGCTCCCACATAAGCGGGGTCTGGGAGGGTTATATGTACGCAGCTTTATCCCTTCAGGGTGTAACCCTATTGAGAGGTTGTTTCTAGGACCCCCAGCCTTATAGAGTTGGCAACACGAGGACTTTCTAAGAGGTCACCCATCCTGGTTCTACTGTCGTCCAAGCACGCTTAACTTTGAAGTTCTAATGGAATCTGGTTGCATTAGTACCTGATAAATGAACCCTCTTGTGTATCCTTTTCACAATGATATAAATAGGCATAAGATTGTAATGACCAAAGGCTCAATGGAAACTATTGACTTCTTTTCTATATCAATCTTTCGATTTGATAAAACATCCTCAAACCCCCTTTTAACTACGTGTGATAAATGTGTCGTGTCGTGTCATGTCGTATTTCTGTTTGTATTATGCAAGAAGTCTTAGAAATATAGTTAACCTAAACCCAATCTGTTTATTAAACATCTTAGGAATTCTCAAATCCTAACCCAACTCAATTATTAAATGTTAATTTTTTAACTTACAAACATGTTAATAATACACTTTATTGTTGATAGTAGTAATAAATACATGACATATTTAAAATTATTAAAATGAACTATCAATTACTATTACTAAATATAATTTAAATTATCTTATATGGGATAGTTTACCAAAAATATATATATAATAACAGTAGTACGCCGCTCAAAATACATAACTAAATAAAAGGGTCAAGCGTGCTGAAAAGGAGTTAAACAGGTCAAGACCAAATTCAACCCAGTTACCGAAACATGTTAAACGGGTCAACACAAATTCAACCTACGTTCAAAATCCCCAACCCAAACATTCTATCTTCTTGTCATGTTATTATGCTGTATTCGATTTTACTTGCCCTGCTTTTTTTAACCCTTTTTCCAAACACGTCCTTTTTTTTTTTTTTTAAAACATTGGTAAGGTCTTTTACGGGAGAAGAAATCCCCTTAAATTTCACAAAAATAGGGAGCTGCTTTACCCAATTGCGGATTTAAACTCGAGTGATGCATATGGCCGTCAGTATTCTCTACCACTAGACTATGGCTATGTTTGGCTTTAGCTGTTAGCTTTTTTATCTATTAGCTGATGGGTAATGTATTTGGTAAATTAAGATGAAAACGAGGGGTAAAATAATAAATCAAATTTAATTACATAGTATTTAAAAAGCTAAAAACTAAATAAAAAACTGCTTTTTTAAAAGCTAAATGCTATAAAAAATGCTAATAATAAAATTTTTATCAAACAGCACTGCTAACTATTTAACTAATCAAAACAATAAATATTACGGTTATTTATATTTTATTACCTTGACCTTTTTGGTAATTATAAAAAGAACAATGACGTTTTGGAATTATTAAAAAGGACCCCAAGGTTTTATCCTATTAATAAAAAAGTCCATCTCCGGTAAATAAGGGTAAATGACTTGCCTTTCAAAACCGGAAAAAATTATGATTCTGAGTGGCTCAAAAAATTTCATGGTAATTATCATGCAAATCTAGATCAAATCGAAATAAATCAGATGGCCCAAAAACCTTTCAGAATGACGTCAGATGGCCGGAGAGGGTCCTTTTTATTAAAACGATAAAACCTCGAGGTCCTTTTTAATAATTTTAAAATATTAAAGTCCTTTTTATAATTATAAAAAAAATTAAGGTTGTAAAATATAAATAATCCTAAATATTATAAAAAAAAAACGTTTTAACAAGCTGCCCGCCAAGCATGGTCTGTGTTTCCAAGTGACAGCGGTTCAGTGTTCATAACCGGTGAGAGTCGGTTCCTTGTAGGGATGGTAATAGCGGGTTTTACCAGCCCCGTTTGGGGCGGGTACAGATATAAGTGGGGCGGGTAGTCGGTACGGGTTCGGTGTACCCGCCCCGTACCCGTCACGGGTATGGGGCGGGTACGGTATAGTTTTGTACCCGCCCCGCTCCGCTCCACCTCATATACGCCATATCCGCTTTATTTTGTACATAATTAACCTTCAAATTAAAAAAAAAATACGTGTTTAAATTCAATAACCCAAATTGTTTAATGTTATAAAAAAATATAATTAATTTTTAAAAGTAGTATTAAATAACTAATATAATCCGGTATAGATAATCGTTTTCTACGCACATTAGAGAGGGTAAAGGGCGGGTAATGCATACCTGTTGGATACCCGCGGTAATGGGGCGGGTACGGGTATCAGTTTGTACCCGTCGGGGCGGGTACATGTATCCACTTCATACTCTTGGCGGGTAATGGGGCGGGTACGGATATAGGATTTGGGTGGAGGATACGGGTATGGAGGAGACACCCCCCGTACCCGCCCCGCCCCGCCCCGCCCCATTGTCATCCCTAATTCCCCGTTTGACCATTCTCTTCATACATAACCGACACGTGTCCATATTAATAAACCCAAAGCAACGTCGAAGATAAAAGAAAATAGCAATCACAAAACAAGATCAAGAAAAAGAAAAGCCCTTTTCTTTGGATTGGAGTAAGGGATAGCGATATATTTCCGAATAATTTAGCATATTCCATTCATAATCCTTCGATTTGAAGTTATTTACACTCAATTCGGAGCTTCAGGTTTGCTTTTATTCTCTCTTTCTATCAATTTTCTCATTTTGATGTTTCAATTTCATTTTGACGTCTTGATTAGGGTTAGGGTTTGATGTTTCGGAGAATTTGTTTGATTATGTTCAGGTCAATTTCTCTTTTGATTTGCGATTAGGGTTAATTAGTTGAATTTGTGGGTCATCGGAAACAGCCTCTCGGCAGGGTTACACCCTGAAGGGGTAAGGCTGCGTACATCCAACCCCGCTTGGGTGGGAGCCCTTGAAGCACTGGGTCTATTGTTGTTGTTGTTGTAGTTGAATTTGTGTGTTTTGCGTCTGTAATTCAGTTTCTTTGTTTAAAAGTTTTGAAATTTCTTTACGATGTGTGCAATTTGTTGATATTATTGAGTTTGTCGAATGGATTTCTTGTTGTTTTTAATTTGTTGTACATGATCAAAAAGTATTTATCTTTCCGTTGGGGAAGATTAGTTACACTTATTGGGGCCCCTTCTGCGTGGTTTTAGCTGTTCTAATCAAATATTAAGTGACTGTGTTTAAGTACTCCATATATGAGTCTAATCGAATCTCACATTAGAATTGTAGGAGAGAAGAGATCTCTCTGTAAGTATAGTGGGTTACTCCATTTATTGCCAATTAGTTTTAGGATGGAATTCCAATTGAGCTTATATGTGGATCTCATTTGTGTCATCTCTGTGGGTTTGGCCTAAAAAAGCCCGGTTAAATTTGATAGACTATTTGGTCAAGTTGTGAAAACGTGCATTTTTTAGAAAATGCTTTGAGGAGAAGCACTTCTATGTAATATGCTATATATATATATAGGAGTATTTTGTCTGTAAAATTTAAGCTTTTACTTTCATTTTTGCTTTAAACAAGAAACATTACTTTCCTACTTTTGTTTGAAAGCAGAAAATTAACTTCTATTTCTAACTAAAAGTACTTCTTTTTCGAGACAAAACTCCTTAAAATATGAAAAAAAGGTGCTTTTTTTCAGGAACAAATGACTTTTTCCCGGAAAAAACGCTTGGCCAAACAAGCATTAAATATGTGAACAGAACGCGATCACGACTGAGAACTAGATGGGAATTATAACTTTGAATTGAATTACTTCCCTAACTATTGGCTTACAGATTTTGTGCATTGTCATTTGTGCATTGTCATTTAAGACTTGAATTGGGAATTAGCTTATTTTTCCTTTCCTCTCAAAGAGGAAATGAAGTTGATAGTGCTGTTTGCTATTTTTTTTTGCGTTCATCTGTTGGGATTTTTATATTTGCAGAGACTGGAACTTTATGGCAACCGCGACAATGGCAACAGCGGCTGGTGCAGCCGCTTTACTATACTATACATTGAATAAGAAATTGCAATTGGGTGCAAGTGTAGTAGATGATGATGAAAATAGCAGTGACTTCCATACTGGTGCTCCTCTAGGAATTGAAAGAGTTTCAACTAGACTAATTCAAGCACCTGCAACGTGGTTGGAGACGATTTCAACGTTGTCAGAGACCCTTCGGTTTACTTATTCTGAGACTTTGGGGAAATGGCCCATTGGGGATTTGGCTTTTGGGATTAGTTTCCTTTTGAAGAGGCAGGTTAGCTTTTATTGCATATAATTTATGTACGCTTGCTCGAGTGGCTTGGGGCCCCTCTTTGTCATTTTCATTTTCAATTTTTTGTTTCCAAGACACCGAAAAGCTAGGCTTTGAAAATGATTTTTTCCTGTTCTCAATTTCATTTCAACTTTACCTATGCTTGCATAGAAGACATTTTAGGTCTCGTACGGGATTGTTACATTTTCTGCTTGTAGGTGTAGCTTTCTCCTACATTCTTTCTGGTTGCTCCCGTTGTACCTGATAATCCATAACCTTGTTTGAAAGTTTGCATTCCAGTTCAACTCTTCTTCTGGCTTAGCTGCTACTGCCGCCCCTCTCTTTCACTTAAATTGCGTTTGATACCTGCTAAAGCAAACATGGTTCGGGGAAGGAAGCCTTCAATCCTTTCTCATGCACTTTTCTGAATAATTAGTCTTCTTTGCATTTGCAATCAGAAAGTACGTGGCTTATATATTTCATTTTGTTGAATTTTGGAAACATCATAAAACTGTCTATTTTTCTAGAATTTAAGATTGATGCAACCAAAACACCAAAGACTACCAAGTAATATCAACTTGAGTTTTAGACAAACCACTGTAAGTGAGAGTCTGGATGATTGAGAGCTAGCTTGGAATATATATTTTCACCCTAGGGAGAAATAGTAGGCTCTGCAGTCATCCCATAAAACTAGTGATAAAATTTATAAGAGGATAAGACATTGCGTGGAGATTCATCTTCCGTTCAACAAGCTAATGGGCAGTATTGGTCCCTAAAGTTTGTAAGTTTGTCCAAATTGGACTATTGTTTTTGTCTCTTATTCACAACAGTCTCTAATATATGTAAGCTTGTTCAAATTGGTCCATCATCTTTTTCTTCGTTTAAAATAGCCCCTTATGTTTTATTTTATAACGAAATTGGTTCCTCACTTTTTTTTTAATCTAGTGTTGGGTCACTAGATGGAGGACCAATTTTGTCATAGGATAGAAAAATGATGGACTATTTTAAAAAGGGTAAGGGACTAGTTTGAACAAATTTACAAACCTTACACACTATTTTGGACAAAAGAAAAGATGAATGACCAATTTGAACAAATCTACAAACATTAGGGACCGACAGTGTAAATAATCGATCAAATCACTAGCTAACCCCATCTTCTTCTTTGTGTAATCTTTGGTAATTATCTCTCATTGATCAGCTGATAAGCCCCTATCTTCATCTGTATGTAATCTTTGGTAATTATCTCGCATTGATGACCTGATAAGCTTTGCCTTGATAGATTTAACACCATCTCTGAAATCCTCTGCCTTTAGGTGAACAACTGCTGCCTGATTATTTTAATTTACTTTCAGTTTTCTGCCGTCACTGGGAGTTATTCATCTCTTTACCCCTTGCTACCCGGTCGTCAGTATATTTCGCTTCTCCTTCATGGGTTTTGCTAGGAGATTGTATAGACATGATGCCATCTGGCGAGTTATTGCAATAGGTGACATATGAAAGGGCTGCAAGGGCAAAGATAGATTAATTATAATGCGCTGAGGCTTCATTGTTATTGTCTAGCTCACCTCTGGTATGGAAGACTATGTAGGCTGCAGTAACGAATAAATACCCTCAGCTTCTAACTCCTGAATGTTGTTAAAGCATCCCTCCCCCCCAAAAAAAAAATAAAAATAAATTATGGACGTCAATTGTTAAACCATGTCATTCTATGTGGGATGATACCATGACTGGGGTGCCAAAAAGTAGTTTAGACCTTAGTTGGAATGCTATGCTATATGGTTAAGATTGCGATTCTCTAATGTATTTGGTTGAAAAGGAATGCTAGGATTTTTATAGACCATCATATGCCAAATAACTTATTGGAAAATGTGGTCTTTTTAGGAGCTTTTTGCACATAGGGCTTTGAGGGCTTTGCAGAGGCTTTGTGTTATTAGTTCATGGTTATTTTAATGTTACATGTTTGTAATTTAGAGGAATCTTGTCGTTAACTCTTTGTAATTCTGTCTCTTAATATTATTTTTTTTTTCTGATCAACAAAAAAGCTGTGGAGACCCTATTTCTGACTTATGCTTGTTGAATCTGTCATCCTTGATATGTTGGTTGAAAAATCCTTCGCATGATTAATTGTTTATCTTACTGTTTTGACTACTCTTGCACTATGGATTTCTAGTGTGCAAGGTTGTCAACTTCCCTCTTCCAGGTTAATGAATGACTGAATGGTATTGATTTTCCAGGGGAACTTACGTGTCGATAGTGTTTTTGGAGGAAAAGATAGTTTGCAATTGAAGGGACCTGATGTAGCTGATGAACTAAGATGTCTATTGCATTTGCTGACTCTTTGCTGGCATTTTTCAAAGAAGCCATTCCCATTGTTTTTGAAGGAGACTGGCTATTCTGAAGATGATGTTCTTCTGCAGGAACCTAAAGCAGGGGTAAGTAATTGTGTAGTGAATACATCTGCTATTTCGTTCACATAGGGTTGTATTTCTGTTAGCTTCTTTTAAAACATTGACGTGTCTTCTATTTCTCCAACACAGAGTTGTGCACAAGGCGATTCTAGTGATTAGCTTAATGGTTGTTGTGTAATGAATTTTGAGCTAACCATTGATGCATAGACTTTGGATCTTATTTGCTAATATATATTTATAAATTATATATTTAAATCTATCAAAGAGGCATAACAAATAATGGTTGTATGGCCTTTCGTTCAATGTTTTGAAGACATTAGTCTTATATGATAAGCAACTTATGTTCTCCTAGAGAATTTTAATCAGTTGTTGCAATCGGTGTTTACACGACATTATGACTACAGCTGCGAACCATTATTTGATTCTAATCCAAAATAACTGAAAAAATATGTCAGTACTTCTTGCAATTACTCTTTCTTCTCTGAAGGTCCCAATTAGCTTAGCCGGTAAAGTTTCTAGGAGGTGGTGTCCGAGACCTAGGGTGGAATCCCACCTTCATTATTTGGGGGAGGGGTTTAATGGGATTTGGGAAAAACTACCCCCTTGTGCAGGCCATATGGGTTCCTTACCATTAAAAGAAGAAATTACTCTTTAAGGTCTCCTTTCGTTCTTATACATCCTTTTATCTGTTGCAGATATTAAAGCCTGCATTTACAATCCTTTCTGATGACAAGAGAAAGCAGTTCCTCCTTTTGATACGTGGAACGCATAGTATAAAGGACACGCTGACAGCCGTAACAGGAGCAGTTGTTCCTTTCCATCATACAGTTGTTCATGAGGAAGGAGTAAGCGATGTAGTTTTAGGATACGCGCACTGCGGCATGGTTGCAGCTGCTCGATGGATAGCAAAGTTGGCAACTCCCTGTCTCATCGAAGCTCTAGAGAACCATCCGGATTATAAACTGAAGGTAACTATCGCTGTCTTGGGTTTTTTTTTTTTTTTTTTTTTTTGTTGGGTTTTTTTTTTTTTTTTTGTGGGGGGGGGGGGGGGGGGGGGGGTGGTTGGGGAAGAAAACTCTTGCCTTTCGAAGGTCTTGGCAGCTTGACACGTTACTTAACTGTTGCTTGTGTCTTGCATTAATGCCAGCCTTCAGGTAGGAAATGCTGATTGATTTACTTACACTTTTTTCATTTTTTTTTTTTTTCTGATCGGTAGAATAAATTTCTCGAGGAGTTGAGTATTTCATCTGTACAAATCAGTTTGAGGACTGCGTAAACTGGTGGTCGGTGAAAAAATGTTGTGTAACTGTCCTTGTTTTTTTGCAGATAGTGGGGCATTCTTTGGGAGGGGGAACAGCAGCACTTCTAACTTACATATTGCGTGAGAAGAAGGAATTCTCTTCCACATCATGTGTGACATTTGCGCCAGGTTTGTATCTCGTGCGTTTTTATTTGTTACCCATGAGGGAACATAAGTTGGCTTATGTTGAAAGATGTTTTTATTTTATACATACATATATATATATATATACTAGTCAATTGTATGATAGCTAGCGTAAGTTCTGTTCTTTAATTGATTCAATGTTGCTACCAATGAGGACTCGTTTTAACTGATGTCCAACTATAATGCAGCTGCTTGTATGACATGGGAATTGGCAGAATCGGGTATGGATGTTATTACTTCTGTCGTCAATGGAGCAGATCTAGTCCCTACTTTCTCAGCTGCATCAGTAGATGATTTACGAGCAGAGGTTCGTTTTGTTGATCTTGCCGACCTAGCCTTGTTGGGTGTTACTATCGCTGGGGCTTATTTGTTTGTCAAAAGACTTGGGCTCTGTTTGATAGATGGGAAACCCACTTCCCTCGGAAAATTTTTGCCTTCCAAAGAAAATCAAAATCTACTTGAGCTCTTCAGTTGTTTGATTCAGCGGAAAACATACTGCCATGTCGTAATGTTTGTTGTTTCAGTTAAAAAGAAAACATTTTCCATCAATCATTATACATCTTTTTATGGGATAACATAAATAGCAATACAACATACATAACAATTGCTAAAAACAAAATCTTTGGTGTGCTTGGAATGTTGACTTCCCTCATTTTGCATGAAGTCATTTTCCACCCATTGGGTGAGGAAGCTTTTTCATTTGAGAATATTTCCCGTCAAAATATGCGCGCCAAACAACGGAAAATAAGACTAGCGATTCCCATAATCTAGTTTTCTTTTCAAACAGCCTTGATTGAATCATTCACAATTCATCTCTGTCACTAGCAACATGAATGGAAGGCCAAGCTACCTATGGTGCGATGAATATGTACTGGGGTCTGTCCCTCATGTGGGTCTGTGATCCAGAGGAGTCTGGAACAGACTGACAATGTTAAGAAGGCCATTGTATAATGGTCAAATTGTCATGTACACGATTAGAAGTTATATAATGGTACTTCGAGGATAACATTCCTAAATTATAGTAAACCCCCCATCTTATTTGGCTTAAAAATAGAAAACCTCGCTCATAACAAAAACTGAACACTATATCCCTTCACTTGTTAAAGATTCATTAGTTCACCCTACTTCGCTAAGTTGACTGTCAATTCAAAAAAAAATTTGACCTTTTTCCCTTCCTAATTAGGGTGGTTTTTCATATATTTTTTATTCTCTTATAAGGGGTTTTCCTGTTTCGAAGCTAAAAGAAATGATTTTTTTTTTTTTTTTTAATTTACCCATGTATTTATATGTCAAGGGAGCATGAAAATTAAAAATCGAGTGAACCATTCAAAATATTCCAAGCCCAATGCTGAAAGCTTTGTTTCTTGGGTAAGTAGCTAAAAACTACTTTTCTTTCCTTAGTGACCCAAGCTCGATCACTAGAGCCTGTCACATAACATCTGCAACATATTGCTTCTGCGACATTTCACGGGAGCAGACATATGAGTTGACTTCTTAATTTTTCGAGTTTTTTGTCGTAGTCATATGGGTTCCATTTGGAATTAAGAATATTTGGAGGAAACAAAAATAAGAGGGGAAAAAAATTCAAGGGAAAGGAAATAGGGAAAAATGACTTTTTTCCTGTTTTAGATGTTTAAGAAAAACAAGGGGAAAAGTAAGTTTCCAAGAAAATGAAGGGTTGTAAATGAAAAGGCTGGAGAAAAACAGGTTGCAAATGGAAAGGCTACGAAATGACGGGCTGCAGCGAGTTTGGCCCACGATTTATTCTTTTTCTAGTTTTGCAATCTATTTTAAGTGTGAAGTGATTTTCTTCAGAGTCTGTTAAATTTTTTTCAAGTGTTTCATCCAATTTCTTTTCTTTCTGTTTTTCTTTGTGTTCCAAACACTGGAAGATTTTCTCCTTCATATTTTTTTCCTTTAACAATATTTTTGAGTTCCAAACAGAGCCATAAGGCAAAATTTCTAATGTCGTGTCTTGTTTCAGGTGACGGCCTCTGCTTGGTTGAATGATTTGAGGAATCAGATTGAGCAAACCAGGGTTCTCAGTACTGTGTATCGTTCTGCATCGGCATTGAGTTCTCGTCTTCCATCTATTGCTAGTGCGAGGGCAAAAGTCGCTGGTGCTGGGGCAGTGTTGCGGCCTGTTTCTAACGGAACCCAGGTAAGCCTTGTCTCAAAATTCTCTCTCAAAATGGGGTACTTGGGACTCTGGTCTAAGACTTGGACACTTTAAATTAGATAAGACTTGAGAAACCTTATAATATAGGTGAGTTTGACCTTCTAGGCGCGTCTTTTGTCTCTCAATTCGCGTGCCTGATTCTGGGTAACATTGTACGCTGTTGAACAGGAAGCAAAAATGGACTTACACAGTTGCTTGAGATGCTTAAAGGCTTAAAGACTTGTCTGGTATCATTTTCCGTTTTCAGTTCTTTTGCTTTTTGAGAAATTTAAACCAAATTTTTGAAGTGACTTTTTGTGATTTTTGATATCCTGTCTTTAGTCTTTCAAAGGTTGGGGCAAAAGCTGAAAATTGGATATTAAGAACAGAAAAGAGTTCGTTTTGTGAGCCTATTTCTTATTTTCTCCAAAGCTTATAGGAAGGATTCTATCTCTAACTTATCTCCTCATGCAAATACCTTTTAAGCTTGTAGCTTTTTTGGGTTTGGGGTCCTCGCCTCCCTTTAAAGTAGCATCCTGTAAGGGTAAGGTTAAAAAAAAAAACCACCACCACCAACACCTTGCCTTAGTGGGAGCTTTTCAAGCACTGGGATTATTGTTGTTGTATGTCAAGTGGGGCTACTGATATTTGAACTCTGAAGGTAAAATTTTAAAGTCTGAAGGTTCGTATGGTTTAGTCTCTCAAAAGGGCTTCAGTGATTTTTTTTGTGTGCTATGTAGGCTGTTATGAGAAGAGCACAGAACATGGCAAATGCAGCATGGAAGCGTCCTGTGCTGCTTTCCTCATTGTCGTGCATCGGTCCTCGACGTCGTCCTGCAACTATTCTTCCAAAGACCGATGAAAGTACCTCCGAGCCTTCTCTCTCTAAGGCTGGAACTTCTGAACCACTTCTCTCATCCCCTCATCGAGCTGTCGCTGAGGCCACAACCACCACTGACTTTGATACCATGGATCGACCCGGGCCTTCCTCTGAAGGACCTAGATGGTCAAGCCCTGACCCAATAAGCATACATGATGAAATAGATGCTGATGTCACTGATGGCGAGGATGTCGTTGAGCATCACAGAAATGAAGATCACGTGACTGATGTGGAGCTGTGGCACCAACTCGAGCAAGAGCTCTATGATCGGGACGAAGGTGAAGAAGCTGATGTGGAGAGAGAAATACGGGAAGAAGAAGCGGCTGCCATGGAAGAAGTCGGAGCTAGCCAGCCTGAAGGTACGTCACAGGAAATGAAGGAAGTGCATAGGTTCTTCCCGCCGGGGAAGATAATGCACATTGTCACTTTTTACGAGGAAGACGATGTTGAAGGCAACGATTTGTCAAGCGACCCAGAAAATGCCCATTCGTCGGAGGGTAAAATCGGAATTTTCCTGACGCCGAGGCATTTGTACAGTAAGCTGAAGTTGTCACATAGCATGATTAGTGATCATTTCATGCCGGTTTACAGAAGGCAGATAGAGAAGTTAATCCGGGATCTGGAGAAGGAAGTTTTGGATGATGACGATAGGCATCACGGTGAAGGCTCTGGAGTGGTAATATGAAGGTACTAGTTAGCTTAGTTGGTTCTCTACAGGTGGTACCCGAGACTCGGGATCAAATCCTGACTTCATTAGGGGTGTGGAGATTTTGGGGGATTTCTAGAGAGCTGTCTCCTTGTACAGTCCAACGAAACTTCTTACCATTTATAAAAACGAAAAAGAAGATTACAAGGAAAAAAATTTGTTTAACGAGCAATTTTCTCGACCTGACATCAACTTGTATAGAAAAAGACGCCTTTTGACACTGCGGTTGAAACGAAGCGGATTTCAATGTTTTGATGACGGAGAACGATGATGATTTTGTATGTTGAGGTAGAAAAGTTATTAAATATGTCGAGAAGGTTCTTGTTGTGGAGCTTGTATGGGGGGGAAAACGCTAGGACTGAAGTTTGATGGTGATGAGTGAGTTGCTCTCGTCTGTTTTTTGTCTTGTGATCCTGTATTCTAGTGTTACGGTGATGTATTTTTTGTCTTTGCTCCTCGTTTCTGTACGGGCCAACTTAGGGCTCGTCTATATGAGTTTTTTTTGTTAATTCTCGATAAAAAAATGACAGCATTGAAGTGACAATGCTTTTGCTTCTCACATGAGAGAGAGAGACTTTGGGATAATATTTTGAAGATCCATTGTGCAATGGAATGATTAATTATCATTTCGTACATACGATAAGAAAGTTACATGCACAGTCCTCAAAATCCCGCTAATTCCTCCCCATATGTTGAAGGCAGAATTCGATCGCAAGTCTCGTCTTAGTGCAAAATTCTTTGGTCATGAAGAGCTTGACTAGGGCCAACTCTTATCCATTTAGATGTATGACATAATTATGCATCGAGTAAATAAGATTGCTTATTATTTTCAAGGTTTTTTTTTTTACTAAAAATCATAAATTTCAGGTATGCTTTTAAAAAATTATATAAAATTTCTATTTTTTAATAGCATACGGATTTTTCAAAATTTTTAATGTCACACCTTAATGATTCGTTAATATTTCGTTAGTTTTTCCAAACATGGGATTTAAAAAAATATTTTTTTTAAATATATAAATTATTTTTTTAGACATTTACAAAATTTTTAGATATGAAAATGTTTTTAAAAAAATGTTTTGACATTATTTTGTATGTAAATTTGATCTTTTTTTTAATTATTTTTTCTCTTTTTTTAAAAGTATCATGTCATCAAAAAATAACTTATTTTAACGGTGTTGGATTAATTAAAAATTTTGGAAAGTATAGGTGTTACATTGAAAAATTAAAAAATTTAAGTGGTTTTATAAAACCGTGCCTAGAATTTAGGTGATTTCAGTAAAAAAAAATCTTATTTTATATCAATACCATATAATTTTCTTAAGAAAAGGCTACAATTTATTAATTGGCAATTTCCTTGGTGACCATTCAACCAAACCCAATGTGTCATGATCAAATACATTTTACTTAAGCAATGGGTCAAGATACGAGTGTAAACGAATCAAACGTCTAATAAATTACTTCTGTATTATTATTAAAAGTTAGTCCATGATTGATTTGAGAGTTCAATAAGTAGATGAGCCGAGTTAGAGTAAGGATAATGATTTTAACAAGCCGAGTTCGTCGAGGATGGTGCTTAATTTGTTAAAATTTATGAATAATTCTGTTCAAAGCTTGTTAAAGTACATCAAGAAATCAATTAGCGCTAATCAAGAATCGGTATTGACTTGATAAGAGTTTGTTTATTGTTCGACAGTAACTCAAGAATGGATCAATGGTGATACAGTAGCTCAAATATGTCGGTATGGTAGTGACCCTTTGCAATCAAATTATCATACGATATCTTAAATCAATATGATTGGGTCGCATCGAGGGTTATAACTATTATGGTCAAACGAGAAGGATGGAACTATGAGTTATACCCTTCACGAGATTATCTGTATTATGTATATGCTTTTACATATTCATAATATTATATTGTTCATTGAGTATGTTTTTCTAGTATATAAGTCACTGTGCATCATGCATGATCAATTTTATCTTTTTTCCCAATTCATCTCCTATCATAGAGTATTTATGCTCCACTATTATATCCAATATTAATTAAGCACTACTTTGTTACAATTCGGTGTTACTCGTTTGACCACGTATTAGTTAAAATGAGATATTATACATTAAAGTCTTTAAAATTGGATTATAAACTCATAATTTTTGAATATTCTCACCTTTAATGCATTTTTGACATTTATAAATCGTTAACGAGGTAGATCATATAACATGAAGGAGGCATTGCATCATTTTTCGGTTACGGTTAACTGGCTAACCGAACCGAATTACTGATTTATCTAAAGTCGGTTAACCATTCTTTTCGGTTACAGTAACTGTCAAGGAATCATCTATCCCAAAAGCTTAAGATGATGGGTGAAGGTCCAGGATTGGTTTTATACTCTAACATGCCCCCTCACGCAAATGCCCGTTTGGGCTTGAAGCGTGGATAATGCACAGGCCCACCTCTTACCTTGTGCTTAATTGTTTTAATATTGAAAGTGGGGACTGTTGAGATTCGAACTCCCGACCTCTTGGTCATCAAGGCTCTGATACCATGTCAAGGAACCATCTATCCCAAAAGCTTAAGCTGATGGGTGAAAGTCCAGGATTGGTTTTATACTCTAACAGTAACGATTAGAGATTTTTGAGTATTTTGGTTACGATTAACCAAATCAAAATACTTTTTAATACGATTAATCGAACCATGAATACCTCGAGATCTATCTATGTATAGACATAAACTTGCATGTGAATCATGAGGGGGGTATTAATAAATCAATGTTGTTTTCCATAATAACCATTTCAAGCATTCAATGTCAAAGTGCACACTTATCATGGATGCCCACTTTTTGACATTTGTGGTCATGATGCATCATGATATTGATTTTTTTCCAACGAGAAACCCGATAACCCGATAAATTCAGGCCGATGCAGCAATCGACATACCACATAAGTCATTTAACCGAAGGATTTCTTCGGGAAAGATTCAATGGGGGAGTCGAACTCCAAACCTTTTGGCCTAAAACAATACTCTATCCCCTCACTTACCTCCTACAGTTAGAGTATTAAAACTCTTCCTGAACCTTCATCCATCAGCTTAAGCTTTTGGAAAAGGTGGTTCCTTAACACGGTATCAGAGTCTTATTGACCAAGAGGTCACGAGTTTGAATCTCAGTAACCCCCACTTTCAATATTAAAACATATTAAGTACAAGGTATGAGGTGGGCATGTGTATTATCCACACTTCAAGCCCAATTGGCACTCGCGTGAGAGGGTATGTTAGAGTATAAAACTATTCCTAGAGCCTTTATCCATCAGTTTAAGCTTTTGAAAAAGATGATTCCGTAACACCTACCGCTGAGGCAAGACCTGGGTAAAGTTAGACATTTCCGGCTATTTATGTTAAAGGTTCATGTTTTTTGCCCACTGTGTAAATTTAATACCTGTACAAGTGATATTGTATCAATTTGGTCCTCAGTAAAACTTATGTTAAGTTGCTGCCAAAAATTTCTAATGGTCTGGCCACGAGTAATTGAGTTAAATTGAGTCAACGGGCAGATTTATAGTGGGTTGCTTGTATGTAACGTGATTCGGCTGTTAGAAGTTAAGTCACAAAAATGTTATGAGAAACAGATACTTAGAAACTAGTTTGTCGCTAACAACAAACTCTTCTCTAGTCATAGCATTTTCATGCGTCCCCTTCTCGTGTCGTGTAGTATTACTCTTATGAAGGACTACACATATGAGTCTAGTAAAAATCTCGCCTTATAATTACAACAAAGAAGAAATTAACATATTTTTTTCGATAAATTGCGACAAAGTCGCTAAACAAGCCAGCCACTGGCTAGGCGAGGCCTGAGTCTGACCGCAACAACACGGAGACCAAAAAGCTAACATAAAATAAGAAAACAGGACCAAAGCACTCTCTTCAAAACACGACACAGCAACAACCAAGTACAGGACCAAAAAAGACACGAGGATAAGAAACAACGGCGATTAGTTTTAGAATGAAAATTCACATGGATTTATATGTGATTTCATGTGTGCCAAATTTTTACAGGTCCGGCTCAAGGTTCGATAAAATTTAACAGATATATTGATTTAGCAACAAAAATTAATTTAATTTTCGTATAAATTAAAGTCCCTATATAAAATAATATGAGTAGGACTAGTCGATGTTTATCACCAGCAAAAGTAACACTACTCCCTTTATTTTACTTTTCTTCTCAAATTATAAATTCTCGAAAATTGCGCTACTTTTTTAGGCCTCGTTTTATTGTCACATGAACTGAATTTTCATGAAAAGTTGTATTTTTCAAAAATTTAATTTTTATGTCAACTTCCCATAAAATAGGTACAAAGTGTTTGGTATCGGGATAGGAAATATAACTTCCTCGAGAGGATAGTTAAAAACAAAAGAATTAAAACTTACCTTGGAGTTAGGTAAGTTATTTCCTGTGTTTTAAAGTAATTATATATTGTTAAACAATTTCTACTTCTCGCATTTTGTCAATTTTTTGCACAAACAAACAAGAACCTAAATACTTACTTCCCCGAAATTTTTCCTTCTTGCTAATCAAGTAAGACCTTAAACGTTTCTTGTGTTTTGAAGGAATTTTAAATTGTTAATTTTATTTTACTTTATTTTAAGATATTATGATTTTAAATAATATAAGCTAAATGCAAATTTATTTTATGACAAATATTAATATCAAAATAAATAAATAAATTTTTAAATAAATCTAATGGCATTTGCTCCATGACGATCAATGCACGACAACATCTTAAAGGCCAATGAAATCATGGCTTTTTTCTTTTCCCAGCAATCGCGTCGAGTCGGGTCGACCTCAAGTCAGGTCATTTTAAAATTGGGACGATGTTGGCTCGGGTCAACCTCGGGTCGGTTCAGATTTTACTGTTGATCCATCAGTTTATTTTGATAATATATTTATTTGACCTTGAAAATAATAGCTAAAACTGCAAAATGAATGACTATAATTAGCATATGATAAGTTGGATTTCTATTTAGTCATTTCGGGTTGTAGGACGAGTCTGATTCGAGTTTTGGGTTATCATGGACCAGGTCAAACTTGGGTTGGATCAAATTCGGGCCGGGTCATTTAAGTTAAGATCGGGTCAAATCCAGGTTGGGTCATTTTCGGGTTTGGGTCCCGATAAATTTTAGAATTTTTGGGTTACAGTCGAATCGGGTATCGAGTCAAATGGGTCGAGTCACATTTTTCCAACTCTAACCAAAAGCAACGCATAACAGGTAGGATAACGATTAATCTGGACATGGAGAAAGCTTATGATAGAGAGGAATGAGATTTTCTTAAGAAAGTTTTTCTCCATCTTGGGTTTCGTACCAAATGGATAAGATGGATTGTGAAATGTGTGATTATAGTCTCCTACTCGCTTTTAATTAACAATGAACCTACTAACTGGTTCAAACCGTCGAGAGGGCCTTGTCAGGGTGACCCACTTTCTCCGAATCTTTTTACTATTTGTATGGATGTTCTAGTTATGTGAATACAGAGGTATTGATACGAGAAATGAAGGCATGAGAGTTAGATCATCCGCTCGGCTTCTACTATCTTGTGCCTTCTTTTGGCATATGATAGTCGTTTATTCTGCAAGGCTTTGATTGAAGCATGTCCAACATAATCTTTTCAAAGGATGTCCCAATTGGTAATTGGCATCCCAGTAGGTTTCGTTGGCATATTACTTCATATGGAGAATTTTCAGTGAAGTTTGCAATTTTGCTTGTCCGTAACATTCCATGGCAAGAATGAAACCAGTGACATAAAAATGGATTTGGAAGTTAAATACTGCCCCAAAAAAACCAATATTTTGGTTTGGCGACTTTTCTTTCGGGCATTGTTTACTTGTACCCAACTGGGGGCTAAAGGCATACAGATGCAACCATGGTATTCATTTTTCCATGCCTAGGAAGAAAGTATCGACCATTTGTTCGTCCAATGCCGATTTAATCATCAATGTTGGAAAACGGCAATTGCGCAAGGTTGGGATAAGCAAAGACCTTTAGAAACCTCGGTGAATCAGTGGCTCCGAGGGTCATGGAATCGGGAAGAGGCTGACAGTAAAGATCAACTGTGTACGGCTACCACCTTATTTCAAGCTTTGTGGAGGATGGTAAAATAGGTGGTATTCCATGGACGGTGAGCAGAGCTGAGGAAATTACTTGATGAAAGTAAGAAGAAAAGGAATTCTATGACGATTGTTAGCACAAGGCGAAGGCGGTAGGGTTGTCCTATTCCCTGTTTTTGGCATTTTTGCTTGTGGTTTGTTGTTTTGAGGTTGGCCTAGATTTTGCGTTTTGTTGGATACTTTTGTTTTTGTTTTGTTTTTTTGTGGTTTTGGTTCGTGCATGGCCTTTTTTGGTTTCCCGTGGTGTTGTTTCAATTAGGTGGTGGTTTTCTATTGCTATGGTGGGTTTTTTGCCTTTCGCCCCAGTTCTGTATTATTGTGCTTTTGGGACTTGTACTTCAATTATGAAAAAAAAAAAAAGAAAAAAAAGCGAGCAGAGGTGAGGAAACTTCTTTTCAAAGAAGAAATGAAAGAGAACCAAGGGGGAATTATCGACAATTAACAATCTGGCCTTGTCAAGATCGTGGTTGGATTAAGATCAATTTTGATGGTGCCAAGATCTAGAGCGATGCAGAAAATGGTTTCATCATTTGGGATGACAGGGCTCGGTTAATATCCCATGGCTTCAGGGGATAGATAATGTGTTCGTACTAGTAATCGACTCGATTGCAGGAAGAGATGAAATCAAGAATTGCCTAGATATAGGGGTTTCTCATCTTCGTATTGAAGGTGACAATCTCGTCCTTATAGAGTAATTCGTAAGGAGTTTAATTGTTTCTGACGTACTAGAACAATCATATTGGACATCTGGCAAATGATGCTGAGGTTTGTTCCGGTGAAAGTATGCAGGGTCGGATGAATTTTAGGGCGTCAATATGCCAGAGATTGTAGTTTCTAAAGTCTCTATTGTTAATATAGATAAATTTTATTATTAAAATTTTTATAATTTGTAACGTTAGTACTGTGTTACTAAGATAATTGTTAATATATCAGAAGAGCCTTATTTGTAACGTCCAAACCTTATTTTTAATGTCGGCTTGGAGCCCTAAAATCGATAGGCAAGCCACATTCCTAGTGCCTCAAGGGTTCTCGCCTAAGTAGGGTCTAAGGGAGTAGATGTACGCAGCCTTCCTCCTCCAGGATACCCTGAAGGGAGGCTATTTTTTAGAACCCCCAACCTGAGGGATGCAACACGAAGGCTTTCCAGGAGGTCACCCATTTTGGTACTACTCTCGCCCAAGCACGTTTAACTTCAAATTTCTAATGGGATCCGATACTTGCGTGTAGGTATTCTCGCCCTGAAAACGATAGGACCGGGCCTAAAAGTTGCTTTTTTTTTTCCCGGTTTAATGGTGTTGTGGTGTCTTTTCCAATTATGTTTTTTTTTCTTTTCCCTGTTTGTTTTGGCTTTTTTTGTAGCCACTATTGTTTACGGGTTGGCTCAAGACTCGCTCTATCGAGTTGCCTGCTTGTACTTCGGCTATGCCGTTAATTATCAAAAAAAAATGTGGTGTATATGATAGATGTTATTTATTTTTTATTTTTTTAGTTATTTTGAAGTGGAACAGTGGTCATAGAATAAAGATGTGAGTATATTCCTAACATTAGAATATCTTCCTAGCTTATTGAGATATGTGGTGCAAAATTGTTATTAGGACTATTTATGTCAATGATCTATGTACTTTATTTATTGTGTTAATTTAGTTCTTATAATTTTTAATTGTGTCAATTTAGTCCGTGAACAATCCAAAATGTATCAATTTGATCCTAAAAGAAAATTTAATGTTTAGTTTCTAATGAAATTTTTAATAGTTTGGCCACAAATTAGGTTAAATTGAGTACATGGATAAATTTATAATAAGTTACTTACATTTAACATAATTTTTTCGTTTAAAATTACAACATTAGCTTAATTTAAATTTGACCGAATGACTAAATTGACACAATAGGTAAAGCACAGAGACCTTTGACGTAAATAACCTTTGTTATTATCAACAATTTGTGAACTTTAATTTATGCCAATTATGAGCAATAATCCATTCTTTTTCCCCGTTAATTAGCGACAGAGTCGCGGTACAGAGCAGAAAATTCTACCAATCGAGCCCCAAGTCAACCTGAAAAAGAACGGGGATCAAAACAACAAAATTATACAAACAGGAAGACAAGCAAAACACAATAAGCGTCAAACACCACTAGGCAAGACACAGAAACATAACCAACCAAAAGACAGGAAACTAAAAACAACGAAATCATAAATCTATTAAAATAAGGCACTCAGCAAAAGCGCATCAAAACCGTCAAAAAAAAAATTTTTGCCTGCTTACATTGAAGGGCAATACATTTGATAAAAATATTAAATATACATAATATTTATCATATACACATTAAAAGAATGGATTTTTGCTCGGTTCAATCATAATACATAAATTACAGGATCAGGTTAATTTTAGGTCAGTTACAGAGAGGTATCTCCTTTATATCTGTACCTATCACCCAATTTATACCGATACCCGTCTTATTACCGGTCATGGGTATGAAATAGATACACATACCTATCCTTGCGGGTACAACTTCATATTTATACCTGCCCTATTACTTACTGGTATCCATTGGGTTTTCAATGCCTGCCCCACACCCACCTATGTAGGTACCGAACTATTATCCATACCAGCCAATATCAGTTATTTTTTAGGACAAAATTATATTTCAGAATCTAATTATATTTTGCTCTAATATTTGACACAAAATTAAGTAATTAAACTGAAGCTATAATTTTCTTATTTTTACAAACTAAAATGCAAATTGGGGTGAGTATGAGATGGGTATAGACGGGTATGAGACGAGGTGGGGCGGGTACAACGTCAATACCTGTTCCAGCCCCATACCCGTGGCGAGTATTGTAATGTATGCGCTATTCATACCTGTCACCTGCCTCACTTGTATCCTTACCCTATTAATTAGTTAATATTATATTTTAGAATCTGATTATATTCTGCTCTAATATTTGACAGAAAATTAACTATATTTTTCTTTGTTTTAAAAAATTAAAATGTAAATTGGCGTGGGTATGAAATGGGTATGACAGGTAAGCAATAGAGCAGGGCGGATACAACATCATGCCTAAGACCTCTCCTGACATTTTCAAGGCTCCAAATAAATGTGTCAAATTGGGCCTTTCGTATATAATAAATTTTCTCATAAAAACATAATACTAAGACAGTAAATTATAAAAATTCAATCATAGATCTCATCAGTATTAACAATTAAAACTTTACAAATACGACCTTGAAATTTAAGGTTCCTAAAATTCGATGGTCTTAACGGTTGCTTAGGATTATGTTTGGCTTTGATCATACCCGTACCCAACCCATACTCGTAACAGGTACTATAATATATGTTAAAATATAAAAGTATTTCTGAGCCCTCACCCATCAGCTTAAACTTTTGGGACAGTTGGTTCCTTGATATGGTGTCATAGCCTTATTGACCGAAAGGTCATAAGTTCGAATCTCAACAGCCTCCATTTATGAAAACAATTTAAGCACAAGGTATAAGGTGGATCTGTGCACTATCCACACTTCAAGCCCAATTGACATTCGCATGAGAGGACATGGGCTTTCACTCATGAGCTTAAACTTTTGAGATAAATAATTCCTTAATATATGTACTTGATCTGCACTCGCTAAATATATCATATTTATACCCATGGGTGGACTCAGGTCTCGCTTGGTCGAGTAACTTATTTTATTTGTAATTTTGTCCCTAATTATCGAAAAAAAACCCACAGATAACAAGTTTTATCCGCGGAGATGTGAGAAGGCGACAGAATCATGTTGTGTGCTCACATATATTTGCATATATCTAGTGTATGTCCTATTAATTTTTTAATAGGGTCTCCCCACCGCTCAATAATTGGACCGCTTTTCGGGTTTAAAATCAATTACAATTTGTTCATGTTTGTTATAGGGTTCGATAAGCCTAAAGAATCGAGTTCAAGCAGGGAGTGCTTGACTTGTTATTTTTATTTTATTTTTTTGATAATTAGCGGCAAAACAGCGAACTCGGCAAAAACGAGCCCCTGAAAATCCCGAAACCGGGAGACCTACAGAACAGACCCAAAAGAAAAAACAGGGAGACAACAACAAGAAACATGCGCAACCAAACCAAAAACAGAACAACCACGACCACCAAAACATGAGAAGGAGACAAAAACAAAAAAAGACAGGACGACGGAAGACGCTGAAGCAAAGCTACCCAAAAGGCCACCTGGCTGGAACTCAGCTGAAGAAAATTCAGTCAAACAAAACACGGGAAAGAGGAGCTGGACTAAAACCTCACCCCAAAACCAACCACCTCGCAAACAATTTAATAAAAATTCGTTAATTAAGGGCTTGTTAACAGTTAATATTAGTTCGAAAGTGGTTTGATAATAGTTTGATAGTAACTCGAATAGCTCAGCTTGATAGCAAGTTTTGACTCGAAAACCAACTCGACTCCAAGCCAAGTATCGAAAACACTAAAATCTTATCACATTGAGCTCAAACAAAGACTCAAAAACTCGATAAGAACCCAACTCGAGCTCGAACTCAAACTCAAACTTGAACATCGGGCACTCGACTCGGCTCGACTCGAGTCAGCTCATTTGCCTCCGGTCTTTCCACCGCTCAATAATTGGCCTCTCTCTCCCCATCCCTCTACAAAAGGCCACAACCCCTCATTCCCTTCTTCCCCCTTTCCCCCCACTCTCTCTCTCTCTCTCTCTAGTGGAGAATTTCTTTAAACAAGAAAAATTCTCTGAATTTGCATAAAAATTAGATCCTCGAATTGATTGATTGATTGATTGAGCAAAGAACAAATTGATTCCAAGCGAATTGTTCTTGTGAGAGTGATTGCAAAGAAAGTTTTAAACCATAAGAAATGAGGAAAGTGTTTGAATTGTTTGTTTACGAAGAGGAGGAAGTTGAAGGAGAGTGGGAGAAAGAGAAAGAATCTTCACTCTTACCTTCTTCGAATTAAGGTAATTTCTCGTGAATTTATTTTAAATATTATTGAAATTTTGATTTTTTTGGGTTTATTTATATTTTAAGGTTCTATTTGGTATCATTTTTTGTTGCTGTTATGTACAAAATTTATAACAAAATCATCAATTACGGATGGGATTTTGCTTTGTTAAGTCCCGACTTGTAAAGTTGGTATATATGAGATCCACATATTATTTAAATAAGGTTTCATTCTAAACCAATTAGTATCAGGTAAAATTGGGTTCATTTATCAGGTATTAATGCACCAATTCCCATTAGAACTCCGAAGTTAAGCTTGCTTGGACTAGAGTAGTACCAGGATAGGTGACCTCCTGGGAAGTCTTCGTGTTGTCAACCCTATAAGGTTGGGATCCTCGAAAACTGCCTCTCGGCAAGGTTACAGATGCAGCGCGTGGATGGGAATCTTGGGATTAAGAGCCTCTAACCCGTTAATCATACCAAACGGTGCTGGATTAAGAGGGATCGGCTAAAGCTCGTTGGTTCTGCGAATACCTGAGCAATAACCTAAAAGAGGGGCCATGTAATTTTTATTGAACTATTTTAAAATAAAAACTATAAAGATCAACTCAAATAAAATAATTTATCAAAAGCTTCCAAAATCTATAAACTAATGACCTATTTATAGACATATAAAACCCTACTCATAATAATAATCTAATTCTAAGAACTAATCCTAATTTTAATCAAACTCTACTACTTCTAATAATTTAACTCCAAAACCCTAAATCTAATTACATAATTCAATAAAACTAAGCACTAATAAATAAAGTCCTAATTGTACCATAGTTAAAACTTTTTTTGTCCTCTCGATTAGGTTATTCCGAGCCCTATCTGTATCAGTTATATCCTGAAGGGGTAAGGCTGCGTACATCCACCCCCGACCCCGCTTAGGCGGGAGTCCTTGAGGCACTGGATCTGATGTCGTCGTTGTTAATACTCAGAATTAAACTGAATTTCCCTTTTTTGTTAATCAATAACGGGGTTGTGAAAAAATACAGATATGTCAGCAACTATCATGAGCGAGCCAACAATGGTGGTCTCATCACAGGACTCGTCGGCACCCAAAACGACATCAAACGTAACTGCAAACGACAACAGCAGCATGGAAATTCAATCTGCAAAATGTGAATGTTGCTGCTTCATCGAGGAGTGTACCCCTGAATACATTCAGAGGATTCGAGAGAGGTATCTGTAATCTAAAAGTTTAAGTTGATAAGTGAAGTCCGCATTGGTCCACTTTATACCTTGTATTAAAATTACGTTAATAGTAAAAGTGGGGGTCATAAGGACTCTTGATCTCTTAGTCAACAAGGCTCTAATATATGTCAAGGAATCAACTATTTCAAAAGTTTAAACCGATGAGTGAATATCGACTAAAGATTTTATACTTTAATAGTATGTGACTCCACTGGTCCTAATTGTGCGAGTTGGCATGCGAGATTCATATATATAAAAAATAGGAAGTAATCTTTTTTTTTAAGGGTTCATTTACGAGGCACTAAGGCACCGGATCTCATTAGAACTCTGAAGTTATGCGTGCTTGGGTGTGAGTAGTACCAGGATGGGTGACCTCATGGGAAGTTCTCGTGTTGCCAACCCCATAAGTTTGGGGTTTCTTGGAAACAATCTCTTGGTAGGGTTACACCCTAAAGGGATAAGGCTGCGTACATCCACCCCTCCCAGACCCTGCTTATGCTGGAACTCTTAAGGCACTGGGTCTGTTGTTATTATTGTTGTTGTTGTAATCTCTTTTTTAATACTTGATACATATATGCTAGAATGATATTTATCTGAAAATTAATTAGCATTAAATCTAGTATTCCACTAAATTTATACGTTTTCCGTGAAAATTCACCACCATTGATCCACTTTTACTTCCACTATTGCCCACAATTAGGGGTGTAAGCGAGTCAAGCCGAGCTAAGCACCCACTTCTTCGAACTCAAGCTCGGTAAGACTTATGGATCTCAAGTCCAAGGCGAGTTCTTATCGAGCTTTTAAACCTTTGTTCGAACTCAGTTCAATAAGTTTTTAGTGTATTTGATACTCAACTCAACTAGTCTCCTTAGTTTAATCAAGCCGATTCGAGCTCGTTATCAAGTCGAGTCCAACTTGCTATCGAGTTAAGCTGTTTGAGTTACTCTCGAGTCATTTTTGAACTATTGTTAAGCTAATACCAAGCGTTAACAAGCTCTTATTGAACGCTTATGAAGCTGTTCTCGCGAACATTAATGAGCCAAGCACCCCGTTGATTGAACTCGGCTCAATAAGCTTATCAAGGCTACTCATAAGCAGCTCAACAAGTAATCGAGCCTCCATAACGAACATGAATGAGTCGAAATTAATTTTTATTATACTCACACATGAAATTCTCGAACAGGTACATGGGTAAATGGGTGTGCGGGCTTTGCGCCGAGGCGGTGAGAGACGAGGTAATCAAATCAGAGCGGCTGATAACAACAGATGAAGCTTTGAACCGGCATATGAATATTTGTAGGAAATTCCGGTCGTCTTCCCCGCTGACCGACAACCCGACCGCTGTCTTAATTACCGCGGTTCGGCAGATCATGCGGCGGAGCTTGGATTCACCAAGGGGTGCCCGGTCATCGCCTGCCAGCCCCACCAGCACAGCGGCCCGAAAGTGTCAGCTCCCGGTGCTGGCTCGGTCTGAGAGTTGCTTTCCTACTCTGTCCGGGTGAAATTTATACTTTGTTTGACAACTGTGTAAAGCGGTAAAAACAGGTAAAGACTGTGAGGGTAACGAGGAGTAAATAGGGAAAGGCAAGAGATTATCATACCCTTGTTTGAATATCTTTAATAAAGAAGAGTAAGGGTGAATCCTGGGGTTCGGAAACCGGGAATATTGGCAATGAGAGTGTAAAACAGATAAGGAAAAGCCGGGAAATCTTCATGTAATAAGATAATGAATAATAATGAGATTGTTTATGTTGGTTGTTGTGTTTGATGTAATGGTTAGATTACCAATCTCTGCACGAGATGTGATTTTGATTTTGAAGCTTATGTGTCCCTCCTCGAAAGTTAGTGACACTTATAATGCCTCCTTAATGTATTCGATACTTAGCTCGGCTTTTCAAGCTAATCAAGCTGAGCCGAGCTCATTATTGAGCAAAATCAAGCTCCTAATCTAGCCTTGCTTGTTGTCGAGTCAAGTTTCCTATCGAGCTGAACTTCTTCGTGCTACTATCGAGCCAGCTAATATTAATAGTTAACAAAACACTAACGAGCTCTTATCAAACTCTTATCTAACTGTTTGCGAACGTTAACTAGTCAAGCATCTCCCTAATTGTTTAAACTCGGCTTGTTAATCTTATTCAGCCTGTTCGAACTCGGCTCTATAAGCTATCAAGCACTAATAACGAGCAAGAACGAGCAATATTCGATTCCGGTCATGAGTAGTTCATCGAACATTCAATTCATTTACTTCCCGACATATTATATAGGCATGGCTTCATGTACACAATTATTAGACATGAGGCAAGCAAAAGCAAAAGCAAAAATCCACCCTTCCCCACCAACATGAAGTGTCTACTGTATTAATTTAATCATTTGATTAAATTTATGTTAAGTTATTAGCATAATTTTTAACGATACAATCATATTAGATGCAAGTAATCCACTAGAAATCCACCCATCAACTCAAAAAAATCAAATTGACGCCCAAAACATTCAAAATTTTATTGAGAATTTAACATAAATTTTAGTACCAAATTGACACAATATCATTGTACGGGGACTAAATTAATACAAGTAAAAATACAACGATTAAATTGAAATCAATAAAAATACAACCAAATTGACACAATTGGGTGGAGTATAGGCACCATTTGTGTGAATAACCCTTTTTTTTGTTTTTGAGTAATTTGAGTACAAGCACAAAAAGACACAAAAGTTCAAAATTAAAAACAAAAGTTCTATGCTACAGGAAAAAAAATATATAAATAAAAAATTTAGTATATGACACAAATTATATGACATTTACTTATTAGAGAATAAAAAATAAATATATTCAAATGGTTAAAGTTTATAACATCTAGATTAGTTTATATATCTAAGGATTCCTTAATGTATTATATATATATATATATATAAGGTGGCGTTTAAGATTTGTTAAACATTAAAAAAAAAATAATTTACGGTCAAGATTTGATGAGTATGGAAAAAATAATAATTTTCTTCCCTTATTCCTTCTTTCCTTTTGCCCCATGAAGGGGTATTGGCAGTAAATTGTTATTTTTTTTAGTGTCCAACAAATCTTGGCCGTCCATATATATATAAGGGTGGCGTTCTTATAAGAGGGTGAGAGCATGAGAGGGGCGAATCCTGGCCCTACATTGTAATGGACGGTCAAAGTTTACAGGACACTAAAAAACTAACAATTTACGGTAAATATTTATTGAGTATTGGGGAAAAAAAAAAAAAATTTCCTCCCATACCCTTTCTTTCTTTCAGCCCCATAAAGCGATAGGGGCAGTAAATTTTTTTTTTTTTCTTTAATATTTAACAAATTTTAGTCGTCCATTATAATAGAGGGCCAAGATTGCCCCTCTCACCCTCTCATAAAAATGAGACCATATATATATATATAAGATGCTCAATAGAAATAAATATTATAGATAAACAAAAGAAAAATATGAAAGTCTCACTAGTTTTATTTCAGTATATAAGTAATTGTAAAAATGTCGCTAAAGTACTTTAAGATTTTATATATTAATATTTTATATATATATTTTACAAATATATGTTTAAAATTTTTACCGACTTGACCCCAAATAAAATGTTGTTCAATTAGGGGTAAGCATGTCAATTTATTTTTTTCCCGATAATTAACGATAAAGTCGTAATATACTACAGACAACTAGTACAAATGATACCTAGGTCAACATGTATAAAAACGACGATCAGTCCCAATTCGAAGAAAACAAGATTGCAAAATACTTACAAACAGAACAACAAACGCTAGATAACTAATTTTAAAAGACAAAATTGTTCAACCTCACATCTACCTCCCCCACATAGGAGTGTTCATTACCTGTTAACCGTACTCAATGACTTATTAGTTTATTAGCTGTTTAAGAAATTTGTGAAAATTAGATAACCTTTACCACTCGTTTAAAATTGGTTAACCAAAATTCCAATTATCGGTTAGTTCGGTCCTATTAATCGGTTAACCACTTATTGAAAAAGAAATACAAGTATATAAAATTTTGCTGGTTTCTTTTGCATAATATGCTCCAAAAAGAGGAAATTATAAAAAAATATCTAATATCCAAAGTACTATGGTGCTTAAGGCCGTGTATTCTATATATTAGTACCAAGTATTACCGGAAATTGCAGATGACAAAAGAGGGAAGGCGAGCCCTAAAGCGTAAGGCGAAAGAGAAGGAGAAGCGGGAACTTCAGGAATTTCTGAAGGACATGTCGCCAGTAATAATTTGCAGAAGCGGACAAAGAACACTAGAAAGAAGAAGAATAAGAACTTGGTGAATCGGGGCAACCACATTGCTGATGCTGGTCAAATCGAGGAAGCAGTCCAAACAATAGAGATGGGAGAAAGATTAGGCTTGGATTTTGAGAGTTTCGATCCGACGATGGTAAGTGTTATTCTTCATGGAAGGTTGTGATGGGGTTTTTTTGGCTTCTTGGTGCCTTGTGTTCAGTTTTCAGTTGTGAGTGTCCTGGTCTTCTGCTGGTTTCTGTGCATCGGTTTGCTCCCTGTTCCTGCCATTTGATTGGTTTTTTGTTTTCGTTGTTTTTGTGTGCTTGTGTTTGTGGTACGTTTGTTTTTCCTGTTTTTGTTTTACTTTGTGTTTTTTTTGGTTGGCTCTTTTTTTCCCCGCTCTTGTTCGAGTGGATTCAGGTCTCGCCTTGTCGAGTGACCTGCTTTTTCCATGACTCTATCGCTAATTATCAAAAAAAAAAAGTATCCCACCCCTAAAGGCCTCCAGACCCCAATCCAGGTAAATCTAAGAGGGTATCATTAAAAGCATCTAAACTCTAATCCAATCAATTCTAAGAGAGTGGCATTTAATATTTTAGATAATGGGAAAGAAAAAAACAAGAGATTCAAGTTTTTTTTAATTGTGGCATTTCGCAAAGTATATAATGTAAGCCTCTAAACCTTAATCCAAACAATTCTAAAAGACTGACATTTAATATTTTAGATCATGGAAAAGAACAAAAAAAAAAAAAAAAAAAAAACAAGAGGTACAAATTTTTTATATAAAATTATTTTTTGTAATCTAACTATATTGGCTACATTTTTAATAGATAATTCAAGTGTGTGTGTATCATTGTTTTACATTTAAATTAATTAAATACAAATTGAGCAAATAATATGGGTAGATATGAGGCTAGTATGGCGGGTACAAGGCGGGGCAGTAAGGGACGGGCACAACATTATTATACCCATACTCACCCTATACTCATGGAGGATATTTGCACGTATATCCTATCTGTGCAGTTTTTGAAGTTTGGTTATTGTCCTGCTTCTGAGCGTTCTTCTTTGGTGCCTTCAATGGTGGGGCTTTCTTGGTGTGTCTCGAGTTGCTTTTGGGTTGTTTTTTGTGTAGCGTCCAATGCTGCGAATAGGAAGTTGTTTTTCTTGTGGTGTGTTTTTCTTTTGCTCTGTTTGTTTTATCTTTTAGCTATTTTGGGATTGGTTCCGAGGGTTGGGCTTGTCTTTTTTGTTTTAGCAGGTTTGCTTGTTATTTTCCCCTTTTTCACACTTTGCGTGTGCTCTTCGTGCTCTTTTTTGAGACGTCGGCTTTTGTATCACGAGTTTATCCCCACTAATTATCAAAAAAATCCTATCCGTATTTGCTACCTGTTTCACTAGCATCCACACACGCCCATAGATAACGAATTTTACCCGCCTATTGTTATCCCAAATATTGACCATAGTTATTGGAACAACAACAACAACAACAGAAGACCCCGTGCCTCAAGGGCTCCCATATAAGCAGGGTCTGGGAGGGGTGAATGTACGCAACCTTACCCCTTCAAAGTGTAACCCTACCGAGAGATTGTTTCCGAGAACCCAAACCTTATAGGGTTGGCAACACGAAGACTTTCCAGAAGGTCACACATCCTGATACTACTCTCGCTCAAACACACTTAACTTTGAAGTTATAATGTGTTCCAATGTATTAGTACTTGATAAATGAACCGTTCTTATCGAAAAGTAAGCATAAACCCAATAAATGGCTGACGCAATTAGGTGACCAATTATAGTACCAATTAGTGGTCTACCCCTATTATTATAGTCTCCTTTTATTTATTTCCTACCCAATTAATTAATTAAAAAGTTTTATATATATATATATATATATGTTAGGAACCGATCGATCGGGGGCCGCTCAATGCGTGTCCTAATCGTTTGTTATAAATAGACCTTTAGGGTTTTAGTTTTAGGTGATCCAATCATCCAATCAAAGAGGGCCGCCGTCCAATTAAGTTTGAGAGCGTTACGAGAATTTAGAGGGAGTGATTCAGTAATTCTCCATAGATCTCGTTCAGAAAAAGTGTCTTTGTAATTCTTCTATTATTCATACTCAATAAAGAATCTCCATCTCCACCCGTGGTTTTCTTCCCTCTCGATTGAAGAGGGGTTTCCACGTAAATCTCTGTATTCTTCGTTTGTTCTCTTTTACCTCTTTTGATTACTTCTCTTGTTTGTTATAATATTTGAATCGAATCCAGTTCCCATGGTGTTAAGTTCCGCATTAAGGAGGTATTAATTTCCTAACAAATTGATATTCGAGTATATCAGATTTGTCTAGATTCCTCAATATAAATATATTGATTTTGTCAATTTGATTAGGATTTCTTTTTGACTTCCTAGTGAATTATCGTACTCAACTTGGCAATCCAAGATAATTGACACTTTTAAGTAAGAAGTACAACATCGTTCCTCTAATAAGATTAATCAATTATTGAAGGAGGAGCAAACAAGTCTCGAATTCAAAGCGAGTAAACGAGCCGAGCACTCCCTTATTCGAACTCGAACTTGACAAGACTCATTGAGCTTGATTTCTAGCCTAACTCTTATTGAGCTTTTAAACCTTTGTTCAAGCTCGATTTAAACATTTTATTATGCTCGATAGTCGGATCTAGGCTGATTGAGCCGATTTGAGCTCGTTATTGAGCAAAAAGTCAAGGGTCGAGCTCCTTTTTGAGTTGAGCTATATATTCGAGTCAATATCGAGCCATTGTCGAACGATTTTCAAGTTGATATAAATTGTTAACAAACCCTTAACGAGTTCTTATTAGCTTATAATAAGCTATTATTGAGCTCTTAAATAGCTCTTATCAAACTGTTCACGAACGTTAGTGACCCGAGCATCCCCTTGTTCGAACTTGGCTCGTTAAGCTCATTGAGCCTGCTCGAACTTGGTTCGAAAAGCTACTGAAACCCAATAACGAACACAAACAAGCGGTAATCGATTTTAAACGCAAGTTGTTCATCAAACGTTTAGTTCATTTACACCCCTACTCACGATTGGGCGGGATATTCATATAAGAGTGGTTGATATGGGATGGGTACGCTCAACAATATTTTTTATAGGTACGAGATTAGTATAGGCTACTTGCCCAACCCCTACTCGCCTCTCCCTATCTCACCTCACCTACGTCGTATGATCATACTCACTACTCACCTCATACTCGTCCTATGCCCGTCGCACCTATCCTGTACCCCTTGTACGGACGGAGGGCATGGGGCAGGAATTTAAGGTACTTGTGTTTGAGAGTATGTGGGCCAAGAATGGGGTAATGGCCCAAATAAAGCTCTACTCCAACCCTGCAAATATCCGGACCAATTTCTCCAGCTCTGTCACGGTTTGCCGTCCTCCCTCACACCGAGCCCTCTCCTAGTACTGATATAGCCTTGTAGTGCCTGTTTGCTGTTTTCCTTTTTTTTTTTTGAGTTTCTGTTTTGTGTTTTCTTTTTCCCAAGTTTATTTGGATTTTCTTAGGTCTCATTTGTTCTAATCGCCTGTTATGTATTGTGACTTTATCGCCAATCATCGAAAAAAATGGGGTAATGGCCCACATGTACCGGAGAGAGTGCAGCTCTAGGTCCGTTTCCACTAGAGCGGTGCGGCTATCCATTTAACACCCGGAAAGGGTAATGGGACAAGTGGCAAGTAAGAGTTTTGTAGTGGGTAACTTGACATTTGAAGCTTCAGCAAAGTCTTGTTAAATTCAGTTTCCTTTTCTAACTTAGCTCAGCTCACTTGAGTTCACAGATGTTTCAGCAAGTTCCAAACAAGATCGACCATAAATCTAACAACTCAAAGGAACATAGAGATTCAGCATGCTCAAAAATGTTTAATTTAGACTCACGAACACAAAAAACCCGACCCTCATCAAACTCGAACTCAACTTGCTTAGTCGAATAAGCCGTTCCCACTTGTTTAAAAAATAAATTATAATAGGAAAACAAAGTGACAAAGCAAGTGGCCACTTTTTAATGTGATTCATCATCACCCACATAAGCAAAACAAATAAATTGCTACAAGATGCAATTTTAGCCATTTAAAGTGCACTATTATGGTGGTCAAAAAAAGTGTACTGTTACCATTTGATTGGACTTAATTTTTTTAAAATTAAAAATTAATGCTCGATATTAATACAAAGTGGATACATGATAAATATAATTAGTAAAAAATTACAAAAAGAAACATAATTAATACAAATAACAAGATAAGTGGTAAGGATGGCATTGAAGCGGGTAAAACCCGTTACCTGCGGGGCGGGGGGCGGGTATGGGTATAAGTGAAGCGGTTAGTGGGTACGGGTTGGGTGTACTGCCCCGTACCCGTATAGTTTTGTACCTGTCCTGCTCCACCATATCGGCTTCATTTGTATCTAATTAACTTTCAAATTAAAAAATACTTGCTTAAATTCAATTATCTAAATTATTTATAAATTTTACAAAAAAATATAATTGAATTCTTAGATATAGTATTAAATATGATTGATATAGGCGGGTTTGTACTCATATTATGGCGAGTATAGGGCAGGTATGGGCATGGGTATGGGTTTGTATCTACTAGGGCAGATATGGGTATTCACTTCATACCTGTGGCTGATAATGGAGAAGGTATGGATATGAATTTGGGCGGCGGGTATGGATATAGAGGAGGCACTCCTATTATTAATTAATCGAGATATTATTTACCACATTGGTTCCAAGTCGAGACCGACCAAAAATATTATTTAATTAAGATTACTAATTTATCGAGTATTAATTTATCAAGATTATACTATATGTAAGTAGATCGTATATATAATATTCTTTTTTAAATGTCATGCAAATTAATGATAATTACTACAAGATAAGTGTTCTTTGCTCATCCTCAAATTGACTTTGTGACAGTCTAAGAGATAAGCACTTTAGCCAAATTTCGGCCTAAATGGATGATTAATGTTTCTTTTTTCAATATGAAAAAGCGACCTTATTAGGCTTGGACTAGGCTTGATAATATTTTCCTCCACCTAAGCATGTCACGAGACCTCTTCAAATCTCGAGGCTTTGACTACTAGTTCGATCTAGCCTTGACCTTGGATCCCTTCATCATGTTTTAATTCAATGTCGACTTGTTTAGACTTTTTTCACCTTCATGAGGCTTATTTAACTGGAACACTCATTTAGGCTCAAAATGAATTCGTTCGGCTGAAAACGGATAGCTCAAGCTCTTAACAAGTCCAACATTATGATATATACTTTCAAGCTCGATTGGCTCAGTTTCGAGATGTAGGGTAACTTATACTAAGGCTGACTCGATCTTACTATAGAGGTAAAAAAATACTATCAAATCAAGGTCCGAAAGAAATGTGTCTCTTACTCGAATCTTTTGAAACTTAATATTCGATTTGATAAAATTAAAGAAGAGGAATATAATTATTTGATATTTGGCTAAGATGTAGTTATCTAATTATATTGAATTTTTTAATTAAAACTTATGCTTAAATTATGTTAATGTTAGGTTATGTCTCAAATTACTTATTTTATTTTTATTGGTGCGGCCGTGGGGTCACTGATCAATCGGGAGGAAAAGCCAATCGATCGGGTGATTTAAGGAAAGGATTCGGAATTTTGGCAGTAAAGGGGCCGATCGATCGGGAGTCGTTTTCCGCCGGCCCTAATTATTTTCTATAAATAAGGGCTTAGGATCTTCGGTTTAGTTGAGAAGTTTCTCCCATACGTATCCAATCAAAAGCGTGTGAACCGCTATTAAGAAAAAGAGGTGATTTCGTAAATCCTCCAAGATATTCGAGTGCTACGAGAGTTCAGAGGGAGTGATTGTAATTCTTCCATATATCTCGTTTGGGAAGTGTCGTTGTAATTCTTTGTTCAGTTAATAAAGAATCTCCATCTCCGCTCGTGGTTTTCTCCCCTCTCGATTGTAGAGGGGTTTCCACGTAAATATTGTGTGTTCTTGTTTTGTTCTTTCTTTCTCCATATTTGTTTACTTCTCGTTTTGCGTGAGTCATATTATTTAAATCGAATCAAGTTATCAGGGTTTACAGTTCCGCATTAAGATTTAATCCTAACAAATTGGTATCAGAGCCCTGTTTATTTCAATTTGATAATATGACGTCTGCAATTAGATCCGAAATTGAGAAGTTTGGTGGTCAAGGGAGATTCAGCTTATGGTAGGTTCGCATTAAGGGCCTCTTGACTCAGAATGGCTTGAAGAAAGCTTTGGATGGGAAAGAGAAGAAATAAAAGAATCTTACAGAAGCACAATGGGAGGAGTTGGATGAGAAGGCGCTCACAGCAATTCAGATGTGTCTTACCGATGACGTTTTGACAGAAGTTCTGAAAGTGAAGACCGCTAAGGAGTTGTGGGAGAAATTACAGGATATGTTCTGTTTCAAGTCTGTCTCCAACAAACTCGCAGTTAAGCGCCGGTTATTCACGTTTCGTATGTCAGAAGGTACGTCACTTAAGAACCACGTCAATGAATTTAATTCAATTATTCAAGATTTGAAAGAATTGGATGATGTTCCTAAGGATGAAGATCAAGCAATGTTGTTGTTATGTCCTCTCTCTACTTCTTATAAGGGTTTTGTCGAAAGCATGATTTATGGGGGTAGACAAACCATATCTGTTGATGAAGTTAAGAGAAACCTACTGAGTAAAGAACGAGTAGATAGGGAATTATCTGACTCTGTGTATAACTTAGGTAGTGGTTTATTTGTGAGGGGGGAGAACCGAGTTTGATCATAGTGGAAACAAGTCTAAGTCTAGGTATCAAGACCTAACCTGTAACTACTGTCGTAAGAAATGGCACATTAAGAAAGACTGTTACAAGCTTAAAAGAAAATTAGAAGCAGATAGCAGGTCTGACCAGAGATTCATAGCAGCTAGTGTTGTTGGTGGTGAGAATGAAGATCTTCTTTTGTCCGTGTCTGAACCTCAGTTCAACTTGAAAGATAGTTGGTTTTTGGATTCGGGTTGCTCCTATCATGTCTATCCCAACCGGGATTGGTTTTCCACATACGAGTTTGTTCGAGGTGGAGTTGCTTTGATGGGTAATGATAATCCATGTAAAGTTTTGGGTATAGGAACAATTCGTTTTAGGATGTTCGATGGCACTATCAGGGTTTTGGGCGATGTTCGTCATGTTCCGGATTTGAAGAAAAATCTCATCTCTTTGGGTACTCTTGAATCTAAAGGGTACAGGTACACAGCTGAAGGTGGAGTTTTGAAGGTCGTTAAGGGTGCATTGACAGTTATGAAGGGCAGATGGTCAGGTACGTTGTATGAACTTATCGATTCCACAGTTGTTAGATCTGTTGCAGTATCTTCATCATCCTTGTTGTTGACAGAACCAGAGATCACAAATTTAGGACGTTTGAGATTGGATCATTCAGGTGATAGGTGTCTGTCTGAGCACAGTGTAAGGGGCTCTTTGTGTGGTCAGTCCAGAGGACTGGTGGTATGTGAGCAAGGGCTTTATGTGAAGTAAAAAGTTTTTCTCTTCAAACAATTCCTGACGAGACGTGTCACGTTTGGTGAGTCTTCATTATTGTTATCTCCACAGAAGATGTCATCAGTTGTTTGTGATTCAGGTCAGGTGAGTAAGCCAGAGGAAGTTCAGTTCAGTAACACAGTTCAGCAGCGGGTGGCTGTTTCAGTTGATGTGTCAAGAGCCAATTCAGATAAGAAGATTGGCATTGCTGATAACCTCTCAGATATGTTCACTCAGTTTCTCCCTAACAGGAAGTTCAAGCTTCGCACGGTTAGGTTTCGTACTTCGTTGTGTTAACCCCGTGTGTGGGGGTTTTGTGGAGAGGGTGGAGGAAATTCTTTTATGTATGTAATTTGAGCCAAGGTGGAGATTCGTTAGGTTATATCTCAAATTACTTGTTTTATTTTTATTGGGGCTGCTGTGGGGTCACCGATCGATCGGGAGGGAAAGCCGATCGATCGGATGATTTAAGGAAAGGATTCGGAATTTTGGCAGTAAAGGGGCCGATCGATCGGAAGTGGCCGATCGATCGGGAGTCATTTTCCACCGGCCCTAATTATTTTCTATAAATAAGGGCTTAGGATTTTCAGTTTATTTGAGAGGTTTCTCCCACACGTATCCAATCAAAGAGCGTGTGAGCGGCCATTAAGAAAAAGAGGCGATTTCGTAATTCCTCCAAGATATTCGAGTGCTACGAGAGTTCAGAGGGAGTGATTGTAATTCTTCCATATATCTCGTTTGGGAAGTGTCGTTGTAATTCTTCTGTTCAGTTAATAAAGAATCTTCATCTCCGCCCGTGGTTTTCTCCCCTCCCGATTGTAGAGGGGTTTCCACGTAAATATTGTGTGTTCTTCTTTTGTTCTTTCTTTCTCCATATTTGTTTACTTCTCGTTTTGCGTGAGTCATATTATTTGAATCGAATCAAGTTATCAGGGTTTACGCTTCCGCATTAAGATTTAATCCTAACAAATTGGTATCAGAGCATATCATATTTGTTTAAGTTTTCTTAACAGTTAATATTAAAGTAGGGACTATTGGAATTCGAACTCGTGAACTCTTTGTCACAAGGCTCTGATACCATTTCAAGGAACCATATGTCCCAAAAATTTAAACTAATGGGTGAAAGCCCAGGATTGGTCTTATATTCTTACACGCTCCCTCACGCAAATGCCCGTTTGGGCTTGAAGTGTGAATATTGCACAAGCCCACCTCATACCTTGTGCTTAAATTATGTTAATATCAAAGTTGGAGCTGTTGAGATTCGAACTCGTGACCTCTTAGTCACAAAGCTCTGATACAATGTCAAAGAACTATCTGTCCCAAAAGCTTGAGCTAATGGATGAAGGCTCAGGATTGATTTTATATTCTAATAGTGATGATTGCAAAGAGAAAGGAAAGATGTGAGAGTTTGATGCTTTATAAAGTGGGAGAAAGTGCAGTAGCTACATTGAGACTGTAACTTCCTATTCCCAAAGCTACACTGAGGAGAGTTTGTGGCTTACCCAGTGTCGAACATAAGCCTGAGCAACTCAAGCTATCGCTTGGGGCCTCCGAATTTTAGAGCCCCCAAATTTTAGAACTTATAGTTTTTGAAGTAACAATTATTAATATTAATAGGTTTTAAGAAAAATATTTTAACATAAGAAGGGCCCCAATTTTGAAAATTTTGCTTAGGGCCCCGAGAATGTCAGGATCTACCCTAGGCTTACCATACAATAGCTACATTAGAGAAGGTTAGTGGCTTACGATGCAATAACTGCACACTTAGATAGGGAGATTGTGAGATGGGGTTCAGGCCTCCGAATGGAAACTGTAATTCCAAATTTCATAATATATGAAATACTAGTTTGTGTCTCGTAGTTTTTCTCTTAAATTAAAAAGGGTGTCCACGTAAATTTTTATTTCAGTTATTTTAATGTTTTCGGCTTCCATTGGCCAGGGTTTCAATATCAATTAAACAATTTGTGTAACGAGGGATTGGTACAAAAAGAAAATAGTGACCTACAGGTATCTGCCTTTTCAGAAGCAGAAGTGGATACAATTCGGAGACATGTGTCAATAGGACGGTACATTGCAATATTTAATCTATCTAGCCTGACAATGTACTCTTTCCACATAATTTACCTATTTTTGTTCTTTACTTATGTAAGCTATAGAATAAATTATCAAACTGACATATTTTATAAAAAAAATTATCAAAATGGCATAATTGAAAAAATATTTATCAAAATGGCACACTTTACTGTAGCGTCAATAGGAAACGCCGTTTCAAACGGCGTTCGTTGAGCGGTCGGAGACGTTACCTGTCGGACGCCGTTAGACCACACACCTTTGTATAAAGTAGAAAAAATTAACAATCCTCTTAACTTAATTAACAATAAAATGATAAAATAAAGTAGAAAAAAAATTTAGTAGAGTTACATTATTTAATGTATGAAGTAATAAAAAGGGGAAAAATGCACTGTAATTATAGATTACAAAAACTCCCTGATGTAATAAAAAAGGGTGTCGATGTGATCCGGGATATGTTGCGTTAATCCAAACTGACGCAACACTCTATCAAAATGGCACCTTTTGCAAAAAAAATTACCAAAATGGTATAGTTGAAAAAATATTTACCAAAATGGCAAACTTTACTGTAGCGTCAATAGGAAACGCCGTTTGAAACGGCGTTCGTTGAGTCATATCTGGCGATATCAGGGACCAATGATATGCTTTGGCATTGTAGAGCTGTATTGCCCTGATAGAGTGTTGCGTCAGTTTGGATTAACGCAACATATCCCGGATCACATCGACACTCTTTTTTATTACATCAGGGGGTTTTTGTAATTTATTATTACAGTGCATTTTTTTTTTTTTTATTACTTTATACATTAAATAATGTAACTCTACTAAATTTTTTTTCTACTTTATTTTATTATTTTATTGTTAATTAAGTTAGGAGGATTGTTAATTTTTTCTACTTTATACAAAGGTGTGTGGTCTAACGGCGTACGGCGTCCGTTTGAAACGGCGTCCGTTAGACGACTCCTAAGGGACGCCGTTCCGTTAGACAGCTCCTAACGGACGCCGTTTCTGACGGCGTCCGACAGGTCCCGTTCTCCCCCTGCTCAACGAACGCCGTTTGAAACGGCGTTTGCTATTGACGCTACAATAAAGTGTGCCATTTTGGTAAATATTTTTTCAACTATGCCATTTTGGTAATTTTTTTTGCAAAATATGCCACTTTGGTAATTTATTCTAAGATATAAGAAACTAAAAGAAACGTCTAAAAAATGGTAACTTAGCGATCACATGATATAATTTTGGGTCAATTAGGGTCTAATGAGTAATAGGATCCACTAGGGACCCAATGGGAACCCACAAGTAATGAGGCAGGACAGATATAGGGATTATGTTATATCACGCTTCACTATACATTGTATTATGATCATACAATTCAATTTGCTCCCACAACGCAATACTTGATAACTAGAAGTGCATATGAGTTGAGCTATGCCTAAACTCATTGAGCTTGAGGCTCGACTCATTTACAATTAGCTTTGCTTTGGTTCGGTTCAAAGCTCGTTGAGTTTAGAAGCATCAAGCTCGAGCTTGGCTCATCATAGGACTGGGATCAGCTCACCTCTATTGAGCACAAACCCAACTCAACGAGCTCCAACTAACCTTGCTTTTTTTGGGTTCATTTAAATTCAATCTAGACTCATGCAGGCTCAAACTTTGTTCAATTGGACATATTTGAGTCTAATAAATTGTATTAAAATAGGTTCTCTTAGGCTCACGAGTCTAAGAACTCGAGCTTCACTAGGTTCGTACCCGACTTGGTAAGCTAAATAAGCTAAAAATTTCAAAGCTTTACAACAATCCGACTCGGGTCGTTTACACCACTAAATGATGACAGCCAACCTTTTTAGGGCTTTGAGTTAGCTTGAGAGTCCATTTGGGCCCAATCCATATCACTCAAGCATTGCCCACTTCTAGGATGAAATCATCTCTTCACCGGGGAGAGTAACATATTATCGTATCCTTATTTAAATATAAACAAGGATAAGAATAAAGAATGATAAATAAATTAACCTTATTTGACAACTGGGTAAAAAGATGAAGATAAAAAGAGTTAATAGTTAAAATAAGAATAAAATTATCTAAATTTTTTTAAAAAAATTACCCTCTCCTTTTTAACCCAAGATTGGGGTAAAGATGATGGAGGTAAAAGAGGATAAGTTTGCTAATTGTGTTGGGCGTAAAAATTTATCCCCATTATTCTTACCCTCCGTTGCCCCGTTACCCCGTTGTTTTTTTTTTTTTTTTTTTATAATTAGCAATAAAATTGCGATACAAAAACCAACATCCACCGAAAGTGAGACCCAAAACCACACATAGGTGGGTACAGATTAATGCAAAAATAAACCAGAAAGCAAAAACAGCAAAATCTACCTATGGTCATATCCTATGATATAGAGCAATACCCACTATAATATCAAGTACAAACACCGAACAAAAATGCCATATTTGATATCGTTTTATGTTTATAGACTTTGATTTTATAAAAATTAGAATTGTATTTTTAAAACAACTTTGGTTTTTTTGTTTCTCTAGTTCGACTGAAAATCAAAAACTACATGACTGCTTTCAAAATTTGTTTTTAGTTTCTTAAACATCAAAAATAATCCGTTCTCATTTTTGCTTTCTTACTTTAGTTTTTTCATTAGTTCAAATAAAAACCAAGAATAAAAAATAAAAAAAAGAAAAATATTTCTAAAAATAAAAAACTACAAA
Organism: Simmondsia chinensis; assembly: GCA_018398585.1. Lineage (NCBI taxonomy): Eukaryota > Viridiplantae > Streptophyta > Magnoliopsida > Caryophyllales > Simmondsiaceae > Simmondsia > Simmondsia chinensis. The sequence goes on from JAGTTD010000021.1 coordinate 889,073, forward strand.
CATAAAATGATATCAAATAGACCCTCCATATTTGGGCAAAGCCTTTCAGAGATTAAACTAAATAGAAGTTAATGATTACCCTTATAACCAGTAGAAATGTTATACCGAAACGAAACCGACTTGGCTCAAAAACCAAAATCGAAAATAAATCATCCTCGAACACAATCTTATTCCTAATAAAATGACGCGGTCATATACACATCAACTATCCATATCCAATCTCACTAAAATTAGAATTCAATTAAGAAACCAACTGCACAAACAATCTCCAATCGAGCCAACTCAGAAAGATGCCACCGAGCGCTCGGTCTCTGGGACGCACCGAACTGCAATGGGGCTCCTCACCCGATGGGTGCCATCGCTCCATTCAATTGACCCAAAACTCGATGAACCCATGATTGATAGGTGATCGACTAGGGTACTAGAAAATGTAATCTCATACGACAACACTTGATTTTCTGCATCAAAAACCAACTTACTCGGGGTAACACCAACATTCACATTGGGTGGAGCACCCACTTGAACTTCATATACAGCGTGGACTGAATTCCCGACGTTCTTCACCTTCCTAGTGTACTTAACCACGTTCTGATATGACATGAACACAACAGAAAACGACGGGTAATTTAGGTCACCGGGACTTGGCAACTTTTTCATGTCACAATCAACACCGGTAGCCTCGGGCAGGAACACAGAAATCTTTTTGGAGTCATACCCAATGGAGCACAAGAATGCAACATAGTCGTCATCATCAATGTCATAGACTAGCCCGGGATCAAGAGCCTTGTTCGGGTCCACGTGTCCTGACCCGTGGACATACGGTGTGGATCGCTCGCTAGTTGCGAGATCAGTGATGTTCTTTCCGGAGTTGTCTAAGATATAAGCAGTGGTCATCAGAGCAGACTTGATAGCAGCTGGGGACCAATCCGGATGAGCGTTCTTAAGCAAAGCAGCAACACCACTGACATGCGGGCACGACATGGATGTTCCCGATACGATGTTGAACTCCACCCTTCTTCGGTCGACATCTAAACCAGTCGGACCAGCAAACCCAGTCCATCCAGCTAGGATGTTGACACCAGGAGCTATGACATCTGGCTTTAAGATCTCTGGAGTAACATGGTTCGGGCCACGGCTAGAAAAGGCTGCAACCCTTGGCGCAGGTGGCACAGGACCGATTACTGTCCCTGTTATTAAAAATCCGGTAAACTTTCAGTCAAAAGTTCGTTGAATTTGAAAGAATAAAGCATAATGCCAGTCACAGTAGCCATAACAGGAGCATATCACAATACCATAGAACTTGATCGTGGCGGTGGGATTTGGGTTCGATTTGATGTAATCTTTGATCTGATCACCAGCAGATTGACCAACCATTGTGGCTGGGATCAAATGCGAATCAGCTAGGAGTTCTTCGCCGCTCTCGGCGGTGTTGGCAAGGATCATTGCTGAACCACCAGCAATTTTCACTGCATTTCCCTTTGCAACCCGAGCACTTCCTCCTCGGTCACATATTACCATTTTGCCAGCAACTTTTGATGAATCGAGCTTACCTGTTTAAACAAACATGAGCATTTTTTTAGCAGTTTTGAGTGGCAGCACAAGATGAAGGAATTCGATTTGTCTAGCCATGTTGATATCCTTCAACTAACGGTCTATTTGGCCAAGTTTTTTTTTTTTTTTTTTTTGGTTTGGTAGAAGCACTTCTTCCGGATTCTAAGAGTGTTTGGTTAGAAAAGAAGAAAAAGCAACATTTCCAGCGCTCCAAGTGCTCCCGCCTAAGCAGGGTCTGGGAGGTGGATGTACGCAGTCTTTCCCCTTTAGGATACCCTGAAGGGAGGCTGTTTTCGAGAACCTCCAACCTGAGAGGTGCAACACGAGGATTTCCCAGGAGATCACCCATCTTGGTACAACTCTCGCCCAAGCACACTTAACTTCGGAGTTCTAATGGGATCTAGTGCTTGCCTATTGGTACCCTCTTTAGTTAAAAAAGAAAAGTATTTTTAAATAGAAGCAAATGTTGTTTTTCTACTTTTAAGCAGAATAGAAAAATAGTATTTCTCCTTTAACGAAAAAACAGAAACAAAACTAAAACTTTCAGACAAAAATACCCTTATGAAAAACACTTTTTATAGAAGTACTTCTGTTAAAACATTTTTTTTTCATAACTTTGCCGAACAAGTCCTTATTCTAAATGTAGAGGCAAAGTTGTGGTACGATTAGTAGGGTTGCACTGTGGCAAATCAATCTAGATATCCTAGAGTTACGGTTTTCGGGTTTTTGAGAAACTAAAATACTAAATTTTGAAAACCATCTCGTCCTAGTCCCCCCCCCCCCCCCCCCCCCCCCCAAAAAAATAAAGTGCAAATAAAAAAACAATACCAAACATGTCGTAACATCCATTAGTCACGACCTTCGTTGCCTGGATACGGGGAGAAGGATCAAGCATGGGTACATAACTGAGGAGTCCATCCGACTAGTTTTTAGAATTCTTGTGTGTTTGTTAATCTGAAAATATCGAGTGTCATACAGTATCTGGGTATCCAAAATTGGATACGACTACTTTGAAGCGAGACATAGAACGTAAGTGACACCATTGCTGAAATTTTGATTGTGATAACGATACCATTAGCACTAATCCTTAGTACTAAAACAATAAGTGAAGATGTTAGCTAATCAATAACTATAAACAACCTAACAAAATTCAAAAAGTGGAAACATGGTAAGGATTGTTAAATCATTTCATCTTTGGCTCACCTCGAAAGCAAAAAAAAGTCGTACAAAAGTCATTTCCACTATCGAATTTTCATCTCTCAACGACTCGAAACTGAAAATAGAAAATGAGGTTATTTATGTGATATGATCTTCAAATTGCCAAGTGTGTTAGTTCGGTCTCTATTCTTTTGATTGTGTCAATTTAACCATTCGCAAAGATGTTCAAAAGATACATTGTCAAAACTAAATACAATTACATGTAGACAACATTACTACCATATTAACATAGTACATAAAATCAAACACTGGCAGGAACCCTCGAGGCACTGGGTTTGTTGTTGTTGTTGATGTACATAAAACCAAACAGTCAAGAGTAAAAGGACCAAATAAACACCCATTTTTGTTAAGGACTTCACGTGCAAGACTAGTAAGAATTCGACGTCAGAGTTGTTGTGAGAGGAAGACTAGTGGGTTACTTCACCTGAACAATTGGTTTTAGAATAGAACCTCGCTCGATATTTTATGTGGAGCCCATATATTCCAACCTTGTGAGTCAGGCCTAAATGTCCACGTTTAGTAAAATATAGGGTAATATGACCAAGTGATTTTACATGTTTAGTCATATGAGGGAAAGACCAGTGAGTTACTTCACTTAAAACCAATTGGTTTCAGAAAAGAATCTCGCTCGAGATTATATGTGGACCTCACATATTCCACATTTTTGGGTTAGGCTTAAGGTCCGATGAATTTTACACGTTTAGTAAAATATACGGTAAAACGATATAGATAATCATTAAATTTACCTTCATGACAAAATTTGCTTCCGCAATCTGCACCATAAACTAGCTCCAAATAGGTGTTTTCATCCAACCCGTCTCCCGAGTACAACGACACCCCCTTGAAAACCCTCCCATCTCCGACCACCACGTCCGCTGGAAACTCCCTGTCTATCGTCGACGCCCCTACCGTCACTATCCATGGCGCCACATTCACCGCCGTGAATGCTCCGGGCCCAGAATTCCCCGCCGAGCACGACACCACAACGCCATGTTTCACCGCCCTAAATGCCCCGATCGCAATCGAATCCTTATCGTACGGTGGCGCCAACCCTTCGGCTCCGACCGAGAGAGAGATTACGTCTACTCCGTCTTCGATCGCCTCATCCATGGCAGCTAGAATGTCTGAATCAAAACATCCCTTCTTCCAGCAGATCTTATACACCGCGATTCGCGCTTTTGTGGCCATTCCCCTAGTAGTACAAGAAAAATAAATTAATCGCATGTTACCCACGTAATTATACCTACATAGATAATTGACATGGAAACTGAATTACTAAAAGTACAACTTCCCATGGGAATTCAATCCCTATGTTAACCAAACAATGCTTAGGCTTACCCTGATCCCCTCTACCACAATAGGGTTAGTTACATTTTACTACTCTGACCTTTTTGGTAATTATAAAAAGAACCCTGATGTTTTGGAATTATTAAAAAGGACCCCGAGGTTTTATCGTATTAATAAAAAGGACCATCTCCGGCAAATAAGGGTAAATGACTTGCCTTTCAAAATGGGGAAAATCATGATTTTGAGTGGCCCAAAAACCTTCACGGTATTTATCATGCAAATCCAGATCGAATCGAAATAAACCAGATGGCCCAAAAACCTTTCAAAATGACGTCAGATGGCTGGAGAGTGTCCTTTTTATTAAAACAATAAAACCTCGGGGTCCTTTTTAATATTTCCAAAACATCAGGGTCCTTTTTATAATTACCAAAAAGGCCAGGATAGTGAAATGTAAATAACCCACCACAATACTATTACAAAAACGGGTATAGGGGTGTAAACGAACCATATGTTCAATGAACTACTCGTGTTCAAAATCGATTACGGCTGGTTTGTGTTCATTATGAGGGCTTGATAGCTTATCGAGCCGAGTTCGAACAGGGGGTGCTTGGCTAGTTAATGTTCGCGAACAGCTCGATAAGAGCTCGTTAAGGGCTCGATGAAAGTTCGGTACCAGTTGATATTGTTTTGGAAGTGGTTCAATAATGGCTCGATAGTAACCTGAAAAGCTCGGCTCAATAGCGAGCTCGACTTGACAGCAAGCTCAACTCGATTTTAAGATCGATTAGGCTCGATAATGAGCTCGACTCAGCTCGATAAGCCTAATGAACCGAGCCGAGCAGAGCAAGTATCGAACACATTAAATTCTTATGGAACAGAGCTTGAACAAGGGTTAGAAAAGCTCGATAAAAGCTCATCTAGAACTCGAGTTCGAACAGGGGGCTGCTCAGCTCGACTCGGCTACACTCCTAAGTATAGGCTTGTACTGGCAAGGTATGAAATGAATGATAATCTCTCCCCTAATCTTCTTTTTCTCTCCCTTTCTCTGAATTTCTTCTCTCTCCCCCTTCAATTTTTATTATGAACCCTAGTTAAGCTAAGAGGACAATCTAACTATTCTTCTTGATTTTAATTGCATCACCTGGCTTCTCCGGCAGCAAGTAGTAAGAAGCATATAACATTTTCAGTGCCCCAAGAGCTCCAGCCTAAGCAGGGTCTGGAGGGGTGGATGTACGCAGCCCTCCCCCTTCAGGGTGCTACCCTGAAGAGAGGTTGTTTCTGAGTACCCCCAACCCGAGGGGTGCAACACGAGGACTTCTCAGGAGGTCACCCATCTTGGCAACTAGTAAGCAACATGATAAGAGTAAAACATGATGAATATTTTGGGACTTGAATTTGCAAAATATAGAATATGGGTACTTAACTTAGGTATAAGTATGATTATTTTCAACTGAACATCTACTTTTTATCCGAGAAAGATACGGATTCGTGTTATAAAACATGTATGGTGCTGCTAACATCAAAAGACACGTATTTTACCATATTATTGGCAATCATAAGTGAACGCCCTCTTTAAACAAAAAAATACAAATACTTATTTAACATGCCAATTATCTGCGTTTTTACAATAAGCTAAGTTTCGAAAAAGACAATCTAGCTACTGTTTCTAGTTTTAACCACATGATCACCTGGCTTCTCCGGTAGCGTACTCGTAAAACCCAGCATCGGGAACCGCCTCACCGGCCGCAGTGGAGGCGGTGTGGGTCCCATGCCCTTCAGTGTCCCTGGGTGACTTGGATTCCAACGTCTCATTGATGGGTTCCCCTCGGGCCGCCTCGTAGCCCTTATAGAAAGCCCTGGCGGCGACGATTTTCCGACCACACGCCGATGCCGGAAAATCAGACCCAACCTCGCAAGTGCCCCTGAAAGAGGAGGGCGCTATCCGGTACCTGTTAGAGAAATAGTATTTAGAAACAGGTACTCAGAATCATCAACCGATTTCAACGTGTGCGGCAAACCACTATCTTAAACTTATTTCATCTAAAATTATTTATGTGTACTTTATTCATTGTGTCAATTTAGTTCTTATATTTTTAATTGTATCAATTTAGTCTCTATACAATTTAAAATGTGTCCATTTGATCCTTAAAGAAATATTTATGTTAAGGTTTTAATGAAATTTTTAATAATTCGACCGAGAATTGGATTAAATTGAGTAAACAAATGAATTTACAATAAATTACTTGCATCCAAGATAATTTTACTATTTAAAATTATGTAATTAACATAATTTTAATTTGACCAAATGATTAAATTGACACATTTTTAATTATTCAGAGACTAAATTGACACAATTAAACGTACAAAGACCAAATGGATACAATGAGCAAAATACAAGAACATTTGGCATAAATAATCCATTCATGTATTACAAAATGGTAATACAATGAAACCTTATAAGAGGTGAAAACGAATGTACATACAAATGATTTTTGAAAACTTTAAAACAAGAGAACAAAATGAAGGTTTTTGAATGCACTTAATCTTAAGAATGAAATGTATATTTTATAGTTTTATGAACGTATTTTATACTTTATTTGACAACTGGGTAAATGAGTAAAGAAGGAAAGGGGTAAAAACGAGTACATGAATTACCCTTATTTAACTGGGGAGTCAAGGAATAGAAGTAAATAAAGTTATAGTAACAACAACAACAACATACCCAGTGTCCCAGGGGCTCCCACCTAAGCAGAGTCTGAGGGAAGCGCATGTACGTAGCCTTCCCCTTCAGGGTATTACCCCCGAAGAGAGGCTATTTCCGAGTGCTCCCAACCTGAGGGTGAGAACTTCCCAGGAGGTCACCCATCCTGATACTACTCTCGCCCAAGCACGCTTAACTTCGAAGTTCTAATAACGTGTTGGTACCCTCTTTGGTAACAACGAGGATAAAATTATCTAAATTTTATTAAAAGTTTACGTTTAACCTTCAAATTGGAGGTTCAAAAACTTGTGAGGCTATTGTTCTCTTGTTTTATTTCCTTGCGGGTTCTTTAATTTTCTTTCTCCCTCGTGGAGGAAATAAGATCATTAAGTGATATACTATGTACATTTATATTTTATAGTCCTTCTAACAACTCGATATCCAGGTCATGGCCCAAATCCGAGGAATAATATATATATATATATATATATATATATATATATATATGAATGAAATAAGATCATTAAGTGGTATACTATATGCATTTAAATTACTAGAAAATGCAATTTTTCCTAAAAATTTAATTCGTGTAACAATTAAACAAGATCTTATTTTGAAAATAAACCAACATTACCCATCATCGGAAAAGCTCGGGCTCTCGGGCCAGATCCCGGTATCAAGCACCCCAACGGTGACGTTCCCGGCGAACTCGGCATTGGGCCAGAGCCCGGACGAGGCGGAGAGACCAAGAAAGAGCGGGGTGCGGGTGGTGTGAAGGAATCTCCGGCGGTCAGGGACGAGAGAGATAACGGCGGGGTGACGGCGGAGAAGACGGTGGTGGTGGGGCCGGAGCACGGCGGCGAAGGCGGTGGAGGAGAGAGAGTAAGTGTAGAGAAGGCGGGGGCCGGGGTAGTTGTCGGTGGAGATTGACCGGAGAATGGAGGTGTACCAGTGGTGGTGACCGGTGAAGGCGGTGGGCTTATGGGATGGTGACACGTGGACTATGTAGGTGGATTTTTGGACGGCTGAGATTGAAGGGGGAGTGAGGAGAGAGAGAAGGATGAGGAAGAGAGAGGAGAGAGAGGGGTACATGATTGATTGCTAGAGTGGAGTGAGAGCTCTTGCGAAATTTCCCCTAAGTTGTGGGAAGTGGTTTGATTGTAATGATTTATGTATTTTTTTTTGTTTTAATTTAGTTTTTATATTTTTAATTATATTAATTTTTTTATAAATGATATTTTTTTAGGGTAGTACCTTAAAAGAGTAAGGTTATGTACATCGCTCTCATCCAAGACTAGAGGTGGCCATGGGCCGGATTGGGCGGGCCCCAACCCCCTTTTTAAATATATATATATATATATATATAATATAATTATAATAGTACCTTATAAAATTATAAATATATTTTATAAAATAAAATGTATTATAACTTGTTAAAAAATGCAACTATAACAATATAATAGTACGTTATAAAATTATAAATATATTAATGTATTCAATAATAATACATAATCGTATAAATCCTAAATATTTGTATTACCTATAAATACAAATGTAAGAGCTCATAAATAAAATAACAAAATACACATTTTTTCTTCTTCTCTTCTTCTTCTCTCTCTGTCTCTATCTTTTCTAACCCTAATTCCCTTTTTCGCTTCTCCTAATCTCTTCTCCAAACTCTTAATTATTGATGAATTTGTTATCATATATTTTATAAAATTAAATATATTATAATTTATTAAAAAATATAATTATAATAATATAAATATAAAATACAATCATAAAATAAATTATAATGCCCAAAAAGGCACTGAATATTGGGGACAAAAGCCTCCAATGGGCCGGAGCCGGGTTTTGGCCCTGGCCGAGTCGGGCCTAGGCCTCCTCTGTTTTGAGGAGGCCCGAGGCTCGACCCGACTGACCTGACCCATTGGCCACCTCTACTCAAGGCCATGCATATACGGGAGCGGGAGCCCTTGAGCCACTGGGTCGATTATTGTTATTGTTATACTTTTAATTGTGTCAATTTAGTCTTTATATAATTTAAAATATGTCAATTTAGTCCTTTAGTTAAATTTAAGTTAAGTTACTAATATAATTTTGAACAAAAAAATTATGTTAGATGCAAATAACTTATTATAAATTCATTTATTTACTCAATTTAATACAACTCGCAGTCGAACTATTAAGAATTTCATTAAAAACTTTACATAAATTTTTTTTTAAAGATCAAATTGACACATTTTGAATTATACAGGGACTAAATTGACATAATTAAAAGTACAAGAGCTAAATTAAAATAATAGACAAAGTATAGGGATCTTTGATGTAATTAACCTCAATTATTATTATTTAATATCTAAATTTATTTATTTGATTATTTATTATTAAATTGTTTGTTTGAATATTTATCATTTAGATATCCGTGAACTTTCTATTGAAAATATATTGAACTAACTTATATGTATTTTTTTATTATTTAATATATTATTAATATAGTGCATAATAATAAAAATATATACAACTCATTTCGATATTTTCAACAAAAAATTTAATGGGTATCTAAGTGATAAATAGTCAAACAAATAAATTTATACATTAAAATTATTTGATTATTATTTAGATACCTGTTAAATTTTTGTTGAAAAAATCAAAATAACTTGTATATATTTTCAATAAAATTTATATATTAAAGTTATTTTATTATTTTATTAAAATTATAAATTTGTTGAAAATAAATTTATATATTAAAGTTATTTTAATATTTTTAACAAAAATTTAACAAGTATAAGAAATAATTTAAATTTTTAAATTAAAAAAAGTTCTATCCCCCTCTCTCCCTCTCTTTCACTGCTTATTTAGCTGAGGATTACCCCGGTAGGGTAAGGATGCATATATTGAGGGGTGTATTTGAGTTGGGCTCAGCTCGTTAGCATTAAGTTGGGCTCAGGCTCAAGCTCGGCTCGATGCTAGCTGAGCTTGGGAAGTTCGGGCTCGAGCTCTGCTCATCAAAAACTTCTGCTCGACTCGATCTAAGCTCGGCGAGTTTTGAACTAAGCTTGCAATATTTCAGTTCATTTAAGGTCAGTATAGGCTCATTTTGGCTCATTTAAACTCAAGCTCGACTCATTTACGCTCCAATTGGACTTCATTGGCTAATAGTGAAGTAAATATATTATAGCCAAAAAAGCTCGCTTAGGTTCGTTGAGGTTCACGAGCCTACAAGCTCGAGCTTCACTAAGCTTGGGCTCGACTCAATAAGTTAAATGAGCCGGCTCTACTTGGCTTGAGCTCAAAGCGAGCCGAGCCGGCTCACGAGGGCTCGTGATCCAATTCGGCTCATTTATACCCCTATGTACATCTCACCCCGGATCCTGCTCAAGCAGGAATCCTTGTGGCACTGAGTTTGTTGTTATTGCTACAATTACAAACAATAAAAACTACAAATTTGTATTGAAAACTACGATCTTGGTTTGAAATATAGAATAGTGTTATTGTCATGGCAAAATTGACAAGACAGAGCAAGACTGTAGTTTTCAATACTATTTTGTGGCTCTCATTATTTGTAAGTCATATTATTACTCTGACAGTAACAATTTTTAATCTGGTAACAACAACTCTCTAATAATATTCATAGAGACCCTTAATCTATTAGTTAAAATAAAAGTGGCCTCGAATTTTTAATGTATCGTGTCACTAAAAATTCGAACCCTATCTGTTAGGAAGAAGTCTAATTGTTTAGAACTATTATATGTGATATGATTGTCAAATGTATCACGTCGTGTTATATTCATGTTCTTGTTATGTAAGAGATTTTAGAACTGAGGTCAATTCAAACCTGATCTATTTGTTAAACGAGTTAAATACTCTCAACCCATAGCCAATTTAGTTTTAAAAAGACTAATCTATGGGTTACTCGTTTAATTATATTGGTGACATTTTTTATTAAATGTTAATTTTTTAACTTACAAATATGTTAACAATAGCCTTTAGGGGTGATACTTGGAATAAATATTTGTCATATTTATTTTGCTAAAATTATCGTTTTACTCTCAAATTATTGATTTTATCGTTTTTGTGTTATGTTTCTCCTACAATTATTATGACTAATATCACTTTTACTAATATTTTTATCTATACAGTCAAATAATACACGAACACATTAGATCCCGTTTGATTTCCGGACATTATTTTGCTAACAAAGGTTTACAGAAGGTGATGAAGTGACATACACAATGGAAGAATAGGCTCAATTGGTGCCCTGATACAATCAATTAAATTTTATTTATTTATTTAATAATTGAGGATTTATTAATAAAAAAGAACAAAAAACAAACAGACCCACAAACACGGGATCACAAGCAAACACTCCAGCCACTAGACACCCCAAGCACCTAGAACAACCAAAAGAACGGGAGAACTCCAACACCAAACCCGTTGAACCGGCGGCGCAGGAGACAACCAGAACCACGGCCCAAGAAGCTTGAAACAACGAACTGCCAACAAAGACCAAAAGCAGCACAAACCACACGACAAAGCAAAAAACAAGGCTCTAGACAAGCGGAAGGAGCAGAACAAAGCCACTAATGAGCCCATACCCCCACAATGAAGCCATAACAAAGGACGGCCCAAAGAAAGCAAGGAGCAGATATCAAAACCACCACTGTACTCAAGAACCCACGCCGAACTAGCACAAACTCCCAGACTCAATTAGATTGTATCTAGAATTTGATGAAGAATTAGAGAGAGAGAGAGAGAGAGAGAATTAGGGTTAAGATTTAGAAGAAGAGAGAGACTTAGATGAGAAAGAATTTGTTATTGTATTTGCTTGTCTTACTTTCAATACAACTCCGCTAATCATACTATTCATATGCTTCAAAACAATCAACTCTAGAATCTTCTAGAACCCGAGCCTAAGCATTGCTATTGTTATTACATGTATCATGCTCACATCTTTTTTTAGATAACCCATTATAAAACCGCACCTAAAATTTAGATAATTTTTAGTCGAAAAGATACATATATACAATAGCTTGCAAATGGTTATCTATCTTATACATTATTGCAAAGTCCTCATTTCTTTCAAAAACCTCCAAACTCCAATTCCAAGTATTATAGGCCATGACTTCCTTATTAATAAATTCATTCTTGCATTTAAGTTGGAGACTTGCATTTTTTTTGAACATTTGCGTAGAAGGTTTTGAGTCAACAAACTTTAAGCTAATTTAGCATGAAGTTTTTTAAAAAATAGTTTAAGAATTGAAAGAAAATTTCAATAAGAAGATAGTAGTTAAAAGTAATTATTTAAGTTTAAAATAAGGAGACGTGTGGACGTAACATTTCATTTTTTCAAATTATAAACACTTTCCGTGCATCGCAAGGGATAACACTAGTAAAATATTTGTATAACATAAATATAACACTAAAATACTGCAAATTTCATTTTTCATTTTTTATGAGGGGGTTTTTTTAAACTAAAAATCAACTAAATTTTAGGTACAGTTTCAAAAAAAGCATCGAAATTTTCTAATTTTTTAAACGTAATGCATAGCAAATTAAAACATTACTCGAGATTGATATTAACAAACATGAATATCTATACAAGTAAAATAATAAACCGAAAAAATACTTAAAATAAGTCCATAGAACAATACTAGTATGGATACAAATCAATAAGATACTCGAAAAAGGGTAATGTTATTGTTTGAGCAGAACTGCTATTATTAGAGCAATATTATAGTTTTTAAGGTAATTTTATGATTCTCGTTGTTTGTAAATTAAATTATTATTCTGATAATAGCAATTTTTGCTTTGACAATAATAACTCTCAAGAAAAATTTACAAACCATCTCAACGTATGCCATCTCTTAGTGAAGGTAGTACTTGGATGCTCCTGTATGCTTCTTGGCCTAGCGCCTCGTCTTGCACACTTTGTATTCTTTCGATCACCTTCTGTATGCTTGGTCTAGCCTCTGGGTTCGGTTCCGTGCACGACACGGCGATATGAAGCACTTCAACCATCATGTCTTTGTTGTACTTAGTCGTGGAACTCGTAATGATCTCTGGGTCAATTAAATCTACTTCTTTGTTTTCGCTGATTGCAGAGACCGCCCATTGTACCACGTCAGTTCCCCCTTTACTGTTTGGGAGATACTGTGAAGGGAATTTTCCAGTGACAATCTCTAAGATCACGACCCCAAGGCAGTAGATGTCACATTTAGGGGTGACTACTGCTCGGTTTTGGATGGCCTCTGGTGCTCTGTATCCAAATAAGGCTTGTGCTGCAGCGTTGGGGTTCGTTAGGGGGCTAAAACCGTAGTCTGAGAGCAAAGGTTCATTGTCTTCATTAATCAGGATGTTACTGGATTTGAGGTTTCCATGGGGCAAGTCGTACATGTCTAGTGTGGAATGAAGGTAGGCAAGGCCTTGTGCTATTCCTTTAATGATCTTGAGTCGTGTTGGCCAATTGAGTTCAGCATGAGAAGTTCCCCAATCACCTGAAAACAATATCGATAAACTTCAAATTATTCCGTACTATACAATAAACTTATACAAAAACATAGTTATAAAAGTCGTACGGTTGAATATAAACAGTATATAACAATTTTGCAAATGAGAAACCACCAAGATTAAGGGTGTGCACGGTATGGTTTTGATGAAAACCCAACACCAAATTGGACCGTATCGTAAAACACGGTTTTAAAAAAAATTTAAACCAAATCGGACCAAACCATAAAATAAAGTTTGGTTTGGTTTGGTTTGAATGGTTTCAATCATAATATTACAAAACTACGAACTTCATCAATAAAATGTAGATTAATTACGAGACAATTATTAATGATAACTAGTAATTAATATTAGATATTATATTGTATTTTTTGGTTTTATTTTCAATCCATTGAATTAGATAAATTTAATTGGTAGTGTAAAAGATGATACAGTAAGTATTCATTGTCAAATATAAAGATAAAGTAAAAAAAATTATTTAGGGTTATTTATGTCAAAGCTGTACTTTGTAATTGTGTCAATTTGGTCCTTTTTACTTTTAATTGTACCAATTTAGTCCCTAAATAATTCAAAATGTGTCATTTTATTCATTTAGTCAAACTTAAGTTATGCTAATGACGTAATTTTGAGCAGTAAAATTATATTAGTTGCAAATAACTTATTATAAATTCATCTATTTACTCAATTTAACCCAATTTGTAACTGAACTATTAAAATTTTCATTAAAAAATTAACATAAATTTTTCTCTAAGAATCAAATTGACACATTTTAAATTGTACAGGAACTAAATTAACACAGTTAAAAATATAAGGACTAAATTGACACAACGGACAAAGTACAAGAACCTTTGGCATAAATAACCCTATTAAACATTTATATAAATTTAAAGGCTATTTAGACAAATAATATGCATTTTAACTAAAAAATTATAAAAAAAATCCTCAAAAAATATAATTAATCACTATGGTGCCATTTAAACTGTGGGCATAAATAATGAAATGGATGAATTGAAAAGCTTTAAAAAGTAAGAAAATAAAGTGTTAGAATTTATTTGTAATTTTTTTTATTTTTAATTCAAATTAAAGACTTTTCTCTAATTTATACAAGAAAAATATAACTTAGCAATCAAAGTACATAACAAAAATATATTAAACAATAGAAAATAATACGAAATTATTTTATTTATATATTACTATTTATTTTACTAACAACAACAACAACAACAGTCCCAGTGCCTCGCGGCTCCCGCAGAAAGCAGGGTCTGGGGGGGGTGATGTAGGCAGCCTTACCCCTTCCGGCTGGAAAGGAGACTGCTTCCGGGGACTCCTAACCTGAAGTAGTTTGGTGCCTACAGATAAACCACCAATCGGTTACCAAAGCATTTTGAGGAAAAAGGAGGAGAAAGGAAGAAGGAGAAGAAGAAGAAGAAGAATAAGAATAAGAAGTATGGTCAGAGACTAAGCTAGCCTATAAGTGCTACCTTGAGGTTATGCCTGCCTAAGGATCTTAAACTACCAGCCACTTCCCGCACTACTCTACCCTGCCACCTCCGCTACCCTTATGCTAGCCCTCCAACGTGCCCTATTTAAGGCCATCTCCTCTCTTAGGTTTAGGTTGGTTAGGTCTTGACGAATTGTTTCCCGCCACGTCTTCTTTGGTCTGCCCCTCCCTCTTCTGCCTATCGCCGTGTGAAGCTGTTCACACCTCCTGATTGGGGCTGTAGTCGGTTTTTTGCAAACATGTCCAAACCATTTTAAGCGGTGCTCCCTCAATTTATCCTCGATCGAGGCTACCCCCAGCTTACCTCATATCACATCATTCATAATCCTATCCTTCCTTGTGTAGCCACACATCCAGCGCATCATCCTCATCTCTGCCACCTTCATCCTCTGTGTGTGATTTTGTTTCATTGGTCGGCACTCTGCCCCATATAGCATAGCCGGTCATACTACCGTCCTATAGTATTTTCCCTTTAACTTTAGTGGGAACTTTCTATCACACAGCACCCTAGAAGCCACCCTCCACTTCTGCCAGCCTACTTTAATCCTGTTGCTGACATCCTCATCCACTTCACCATTCTGATGTATCATGGATCCTAGGTATTTGAAGCTCTCCTTACTCGGTACGGTTTCTGATTCGATCTTAACCTCCTCGGAGCTAGTCGCGGTGGAATGGTCGAATTTGAATTCCACATACTCGGTCTTAGATCTGCTAATCCTTAGACCCCTTGGTTCTAATGCACCTCTCCATAACTCCAGCTTCTCGTTTATGTCCTCTCGGGATTCCCCTACCAGAACTATGTCGTTTGCGAAAAGTATACACCAAGGTACCTCCCCTTGGATATGTCTAGTGAGCTCATCCATCACTAGGATGAACAGGAAGGGACTCAAGGCAAAGCCCTGGTATACCCCTACTGTAATAGGGAAAGTGTCTGTCTTTCCTTCCCCTGTGCGCACATTAGTATATGCCTCTTCATACATGTACCTAATGGCCCGAATATAAGGCATCGGGATGCCTCTCCTTCCCAACACTCTCCACAGTACCTCTCTTGGCACTCTATCATATGCCTTCTCCAAATCGATGAAAGCCATGTGGAGATCCTTTTGTCTCTCCCTGTATTGCTCTATCGTCCGCCATAAGAGATGAATGGCTTCCATTGTTGATCTCCCGGGTATGAACCCAAACTAGTTTTCGGTCACTTCCGTCTGTTATCGTAATCTCTTTTCTATGACTCTCTCCCATAACTTGAGGGTGTGACTCATCAATTTGATCCCCCGATAATTGGCGCAACTTTGGATATTACTATTTACTTTACTATGCTGCTAAAATGAATAAATCGAATCAAATTGGAGACTAGAAAAACCGGTATAAGTTATACCTCTCGTCACCACGTAGAGTTGGCCAGTAACGGTCGAGAAAATTACACTTAAGCGTTTGTTTGAGAAAATTAAGCCTTTGATTACAAATAGAAAATAATTTTCATCTTCTATTTTATGTTTTCTATCGAAGCATTATTTTTCATTTTCAAATTTTTATTCGCAAAGCACATTTAGAAATGGAAAATGGATAATAGTTTTTTGTGATCTTTCTTTTCATCTTATGTTTTTAAAATAAAAAAATTTAATTTTAAAGTAGGTTTTTTTTTTCTAATTTTTAATAATTTATCTAGGAACATATCCAGTGCCTCAAGGGCTCCCGCCTACGCAGGGTCTGGGAGGGCGGATGTAAGCAGCCTTCCCCCTTCAGGGTGTTAACCTGAAGAAAGGTTGTTTCCTAATGCCCCCAACCTGAGGGTGAGGACTTTTCAGAAGGTCACCCTTTCTGGTATTATTCTCGCCCAAGCATGCCTAATTTCGGAGTTCTAATGGAATTCGGTGACGGCGTGTTGGTGCCCTCATCTAAGTTTTAGAAATTTAAAAATTGAAATGCTTTTTGGTTATTAAAAAATCAAAAATAAAAACAGGATAGAAAACCAAAGGTATACAAGATCATATACCATATAACAACAACAAAAAATCCAGTGCCTCGAGGACTCCCGAATAAGCAGGGTTTGGGAGGCTATTTCCGAGAACCTCCAACTTGATAAGCATGAAAGTATAAAGCATACAAGCATCTGCTACAATATAAAACTATTCACAAACCTTCAGCTATTAGCTTAGGCTTTTGGGACAACTCGAGAAGCATTAAAGCATAAAACATACAATCATCTGTTAGAGTATAAAACTATTCCTGGACCTTCACTCATCAGCTTAGGCTTTTGGGACAGATGATTCTTTAACATGGTATCAGAGCTTTATTTACCAAGAGGTCAGGAGTTCGGATATCAACATCCCTCACTTTTAATATTAAAATAATTCAAGCATAAGGTATGAGGTGGGCCTATGCACTATCCACACTTCAAGCCCAGTTGGCATTCGCGTAAAGGGGCATGTTAGAGTATAAAATTATTCTTAAACCTTCACCCATCAGTTTTAACTTTTGAGAAAGATGGTTCATTTGACAACATTTAGGTGTAAGAGCATAAACAACGATACATAGCAAGCATACAAGCATGAAAGGAGCATATACCATACAATAATAACAAACTCAATGCCTCAAGGGCTTCTGCATAAGCAGGATCTGGGAGGGTGTTACCCTAACGGAAGGCCGTTTCCAAAGACCCCCAACCTGAAAAGCTTGAAAGTATAAAACATACAAGCATCTTTCAAGGACCCCCAACCTAAAAAGCATGAAAGCATAAAACATACAAGCATTTAAGTGTAAGAGCATAAACCAAACACATAGCAAGCATACAAACATGAAAGGAGCATATACCATACAACAACGACAAACCCAGTGCCTCAAGGGCTCTCATATAAGCAGGGTTTGGAAGAGTGTTATCCTAACGGGAGGCTGCTTTCGAGGACCCTAAATCTAAAAAGCATGAAAACATAAAACATACAAATATCTAAATATAAGAGCATAAATAACGATACATAGCAAGGATTACCGTGCAAGAGATAAAGCAAGCTGCCTTTAGGAACAAACTCAGAGACCACAAGCTTCTCCTCCTTCCTATAATGATACGCCAATGGCGGCAGCACATTCCCATGTCGGACTGCCGCCAACCGTCGTATCTCCGCCTCGAACCCCTCGTTCTCGAGGCGGCTCATCTCCTTCATCCGCTTCACCACCACCGCCACCCCGCTTGCCATCACGGCCTTGTACGCCGACCCCGTCCCCCCATTCCCCAACACCTCCGCCGCCGCCTTCATCAAATCCGCCATCCCAAACACCCCTTTCTCCCCATTCACCACCACCAGATCCCCCATTTCACCACCACCTGCGCCACCGTGGGAGGACCCCTTTTTGCTGGAGGCACTCAGTTTGCTCGTCGTGCTCGACCCTTTTCGGCTCAGCGTTGTTGCCACCCCCACCTCGGCCTCTGCCGCCCCGTCGTTGATCGAGCTTCTCTTTGGATCTTCACCAATGGTGTCCAATTCTCTCTCTTTCCTTTTGCTCCCCAGTATCAAAATCACGATAATTAGCACGGCAATCGCCACCGCGCTGCCCATCACTGCAACCACCGCGCCGGAATTGTTCTTCTTCTCTGAAGTTTCCGGCGAAGAATCAATGGCATTGTTTGATTGATTGCAGTCCTTTCCCATAGTTTTGCCACAGAGTTCGGGATTCGAATCGAATGAGCTCGAATTGAATTTTGACAAACCCACCGGAATTTCCCCTTCCAATTTGTTATTTGACATATTCAAATCCATCAATGGCGGTTGCTTCAACGGCGGAATTCTCCCAGTAAATTGGTTGTTCTCAACGTGCAGTTCAATAAGGTACCGCAATTGAGCCAAAGAAGAAGGAATTTCGCCTGTAAATTTGTTGTTTCGAATGTATAATTTCTTCAACGACTCCATTTTTGAAAAATAATCCGCCGGAATCTCGCCGGAGAATTGATTGTTCGATAGATAAAGTGCCTTTAAAGCTCCTAATCGATTGAACTCCGGCAATGGGCCGGTGAAATTGTTGCTGTCGAAGCTGAGGGTGCGAAGGGCAGGGAGGCTAGAGAGCGCCGTGACATCGATTTTACCACCGAGCTCCATCCCCTGAAGGCGAAGCCCAGTAACGATTCCCTCGTAGCAAACGACACCGTTCCATGGTGGATTACTCAGGCATGGTGCCGAGGTCGCCTGCCATGTCACGAGGCTATCGACACCGTTACCGAACGTTAATGATTTTTTGAATTGGATTAGGGAATCTGTATCAGACGCCATTGAAGAGGATAATAAGAGCATCAAAATTGAGAAGAACAAGGATGAATTCAATTTTGAATTTGAATTTTTACGAGTAATGGCCATTTAATTATTGGCCAGAAATGAAGAAAATTGAAATTCGTGATATCGGGATTCTATGGTGGAATTGATTCTCTTTGGATTAGTACGGATTTTGGCTCTTCTTTGATTGGCAGGAAGCAGGCAGAATACAGGAAGCATAAATTGTCAATTTCTAATTCTTTCAAAACGAAAGAAGTAACTTATCTAGACTCCTAGGTAAGTTATAATTCCTCGTTTCTAACAGCCATTTAATTATTGGCTAGAGATGAAGAAAATTGAAATTTGTGACATCGGAATTCTACGTTGGAATTGATTTTCTTTGGATTAGTCCCCTGTGACAGGTTTTCTTCTTTCCACGAACATCTGTTCATGGTTTTTTTTTTTTTGTGTTTTTTCTCTCTCTCTCTCTCTTCGTCGGTTTATTGTGGGTTTTATTATTTTTCTCTGTTGAGAGTTTTGCTGACTGTGAGATGAATTTGGGTTTGACGTGGTTAACATGAATTTCAGAAATTTCAGCTTCACCGAAGGTTGGAAATACCAAAATTTTTCTATCCCAATTACGTATTTAACTTGTATTACTTTATATTTTGAGTTCTCTCCTCCCTCTAAATATTTTCGTGTCTCAAATTGAACGCAAAAGAAGGCGTATCTTTTAA
Organism: Simmondsia chinensis; assembly: GCA_018398585.1. Lineage (NCBI taxonomy): Eukaryota > Viridiplantae > Streptophyta > Magnoliopsida > Caryophyllales > Simmondsiaceae > Simmondsia > Simmondsia chinensis. The sequence goes on from JAGTTD010000021.1 coordinate 908,816, forward strand.
TTATAAAAATAAGAAGAGGAAAAATAAAAACAAAAAAATTTCAATTAATTATATTTCAATATGATAAAATAGAGCCAGAACTGAATCAATTTTTTCCCTAATTACACTCTAAATCCTATTACATAAAAGTGTAATCACACTTAAATACTAAAATGTTAATATTTTTATAATAATTATAATAATTTACTAATAATATTTACTATTTACGTTTAACATAATATTATAACAACTAAAAATTAAAAAAATGCATTTAGATTTATTTCAAATATATATTTAATTTGTATGCCTGCTAATATGAATGTGTGTGTGCATAACATATATATATATATATATATTGGTGTTCTTTTGAGAGGGTGAGAGACGTGAGAGGGCAGAATCATGGTCATCAATTGTAATGGACGGTCAATATTTGTTAAACATTAAAAAAAATAATAATTTATGGCTCATACCCCTTCGTGAGGTAGAAAGAAAGAAGGGGTAAGAGAAGAAAATTATTTTTTAATACTTAAGAAATCTTGGCCATAATTTTTTTTTTTTTAATGTCCAATAAATCTTGGCTGTCTATTACAATGGAGAGCTAGGATTCGCCCCTCTCGCGGTCTCACCCTTTCATAAGAACACTACCCTATAAATATATAAAATCGAAAGTTCTATGGTGCAGAAAAAAATTCTGGAGGTACAGAAATGTACTCAAAATCACAAAAAAGTACTCAAAATCACAAAAATGTACACAAAATCACCTTACTTTGTCTGTCGACACAAGATTGAGTGCATTTTTCGTGATTTTGAATACATTTTTTATGATTTTGAGTACACTTTTGGTGATTTTAAGTACAAAATCTGCAACTGCAGAATTTTTTTTTTCTGTACAGTATAATCGCCTATATAAAGTAAGAGATTATTAGCTTATAATTAATAATTTTTTAATCATAGAAAGTAAATAAGGTGCATTTAACATTGCCTATTTGCCTAATATTTTTATAGGTAAGCGGATTTGGGCGAATATTATCAAAAGTAGGACTTCAAGTCTTAAGGTCTAGAACTTAATATTTTCTTAATCACTATATGACTTTTGGGATTAACTCAAATCGAGTCGTGTTTCGTCGTAGCCTTCATATTTACAATTCCGTGTCTTTTTATAGTGGTAGGACAAGAGGCGTTAGGGGAGTCTCCAAAGAAAAGTACGTCCTAACGCATCCACCATCACAGTCGCCTAGTTTTGAGCTAGGCCAATGAATTACTTAGACCGTAGAATTTGCTTGATGTAGCTCCATATTGATGAGGGGTGACGATTTGTGAAGTTATTTTGCCGTGGTCTTGGGCTGGCCAATGTTCCTTAGATGGGTCACCTATTTACCTAGAAAATGGTATTGAACAGGGTTCTTGTTGAAAAAAAGTTCAGTTAAATCTCTTTCCACAATGTGTTATCCGTAATGAACATGTTTCCATCGGATCATAGTTTGATTGGCCTTTGGATCGATCGAGCGGGGAGTTCTAATCCCAGACCATTTTTGGTTCAAGACGGTTTGAGCGTAGAGTGAGAAGACTTGTAACCTCATCAGCCGAATTTGGAACTTGAAAATCCATGGGTCAAGAATGTATGGCACTGTCAATAAGCAGAGATGGATGAAGGAGCTGAAAAGTCAAGCTGTTTCCATATAGCATAACCCAGATAGAAATAAGAAAAGGATCAAGGAGGTCGAGGAAAGGTCGTTAATGATTCTAACCATCAAGCTCTCAGACGCGACAACTTACTAGTCAATGTGAGAATGTTTTGTTATTCAACCAGTAGTATTGCGCTAAATATTTCAGAAAACGAGTAGCTGAATAAGGAAGACGGGAATCCAAGGTTGTTCTTCCAATTGACGATTGAATCCGAGTTGGAGAAGACAAGTATCTTTGAGATCAAGAATGAGCTAGGCATAACAACAAAGAACCACCAAGCGGTTTCAATTATACAATGTGAAAATATCTTTTTCTCGATAACTAGAGACAGCTCGCAATACAAGAACTATCCAAGGCATTCGCCAACTGACACAAACATCAAAGTTAACTAAATCTATCGGGAAAAAGTCAAAGTTAACTAAAAAATGGACAAACACAATAAATTATTTAACTTAGAACGCTTCCTAAGGCTCATTTAATCACTACAAGCTTAGGGTACAACATTATTAAATTCCTGAATCTACTGCTTTTTACCACCTTAATAGCTTGGTAGTATAAGTAGCAAGAAACCTTTTTTTTTGTATAATTAATGAGACAAGTCAAGTCCCAATGCAAAAGCTGACACGCCCGTAGGGATGAGGCCTGAAAGAACTCACTAAAGTGAGAAAGAAGCAAAACAACAGAAAAATTGATACACTAGATGAATAAACTTAATTCATATACTTTAATAATCTTGAAAAAGTGATATCGCATTGCCGATTTTGAGGACACTCTCCTCTGTCTTCTGGTGTAATTGGTCTTGCATCCTGTACTGGTTTGTCCTCTGCCGAGCCTTCCTCTACCTTCACTCAAATTAAGAGGTTGTAGTCCAATAGGATGAGTGGAGGGTTCTTTTAGCTATGATCAGTCATCCTCTATGTCTCGAATTGGGGTAATCTGAATTCCTTAGAGAGATCTCAGAGTTAGAGGTCCTAGAAGAAGACGTTGTTCAGTTCAACTCTTGAAATTAGAATGACAATTCTAACTTTTAATTTCTTTAATTATCTAAACAATGAAATTTTAATCCAGTCGTAATTTTAATTCCATTCGAAATCAAATTAAAATTACAATTTTGCAACTCAATACAAATTCAATATGCCAAACCACAACAAGAGAAAATAATTAATTAATAAAAAATATTTATTTATCTTTCAATTTTTTTTATTTCATATTAAGAAATAATATTTTATGTTTTCTTAGTTTACAAATAAAACCATTTAACTTGTAAAAAAAATATTTATCCTTCTTATTTAACATGATATAATTCTTAAACATCTAACAACTAACCTCGTCTATAGATTTCAAGGCCTATCCAAGGAACCTCATAGGATTGCTCAAGATGCTTTGCGAGGATCTATGGAGATTCTCAACCTTCCTTCTTCCCCGGCTTCGTCCGGGTGGGTTGGTCCTTCGACTCCGGTTCAGTGGTCTCGGCCTTCGGACGGGTTTGTTAAGGTCAACTCCGATGCTGCTTGAAAATTTAAGGATGTCATGGCAGCGGCTGCTGTGGTTGCTAAAGAACTCTTCAGGTGGGATTGTTGGGGGTTGGTGCGGTTCCTTCTAGGCGCCTTCCCCTCTTGTTGCGGAAGCCCTCGCTCTGAGGGCGGCTTGTTGTTACGTTCAGGCTCAAGGTTGGCGCCGCATTGTCTTTGAATGTGATAGAAAAATTCTCATTGACGCTCTTTCTGCTCAAGGTTCATGCCTGTGAGAGATCCATGCTATCGTCGATGATATTTTGTCCTTTGTTGTTGATTTTACCGCTTCGTCCTTTGTTTGGTGTCCTAGATTATGTAATGGGGTGGCCCATTTTGTTGCTAAGGGTCACTTCTTAGACAAATATAATCATGATTAGTGGAACACTGTCCCCCCTCCCTTCATTGAGGTTGTATCTTTGGACGTTTGTGGAATATAAATTTGGCCTTCAGGCTTTGTGGTGTTCAAAAAAAAAAACCCTCGTCTATAGACAAAAAACCATCAACTAACAGTTAACAACTTTACATTAAAAATAAAAATAAAAATAAACAACTAATAACCAATAACTATCAAATATAACTAACGGTTACAGCCAAAAGCTAACCCCTAAAAGTCTATGGCCTCATTTGGTTGCCGAAGAAACTGAATTCCAACATGAAGTCGTACCTCCTAGGAATGCACTTCCCTTGTCAATTTCCCGAGAAGTAGTACAAAAATGTTTGGTTGTCCATATGGGAAATAGAACTTCCTAGGAATTCAATTATCGTGTTTTATTTGATTGACACAACACTTCTCATGAAATACAATTAAAGTGACCACTATGCCCATATCCAATCTTCTAACATCATTGATAGAGGCAGTAACGAGCAAACTTGTTATAGTCACAAATTAGAAGGGGTAGAATTTGCTGAGGGACTATGTAAGTTACTTCCCCCATTTCAAAGCAATTGGATCTTATTTAACAATTTCAACTTCCCACATCTTACCTACTTTTCGCATACCAAACAGGACCTAGATACCACACTTCCCGTGAATTGAAACTTCTCTCACCTACTTCCTGCATGCTAAACAAGGTCTATAATTTTTTTTTTACACTAATAAAGAGGAAAACCAACACATCCAGCTCGTCAATTAAAAAACCATACAAATACATGGGGTAAATTACATATTAGTATCCCGATTTAATATATTAATTTTTTTAGTCCACATACTTTGAAAAATAGTGTTTTAGGCCTTGTTTGGTAGCGGGAAATAGATGTAGGAAGTGGAATTCATGGGAAGTAAGGAAGTAGTGTTTTAGGGTGCTACCCTGAAAGGAGACTGTTTCTGAAGACCCACAACCTGAGGAGTGTGTCGTCATGGAAGCATAGTAGCCTGTAAGCACGAGAGCAACAAAGTATTAGAGCAACGTATAGCACAAGCTAAGTGTAACGAAGCAAAACTCAATGGACGGTAACTATAGGCAAATAATCGGCAAGTGCACAAGTGCACAAGTGATAAAGTACACAGATATGCAAGTAAGTGCGCCCACACGTGCGGCAAATAATCAACGTGTACAAGTATATTCGTTAGAATTTGCTGATTTACCAAAAATGCGGATATGACTCGTAATTTTGGCAATATATATGGGGTTTGCATCCAAATTAAGTGAATGTTTTATCAAAGTTCGTTGAATTTTTACTGAAAATCTTGACATGACTTATATATATTATAGTGATTATGCACTGTATTAGTATTTTTGTATAAAATTGGTATATATAAAATTTTCAAAACTTATGATACCTTATTGCATATATCACAACATCAAAATAGCCAGATGATAAATAAATAAATCTCTTGGTAGTTAAGTGATAATTTTTCCTTTATTAAATACTTGTAATTAGGGATGGCAATTAAGTGGGGCGAGTGTACCGATCACCTAAATCCATATCTATACCTACCCTTTTACCCATTACGGGTATGAAGTTGATACAGGGTGGGTACAAACCAATACCCATACCCACCCCATTACCCCCGGGCATCCAACAATATCCATTACCTGCCCTAATATGGGTATAAAACTATTATCCGTACCCGTCAGTATTAATTATTTACTACTATTTTTAAAAATTCAATTATATATTTTGTATATAATTGATAAATAATTTAAGTAATAAAATTTAAGCACGTATATTTTTATTTGAAAGTTTATTAAATATAAAATGGAGTGGATATGGTGAGTATAAGGCGGGCCGAGGCAGGTACAATACTATATCTGTACCTGCTACCCGCCTTATTTATGCTCATACCCGCTCCAAATGAGGTGGGTAATCGCTGGTAACGGGTTTTACCCTCCTCATTGCTATCCTTACTCTGAATAGGGTTATTTATATTTTAATACCTTGACATTTTTGAAATTAATAAAAATTACAGGACTTTTTTGAATTATTAAAAAGACTTCTAAATTTTTGTTGTATTAATAAAAATGTCCCTAAATTTCTGTCACATTTATAAAAAGGCCCACCTCGGATGTGATGATGCCATTTTTAGTCGGTCGAGCTGATGTGGCAACTGCATTTTTATTAATCCTATAGTAAAATGACAAAAATACCCTTTAATAACCATATTTTAAAATAAATTAAGCGAAAATAGATAGCTTTTACATAATATAATATCTCAAATCTCAAATTTCGTGCTTATAGAGTAAGAGCAAGGGTGTTGAAGCGTACTCCATGTTATTTTATTGTAGCATTAATAAAAAACAGCTACCGCGTTAATTCATTCTATGAAAAATGACGTTATCACCGTTAATGCTTTGTTTGGCAATTGGGTAAAAGAGGGTAAAGAGGGGTAAAAAGGGAAGGGTAAATGAGGGTAAAGAGGGAGAGGGTAAGGTAAGATCCTACCCTTATTTAAATATATCAAAATATGAGGGGTAAATAAGTTAACCTTGTTTGGCAATTGGGTAAATGATAATAGTAAAAAGAGTTATAGTTAAAATGAGGATAAAATTATCCAAATTTTTTTAAAAATTTATCTTACCCCTCTTTACCCCCAATTTGGGGGTTAAGAAAAACGGGGATAAAGACGGGGGTGTAAAGGAGGGTAAGTTTTTACCCCTCATTACCGTCCTTTACCCCTTTTCATATTTTGCCAAACGGAGATAACAATTTACCACCCCTCTTTACCCCCATTACCCTGTTGCCAAGCGGAGGGTAAAAGGGGGCCTTTTTATTAAAATAATAAAAATTCAGGGGCTTTTTATTATTTTTTAAAGGTTAGAGTACTAAAATATAAATAATTTTAATTTTAAAATAAAATAATTTATCCTGCAAAATATATCACCTTTGTCCCCGATTTTATGATTTCTTCTCTCTCTCTCTCCAATTCTGATTAGCTCTGGAGGGGCTTCATCAAAGTCGAGAGAGGACTCCCCCAAACCCTAAACGCCATAGCTCTCTCTCTCTCTCTCTCTCTCTTTCTCCCTCTTTCTATGTTTTGTTGAATTTTTTCGTCGATTTAAAGTAGAGAGAAATGCAGCACCAAAGGATGAAGCACCAACAGGAAGCTTTGATGCAACAAGCCGCTCTTCTTCAACAACAATCTCTTTACCATCCTGGCCTTTTGGCCGCTCCTCAGGTCTCTTTCTATCGATTCTTGCTTTGTATTTGATGATCGATTGAATTGTGAGTTGTTTTTTGTGTGATTCGGTGTTCGATTTGGCATTTTTTGGATTCTAGGGTTTTTGGGTGTTTCAAGAAAATTATTATTTTTGGGGATTTCTCGAGTTATTTTGATACGTACCTCAAATTAGGTATCTGGGTACGTATCATATTTACACCATTGCTCCGTCATGTTTTTAAGGTTGTTCAAATTAGTTCATCATCTATTTTTTTATTTAAAATGGTCTCTGGTCTTTTGTTTTATGAAAAGAGTGCTCCCTACAAGGTGACCAAAAGTAGGTAAAAATTAAAAGGATGAGGAACCAATTTTGTTATAAAATAGAACCAATTTTGATACGTATGCTTGATTTGGTGTTTGATTTGTCATTTTCAGAATCTAGGGTTTTTGGGTGTACTTTGATTGGAGAAGGGCTCAGCTGCGTCATTTGGAGGAAATTAGTTTTATTTTCTGGGTTTTTTTGATGGGTCTTTTTTTCTTGGGAAAATATGCCATCAGGGTTTTGGTTTTGAACAAGTTGTTGTTGCATTTGGTATGGTTGTGTAGAATTAACCCTCGGTTTGGTTTAAAAATTAGTGAGTAAAACTGTGCAAAACTAGGAAAACGCAAAATTAGGGAAAACACGGGAAAAACTAAACTAGGGAAATCTACTTGTTTTCGTTTGTTTGGTTACTGATTAGAGTTGTACTCAGTTTTGCCTAGTTTTGCTTTTTACAGTTTGGCTTAGTTTTTTTCCTAGTTGTATTATTTACTTAAACTAAACCAAACTCAGGAAGGGTTTTCGTTTTTTTAACTGTAAAGTTTTGTGGTTTGGGTTTTATGTACTTGCTTTAAACTTGAGCTCCATGTATCAATTTTTCCCCTATTGAAATGATACTTTTGGCATTCATCCCCTTCTCTCGGCTCCCACTCTTTACATGCTTATTCTACCTGTATATAGCACCCCACAGTTTTTGGGTATCAGTAACTTGTCTGAACAAATTTAACTAATAATGGACAGATGCAACATTTGATTGTCATTACTCGGAAGCATTTCCATTGATCAACTTCCTTTCTGTTGTACAAATGCTTAAGGCTTACTGGTGAATTGGTGTGAACTATCTGAAAGTTTTCATCCAGTGGTGACTGCCATTCACTTTGCTCATGTGGTTTACCCTGATGGACTTCAATGTGAAACTTACCAGTTGTTTGATTCATTGGTGGTGTTCTCGTTCCCCTTAACGAAAATAGTGGATATAGAATGTCATGTGACATGCGCAAAGTCTGAATAGTTTGCCTTTTGGGTGGGGGTAGATGTTGGGAATGTGTTGTTGTTTGTTACGTTGTCAAGGTCTTCGTACAAGTTTATCTCATCGTTCGTGTACATCTACATTTAAGGGTTTATTTTATTTTCTTCTTTGTAATTTCTGTTTATATTGCTGCTTTGGGTATTACAGATAGAGCCAATTCCCAGTGGAAACCTTCCTCCTGGCTTTGATCCGTCTACATGTCGCAGCGTGTAAGTATCGTGCAACCCTTAATCCTTTCTTTTTTCTATTTTATTTTATGCTTCTTGTTCGTTTAGTGGCCAATTGTTTTATTGAGCAATTTGATTGTCTTTCATTTTTGTTAATGTTTTCTCTGGAGCTTCTACTTCTCTGCAATGTTTTAGGTATTATGTTTAACACGATGAATGAGATTCCTTATAGCTCAATTTTTGTTGTTTTCTTTTTTCTTTAATTTTCCAGTTCCTTTATTTTTGAGATTATGCAGGTATGCGGGAAACATTCATCCACAGGTTACTGAGCCGCTTCTTCAGGAAGTTTTTGCCAGCACTGGCCCTGTGGAAGGCTGCAAGCTTATTAGAAAGGAAAAGGTAGTATTTCAGTCCTTGATACAGCTCAAATCCTTTGGCCTTTGCAAATGCCAATTTCATTGTCGAACTGATTGTGAACTGTGTGTGCTTATAAGCCCAAGAGAAGTCTTGGGAATGATCATGAAAACATATGGGGTCCCCGTCCTTTTGGATTTAGTAAGTTAAAGCAGGTAGGTAGTCTATTGGATCTCTGGGCTTGAAGCAGGTGGATTGTGAAGGTGTGGAGATTAAAGGGACACTGAGATTTTAGATTTGCTAAGGGAAAAAATGTGGCGTAGGATTGAATTGTGAAAATTCATTTCACTTGCAAGAAAAAAATTCATTTCCTTCTTTTCTTTTCTTTTTAGGGTTGGTGGCCTCGGGTAGCACCCTGTATGGGTAAGGCTGCGTACATCCACCCCCCCCCCCCCCCCCCCCCCCCCAACCCTGCCATGGTGAGAGCTTTTTAGACACTGGGATGTTGTTGTTGTTGCAATAATTTAGAAGGCAAAGCTGGGGATTGAAGACCTGAAGCTATATTATTCAAATTTATGTTAACTTTTGGATCTCTCTCTTTCTTTAGTTATTTGAGCATTTTTTTATCATAACTCCTACCACCCTGCGCAATCAAAATTTTATTTCCATCTTAATTAGTTCTGGATTACTCAAGGATTTGAGCACCTATGCAGTTGTCTTCTATCACTTTTAGATGTCTCTTGGTTGTTATCTTATAGTTAATAATTTGGTATGGTTGCTTTGCTACTGCAGTCATCCTATGGGTTCATTCACTACTTTGACCGCCGATCAGCCAGTATGGCTATACTGACACTTAATGGAAGGCATCTGTAAGTATTATTAATTATTTATTGATTTGTGATCTAAATGCTGTAAGGTCTGGTTTATTGCTTACATTTATGATCAAATATGCAGATTTGGTCAGCCTATCAAGGTTAACTGGGCGTACGCCAGCGGTCAGAGGGAGGATACTTCAAGTTAGTTTGCTGTCTTGTTCTCTTCTTATACAACTTGGAGTGTTTTCTTTCTTAGTTTTTTTTTTGTTTTTGTGGCGTAATGGCTGTTGACCTGATGCCTTTTTTTAACTTTTATCCAGACCATTACAACATTTTTGTTGGCGATCTGAGCCCTGAGGTTACTGATGCTATGCTGTTTGCTTGTTTTTCTGTTTATCCTAGTTGTTCGTAAGCGTCATTCTTTCTTCCTCTTTCTTTTTTATTTTTATTTTTGTATCCCCCTTGTGGAACCCTTAGGTTTGAAAATATCTTTATGATCTAATTAATCTTAGAATTTATTGGCCTTGCTGTCAGCCAAACCTAGGTAATTAGCTCAATTACCTTCTGGTGGCATTATGTAACTCTTTCTGAAGTGAGACTTGTTGGTTGCAGAGATGCAAGAGTTATGTGGGATCAGAACACTGGGCGTTCTAGGGGATTTGGATTTGTCTCTTTCCGCAATCAACAGGTCTTGTGCCCTGTTTTTGCGTCTCTCAGCATGTCCCTCTTTCATAATTTAACATTTCTTTCTTCCTTTTCAGGACGCCCAAAGTGCTATAAATGACCTTACTGGTAAGAATAATTTGTCCTCCTTTTCTCCTTGTTATTCTTCAATATTTGCTTTGTGCAACATCGAATTGAGTACATGTTAGTTTATAGTAATGATTAGGTTGCCTTTTTGAAGTGTGGTCTGAGCTCCATATTTTCAAATGTATCAAACTAGATCTGCACATTATACATAAAGTAAAAAGGAACATACCCAGTGCCTCAAGGGCTCCCGCCTATGTAGGGTCGGGGGGGGGGGGGGGGGGTGGATGTACGCAGCCTTCCCTCTTCATGGTGTTAACCTAAAGAGAGGCTATTTTCCATTCCAGTGCTCCCAACCAACCTGAGGGTGAGGACTTCCCAGGAGGTCATCTATCCTTGTACTACTCTCGCCCAAGCACGCTTAACTTCGGAGTTCTAATGGGATCCGTTGACGGCGTGTTGGTGCCCTCTTTGGTACATTATACATCAAGTAATGCTGGGAATTTTTTTATTTTTTTCGCATTGATATTCGCGGACCTCACCCTTCGGAAACGACTTTGCTACATGGTAGCTCCCTATAGGGGTAAGGCTACACACATTTCACCCTCCCCAGATCCTGCTTTGGCGGGAGCCTCTCGAGGCACTGGGTTTATTGTTGTATTGATATTCGCGGATCTTTCACTAGATTTTGACCCCCCCCCCCCCCAAAAAAAAAAAACAAAAAAAAAAATATTTCTTTAGCTGAACAGCAGCATATCATTCATCTTTTTAATAGTGCGATAGTGCGGTAACCACGTCGTACTGGGTAAAAAGGGTAAGGAAACTCTGATCATCAAATGATCTTCCTGCTTCCATTTGTTTAACTTGGATGCCATGATTATCAAGTGACTACTTATACCATGCAAGCTTACTGAGATTTTTCTTGGTTGTGTCTTCTCAGGAAAATGGCTTGGTAGCAGGCAGATACGTTGTAACTGGGCAACTAAAGGTGCTAATTCAAGTGATGATAAACAGAGCTCGGACGCTAAAAGTGTTGTGGAACTGACAAATGGGTCAGGTTAGTCTTCTTATTTGTGGAGTAGAGTTTAAGCAGTTTGCTTGTCCTGAGCTTGGTTTAGAAGCGATGAGTTCATATATAACTTGTGGACATGAGTAACCGATTTTGAAAATGTGGTGTGTACTTGATTGTCTGCCTGAAAGACTGAAACACAGTGAGTGATAATTTATGGCTTATTTGGGGCGTGTTTGGATAAGGAAAAAATTATGGAAAGGAAAAAAAATAGAGGGGAAAATTTCTCGTCTTTGAACAAATAGGAAAATGAAAAGGAAAAAGAATTAGATGGAAAATGTTCAAAATTGTCTAAATTTTAGGAATTTCGTTTTTCTTCCGAAAAGGCAAGGAAAGTGAGGGAAAAAAAGCTGTGTCGTTTCTCACCAAAGAGGGTACCAACACGCCGTCACCGGATCCCATTTGAACTCCGAAGTTAAGCGTGCTTGGGTGAGCGCAGTATCAGGATGGGTGACATCTTGGGAAGTCCTCGCCCTCAGGTTGGGGGCACTCGGAAACAACCTCTCTTTAGGGGTGATACCCTAAAGGGGAAGGCTGTGTATATCCGCCCCTCCCAGAACCTACTTAGGCGGGAGCCTTTGGGGCACTGGGTATATTGTTGCTGCTGTTGCTTTCACTAGTCGTCCCTTCTTTCTTGACTTTCAATCTTTCGTAACTAGCTTGAGATTTTGTCTAAATTAATGTTTTAAATTTTTAAATAAGTTGATTAAATCTGAACCAACCCTAAGAAAAAAATGGTAAATATCTGGATCAAGAATTAAGGAGCAGAATGACCAATAATCTACCCAAACTGGGCCCAACAATAATCGATAATGAAAATTAATTTACTTATGTTTTCTTCCTTCCATCTTTCCCCTTCTTATTTTCTTTTGTTTTTAATTTTTCTAGAACCAAACACAACCTTTGGATTCTAGATGGCGGTATGGGTCATGGTGACTAGGTGATAGATTGTCTTCTAACTCGCAATAAAATTCTGATATCCTTCTTCCACTAGCAAAAAGTGATGGTCTAGATACCATAAATATCCGCAAAATGAGTAATCTGGATATTCAGACTCATGACAATGACGTAATTGTCTGTTTTATCATGCCTGGGTTGTGCCCCAGTCGTCACTCCTAAGTTCAGGTTAGATGCTATCTTTTTTTCCCCCGGAAGGAAGGAGCTTATTAGCCTGTGGTTGTAACTGAATAGAATATCTAAAGGTGGATGTTGTACTTTGTTGGTCTAATGATTCTGTCCACAATAACAATCTAAGGAGGGACAGACTGTGTACTCGCAACATGATAAACCACTTCTAGGTATTAGGAGAGAATGTGTGTACTTGGAACCCAATGAATAGCTACTAGGTTCAGCAATCAAAATTGGCAGGGTGTATTAGCTGTTCAGGAGAGGAGAATGAAGAATAATCATTTTGCTATCATTCTCAGTTTCCCGTCTTGGTGATGATGTTAGAATAGGAGGAGCAAACTCTGTTGTGTGCATGCATTGTCTAGTTGTAATACTAGCAAGTCAGAAGCCCTAGGCAAAGAGGTTTGAAGTTCAAATTTTCAACCCACTTCCGTAACAAAGAACTCTATTTCGATGGATTTGAGGATTCTAAGTTCTTACAAGTGGTGGATTTTTAGTGCTTCTTGGTAGGGAATCCTCTCGGTTACAAAACCCCCTTCTGGGCCAGTGGCTAGATAATTGTAAATTTTGATTGATGATTTATACTACATTCTTTAGGCGTCTTATAAATGTAGATTTACTTACGTTGATCTTTTGAAGATCAGTTATCAGGGCAGGGTGCTACTACTGCAACTAATGACAGGTGAAATGTTTCTGGTGTTGGAGTCTTCAAGGCCCAGTGTTTGCTGAATAAACTGTGAGGACAGTCTGTTGGTTGATGCTTTTATATTCTATCCAGATATGTTAAATTAAAGAAGAGAGAAGGAGAGGGGGGGGGGGGGGGGGGGGGGGGGGGGAGATATAACTTGATTCTGGACATTAAGTGCTGAAACTGTTACCATGCGACTAAATGGTTGGTGGTATGGGTGATCCACATTTCTTTTAAAATTGTCAAAAAATTTCTTTCTGCTTGGCTTTTCTTTGTTTATGTGTCCAAAAAGTAGATTGAGATAGATACACTTGCTCATGGCCATTCGTTTTTATCTATTTGGGTCTTATTGATGTTGTTTTACAGCGATAAATTTTCTCCTTGTTATTTATGTATGAATCTCACAATTAAAAAACTCGTAGCCATGCTATTATTTAGCATCGCTCTCTTACTACCTTTTCCTAGCATGTATGGAGATCAGGAGTAGAAGCAACGATATCTGAATTGTGTGTATGCTTATCTTTATTAGGCAGTCTGAGATAAGATTTGTTGTCAGTATTAGGCAGTCAGATAAGATTTGTTGTCAGTGTTCAAAGTCGCATATCTGAATTATCTGACCTGATTGAAAAAAAACCTCATCCTGAAGAATCATTCCTTTACTTGGTTACTGTGTAGAAATGCTTGTGATCAAACAACCCTCCCTCACAAAAAAGAGAGGGAGAGAGAACAAGCAGAAAGCATATATGGAGTTGGCTGCTGAAGAAAGGAAAAAATGTTCATTTTTGCCAGCTATCCCCCGAGGGCTAAGAAACGATATATCTTGCTGCAGTCTGTATTTTCAGATGTTAATTTATTAGTATTTACTTATTTGTTATTGTTAGCGTTTCTTTTCATTGGTGGTTGAGGAAGGTTGTGGCTGTGATTTGAGCATGACAGAACCTTGTCTGTATTCCTTTACTTTTGCAGAAGACGGGAAGGAGACTGCAAATAGCGAGGCTCCAGAAAACAACCCTCAATACACAACTGTATATGTAGGAAATCTTGCTCCTGAGGCAAGTTCCATTTATTCTTCCATCTCCTTTCTGCAATAAATTATCCAGTCATAGTAGGTCAATTTTTTAACTTCCTATATTGTCTGCCTGACATAGTTCAGATATATTGTCGTAATTATGTACCACTTTAGTAATTTCTAGTGAAAATTAGCCGTATTTTGACAAAAAGTCGTTAGTTTCCAGCATACTTTGATGATAAAATTTAAAAATTTCAAGGTATCTCATTATGTATATTGAAATGCCTTGGTACTAGGTCAAAAACACTCAAAACCTCAGGTGTGTAAGTGATGAATTCCCTTGCTTTTTTTGGTTAGTGAATGTGCTTCAGTTTTAAGAGCTGCGCTCGAAAAGTTTTCTTAGAGAACCGTTAACTTTTTGCTTAGTCAGTGGGCCCCGGAAGACCCGAAGTTCTTAGTTGCTGGGACATGGATCCATTAGACATAGATGACAAAGTTCAATTTCTCGTGATATGTCCTACAGACAACTCAGCTGGATCTGCATCGTCACTTTCATGCCCTTGGTGCTGGAGCAATTGAAGAAGTAAGGGTTCAGAGGGACAAGGGTTTCGGCTTTGTGAGATACAGTACTCATGCTGAGGCTGCTCTAGCCATTCAATTGGGAAATGCTCAAAGCCTTCTTTTGGGCAAACAAATTAAGGTGAGCTTTGTCTGGCTGGATATTGCTTTTTTGACAATTTTTTTAAGATGGTAAGGAGTGCAACAACACTGTAACAAGGGCCACCAACAACTGGGGAGGGGGGAAACGAGCCTCGAGCCTAAGACCTCTTGCTTGGGTGTGGATAGCCTAACCACTACGTTAATCCAACCGTTCATTGCTTTTCTTGACATGCTTGCTTGTTTTCCAGTTCGTTGCAATGAGGCATATTATTACATTGTCATAGTTGAACATTTTTATCAAACGGGGAATTACTACTCCAGGGATATAATAACTAGCGTATAGATTGTCGAATATCTTTTTATAGATCCAAGGATCCTTGTAGCCAACCTTATGGGATGTCAACTCTGAAACCAGAGCACATCAGAAGAGCGTTGTACTAGAATGAGTGGCTTCTTATGAAGTCTTGTACGCATGTAAATTAGAAAATGATCTTATGGATGGATGGTTGGTGATCTAAAACATGAGCATGGAATCAAACAAAGATTCTTTATGTAATGTGATCAACTTTAAGCTGCTTGTTATGTAAGTAATAACATATTGTATTTGTTTTCCTATATATATATATATATAACTTTAAGCTGCTTGTTTTGTGACGATGCTTTGTTAATCTATGTAGTAATATATTGTATTTGTTACTAATACACACAGACACACACATACAGAGGAATGCTAGGAATTTCAGAGACCATCATATGCTAGTTAATTTCTTATGAGAAAAGGTGGTCTTTTTTGGAGTTCTTTGAATTAAGAGCTTCGAGGGCTTTGTTGACATAGCCTTATTTGATTTCCGGAGGGATTGTATGGCTTTATGTTATTAGTTCATCGTCTTATATTTGTTGCACATAGGTAATTTTGAAGATATCTTGTGTTTTACTCTTTGTGCATTCTTTCTCTCTTAATGTATTTCATTTTTCGGTCAAAAAATGCAATATATATATGGATAATTATTCACATGTTCAAAACTATTAGAGACATGAACATTCTAATGATTTTTTATTCAAATTTTTACAAACTTATGTCAAGAGACTCAGCTAGAACCCCTATTCGGTTTCATGAATATGTGAACGTTGCCCCTGAATATTAGTTTTGAATGGTGGTTTGAATGCTTTTGTCGTCTTTCAGTGCTCCTGGGGAAGCAAGCCCACGCCACCTGGCACAGCCTCGAACCCGCTCCCTCCACCAGCTCCAGCGCCTCTACCAGGTCTCTCAGCTACCGACCTCTTATCGTATGAGCGGCAACTAGCCATGAGCAAGTTTGGGGGTGCGCACGCACTCATGCACACCCAAGGCTTGCACCCTCTGAACAAGGCTAGCATGGGTATGACTGCAGCCGGGGCCAGCCAAGCCATCTACGACGGTGGCTTCCAGAACGTCGCCGCTGCCCAGCAAATGATGTACTACCATTAAAGCCTGATGGGTCAACCTGTGGATCTTGACCCGAGCACTCATATCGTGGTGTAGGTATCTATAATCTAATATTTGCCTCTTGAATGCTCATGAATTCGATTGCCTCTCCTATGAGATTGCCTTGTGTGTGGATGCATATTATGTAATACTCGGTTTTTTTTTTTTTTTTTTTTGTTTGTATTTTGGGGATTACTTTGGATTTGATTTTCTTTTCTTGTTTTTGATGTTTGTCTGTTTGGTACAGGCATTTTCTTTTTAATTTTCTTTTTTATGTGGTAGGATGTCTTTTTTTTTTTTTTTTGTGATATATAGCTCTTTTAGAGGGTTGACTGAGTTGGCTATTGAGCGATTTAAAACATTGTATAATGTCCTTGGAAGTAGAACCTATTGAACAGGACTGCTGTTCTACTCATTTGTCGAGCTCTGAAAAAATTGCTTTTTTCATACGTATTTTTTTTAGTACTTTTGTAAAATGTGCTTTCAATTGGCGTATATTGTTGTCTGAAAGGTTTTTGGTTTTGGTTTTGCTTTTAAAGGAGAAGTATTATTTTTTCTTCTTTGATTGAAAAGCAGAAAAAGTAACTCTTGCTTTTATGTAGAAGCGTTGTTTTTCCCAGGGCATGCACTTTTAAATCCTGGTGTTTTTCAAAAACGTATTTTTTTTTTTTCGTAAAACAAAATTTGGCCAAACCGATACTAATGAACAGAGTGGCAGTGTGTTTTGGCTTTTGAATTGTTATTTGTACTTGTTTTGCAAAATGTTCTTACTAAGACATACCAAGTGTCTCAAAAGCTACCGCATAAATAGGGTCTGGGAGCGGTGGGATGTACGTAACTTTACCCATTCAGGGTAATATTTTAACAAGAGACTATTTTCGAGTATTGAAATGTTCTTATTGATTGTAGAACTGTAAAAGATGCCTTGAAAAAAATGTTGAGGATACACACTAAGAGGATCTCTACAGGGTAGCATTGTACTTCTCGTCATCTGCAGACCTTATTTTGGCGGGAGCTTCTATGAGGAGCTGAGTGGCGGTTGATCAATTTTAAGTAATAGTTGCTTCATTTGTTAAATCATTTATTTAGTTGCTTCAGGGTATTACTCCTGAAGAAAGGCTGTTTTCGAGTGCTCCTAACATAAGGTTGAGGACTTCTTAGGAAGTTATTTATCCTTATTTTTATTTTTTTTACATTAGTGAATGGGGTAAAACATCTTTACAAGGGAAGGGAGCCATAAGCTTTGAACTACTACAATGCCACAACTACAACGCCACTGGCTTTTATTATTTAGTATTCTATGTGGGAATTCGATAAATTTTATATGAATATGACCAATTTTATATAAAAAATGTCAATCTGATACGTAGCCGGGATAATATATAGATAATCCATTACAATGCTCTCAACGAAAATTAAGCAAATTATAATAAAATTTTGCTGAATTTAGATGCAAAATATTGCTGAAAACATGAGTCATGTTAGCATTTTTTGGGAAACAATCGTCAAACTCAAATGGAAAGTTCTTATACATGACCGCAATCATGTTCCACTTTAGCATTGTCTCGACCCCTTATACGATATTTATAAATAATTTACTAAAGAATTTTAGCACTTGCCAGGCATTAAGGTAGTGTGTGGGCTTGCAAATTCTGTGGGAACACGAGCAAGTAGGGGGTACACAAGCCGAGTC
Source organism: Simmondsia chinensis (assembly GCA_018398585.1). NCBI lineage: Eukaryota > Viridiplantae > Streptophyta > Magnoliopsida > Caryophyllales > Simmondsiaceae > Simmondsia > Simmondsia chinensis. Next base: position 926,737 of record JAGTTD010000021.1, read on the forward strand.
CATCCGAGTGCCCCCTTTTCGAACTCGACTCTGAGCCAAGCTCTTATCAAACTTCGAACCTTTGTTTGAACACAGTTGGATAAGCTTTTAATATGTTCGTTACTCGGCTTAACTGGTTATGCTAGTCAAGTCGATTCGAGCCCGTTATCGAGCAGAGCAAAGCTCGTTATCAAGCAGAGTCGAGCTCATAATCGAGTCTAGCTTACTATTAAGTCGAGATTGCTACCAAGTCGACCTATTTGAGTTATTATCAAGTTGTTGTATTTTTAGGCTAATATTGAGTGTTATCAAGCTCTTACCAAACCCAGCGAGTTTTTAATGACCTCTAATTGAGCACTTATCAAATTACACATGAATATTAATGAGCCAAGCACCCCCTTATTCAAACTCAGCTTAATAAGCTAGCGAGCCTCCATAATGAGCACGAACGAGGCATAATCGATTTCAAATAGAGTTGTTCATCGAACATTCAGTTCATTTACACCTCGATAAGCAATCAAACTTTGCTCGAACCCAAAATGCTTTAGGTTATTCCGTTATCGGAAAAAGGCTCTTAAGACCTTTCCTTACCCTCGTAAAGGAAAACCGACAGGTCTCACAACAGGAAAACAAGCACTCTAAGACACCTATGCAACAAATTGATCACATTTACCTCCATCAAACATGAAGGAAGAAATTACTTGACAAAAAGAACTGATTAATCTGCTTTGAGTCGCGCGATATACTCATCATAGAATTTCCCAGCCTTCTCGAGATCTCCGAGCTCTGTATAACAGTCAGCAATGGCACCATACGCTTCCGTGCTTCCAGAATCTTCTCCTTCTCGCTTCGATATCGATAACACCAGTGAATGGTATTTTATAGCTTCTTGATACTTTCCCTGCCTTTGTAGCGAGGCTCCTGCAGGAAAAAGATGACACAAATATTTCATAGAGGTATTACATTTGTGAAAAGAAAACAAAAAGCGCGCCTGGTTATTGAACTCTCGAACCGGATCTTAGAATCGTACGATTCTACGATCATTCAATTGTCGATCAATCCCGATCCTAAGTAAAATTTAATGTGTAGAATCTTACCATCCATTGATATTATATGGTACTAACGGATAAGGTCATAATATGATGATTCTACTTCAATCCTATGAATTCATACAAATAAAAAGTTCAAAATAAAAAATTCAAGCATATATTATAAATAAATTTACTCTCTTACCGCGAAGTAAAAGGAAGTTAAATTAAGCATTTTATACTCTCAAGAATCTTAAATTAAGCTTACTTCGAAATTAATTCCTTATTGTAAAGTTCAATTAACAACATATATCTCGAAAGCTAATCATTTGCGCATAGAATGACACATCTATTTTACATGATAATATTTTATCTTATTTGATTACATTCCTTATATATACCATTGTAAGTTGATGTCCTAAACGATAATTTTGTGAACTATGTAACTAGTTCTAACACCAAAAACCATTATACTATACATTTAATAGAATTTTAGGATTCTCGATTCAATCCTACAATTCCGATTCTGAAAGCTCATAATGATCCTATGTTCGCGAAATGTTTACTATATTTACAAGAATGGAAATACATTTTGGGGAAAAAAAGGCCAGCATGCTTAGGAAAAACGAGTTTTCAAGATTCATATTGCTGTTGTTCCTTTTTAAATATCGTCTATCTTGTTCTTTTTTAAAGGGGAAATAATCACTTAGGTACTCCGAGGTTTGATCATATATCACCTAGTTATCATGACGTTTCAAAATATAAATGGGCTAAATTGAGGTCTAAGAAATTTTATTCCTTAGATACCTTGAAGTTTTAAAACTTTATCAAGTATGTATCCTTTGGCCAAAATTTTATAAATTTTAGTTTCAAAATAATAAAATGGAATATAATTTAGACATGTAAGTGTCTTTGCTAGAATTTGATGACTTTTTGCCAAAAAAAACTAACACAACAAATGATTTGGACAATATATAGGTATCAAAATTCAGTGAATTTTATTGTAATCCATTGAATTTTTGTTGAAAATATTGACACAACTCTTATATCATCGTAATAATGTATTATATTAGCATTTTTTATATGAAATTAGTCATATTATTCCAAAAATTTATTAAATCTTAACATAAGGTACCTATGTTACACTGTCTCAGGTAGGAGGGTGGAACATATGTATCATACATAATGTATGTGACATGAGGATACATATCTACTATGTTACTCACTCAGGTATGAGTGGAACATGTATTTGTGCAGAGGTCAAACTTGGCTTTTGTTTAAGATTTTCTACGTTTCTGGTCTAACTTAAGCATTGAAGTGTCATTACTAATGTCCATATACTTTTATCTAACTAGGGGTATTCAGAATGGAAAATTAACTATGCATCTATCCGAGAGAAATTTGGCGTTCAACTCATCACCAAAAATACACAACCAGACAACTGTCAAGATAGAATAAAAAGTTGAAGTAACTATGTATCTCATGAAGCTCCAAGTTTGAGGTTCAGATTCTGCTGCTAGGTGCAAACAATTTGTTAGGACCACCCACAGGGTCTATCAGGCCCAACTTACCTCATTACAAAAAAATGGAACCTTCCCTTGGACAGTGCATACAACCCAGGGATTAGATAGGTATACTTGCTAGGACACCAAGCTACCAAAAAAAAAGTTAACGGAAAGGAGACGAACCTAGGCCTCTAGCAGCCTTCTTCTCCTCGATTGGGTCCTTAAGATTTTGAGCAAGCTCAAGGGCGGCCTTAAACTCAATAAACGCCATTTGAGGATCTTGATTCCGAAGATGATTCTTTCCCGTTTTCAATCGAGAAATGAGCTCCTGCTTCTTGGGATCAACTATTACTTCACTCTCGGTTATTCTTCCACCTACAGGTGCATAGCTCAATCCTGGAGCATAAGATTCGATTCTAGCTTGCCTTCTCAGAGCTGCATTTATCTGACGAAGTTGTTCATTCAGCCGTTGCAGTTCACCCCTTCTTTGCCTTGCCAGCAATCCTGTAGCACGAGCACCAATATGTCAATATCAAAGCCTGTGATGCATGACCTGCCCTAATGCTATGGGCCGAGCCGGTTAGTGGGCCACTCGATATTGAGCCGAAGTCTAAATTTTCTGTCTTATATGAATTCCAAAGCATTGTTAATTCTTTCCTTTAGGGGAAGGAAGGTCATTCAGCTAGGAGACCTAAGCCTGAGCTTGGTAAATCTCGGGACCAACAGCTCACGGCCTATAAGACCTAAACTTTGGAACTTGCCGAGTTGGGTTTAAGTTCAACCAAAGCAACCCATCCGAACTCAAGCTTAGGCCTCTAGTTCAACCAAACTCAGCCTGGGGCTTGTCAGCATGCTAAGCTCAATTTAAACAAAAAGTTGGAGTCAAGCCTTGAATCAGATGAGTTGAGGCTTAGCTCAGCACATTACACCCCTCCTGCTTCTATCTCTAAGGTCACTTGGGAGCCGTTGGAAGGCATAGTAGCAAATGAAGGAGGTTGAGGACAATATCTGATGGCCATTAGTATAGAAAAATTGACGTCATGCCTGAAGATTGACAGCACGCTATCAGGCTTAAGTTGTGCCCAAGAGGTGTCAATCGAGACACAAAACACAATTATTCAGCTGTACAACTGAACTTATGAGCCGAAGCGCTCAAGATACTTACAGGTTGTTTTTCTTTATCAAAAAAGAAATATATTAACAAAGAAAGAATGCACAAAGAGCTAAGGATAAGATATCCTCAAAATTACGATCGTGCAACAATATAAAACAATGGACTAATAGCATAATGCCCTCCAATCCCTTTGCTAATCAACTATGACTATGTAAGCAACAGTGAATGAGGAATTTCATTGGTGTATTTGCGTTAGTGGTTCTGCCTTGGCTAAATGAGTCTCAAAAAAGAAAAAGGATAGAAAGTTGACTTACCTCCGACAGTGGCCCCAATAAGGGCTACTAGTAGCAGAAGAGGCATGTTGAAGAGGGAATTATCAGCTTCACATGTCTCTGCCAGAGCTTCCAAAGGCATAGCCAAGTGCAACGCGTTGCTTAAAAGAAGGAAAATTGCAGGAGATCTCACAACATGTGTTCCCTGTAGCAGAAAATCTTTTAACAAACGGCTGTGTCTGAAAGGACATTCCCAGACTAGCCTAGAAAGTACCATTTGGACAAGCTTCTTTTCTGCAAAAAATACTTTTGAGGGGGAAAAAAAACACTTTTCCAGGATTTCCGGGTGTCTAGCCCAGAAAGAAAAGTGCCCTTGAATGGATGCAAAAGCTGAAAAATAATGTTTCTCCTTTAAAGCAAAATCAGAATCAGAAGCAAAAGCAAGAAAACTAAAAAAATTTCAGTTAAAAATACCCTTACTAAATGCAACTTTTACAAAAGCATTTCTACAAAAAGTGATTTAAAAAAAAAAAAAAAAACCAGTTTTTTCACAACTTGGCCAAACAGGCCCTATGCCTTACTACCTGCTTTATTGGCAATGGCTCAACTGTGTGAGAATCATAAATGCTAGATATAGATGTAAACTGGAGCAAGATATAATAATCTCACTACATTGTCTATACTACAACAACAACAAATCCAGTGCCTGAAAGGCTCCCGCCAAGGCAGGGGCCCGGGAGGGGGGCGTGAAATGTATGCAACATTACTTTTAAAGGGTGCTACCCTAAAGTGAGGTTGTTTTTGAGGGGCCCCAATCCTAGATAATAATCTCGCTACATTGCCTATATGACGAATAAAGTGAAGGTGTCAGTTAGCTCGGCTGGTAAAGTCTTTGCGGGGTGGTACCTGAAAACTGGGATCGAATCCCACCTTTAACAGGGGTGAGGAGATTTAGGGGGTTGGGGAGGTTGCACAAATGGGAAGCCCTTGCCAAACCCCATAAATATACAGAATAAAGTATCACCCAAAGTCATGACAAAGACTTCTAATGAACCCATGCCTACAGCAGATCAAACAGTAACAAAGGAGTCATATAAACTTCTAAAATCTAACACAACACTTCCTTTTATAGTTCGAAAAGTCTCTGTGATATAATCCAAGAAAAAAATAATACAAGTGAGGGGGTGACTCACCATCATACCTGGTTGTCAGATGAGTTTAATAAATCAACTTCCGATACTGATGATGCTAAATGAATACATGTTTCCTCAGAACTGGAAGTGCAGTAGTTATTTGGCAGGTTATACATAGATGACCGTCCTAGAAATATCCGGTGGATCTTAGATAGTCTGACTGAAGCATCTTGGACAGAAAATATGAGCTTCTTGAGATTGAATGGCGGCGAAGCTGAAATTCCTGCGCCAAACATATTATCAACAAAGATGAACTACATATCCATAACCATATATACAAAATACAAAGAGGGCACAAAACGCAACGCAATAAGAATCACATAGGCAAAACCGTGAGGGTTCATATCCTTCCAACAACAACAACAAACCTAGTGTCCCAAGGGCTTCCGCCAAAGCAGGGTCTTGGGGGTGAGATGTATGTAACCTTACCCTTTCAAGGTGCTACCCTCAGGGAGGTTGTGTTTGAGGGCCCCCGAGGTTCAGATCCTTCCACTGGGTGGTAAATGCATTTGGGCCTAACGTCCTATGAACACTGTTGGGACTGGGGTTCAAATCCTTCCACTTGGGCACAAAAGTTCCTCGGAACCATCCGCTGGGGTTCAAATCCTTCCACTTGGGTGCATCAAACTTTACTCCACCAGTTGCACTCATAACTTCTTTTGATAGCCAGGTAGTGTATTCCAACTTACACGCACATTGACCGTTCCTAGCTTGCATGTACCACCCACTCAAAAGTTTCTCCGGTGCAATAGGATAACTGAAAGTCAAAACGGGCCAACCTAGTAATTGTTTGCATCCACTGGCTTGATTAAGACCCCACACTTGATGCTTCATGAGGTACTAGGTCCAAGTTCCCTACCACTTATCCTGACATTGCTTTTCCTTCATGAAATTACTCCTTCGATTAGAACCATATCTTAATGTAGTGCAATCCCTTCATTTCTAGCTTCTCAATGGGAATTGGTATGTCCCAATCAAACTGTTACGTTTGTTTGTCTACTTGGACAACAATCAAGTCAACCCCATAACAAGTGCAAATCACTCACAAACACCATCATCTACATAAAAGACAAAGGAAAAGGAAAGGAAAGACTTCCACAATATTGAACTAAGAAACACCCCTACATGCATTGAATTTTGACTCTTTGAAATCATATCGCTATGTCCTTGTATGATTGCAAACAATAATGGAAAATCATGGACCAGGAACAAACCAACTATCTCAAAACTGTGGGGTGAAGCCAAAAATGGTTTTATACTCTAACATGTCCTCAAGCGAACGATCATTGGACTTAACGCTTGGATAGTGCACAGATACACTTTGTACCTAATGCAAGAATCACGTTAACATTAAGACGGAAACTATTGGAATATGAACTAGCGGCCTTTCCATCAAAGAGGCTCTACTATCATGTTAAGAAACCAACTATCCCTAAGGCTTAAGTTGTTAGATGAAACTGGAAGTATAGTTCTACACTCTAGTACTTCTTCTTATACAAATGCCCATTGAACTTATCATGCGATACAACATAGGTGCACCACAATCTTTTGCAAGGATTATGTTAATATTGACAAGGGGCTTTTAAAATTTGAATCAATACATCCTGAACAAAGAAGCTCTAATATGATGTCAAGAACCAATTATCCCTACAAATTGAGCAATCAAGTAAGGGTGCAAAATGGTTTTATACTCTTAACAATAATTCACATAATTTCGAAATTGCATCAAACCTTAATCTTTGTTATGGATTGCACATATACGTTCAGTAAAACGAAATCTCATATTGAAGTCATGAAGAGAAAAAAAATCAGCATATAACTCTAGTGGGTTACTTCACCTAAGACCAAAAGAACAACGAAAACCAACACACGTGGTTTGGCAATTGTGCCTACATCCATAGAGCTATAGACATTTCACTATTTTTGGAAGTTTTACAGAGAGTTCCTTTTTTCTCACACCCCAATCTCAAACCCTATTGAGTAATGAGCCTAATTGTATTGGATCTTGTTTATGAGGTAGTAGGACCGGGTCAATCCTATTTAGGTCCATGACACACTATGATTTTCAATATGCTGGCTCTATGTATACACTAGGATGTGTATGTTACCATTAAGGTTGAGAATAATTGAGAGTTGAAATGTCTGACATAAACTTTCAAAGATATAGTTATTGTGCTCCCCTCCGTCGAAGTAGGAGGACTGAACTAAGTAAATTCTAACGTTCTTTATTTTATTCCCCAATCTACTTTTGTGTGTGATTGTCGTTTTGATTTAGAGTTTCGATATTTTACAAGTGGTACCAGAGCCTTACAATTGGTATAATAGCCCAACAAACCCTAAATAAGATTTCATAGGTAAAAATCCTAGCTGCCTTAGATTAAACCTACAAAATGGGCATGGGCCTAAACAAGCCAACACAAAATTTTCTCATTGGACTTCGACAACAACGTAAAACACCGGGCTCCACACAAGAAACCCGACAATTAACATGCAAAATTTCAACAGTAACGTAGAAAAAGCTCACTGACCTAAAAATTGGAACTTCAAGGGCAGAAAATGGTGCTTTTTGCAATAAGTATGAGATTTTGCGGGGGAAAGAAGGCGACATGAATGAACAACCATCGCCATTCGATGATTTTCACAGGAAACTGAAAAATTAATCGGAAAATTTCGTGAATTTTCGTGAATTTTCAGAGAGTATAGAGGAGCTTTGGGGTCAGAAGGTTGCCGATAATGCTATGGATGTTGTTGAAGTGAGAGAGAGAGAGAGAGAGAGGGAGAGCGGTAAGATTAGCTATCTGGGGAGTGGGCCGTGAGAAAACCGAACGTTCGATCAACTACTCATATTTCACAATTAGGCCTCGTTTGCATTTATTATGAAGGCTTGATCGAGTACTTATACTCTAATCAACTACTCGACTTTATATTTTTTTTTTTCAATTTGTCTCCTATTATAGAGTATCTATACCTTACTGTTTCTAAACTCTAACTAGAGAAATATACCCAATGCCTTAAGGGTTCCAGCCTACACAGGATCTGGGGGCTGATGTACGCAGCCTTCTTCCGTCAGGGTATTAACTTAAAAAGAGGCTGTTTTTCAGTGCCCCTAACCTGAGGCTGTTTCTAAACTTTAACTAAGTACTACTTTATTACAATTCAGTACTACTTATTTGCTCATATGATGATTAAAATAAGATACTATACGCTTATTTTTTAGAATTGAATTATATGTTCATAATTTATCGAACATTCTTTGACCCCAAAAAAAAAAAATTTATTAAACATTCTTATGTTTAATACATTTTTTGGACATTTATAAACAATTAAGAATATATAAATCATATAACATGAAAAATATATTGTATTATTTTTCGGTTACTAGTTAATAAAACCAAATTGCCAATTTTCTGAAGTCAGTTAACCGATCTTTTTAGTTATAGTAACCGAACCAAAATATTTTTTAATAAAGTTAAACAAATTAATAACACCTAGGGGTGTACAAAAAAACCTATAACCGAAATACCGAATTGAAATTTTGAAATATAGACCCGAAAATACAGTTAACCATACCGAATTTCCTTCGGTTCGATTAACTGAACTGGATAAATTTATAGTATTTCAAAAAGGTAACAGTTAGTGATTTTGTCCATTTCGGTTAATCGAATTATCAAAATAATATATACCATGTATATTTTTTTTGAACAATATATACCATGTATATATTTCTACATGTTTATATATTATATTATTCACTAAGTATGCTTTTACAGCATATAAGTGACTATCATATAATACACAATTAATTTTATCTTTTTCTCTCAATTCATCTCCTATCATAGAATAGTCATGCCGTATTGGTATATCTCAAATACTAACTAATGCCGTATTGGTATATCTCAAATACTAACTAAGCACCACTTTAGTACAATCTAGTATAATTTATTTGCCCGCATATTGGTTAAATTGACATATTAAACGTTTAATTTTTATAATTGGATTATAAGCTCGTAACTTGTTGACTTTTCTCACATACATTACATTTTTTGGACAGTTAAAACCATTAAGGAGATGTTTTATGTAATACAACAGAGTTATTATATTATTTTTCGGTTACCGGTTAACCGATGTAACCAAACCAAATTATCGATTTATCGAAAGTCAGTTAATCAATCTTTTTAATTACAGTAACGGTTAAAATTTTTTAAATATTTTAGTTATAGCTAATTAAATTGAAAAATTTTTGGGTAAAATTAATCGAACCATGAACACTCCTATTAACACCTATAGTTTAATAAGTGAATTATAATCATATTTTACCGAGTCTCCTCTCTCTCTTGTTGTGTTCATCTTCTTCAATTTGCCTAAATCGGAGATCCTCTAACAAAATTCTTCTTCTTCGCTGCAAAAAATCACAAATTTTCATGAAATTCATGTTGCATTTAATCAAAATCGTCAGCGAATTTCAATACTAATTGATGGGAGTTTCCTTCAAAATCTCTAAAAATGGGGCTAGGTTTAAGCCCAGGACTGTGCTCTCCGATGCAGCTTCTCTCAATGAAATCGACGAGAATTCCCTAGAAGATTCTAGAATTCTCTCCAAGATCGAATCTACTACCGTCACCAAGTTTGATGTGAGTTCGGTTTCATTCTCGAATTTGTTTAAATCTAGTTAGTGTTATTGCCGGGATAGAATTATTATTGGTAGAGCAAGGTTGTTATTTTCAAGACAGTTTTGTGACTCTTATTTTTTTGTTCATATCGTTGCTCTGATAATAATAATTTTTGCTTGGTAATTTTTTTTTCCGTTTCCCTAGTTTTAGTTTTGGTTGTTCGAGAAGTTGGAAGTTAATTTTGTTTTTCTCGGTGGGGGTGGAGGGGTGGGGCTTATTGACCCATAAGTTCGAATCTCGATAGCTCCCACTTCAATATTGAAAGAATTTAAGTACAGAGCATGACGTGGGGCGTGTTGAAGTATAAAACTATTACAGGGCTTTCATTTATTAGCTTTAAGTTTTTGGAATAGTTGGTTCCCTGATATGGTATCATATTGTTATTGACCGAGAAGTTGCAGGTTTGAATCCCAATAGGCCCCACATTTGATATTAATATAATTTAAGTACAAGGTAGGACGTGGGTATGTGTAATATCTACGCTTCAAGTTTAATGGGCATTCGCGTGAGGTGGCATGTTATTATTCCCGGGCCTCCACCCATTAGCTTAAACTTTTGGGATAGTTGGTTACTTGACATTTGGTGGATGGATTTTGTCAGCAGAGATTTGATTTGCTTGAATGTTAACGTGCTTATTAGTTTTCCAGCTTCTGCTTTTGTCAATTGGTGAGAACAGCAAAAACTTGAATTTCATTCGAGTGTTGTTACTTTCAGAGCAAAAATGTTACTATCAGAGCAACGATGTGAATTGTAGTGAATAATAGCCATAAAATTTCACAAAATTGTTATGACATTAACCTTTTTGCCCCGGAAATAACATTACCCTTTCATTGATTGTGGTTTAGGTTAATTGCACGGAAACTAAATGAACGGAATGCTTTCTTTGTGTATATTAGGGATTGTTGTATGACCAATGTTTCGAAATTTCTATCTTGTGAAGAAGCTGGATTATATCTTAATTTGATTAAATGTTCTTTGAGTTGATATTTAAATTTGATGAAGGTTGTATAGATAGAAATTAGAATCATTTAATCTGAAATCACCTTGCATATATAGTACAACTTATTTGCTGAAAGGTAAAGGTTAGGCTTGCTAGAGCAAGTGGATCCGTTGTTTGATGATGTCTATATCCTCTATGATAGCTTGGCTAGACAAAACAGACAAGGAAAGAGATATTGAATGAAGTAGGCGATTTTCTATGTGGAGTTACGTCTGACATGCTCTAATAAAATACCTGAGCTAGATCTAGAGCCAGTGTACAGTCTTCGAGCCTCCAATATGGGTGGTCTGCAATGGTTTGGCATGGTGTGCACATGACATGGTGTGTTGGGATCCCACTATTTTTTGGAACGTGGCATGGTCAGACTTCTCGGAAACAGCCTCCCCTTAGGGTAGCACCCTATAGGGGTAAGGCTGTGTTCATTTCACCCTCCAGACCTTGCCTTGGCGGGAGCCTTTTAGGCATTGGGTTTGTTGTGTTTGTTTGTTTGTCACATGGTCAGACTTGTGTGGCGGGAGCATCTCTCCCCCATTAAATCGGTCTTTTAGTAGGAGTTGCATCCAATATTCTCTAATATGATACGTATATGCTTATCTTTGTGCATGAAATGCTATGTCATAACTTGAACATATCCTGCAAAATAGGGCAAAGATGGAGGTGGTGCTGGACGCTCTGGTTCAACCTTGTCATCTGGGAGACATCTTGTATCTGCTGGTAAGAGACAGAATAATATAGATGGTATTTTGAGATTGTGTTCTGTGCTAAGTCTTTTATTCTACCTTTTTCAGAGGATGAAGTTTCCTTCGTACTTAATCTCTACCCAGACGGCTATTCTATAGGAAAGCCTTTTGAGGTTTGTTGATTTCAATGTTACTTGCTGAATACTTTTTACATACAGAGTTCTTCTGCTCTTAATGTAGACATTGCGTGAAATTCCTTTGTGTTTTCAGAATGATACTGTGCACCATGCCGCTTTTCAAGAGGGTGCTAAGTTACTACATCCATATGACAGAGGTTCAGAAAGTTTCTTCTCTGTAAGTTTCTGGTTGTCACCTTTTGGTTACCTTTGATATGGCGTATCTGCCTTATTCCACATGTGAAACCATATTTTATTTATGTATAATGCTTACACTTCTCGGAGATTGCCTCCTTGAAGGGGTAAGGCTACATACATCTCACCCCTCAGACCTTATTCTGGCGGGAGCCCTCGTGGCGCTAGGTTGGTGGTGGTTGTCGTCGTCGTTGTTGCTGCTGCTGCTGCTTACACTTGTTATTTGTTGTGGATATATGATTCTTGATGATGTTGTAAATTAACCAGAGTAAATGCTTATTTGGCCCTAGTTCCAGGGAAAAATGTCCTGTACTGAAAAAAGCAACGCTATCATTTTTTTTACTGGTGTTTGTTTGATGCATAAAATTGTTTGTAAATGATAGCAAAATCTACTTTTTGCTTATTATATAGAGAAGCAGAGAAGTCTATGTAGCAGAATCGTAAATAAAGCTTAAGGAGCTGTTTAGAAATAAAGAATTTTCTCCAGTTTTTTTAAAATAGGGAAACTGGAAAATTGAAAAAGTTGTTCAAAAATGCAGTTTTACAAATGGAGTTGGGAAATAATTTTCCAGTTTTTCCTATTCGTTAATAAAATTTGGAAAATGTTTTAAAACTGTTTTCCTGAATTTTCCATCTTTGTGCTTTCCACGAGTTTCTTTCTATTCTTTCTCATTTTCAGCGTCATTTTCTTTCTTTTTCTTGGCTCCACCTTCTTTTTCTCTTTTTCTTTCTCTCAAGCTCTCATCTTTTGTCGTATATTCAATAGTATTGTCATAAATGGATTGCAAATTTTTACTATGTTGTTGATGTTGGTTATCCAAATATATTGGTGATTCTTAGGATCATATCGAGGTGAATGGTATCACATAAATGATCTTAAAGGTCGAAGATGTATAAGAGGACAATGTGGGTTAGCTTGTTGAACGATTAAGCATATTGTATATGTAGGCTATATTTTTATTCTATTATCGAAGCGGTATCTGAATTTTCATGGATCTAATATACTCAAACCGATCAATTTTTGGATTGTTTACCTTAATTGTTGGGATTGGTTTGGATCGGATTATCGGGTTTTTGGATCTTGGTTATTTTATACCTATAATTTTTAATTTTAAAAAAATTGGAAAAAATGAGATCACTTAATGCATTTTCTAGTTTTTCTATATTGAAAACTTAATGCTTTTCCACTCCTAAACATGTTTTTCAAATGAAAATAAAATGGAAAGCTGTTGATGAAAAGGAAAATTAGAAATGGAAAATAAAAATTGTTTCCTTCAAAACAGGGCCTGATTTTTTATTTAATGTCCTTTGTGGAAGTGTTATTTAAAACATTGATTTTACAAGTGAGTATGAGAAATGCAGTAAAGCCATAACTGATTTGACAAATCCTTCCTGTTGTGTTTTTTGCTTGACATTGGACTGTTAGAGATGATGTAGATTGCATTTGCACTTAGCGTTTGATTTGTTTCTAGACTGCTGATCCTGATTATCTTAAATAACAAGAACTTAGTCCCAGAAAATGCATGTTCTCTTATGGAGGAATGAGTAAAATAACTAGTGAACAGTTTATCCGTGATCGTAGTGCATGATTTCTGAGCTCTCTCTCTCTCCTTTTTTTTTGTGTGTGGAATTATACTGATTTACCTTTTCCCTAATGTTCATTGTGATTGGAGGCTATTGAATCTGGTCGGTTGCCTGGAGATGTTCTGGATGACATACCCTGCAAGTATGTTGACGGGGGCCTCGTTTGTGAGGTGAGTACAATGAAATTGATATGCAACTTCTGGAAATAACTCTGTATGATTGCAAATGATACCATTTATGAATAAAATTTATCTAATATATTATTTGTATTTCACAACTAATGATGATCAGTACCATCTCCATCTCTTACCATGCCCCTGATGAAAATTTGTCAGCGAGGACCTCCAATAAGCTAGAGACAGTCAAATGCATCTGTGCACACACACGTTGAGTCATAGGATCTGGAACTTTGGTGGCCGCAAGCCCTTGCTGTTAATGGTTGTATCAGGTTAAGGCCCTTGTGTTTCCCTGGTTTAGCCTAGTGGTAAGGGTGGCCATATGCGAACCCAAAGGTCACGGGTTCGAGAGACATCCCTCCAAAGACATTACCGATTTTTTTCTTAAAAAAAAATCTCTTCAGGTCTGCTTTTGCGAGGATCTCCTGCAAAATTGTTTTCAAATGTGTCGAGCACTAGGGTTGGCCCAAGCTCTATTTATCTGTTGACACAAGTAGTGGTTACATCAACAGCATATTAATTAAATAACTCCTGTTACATAGTGTATTAACTACTTAATATATTTTCAGCTAATCATTACTTGATGGGTGGGGCAGTCCAAAATGAGTATATATTATATTTTATTTACTAAAGCATATTTATAAATATGTTTACATGTTAGAAAGTAACAAAAATATAATAAAATTACTAATAATTTGAATGTTCATTTAGTAAATTTCAAGCTTCAGGCTTAAAAGAAACTTTTTTCCCTAAAAGAAACATGAAACGATCACCATGACTCACTGTGTAATGTCTGGGACATCCTATTTCCACAGCATTGCAACCGCGGTCACAGACCACGATATGTGATTTGATCTATGTTTGAAACATCTCTTGGGCCTTGACCTTTGGAAGTATTGAATTTCGTTAATTTGTTTGCTGAAATAGTAATGATTTTCCTTTGTAAAACCCGCCAATTCATGGTAGCTTAGCATGCCACCATTTTGTGGTTTATGATTTCTTTAGAGGTCTTTTCTTTACAATGTCGTAAAAATTTTAAAAGGATATCATAGATATTCTGGTTTCCCTTGGCCTGTCTGACCTGAACCATGGTCCATTTTTGTCCAGTGATTTAAGTGTTGATGTAGGGGTGGGAAGATAAGATTTGGGTATATACTATACTGAAAATAACTCTGGTCAAGGGAGATTTGTTTCCGCGACTGCTCTTTTTCCTTTCTTTCCTTCTTTCCCTTTTTCTTGTAGGAGGTGGTGAGAAATTCAGGTATCTCCTTTCCATTGTCATCAAGTTCCCCCTTGCCCGTCTTGTTCGAGTGTTCGACAACTATTTTTTGTTTTAGCACGTATATATTGCCCTGCATCTGTGTTGGGTGTGGTATAGCATAACTGATTGTAATCTTTTTGTTTTGACCTTTGTGTTAAAGAACTAAAAAAATTCCTTAGGTGTCTAATCTTTTGAAAAGAGGTGAAATTATGAATAAATGCCCAATACTCCGTTTATCGTTGCTGTCAACAGTTGGCTGTGGCTCTGCATCCCTTTTAAACACTTAAGGAGTTTTGGTATCATTTTTTGGTTTTAGTCTTTTGGTTTTTCAAAAACCAAAAACTAGGTTTTGAAAATGAATGTTTCTTCGTGTTGATTTCTTGCTTTTGGTTTTGCCTAAACCCTTAGATAACTGAATATTGGAATTTGAAAACTAGAAAAATTATTTTCAGAATATGGTTTTTAGTTTCTCAAAAGCCAATAACTGAAATTAGAAAATAATACTGCTAGGCCCTAGGATCAGATTTGATTTCACCTTCTGCTTTTGTATTTTGGCAGGTCCGTGACTACCGAAAATGTGTATCTAATTCTGGGTCCAATGGTCCGTCAGTGATGGGATCTGCCACTATTACTAAAGTGCGTCTTAAGATGTCACTGGAGAATGTTGTGAAGGATATTCCTTTGATTGCGGATGAATCGTGGTCTTACGGTGATCTGATGGTGAGATAAATCTGGCTGGTTCCTGCTTGAATGTTGACCATGCGCTCATATAGCTAGATACTTACATCATTATTGGCATCACATGCAGGAAGTAGAGTCACGAATATTGAAAGCTTTACAACCGAGTCTATGTCTTGATCCCACTCCCAGGTTGGACAAACTATGGGATAATCAGGGTTCCTCAAAGGTATGTGGCCAAAAGGTTGAGCGCTTTACTTTAGCAGCAAGGATTTATTGAGCTTGCAGGAAATGCTTAACATTTCTTGCTCAAAAACTTGATTCAGCATTATGAAGTTAGATTTGCCTTCAACACGATTCCACCAATGGTTCAATTGTTTGGATAAGAAAGAATATTTTGTGTAGATTGATTCATTTTAGTAATGCTATCTCATGACTTCTTGGCTAATTATTATACTTGAAGAAGAGACTTTTGTTTCTTGGACTCAGTTTGCTCGATTTTATCCACAAGATTCTTTAGGGAGGACTGTGGAGCTCATTATTCTTGTTTAGTGTTTAGTATATTAACATGTTTTAAAACATTATGCTTCAATGTTTCTACGCTCCTAATACTAGAAACTCTTATGATTGCTCGCTCTGCCACTCCTGCCCCTGTTTCTATTCCCTCTCCATCCAACCGTGGTGCACACATGATCAACAACTAGAGATCTGTTTGTGTGTGTGAGATTGCTTATCTTTTCATTTTTATTTACAGATTAATTTGGGTCTGGATGGTTTGCGGAAGAGGAAATTGATACATATGCCAGAAGTTGTTGTAACATCTAATAATAGACCTCATGGGAAGAAAATTTGCATAGATAGGGCACCAGAAAGCTCCATCTACAGGATGGTAGAATCAGGGCCGATGTCTAGTGATGTTACATCACTGCATGGCCATGAAAATATGCCTACTCAAAATGTTGGCCCTAATGTGCTAGGCTCTAGATCCGGAACTGCTTCCCAAGAGGCCTCGATCCAGGCAATGAATGTTTCATCTCAGGTATCTAGATTTCACGGTGGGGCAGGGAACCAGAGAAATATGCAGGATCCTATGCACGGTCCTGGGCAGGAGATGGCAATCTCTTATTCTGACAACATGAATCCTAATGCGGTTCAAGGAAAGATGGAAAACCAAGAAGCGCAGTTGTCTCCGTATTCCGGTCTTAATAAGAGGGTTGGACCCTTTGGTCCAGATGGTATTCAGCAGCAACAGATAAATTCATACATGGATAGCCTTCAAGGAGCAGATTATCAGTGGAGAAATCAACTCCTTCAGCATCAAGTAAACGCGATGGGTCTCCAATATGCCAATCCTGGCTTGCAAAAGTATCCTCAGCTGGTTCGGGAAGGGATTCCGAATCAAGATAATGTGAAACTGGAGAAACCAGAAGTCAATCCAGTTAAAAGTGACGTGCAAATGATGGAAACTGATGGTACTCCCATGGATCCACGGCTTCAGCAAAGGTTACCACCACATGCCTTCGGGAGAACTTACCCAAACTGGGCTAATATCAATGATAAAGATCCAAGAAAGGAGGACCTTCAGAAAAGGAAACTGGTTCAGAGTCCTCGTGTTTCTTCCGGACCCGTACCTCAATCCCCGTTGTCAGGGAAATCCATGGAAATATCATGTGCTTCAATGGGTATGCAGTATGGGTCTGTTTCTTCTGCCGCTCCTCCTGGACAATTACCGAGAGATAAATCAGCTGTCACATCAATGGGTCCTGTTGGTCGGGCTCTGTCTCTGACTTCAAGTGCTAATGATTCAATGCAACAGCAACATGCAGCAAAACGGAGAACGAATTCTCTTCCAAAGACGCCTGCTATGAATGGGGTTGGGTCTCCTGTCAGTGTTAGCAATGTGAACATTCCAACGAATGCAGCTAGTCCTTCGGTTGGCACACCGCCATCGGCAGACCAAACCATCCAAACCATGATAGAGCGGTTCTCCAAGATTGAGATGGTGACAATGAGGTATTTTTATCGTTTTAATTGATAACTATACAGCAACAACATTAACAACAACAAGAAACCCAGTGCCTCAAAGGCTTCGCTTGGGCGGAGTCTAGAGGGGTGAAGTATATGCAACCTCAGTCCCATATGGTACTGCCCCGAAGGGAGGCTTATGTTTGAAGGGCCCTACCCTAGAAAGCAAAACGGATCAATATTCATAAAATCAAGTCAAGTCATATGAAGCAGTAGCGAACATGTAAGCACCAATAAAGTAGTAGTAGCAACAATATCGTACATGAAAGCGTAGAGGCCCTGTTAACTAGCATCAATAACTATCCGCCTCTTTAATTTAACAGTGACATTTCTTATGCGCTTTTGCTGAAATTGGAGTTAAGCTGAGAAGAATTTGTTAGTTTGCCTGAATATGTATCAGTTGTTGTAGCTAGTGATTGCCATGACCACCCGTACACTTTTAACTGAAATTCATAGCCAACTCCCAAACATGGACCCACTCTACAGAATAAATTGCATCTCTCGATATCTTACGTAGTCTCAACATGAAAATAGTTGATATTAATAATAATTTATGTAAATTGTAGTCTCGGTTATCTATGTCAATTGTTCATGATCATTAAATTGTGTCTATTTGAACTGTTTGGTACATAGTGCATCAAAGAACTTTGATGTCATTTGCCTGTAATCTGAATTCAGCAAAGCTGTGAAGCGGGTTATGTTTTTCCTATTATGCAGTTCATTTCCCTATTCTTTTCTTTTTTATTGTATTTCCATTCACTTGAAAATCATTTTGGTTCCAGGCATAAATTGAACTATAGAAAGAACAAGATTGATGAGCACTCTAGGAAAGCACCTATATTTCCTGCTCAGGATCTCCAGATTTGTCTCTCGAATGCTGCCAATCTTGAAAATATTAAAGAAGACGCTGGTTCAAGGCCACTGTCGAGGTCATTGGTTGGTGGAAGCATCAATAAGTGCAAGATAAGAGTCATGAATTTCATTCAGCCTGAGCGTACAATACAAGGTCTGCTTTTTTTTTTTTTTTTTTAAATCTTGTTCTATTTACGTACAGTGGAAGTCCACATAGGTTGCACAAGTTGTAACTCCCCCCAAACCCCATCAATCCTCGCACCCCTAATGAATGCGGGATTTGATCCCAAGTCTCGAGTATTACCTCCAAAGACTTCACTAGCTGAGCTACCTGATACCATCAGGTCCGCTTGTATAATACACGATAGTTCGTTTCTTTCTTTCCATGTTTAAGGTCCCATTTGGCATAATCGGATTTCCACTTGTGCAGGAAATACGACGCCTGTCACTCCCAGAATGAACATTACAATGATCATGTCAGAGAAGCCAAATGATGGTACTGTAGCTATGTATTATGGAGGCTTGGAAAATGATGATTATTTGAATGCAGAAGATCATCTGCCTTGCCTGCCTAACACCGTGAGTTTCTCTTTCTCAATTTATATCTTCTGGAAGGTTCGAGTGTTCGAGATAGTAGTGGCTGATTTTTTTAACACTTGAACATTAAGATGTGAACTTAGTTCAAAAGTATGGAGAACTATCCGGGATGTTCGATACTTATAACCATCCAAAAAGGTCCTGAAGGGACCACGAGATCTGTCGGAACTATAGGAAGTGCATGCCTTATATTGGCAACCGATAGCGCCATTGAAGTTTGATTTTTTGAACTTTGTCTGGGCGCTTCCTACGTAGTGGTTTTGAGGTGTTCCGCAGTTTTCTCCATTTCACTCGACTTGTTGTGGAGAATGAATGAATAGCAAAACTAGAAAGAAGGAATGATGGAGGCTTCGGATAGGAAATGTACGCTGGACTCTGTCTGACTAATAATCTTGAGGTGTTTGGAAGTGAGGAAGATCTTAAGCTTTTTGAACAACTAGCGATGCTCGCCCCTGCAGATCTCGCATAAGGCTTGAGCCATTTGTGCTTGCAACTTGTGATATTTGTGCTTCTCTCATACTGTCAGGCGTCTAGCGGTTCATTTAACAGCAATTCGCAACAATGAGTTTCCTGTAGCCTATACATACGATGCTGCACGAAAATGGTTAGCAAGTGTCATACTGTCATGTTTATTAGCAATGTTAACTCTCTCTTTTTCCTGTAACAGCACTCGGCAGATTTGCTGGCTGAGCAGTTCTGCGTTCTGGTTTGTCATTCACCAAAACTTGAAGAGAAACGATGTTTTTCCAGTTCTTCTCAATTTCTTTGCTGTCAATCTAACTCGATTTTCTCCTATTATGCAGATGAGTCGCGAGGGATACCTATTTGAAAACCATGTCCAACCCAGACCACCGCGAATGCCCTCAAACAATCAACCCAACGCTCCTGCAATCCCTCCTAATAGTTCAGCTGTTGATATGACACCATACTCGGAAGTAGTTCCAGGCCAGCAAGCAAATGAGATGGTCAAGCCAACTATGAGCGGCAATGCACCGATGAACGTGCCACAAAATCTTCTTGCAAGCGCGGGGATGCTACCACCCGGAAACCCACAGGTGATGAACTGCAACTTGCTATACAAAAACAAAACTCAATCTTGATTCTTCGAACTTGAAAATAACGAACTACAGAACTGTATTTATCAGCAAAAGCTGACTCCTATTAAATAGCTAAAGAGATGAATAAGAAACTAACTAAAAAACTCCTTCTCTAAGATAAGAACTAAATTATCCTATTAACTAAAATAGTGATAACTACAATATCATGTTGGCTTAAAAGATATATTTTGTTCCAAAATTAACAATTAAGCCATTGAAATCTAATAAAATATTATGTTTTATACAATTATTAAACCTCTTCTTTTGTACTGTACCAACAGGCCATGCAGATGTCCCAGGGGCTCTTGCCCGGAGTTTCCATGCCAGCCAGACCTCAGCATATGGACCCCCAACAGTCTATCCAGCCACAGCCACAGCCACAGCTGCCCATCCAAACCCAGTTT
This sequence comes from Simmondsia chinensis, assembly GCA_018398585.1. Lineage (NCBI taxonomy): Eukaryota > Viridiplantae > Streptophyta > Magnoliopsida > Caryophyllales > Simmondsiaceae > Simmondsia > Simmondsia chinensis. The sequence goes on from JAGTTD010000021.1 coordinate 947,223, forward strand.
CCAAGGGCTTCTCTCATGCCACCGACGAGCTCCCTTCCGCCATTTGGGATGGGTTCGAACGTGCAATTGGGCACCCACATGGCCAATAAGCCTTCTCTTCAAGTACTGCAATCGCAACAGCAGCAACCACAGCAATCCTCACAGGCCCAACTGCAGCAGCCCGGGATGCAGAGGAGAATGATGGTGGGGCTTGGAACCGCGGTGGGTATGGGTAACCTTGGAAACAACATGGTTGGACTTGGAGGCTTGGGTAATGTCATGGGTATCGGTGGTGCTAGAGCAATGGGCGGGATTGGGATGTCAGCACCTATGGGTCCTCTCTCTGGGATGGCTAACATGGGTCAGAACCCGATGAGCATGGGTCAGGGTTCAAACATGGGTAATGCGTTAAGTCAACATCTTCGGTCTTCGAACTTGACTCCGCAAGCTCAAGCCTTGTTGGCTCAGAGAATGAAAATGAGCCATCCGAACCGAGCCAACATGTTGGGAGGACCTCAATCCAATGTGGCTGGTATGTCTGGTGCTCGACAGATACCGGGTTCTGCTGGACTCTCCATGTTGGGCCAGACACTGAGCAGAGCCAACATGAGTCAGATGCAGCGAACTGCAATGAGCCAAATGGCTATGTCAAAGTTCATGGCTGGGGTCAACCTTCCCATGAACCAGCAGTCGATGGCGTTGCATTCACATCAGATGCAACAACAGCCACAGCAGATGCAACCACAGCAACATCAGTTGCAGCCGCAGCAACAAGACACCGCGTCTCCTCTTCAAGCTGTTGTTTCGCCACAACAAGGGGGCTCGCCTTCTTCGCTTGGAATCCCACAGGGCCTGAACCAGCAGGTTAACCCACAGCAGCAACAGGCAAGCCCACAGCAAATCACCCAGCGGACCCCTATGAGCCCACCCTTGAGTTCTGGAGCCATGCACCCAATGAGTGCTGGTAACCCAGAGGCTTGCCCGGCTAGCCCAGCTTTGAGCTCTCAAACGCTCGGCTCAGTCGGGAGCATCACAAATTCTCCCATGGACCTACAGGGAGTGAACAAGAGCAACTCTATGAACAACGCATAGTTCCAATGGTACGATGATGATGGTTTTCGGGTTGAATTTTGGAGGCAGGTGAAGAATATAGAGCGAAATTTGGTTTGTTTTTAGTTGGATCAAATCATATCTTAGAATTTACATTTTCATGTTAGGCCCTATTTGGAGAAATTTATTGTTTGGTTGTGTAAAGTGCAAGTACATATAAACTCTCTTGCTGTAGCTTATCTTGTAGAAAGATTTTAGCAGAAATTCAAGGTCTCTGTAAATCCCCATAAATATTTACATTATGTGTTCGTTCCCCAAGGGTCTTATTTACTAGGTACTAATGCACAGGATCCTATTAGAATTCCAAAATTAAGCGTGCTTGGGCCAGAGTAGTACCAGGATGGGTGACTTCCTGAGAAGTCCCCGTGTTGCCAACCCCATAAGGTTGGGGGTCCTCGGAAACAGCCTCTCGGTAGGGTTACTTCTTGAAGGGGTAAGGCTGCGTACATCCACTTCCCCGACCCCGCTTAGGCGGGAGTCCTTGAGGCACTGGGTAAGTTGTTGTTCGTTTCCCAATGGTTTTACCCAGATTGTATTTGGCTTTTGCGACTGTGACTGTGATTTTGACTTTGACATGACGGAATTTTATTGCTTGATACTATATTTAGATTTAGGGACCCTCAGAAATAGTCTCATTTCAGGGTAACACTGTGTAGGGGTAAGACTACGTACATTTTAACCTCCCCTAGACCTTGCCTCGGCGGGAGCCTTTCAGGCATTGGGTTGTTGCTGTTGTAGTCGGCTTTTGCTCAATGGTTTTGACTACGGATGGTATTTCTTTTTCTTTTTTTATGATCAAGGGTTTGATGCTAAACATCAATATCAGGTGGAACTTGTAAATTAGACAAAAAGGGTCTGTTCATTTAAGATCTTTATTGTTATTATTTTTTTTTGCAGTGAACTGTTTGGCTATGTAGTGCAAAAGAATCTTTTTTACATAATAAAGATTTTGTATACAAGTTTAAAATAGAACTTCTTTATTATATAAATAATAGAAAAATGATTTCATGATATAAATCAAATAATAATAGTAGGTAAGAGTAAATCATAATAATGGTTGGTCATGATAGTGGAGGGCGGTGAGGGTAGCGACTTAGGGTGCGTTTGGTTCAACTTATTTTAACTTATCTTTTTTCAGCGAATCTGTTTCAATAAGAACTGTTTATTTAAAATCTGTATCTTTTACAGTGAAATGTTTGGTTGGACAGTGTAGAAAGATTGTTTTTACATAATAAAATGTTGGATACAAGTTCAAAAAATAAATTTATCTATTATAATTACAAAAATAACTTAATAATATAAATTAATCAATAATAATAGCTAATAAAAACTTATGATAATAGTTGGTCATGATAGTGGAGAGGGGTGAGTATAGCGACCCATGGGCATAAAAGGGTGGTGGTAGGTGGGGGTGGTGATAGCAAAAAATTAGGTCGTGGTGATGAAGATTTAATGAATTTAGTCTTTTTAAAATATATTTCTAAAATAATATGTGAAAAAGATGTAAAAAGTTCTTTTCTGTCAACTAAACGCAAGCCTTACAGGCAATTGGATCTTTTTCACAACTTCAAGTTGTTAAATAGCTGAACCAAATGCAACCTTATTGGGGGTAGAATGGATGGCGGTATGTCACAGGATGACTAAATTCCTAAGTCCAAGTCCGGTGATGCCACCCAATGTCACTCTAAAAAGTCCCTAATTGAGTCAAGCATCCAAATCTCCTTGCAACGGTAAGGAATCTACCCAAAGTCCCAAAGTCTCGTTTGTTTAGTATTTCGATTGGAAAGTGAATAATGGAATAAAGATGATTGAATTACACTCACACTCTCACACGGTATTTTATGGAAGATCAACGCTACAAATAAGAACAAGATGAACACATAAACACACGAACACAACCTTTGTGGGTAAAGGGAAAAATTACCCTTTTCATTGGTGCTTGGCACCTATTTATATTGCACTAAAGGAAACCGGTACAATGTACATGAAAGGCATAAATAACTAAATACATCCTCCCCTAAAATCTAGCCTAATTACATGCCTAAAAATCAGGAAGTATAACCACCTTATCTAACTGCCTAAAACTACCTTAACCTCCCTAAGTGCCACATCACACATCCAAGTCATTACACACGTGGATTTTACTAAATTACACGTAGGAAATTGCACAATTACAAGTAAATTAAATACAAGTATTACACACACAAAATACATAGTATAAAAAGTACTATAAATCCTACAAACTAAGGCGGTGGGTGACACCCTCCCCCACCAAAGCCATTGACACCCTCGTCAATGTGATGCAGATTTGAAGGCTTCAATCTCCTTCTGATACTGCCACAGGTCATCCTCTTTCTCCCAGCTCGCTTCCGCTACTGGTTGTCCCTTCCAATGAATAAGGTACTCTGTGTACCTAGGCACACCCTTGCGCCTCACGGTCCAGTCGGCCAAAATCTGTTCAAGGCCCCTGGCATAGGACACTGTCACTGCAGTAGGGGCGCGCTGTGTCACGCCCCTGTCCGGTTCTTCCGAGTCTTGATTATATGGCTTCAAGTAGCTCACGTGAAAGACCGGATGAATCTTCAACTTGGGTGGCAGCTCCACCCTATAAGACACTTTCCCTACCTTAGCAATGATAGGAAAAGGGCCTTCATACCTGCGCACAAGCCCCTTGTGCACCTTGCGAAACACTTTGAATTGTTGAGGCAGCAACTTCGCCATGACCATGTCCCCAATCCTAAACTCTAAGTGCCTTCGCATAGTGTCAGCCCATTTCTTCATCTTGCGCTGGGCCCGGCTTAGGTAGGCCTTGGCCATCTCAAGCCTCTCTTGCCAGTCCCTCACTGTCTAAAACGCAACAGGGCTGGCCCCCGTATACTCGGATGTCACTGCCTGTGGTGTCAAAGGCTGCTGACCCGTGGCTAGTTCAAACGGGCTGTGCCCCATGCTCTCGCTGCGTTGCAGGTTGAAGGAAAACTGGGCAATGTCAAGCAACCGTGCCCAGTCCCTTTGGTTGGCACTCACATAGTGCCTCAAGTAGAACTCCACTAAGGCATTCACTCTCTCGGTTTGCCCATCCGATTGAGGATGAAAGCTCGTGGAATAATGGAGGTTTGAGCCCATTAATTTGAAAAGCTCACTCCAAAACTTACCCGTAAACCTAGGGTCCCTATCACTAATGATACTCCTAGGCAAACCCCAATACTTGACCACATACTTGAAAAACAAGCGGGCGGCCTCAACGGCATTGCATTCCTTGGAGGCTGCAATGAATGTCCCATACTTTGTCAAACGATCTACTACAACCATAATAGAACCCATACCTTAGGAGTTTGGCAAAGTAGAGATGAAGTCCATGGATATGCTCTCCCACGGACGGGTAGGTAAGGGCAGAGGCTCAAGCAACCCAGCCGATGTCTTCAACTTAGCCTTGTCCTGTTGACAAACAAGACATGTCTTGCAAACACCTCTACGTCGTCCCTCATCCTAGGCCAATGAAAGTTTTCCTCCAAAAGCGCCGTTGTCCTCTCGATCCCTGGGTGCCCAGCCCAAGGCGTGTCATGACATTCCTTGAGTATGTCACGCCTCAGGTTGGCCCACCTAGGCACATACACCCGACGGCCCACTGTGAAATACAGCCCATTGTCAAGCCAAAACCTGGGTGTCTGACCCTGTGCCGCAAGCCCTGACATAGTCTGACCCCAAGGGTCCTGTGTCATACCCTCCCTGATCTTGTCCAGGACCGTGCCTTGGACGGCACTGATAGCAGCCAACCCGTGCCTGCGACTCAGCGCGTCTGCCACTACGTTCACCTTACCCGGTTTGTACTCCATGACATAATCGAACTCCGCTAGGAAGTCCTGCCACCGGGTCTGTTTCGGACTGAGTTTCTTCTGATTTTGAAAGTAACTCGTAGCCACATTATCGGTCTTGATCACAAACTTACTCCCCAACAAGTAGTGATGCCAAATTCTTAGACAATGAAATATGGCGGTCATTTCCTTGTCATGAACGGCATAACGGCGTTCCGTGTCATTGAGTTTTCTGGACTCGAATGCCACGGGGTGTCCTTGTTGCATCAAAACCCCTCCTATTGCATAATCCGAAGCATCGGTATGAACTTCAAACGGCAAAGCAAAATCAGGTAGACAAAGGACCGGCTCTTCCATGACGGCCCTCTTGAGATCCATGAAGGCATTGTGACAAGCATCATCCCAATGCCACGGCACCTTCTTTCTAAGCAAATTGGTTAGGTGCGTAGCCCTAGCCGAATACCCTTGAATGAACCTACGGTAGTAGTTCACTAGGCCTAAGAATGACCTTAGTGTACTAACATCCGTGGGCGCACTCCATTCTTCAATAGCATGAACCTTAGCGTTATCCATGCTAATCTTTCCATGGCCTATACGGTGGCCAAGGAATTGAACTTCCTCCTGAGCAAAGTAGCACTTCTCCCGTTTCACGTACAACTGGTTTTCCCTCAAAACCTGAAAAACCTAGGCCAAGTGCGCCACATGCTCCCCCAATGACTCGCTATACACAACTATGTCATCAAGGTAAACCACAACAAATTTGTCCAAAAACGGCTTGAAAATTTCATTCATCAAAGTACAAAATGTTGCGGGTGCATTTGTCAAACCAAAAGGCATGACAAGAAACTCATATGACCCATACCGTGTCACACAAGTTGTCTTGGGCTCATCCCCCTGCGCTATCCTGACCTGCCAATAACCTGACCTCAAATCCAACTTAGAAAAGATCCGGGCCTTACCCAACCGATCAAACAAATCGGCCACAAGCGGGATAGGATACTTATTCTTCACAGTGACCTTATTCAAGGCCCTATAATCAATGCACATACGAAGAGAACCGTCTTGTTTCTTTTGGAACAAAACGGGCGTACCATAAGGAGCCTTGGAAGGCCTAACGAACCCTGAGTCAAGAAGATCCCCCAATTGCCTCCTCAACTCTTCCAATTCTGGAGGAGCCATGCGGTAAGGCCCCATGGCAGGCGGCCTTGCCCCATGCTCCAACTCAATCCTATGATCTACTCCCCTCCTAGGTGGTAGATGTTTGGGTAACTCGGGTGGCATGACATCTTTGAAGGTTTCTAGGACCCCTTGTATTTCCCCAGGTATGTTTGAAGAAGCCTCTCCCTCACCCCCAACTAATGTGGCAATGAAGGTCTCCCTCTTTTTCCTAATCCCCCTCCTAACTTGCATGGTGGAAAGGAGTCTAGCCCCCACTCTACCCCGTAGTAAAGGCACCCCAAAGACTCTCCCCCCATGAGTTATGACCATTTGGTTATCTTTTGTGAAGAAAAAGGTTTTGACACCATTAAGGAAATCCATCCCCAAGACAAACCTAAAGTCATCTAAGGGTACCACTGTCAAGTCCACCGTGCCGCACCAATTCCCCAACTGGATGCGCACGTTCCTAGCTACCCCATGGATAGGTTGGGTTGAAGCATTCACGGTCTTCAACCAACCCACCCCCTTGTCAAGGCTCAACTTGAGCCGTGCTGCCTCCTCCATGGAGACAAAGTTATGAGAAGCCCCTGTATCAACCAAGGCCTTCGTTTCCACGCCATTGACATGGGCACTAACGAACATCAGTCCCCTATGCGGATCTCCACTGTCGCGTGCCTCAGTTCCCACGGCCCTGACAACCCCTGAGGCCTCCGCGCGTGCCTGCACCTCGGTCCTCAGAGGATGCCTAGCCGGGCGCTTCTGTCCACGACCCCTGCTCCAGCATATGTGTCAATGACACCCCAGTCTCGGCCCTGACATGCCCAGTCTCGGTCCTGACATGCCTAGTCTCGGTCCTGACATGCCCTGTTCCTCGCCCACTATGCCCAGCGTGCCCGCCCCGAGCTGACCCTGTGCGCGCCCCTTGGGACATGGCTCCCAGGGTGCGCATAGCGCCAATGTTGGTGTCCTCCGATTCTGGTTCAGGCGTTGTCACAAGTGCGTTGAGAGCCTTGCGTTGTGGGCACTCACGAACATAATGAGGCCCACCACACAAGAAGCAGTCCCTGCGTTTTCCTTGGTCCTATTTCCCCTCATGTTGCTTGCCCTTGTCTTTGTGAGTCGGAGGTTTGTGAGGGCGGTCTCCCCCACCTTTCCCCTTCCCACCCTTGACTTCTTTCTTCTTAGTAGAGTCCCTCTTGTACTCTACCAGACCCTCGGACTCAACAATGGCACTCGTCAAGTCCTGAACTCCCCGTCTCTTCAATTCCACTTCGGCCCAAGTTTGAAGGCCATCCATGAAATAGAAGAGGCGGTTAGCCTCTGTCATCTCCAGAATCTCCAACATGAGAGACTGATACTCAGCAATATAGTCCCTCACCGACCCTGAATGCTTCAAGTTACGAAGCCTTTTCATGGCCAATTCACCTGCGTTCTCCGAGAAGAATTGTCTCTTGAACTCTTTGACAAACTCATCCCAAGTGTCCATGGTACAATGCCCCCTAGCAATGTCCCCATGGCGAACCCTCCACCATAACGCTGCGTCCCCCTCAAAATAAAGAGTAGCCGTGTTGATTTTGGAAGCATCATCCCCTAAACATAATGCTTCGAAGTACCTTTCTAATCCCCAAAGAAAGCCGTCAACCTCTTTCGCATTGCGCCTGCCCCCAAACCTTGGTGGTTCCGGGACCCTGACATGGGACGCAGACCCCGTGCCCAGTCCACCCGCGTATGCCCCTTTGAGGAGAGCACACTTGGTCTTCACTAATTCCAAATCTTGTCTCAACCCTAACACGGCAGAAGACAATTTTTGTAATTCCCCCTCGATTACAGCCTTAACCTCTATCAAAGCCGTGAGGGTTTGGCCTTCAAGCCTCCCTCACTTCTTCAACGCTGTCTAGGTGTTCATGAATTTTCCCAACAATAACCTCTAACCGAGACACCCTTGTGTCCAAGGCCACGGGCTCCCTATTAACGGAGGGATCCTTGGTCTTAGATTTCTTGGTGCGAGTCTCGGGTCTACCCCTTGGTGGTTCTTCTCCAACGAGCGAAGTGCTTGCATTAACCTCTTCATTCACTACACTTCCCGCCGTAGTACTAAACCTAGCTCTAATACCACGTTTGTCACGGGATGACTAAATTCCTAAGTCCAAGGCCGGTGATGCCACCCAATGTCACTCTAAAAAGTCCCTAATTGAGTCAAGCGTCCAAATCTCCTTGCAATGGTAAGGAATCTACCCAAAGTCCCTAAGTCTCGTTTGTTTAGTATTTCGATTGGAAAGTGAATAATGGAATAAAGATGATTGAATTACACTCACACTCTCACACGGTATTTTATGGAAGATCAACGATACAAATAAGAACAAGATGAGCAAATAAACACACGAACACAACCTTCGTGGGTAAAGGGAAAAATTACCCTTTTTATTGGTGCTTAGCACCTATTTATAATGCACTAAAGGAAACCGGTACAATATACATGAAAGGCATAAATAACTAAATACATCCTCACCTAAAATCTAGCCTAATTACACGCCTAAAAATCAGAAAGTATAACCACCTTATCCAACCGCCTAAAACTACCTTAACCTCCCTAAGTGCCACGTCACACATCCAAGTCATTACACACGTGGATTTTACTAAATTACACGTAGGAAATTGCACAATTACAAGTAAATTAAATACAAGTATTATACACACAAAATACATAGTATAAAAAGTACTATAAATCCTACAAACTAAGGCGGTGGGTGACAGGTAGGTGCAGGTCGTGATAAAAGTAAAAGTGGGTTATGGTGGTGACATTTAATACTAACACAGTCTTTTTAAAATATTTTTCTGAAATTAGCTATGAAAAAGTTGCAATTTTACATCTTTTTATGCTTAGTTAAAAATAAATTTTTATATTTTTATTTAAGCTGTAAAAAGATGTAGAAAAATCTTTCATATCAACCAAACGCAAGTCTTACAATCAAATAGAGCCTTTTCACAATTTTAAGTTGTTAAAAAGCCGAATTAAATACAGCTTTAGGATAATATTGTACCTCTTTACATTCAGGGGGGAAAAAAAAGTTCGAATTTTATTGTCTAATCGCTTGAGTGTTCAGACTCCCCAAGCTAGTTCTCCATCCCTTTTTCCTTTACTTCAAGACATTTGTATTTCGTAAGTAAGGTCGTTAAAATTGTGATTCTACTTAAACTTGGTAGGAGCTTTTAAAATTGGGATCGTTGAATCGAATCGAGAATCATAAGATTCTACTAAATGTATATTATAATTATTTTTTGTATTAATATCAGTTATATAATTCAAAAAATTATTAATAAGACCTTTACTTATATGGACACATATAAGAAATATAATCAAATATGATAAAAATATTAACATACAATATATATATGTTATTGTATGCTACAATAATCATGTGCTAATTGAACTTCATATTAAGGTTAAAACATAAAACTAAACTTAGGCTCCGTTTGTTTTGACGGAAAAGTAGAATATAAGAATTGGTTTTTTTGGGAGAAGGTTTTCCTAGGAAATATAAATTCCGGGTGGGGTTTTACTTTGTTGTTTCAAAGGAAAACTTAATTCCCCATTGTGATATTTTTGTGTATGTTTTAAAAAATATATTTTTCACCAATCATTTTATATCTTTTTATAGGGCAACATAAATAATAATACAACATATATAAAATAACAAAATAAAAAATTAACTATCGAAGCTGTATAAATTAGGAAAATTATTTCTTAGGTATTCGGAAGTTTGAGCATTTACAATCTAAATACTCTGTCATTTTATTATATATAATAAGGTGTCAAGTGATAAGAAATTTTATCACTTGTGTATATACTGTGTTAAAATCTGGTGAATTTTTATTAAAATTTGGCTAATTTTTGCTAAAAAATTGATGTGATATAAATATCATGTTATCAAAAGGTTGTCCACATTCTAACAAAAATTACTTATATATTATCAAAAATTGTGTCATGCTAGCATTTTTGGACAAAAGAAATTATTGGATTATGATATATGATACATATAGATTGATATTTTCATTTAAAATATGCTAAATTTTGGCAAAAGATACCTAATTCATGAGAAAGTTTTTAAACTTTAGGGTACATCATTGTATATTACTGAAATATCACAATATCTATGTAAGAAATGCTAAAATATTGCCTAGATAATTTTCTTCTACAATATTATATCGTAATTCAACTTGATTAAAATTATTCTGTTGCAACAATAATAAAGTAATACCCAAGCTGCTTTTAATTATTTAGTCTAATTCTTGTCTGATGTTAACGTTATATGTCTACAGTGCAGTCTGGTTTATTTTGATTCGATCTCGATTTGCATGATGATAATTGCGAAGGTTTTTGAGCCACTTAGAATCACGACTTCCCCCATTTTGAAAGAGAAGTCAGTTTCCCTCATTTGAGGGAAAAATGTTTTCCGTCAGAAAATCTTTTCCTTGAGCTAATGATGCTCCAAGGAAAAGAGAAAAATCACTTCCTAAAATGTGATTTTCCCCTGAAACAAACGGAGCCTTAATTTAAGTTTCTTGAATGTATATAATGCTTAATTAACTTTAATTTACTTCAAACTAATAAAGTAAATTCGTTCATAATATATGCTTTGTTTTTTTACATTTTAACTTTTTATTTGTATAGTTGGAAGAATTGAGGTCGGATCGGTAGAATCGTAAAATCGTATTAAGATTCTATCCATTAATTTCATATAATATCAATGAATCGTAAGATTCTACAAAATTAAGATTTTACTTATGATTCAGATCAGTCGGCAATTATGGAATCGATGAATCGTAAGATTCTAAGATTCAAATCGGGATTTTAATAACCATATTCGTAAGAATTTAATTCACGTGTCAACTTTTCGGGAAAACGTATTTGTATTTAATTGTTAAAATGAGAAGTATAACTAGAATTAGAACTTATCTAACCCCCTAAGTGAATTAATTATTGTGTAACATAGGATCTAAAACTTCTTATGAATTTCCACTTTCTATTTTCCGTCCATTTTTTGGTAACCAAATAAGCAGACAAATAACTGATGTAGGACGAGTAGTAAAAGAGTTTATGGAGCAGTTGGATTATCAGAAACCCAAACAGGTGGACCGAAAGTACTAATTTGTATGGCCAACTTCACACGGTTATAACTTTTGATCCATAAAGAGTTATGGGGCCCGTAACCTGTCAAAACGAAGCTATCGGACTAAACTATACAATCCTAGACACTTCACTTTTGGCCCCTCCAATTTTCCCAAATTCGGCCTTTATACGTATTTTTAGGTGACTTTTGTTAGAACAAATTATCGAAACACTTGCAAAATACTTGCAATCGGGTAACCGAGAGATCTCAGGTGTTGAGACCGTGTAATCACTTTCCTTAAGGTCTATTTCGCTGTACAAAATATCCTCGGGGATACAACAACAACCAAAAAATGGAGTGAAGATGTGTATGGGGAGAAATTGACAGAGATGTATGAGATTGATCGAGTTTAAGACAACAAACACTTGTATACACCCAAAGAACTCAAGAACACATGAAGATGTTCTTCAATATCTTTTTTCCTCTTGTGTTTCTCTAATTCAAATCATATATTTTTCAATGTATTCAACAAGTATCAGATGGGGAAATATATATGTATGCAATGGAATAAGACGTCCCAAACATAAACCCAAGAAAAGCCACCAAAATCTGGGAAAGAAGGCGCGAAATTAACTGCCAGTAAACTGGCCTGTGTGTCGACACACACATCAACACACAGGGTTACTTGTGTGTCGACACACAACACCCTGTCGTGCGTTTCTGTAAGGCTGTGTGTCGACACACGGGCCATGTGTGTCAACACACACCTGATTCCCAATGGTACTGGAGGATTGTGTGTCGACACACACGGCCCATGTGTCGACACACACCCCTGACATGTTATAAACACTTAAACACATATCGGGACTATCTCATACACATTTTATTCATACAAAAAACAATGCTTTACATATTTATCAACACATATTTTAAAAATACACTAACAACCTTTATGTTTTCCACACAATTTAAGGGCATTTGTGATTTTGTATTTTAGGATATTTTTATAATTTTGCATATTAGAGTTTTTCTTTGTTTGCCTATAAATAGTAGCTATAGATGGTTGTAATCTTCATTCCTAAATTTCTAAATACAAGCCCTAGTTTTTACATCTCTCTTCGACGAATTCCGATATTATTTTTTAAATTTGATTTTGAACTTTTCGTTTCCGTTACGCATCAATAACACATTTTATGAATTTCAAATAAGTGGGGACAATCCCTGTCAATATGGATAGGGATCTACACAGACCTTTAGCATATACACGTCATATGAAACGTCAAAGCGAAACCAAATTCAAACACCTCCTCATATAAATAGACTGTTTTTTTGCTAACTAGCATATTTAAAAAATGAAAATAAAAATTTGGTCTAATTTAAAAAATATTTAGCAAATTGGTCCATTTTATTATAGTAAAGTAGGTGCACGAGGTACGGAGCATTGTGCAGCAGTGTCAGCACTGTTGCACACCATTCCGTACCGCGTCCAACAGTGCCCAATTTTTTTTTATTTTTTAGTTTTACCTTTTTAAAATATATTTTTAAAATTTATATACATTAGCTCTTGAGTTACATGTATCTAATAAAATAATTTAAATAATAATATATAAATGCGTAAACTAGTGATTTTTTGTTGGAAGCGTCAGCATCTCTTCATTTAAATGTGTCCCTCATTTATATCCTCCTTATTAATAGTATTATAATACCATAGTTCATGTATGAGATAGTTTAAATAATAATATACATATCACCATCTCCTCATTTAATGTGTCCCTCATTTATATCTTCCTTATTAATAGTTTAAATAATAATATACATATACCTTTTAATTTAAAATGTATACATATTTAGTGATTTAAATTATTACAATTAAAAATTAAAATAATTTAACAACAACAACAACAAAAGTTCCAGTGCCAAAGGCTCCCGCGAAAGCGGGGTCTGGGGAGGGTGGATGTACGCAGCCTTCCCCCTTCCGGATGGAAGAGAGGTTGTTTTCGAGGACTCCAACCTGAATATCGTGTCGTCATGGGAGCAGGCATCCTGAAAACATAAGCACGGGCACATCAAATAGTACAAGGCACATAATAGACAAATAGTACAAGGTCAATAGTATGTGATTGAACATAAGCAAATAAATCAGCCGATAAGTGCGCCTGCTGGGATATTTTTATTTTAAAAATTAAAATAATTTTAATTAAAAAGAAATTTATTAATTTTTTTTAATTTTAAACAGGTAAAACTAAAAAAAAAAAATAAAAATTTGGTCACTGCTGCACACCGTACAGAACGGTGTGCAACAGTGCACCCACTTCGCTACAGTAAAATGACCCAATTCGCTAAATATTTTTCAAATTAGGCCAAATTTTTTTTTTTTTTTTTTTGAAAATGTGCTAGTTAGCAAAAAAAGTCATATAAATAAGTAATACAATATTCAATTCTCTCTCTCTCTCTCTATATATATATATATATAGTGTAGTGATATTATCAGGATATTTTTTGTTAATGCCATAACAATTTTAATACAATAAAACCACAAAAGTTTTATTATTGCCTTGATATTAACAAAAAATGTCCTGACAATATCACTAACATACATACATATATATATATATATATATATATATATATGGCGTTCTTATGAGAGGATAAGAGCGTGAGAGAGGCGAATCCTAACCTTCCATTATAATAAACAGCCAAGATTTGTTGAACACTAAAAAAATAAAATAATAATTTACAGCCCATACTCCTTCATGGGCCAAAAAGAAAGAAAGGATAAAGGAGGAAATTGTTTTTTTTTAATACTCAACAAATCTTGGCCGTAAATTTTTTTTTTTTTTTTTTTTTTTGATATCCAACAAATCTTGGCCATCCATTACAATGAAGGATCATGATTTGCTTCTCTCACGCTTTCACCTTCTTATAAGAATGCCACCTTATGTATATATATATATATTAGTTAAATTGACGTAATATTAGGATATTAATTTAGCAGAAGCTAGTAACATGTCCGATTATGTGCATTAAAATAAGGGGGGAAAAAGGTAAAATTGAGCCGAAAACATAAAATATAAGATTGCTCTACTTGTGAGCTTCAAAGTAGTGGTGAGAGTGAGAAGGTGATTGAACAGAACAGAACACCGAACACTTTTTCTTAGAGTTAATGTCCTCATTGATTTAGATCTCGTGGTCCATATTCGTTCATTCTATCTCCAGTCCTCTTATGTGAGTCATTATCACGTGTATATATATATAGAGAGAGAGAGATGACACTTGTATACTTACATGTCATGTACTGCTTTATTCGACTTTGATCTTGACTTGATGTTATTAATATTATTATACTTTTGCTTTTGAGGGTTGTGAGCCCTCTAAAATAGCCTTTCTTCAGGTAGCACCCTGTAGGTAGGGGAGTAAATGAGCCAAGTCGGCTCGCGAGCCCTTGTGAGCAGGCTCGTCATAAAGCTTGAAAGGTTTGACTTGCTTTGAGCTCAAGCTAAACCGACTTGTTTAGCTTATTGAGTAGAGTCCGAGCCTAGTGTAGCTCAATCATGTAGGCTCATAAGCCTAAATGAGCCTAAGCGAGCCTTTCTTAATATAATATATTTATTTAAATATTGCCCAATCAAGCCAAATTTGAACATAAATAAGCCGAGCCCGATTTTAGACGAGCCCAAACGAGCATAGATTGAGCTTAAATGAGCCAAAATATTGTAACCTCAATACGAAATTCACCAAGCTTAATCGAGCAGAGTCAAAACTTCGCCGAGCTTTAATGCAAATGAGCCGAGCCTCGAGCCTGGAAGACTCGGGCTGGGCTCAGCTCAGCTCAAATACACCCCTATCTATAGGTAAAGCTACTTATATTTCACCCCCAAACCTTGCCTTGACGGAGCCTTTCAGACACTGAGTTTGTTATTGTCGTGGTTGTTGTATTGACCACGCTAACGTATATATAGAAGATATTTAAGGGGCAGGTTGCTTTTGTGATTATATAATTACTAGTGGAGTGATCCGGTTCGTCAATGCAAAGACCAATTGTATGTCGCCATTTTCTTCTTCAAAGCTTGTTAGTTCTGTGCTCTTCACCATCGTTGACAGTTTTCTCAGCTTCTAATTCATCACTTTCGTTGCAATTCTACATACAATCAATCACTCATTGTTCATCGAGGTACTTACTCATAATTCATTTCATTTGAGTCGCTTTTGTTCAATTTCCTTGTAACATTGCTTTAATTTAGGCTATGTTTGGTGTCAATTGTTAAAAATCAACTGATAGCTGTTAACTGATAGGCGTTAGTTTTTGACTGTTAGTTGATAGCTGATACTGTTGACTATTAGAAATCAATTGATGTTAGCTGTTAGGAATCAATTGATAGCTGTTAACTATTGGCCGTTAGCTGTTGACTGCTAGTGGATAGCTAATAGTTGTTGGTGATCGGCTATTTGTTGATACTATTGACTGTTAGGAATCAAATGATAGCCGTTGACTGTTGGTCGTTACTTGTTGACTGTTAGTTGATAGCTAATAGCTGTTGGTGTTTGGTTGATAGCTATTGATAGTTGGCTGCTAGCTGATAGTCGCGAATGTTGGTTTTCAGCTATGGGCTTGGCTATTACTGAATCATATTGTGTAAAATAAGAAAGTAAATATATTTTCGCCAATTAAATGATTTTAGTTTTAAACTAACTATACATGAAAATATGCAATATTTCTTTAAAATAAAAAGATAAATAGATATCTTTTATCGACCAATTTTTTCACTGACTAAATATTTAGAAAATATTTTAGAAAATAAAGAATAAATAAAAGTAACGACACATCACATGAGTATATATTGAGAATATTATACAAAAGAATTATTTTTTCTCCATCAGCCAGCTTTTAGAAGCGAAAAACTACTTTATAAAGCTTTACGATGCTAGCTTTTTTACCCCAGAAAGCTATGCCTAGAACCCACACGCTAGTAATGCTAACCAAGAATATCGTTACCAAACACATCTTTTGGCGTTTTGATTGGTCAAAGCTACACACAACGCTACCCAAATACATTTTTACTGTATACAAGGTTTAGCTATTTGACCGGTCAAAACAAAAAACTCTACATGAAAAACTATCAAAAAGCTATTTCCAAACGTAGCCTACACTTATTTGAGCCAACAACAACAGACCCAGTGCCTCAAGTGCTCCCGCATAAGTGGGGTTTTGGAGGGGTGAATGTAAGCATTGCCGAGAGGCTGTTTCCGAGGACCCCCAACCTTATAGGGTTGGCAACACGAGGACTTCCTAGGAGGTCACCCATCCTGGTACTACTCTCGCCCAAGCACGCTTAACTTCGAAGTTCTAATGGGATCCGGTGCCTTAGTGCCTGGCAAATGAACCCTCTTACACTTATTTGAGCCATTTCCCCAAAATCCTTTTCCATATCTGTGCCCTGCATTCTTGTCCTTATACTTCACTTACTACTGGAAAGAATAGTTATAATAGCGATAATATCGATCAGAACAAGCAAGATTTAAAGAGAAAGATCTTATCCAACAGATAAAAAGTTGACACCACGCTGCGAAAAGCATCACTTTGTACAATTTCACCGTTGCGTAGGTGTACACAGTAAATGCACCGATCATCCTCCCGAATTAACACAATTGGATGCCTAACATGGACTCATTAGTCGCCGGTTAGGAGAGTCAAGAACTTTGTTTGAATAGAGAGAGGACAATTTTAAGTGTTATGAAAGGAGATGGTAAGCATGAACTGTATTTAGCTACAAATGAAGCTTGTTATTTATAGGGGAGAAGGTTGCGGTTGGGAAGTAAAAGAGCTACTTTCCAACAGTCAAATTGTTGGGAAGAATCATAATCATCAGATTTATTTTACGGGAACAAGAAGGATCAGACAAGGGAAATTGTAAGAACTTATTGCTATTTTGCAATAGTTTCTAGGAGAGTCAAGCACATGGAATGCAAAAAAGACGCCCACACCCTCACCTGGAATGGCCATAGCTCGGCATAGTTAACATGGCATCCACCACCATAGTATACTCTAGAGCGGAGGACTTAATGCAAGAGTCCTAACGGCATTCCTATAAAAAAGGTAGGGTTCCCTCTTGTAACTTTTTAATGTGGGACAAAAGCTCTCAAGAAGCTATGTATATGTGCATAAGGGGAACTGTCAAAACTAGAAGAGAAATATCAGACAAAATAGCTTGTATTATATCCAACACTTATAGTGTGAATTTAGTTCCTATGCAATATAAATTATAACACTATAATGGTAGACTAAACTTGGCATATGACCAAATATAATGTTAAGATAAGATTATTGTGTCAAAATACATGCCAAAATCGTCCGCCTGGAAAGCAAAAACTGTCTCCTGACCGCAATTTGATTCATACCCTGGAGCACAGTCTATCATTCTTTTTCATAGTAGTATTGTACTTCATCAATTAATCAAGAAGATAATCTTTATCGCAGGACAAATGGAGATGGACCCGATTAACGTGAATAAATATCAAGAATTGGCTAAGCAAGTGCTTCCAAAAATGTACTATGATTTTATTGCTGGGGGAGCCGAGGATGAGCACACGCTGAAGGAAAATGTTAAAGCATTCTCCAGAATCATGTATTGATCTAATCCTTATGTTTTGGATTAATGTTATAGAGGCCTCCTGAACTATTCTTTGAAATCAAGTGCCTCCTTTCAACTCGTTGAAACAATTGTTCAAAGGGATTGTATAATATTTATCCTTTTGTTTTTGACATAGTAAACTCTGACATACTTGTTGACCATCCATTTATTTGATTCGCAGGATCCGCCCAAGAGTTCTTATGGACACGAGTCATATTGATATGTCAACAACGGTATTAGGATATCATATCTCAGCACCAATATTGATGGCTCCTACCTCCATGCATAAACTGGCCCACCCGGAAGGTCTATTTTCTTCAAAAGACTAAGCTTTGGTTTGGTTAAAAGGAAAATATTTATGTCGCCAATTATTTTAAATGAAATATATTTTCTTTAAGAACTTTCATTTATTTGGCTAAGGAAAACAATTTCATTGTATAAATTTATATTGGATTCACATTTTGCAAATTTGAGACTGAAGTGAGATATAGAATGAAACATCATATGTTTTACCTTCCTGAATGAAATCACTGAAAACCATCTTCACCTGTCCTTGAGTGGAAGTCAAGTCCTTCTCTTAGGAAGAAAGCATTTTCCATTTAGGTAAATTTTTGCTACTCACTTGTACAATAAAGTGATAAGAATGAGACAGAAAAAGACTTCTCCGAGAACAAACATAGCCCAAGTGGAGATAAATATGTCTTCAAATCCGATAGCAATTTATGTTTCTCTCCTTTTTTTCCCTTGAAATCCAGGAGAAATTGCAACTGCAAAAGCAGCAGCGGCATGTAAAACAATAATGGTTGGTATGCTTCTGCCTAAGATTTGAGATAATCTAAGAAAGAGAAATACTATAGATACCTATACCCTTTATGTACCAAATAAGTATACGGCAAAAAATTACTAGCTTATGAAAAAGTAAATTTAACACTATTTTTATAACGAATAATTTTTTGCCGCACCATTGGGTAAACAAATTGATTACTGAGTTGCATACATTTAGCATTTCCCTTTTGTGCTGAGTCAACTTTAATAACAGGTGCTGTCCTTGGCTTCTACCTGCACTATGGAAGAAGTTGCTAACAGTTGCAATGCTGTGCGGTTCTTACAATTATATGTAATTAGCTTCTGTCAAGCTTCCTCCATTTATTACCTTACATGATGTTACGGCCGTTACGTAATGGAATTCGGGTTAGCCATTACTTTTATAATGACATTCATAATGCATATGTATTGTATTGTGTTCTTATTTATGAAACATACTTTTGATAGTGATCACATACTGAAAGTTGTCGAAGGGGTAAGATTAATGATTGCTTCGCTTTTGGTTCAACATTTTAGAATATAAGTATTGACACTTAAAAATAACTTATGTTCCTTGAAATACCTAATGCTATTGTTGTGAGTAGCGACCTGTTACATAAGGTTAGCGAGACTCTGATACAACAATGTGACCGTTATCTGCGATTTGATTTCATGTTTTTGATGGGCAATTATGAGAACTAATATGATTTCCTTCATGATAAGGTATTCAAAAGACGAGATATATCAGTTAAGCTGGTGCAGGAAGCGGAAAGAAACGGATACAAGGCTATTGTTCTAACAGTTGACTCGCCTAGGCGTGGTCGAAAGGAGGCAGATATCAAAAACAAGTGAGCTTAGTTTCATTCTATTGCAATCAGTGTACAATCACAGCTTATGTGGTGTGTTTTCTAAGAGAACTTAAGTTGCTTTTTAAGTGTGTGCAAAATTTTGAATAAATATCGTAGTCATTAATTTTATACCTCTTTGATACTTTTAATATATAAACGCATTTATCTATATGTTTTAGTAAATAAATTGCATTATGAACAAAACCATTATATAACAGCCAATCACATAATGCTGAGCTCAAAATACATTGCATAACAATGGTTAGGCTACGTACACTCCCCCAAAAGACCCTGCTTTTGCAGGAGCCTTTGAGGTACTGTGATTGTTATTGTTGAACAATAGTTAGGCTACACGAAAACCTTTATTTGATTCCGTAATTAGATGGCACTATCTTTATACTTTTGTCATGCGCCTACTTCATGGAAGCTAACATGATGCAGAATGGTTCGTCCCCAGTTGAAGAATTTCGAGGGTCTAATGTCTACCCATTTTGCCTCTGTGAGTGGTTTATTTGATTTGTTTTCATTATCTCTTTGCTTAGAATCGATTCAAATAATGGTTGTTATGTTAAGTGATGAATTCTGAGCTAACCGTTATGCCATTTACAATTATGCAACGGTACTTTTGTAATAGTCTCTGTAACATACATATTTGTATTTTGTTTGAGAACATAGGGAAATTATCATTTAAGTAGAGGCTTGACCATTTATCGTCTGGTATCCTAAGTTTTAATATATATATACAATGAGATACCTTAAAATTTAAAAAATTTTAAAATTTGGATGCCTTAAAGTCTTAAAATCTAATCAATCAGGTGATAAATTGGTCAGGTTCTTAAAAAAATTTATCGAACTCATTTTTTTAATGAAGGTAAAGAGAATATTAAGGGGTCTATCAACAAATAGACCTACTTAGTGCTTCCTCGTAAATAATTTTATTAAATTTTACATTGAGACACTCTAAATTTCCAAAACTCGTGCTCAAGGATCCTTCTAGCATCCACCCTTTCTGCTACACTGTTGCCTTCACGATGAATGTGGGAGACTCGGAAAGTACTAAGTTTCGCCAGCTAGTACCAAATATCTTCTATGATCAACCTAATTTTTCAGCAGCAAATAAATTTTTTGCGGATCAATTTCACAACCATGAGCTTGTCACCATCCATAGGATACTCCTAAATCCTTTATTAATGTAATGCAAAATCCCATCCCAGGCTGCGATAGTCTCAGGCACTAAAATAGGAGCATCTCCCAAATTTCTCCACTTGTAATCAACCATTTAACCAGTATCATTACGAACAATATAAACACAAACCGACTCTTTTCCTTTCCTAGCACCATCAGAGTTTAGTTTAACTCATCCTCTCTCCGCTTTCAACCACTTAGTCCACGCTCTTCTTCTCATGTTGTCTACATAACTAGCCCTTCTCCATGCTATCTACTTGATTTCATATCATCCATTTTGTAGCCTTAATTTCTGCCATTAAAACTACTGTCTTAGCATTGGCTTAATGATCACGAAATACTTATTTCATAACGATATCTCCATGTGGACTGTTAGGTAAATGTTTCAAAATCGATATCTCCGTTCATCTCCAATCCTTCTCTTGTTACTCCATAAGGTATGAATCTCTTCTGCCATGACAACATGAAATCGATGCTGCTTCACCAGGCCTTTAGAAGCTGCCAAATTCCAGCATTGTCTAGCAAATTCGCTACTAAGAAATAGATGGTTTAGATCTTCCACCTCTTATTGACACCAGGGTTAGCACCCTGACTCGATAATCCCTCTCCTACACAGTTCCTTATCCTGGGGAAAAGTTGTCAGACAAAGACCTTGACTCTAGGAGCCACATCAAGGTACCTAGGTGAAAATTGGTTAAACCTTAGGGTACTAAAGTGACAAACTCCCTAAAAAATATTTATAAACTTATTTACATGTTAAAAGCAATCAAAGGGGTACAGAGATTAATGACCGTAACTATTTATTCAAAACACTGCAACGTAAGACTTATAACCGACTTGTGTTTTTCTTAAAAACCTAACATGATCGTTGTGACCCGTCATATAACATCCGCGATACCCGGCTTTCATGACACTATTGTTAGGAATAGTGTCCTGAAATCCAAATTTATTCTGGATATATTATTTTAATTAATAAATAAAATTGAAGTTTCAGTCGTTTCCTAGTTAAATTTGTGTATTTGAGCATTTATACTGCATGTGATTTTCTTTCGAGAGGCATCCATGAGATGGGTGTAGTCCTCAGACTACAATTTACAAGTTTGTTCTAAGTGGTTTATGAGACTAAGCCACAGATAGACTTGGAACAAATGATATGGATTGTTGTTTGAAAGACTCGTAGTCGAAGACAAGTCTGGACCACTTGTATGTTAAGACTATAACGAGACACTTTAGATGGCTTGTCTTGGTCATGTGAATGGAGATCCAAAAGTGTTAAGTTAGTGTGTTTGACACACTGAGTTGGACCACGTGGGTTACTTATTTCTAGACTACTATCGGAGATGAGTGATTCGCATTGTACTGTTTGAACGACGACCCTAAATCCTGAGGGTATTCTGGACTTGTGTATGGAATGTTAGTTACTTTGGTGTACTGTAAGTAAGGTCTAAAACGAATGACTGAAATCCCACGTACACTGGGTAGCGGCGTGAAGTGCGACAAGGATCAGGGTATTCAATAGGGAATCTACAATCTTTTATGAGATACAGATGTCCCCTTAGTTGATTCACAAATATTTGAATAGTTCGAAAACTTTGGCCAAAGTATTCCAAGTATTTGACATTTGAAATTTATACTGTGAATATGTTCAAGTATAAATGAATTATTCAGTGAAGGGCGAGTCGGTAACTAATGGAGAAGCTGTGAGAAGGATAGTGGTAGTAGTTATGTTTATCCTTTGTCATGGACATCTAGTGGAGGGGTTGTTGTCATCAATACAGTATATTAGGGAGATATCGAATAAATAATTTAAGTCTGGAGTGCAGTGAGATTTATTTAGTGGAATTAAGTCTCATTAAATGGTAATTAAATTAATATCATGAGATGATTTAATTTAACCCGTTTGGAGCTAGATTTAAATTGTCCGGGGTTCCCTACGCAAGCCTCTCTATTTTATTGCCATTTGAAAAATATTAAAGAGTTCATGAGATGAATTATTTATCCATACGATGGGTAAATTAATTTTGCCAAACATTATTCATGAGATGAATAAAAATTGAAAATTATAAAATAAAATAATTTTTGAAAAAATAATATTCATAAGATGAAATTTTACATGTGAGAAACAAAGCAAAAATAAAAAAATATAATGGCATTAAAAGATGCACAGTGCAATCCGCGTGAACCGGATCCAGTGTCGCGAGCTGGGATGCCCACAGGGGCGATCCGCGTGCCCGCGTATGGGCCAATCATGGCCCGCCACGTGTCACGCGGTTTGAATTTAAAATTAACGCGATTTTGAACAGTATGCAAAACGACACATTTTTGGTTGGTTTTTGAATTAAACGCTGCGTTTTGATGGCTACTGTGCAATCCTTTTTAGATTATAATTATATTTTTTCGCTCCGGAATATTTCTATAAATAGAGGGGCTTATTCTGATGTTTGGCATTTTGAGTTAAAAATAATTCTTTAGGGTTTCTAAAATTATTTCGGAGATTCAGTTTTATATTTTTCGGAGCCCACCCTCCGGGCAGTTCGACGTTATTGCGTAGAAGGTCTCGGGGTCTCGATTTTGAAGAATATTATTCTCTTTCTAGTTTTTCTTTTTATTGGAGCAATTCCAAGTATGTTTTTCTTTTCTTCTTCTTTCAGTTTCGCTTTTCTATTTATTTACAGTATTCGTTATTATACTTGTTTAAGTTTATGTATTGTTATGAATGTATTAGAGTAAAAGGCTTGTAAATCTAAATTAAGAATTTCGATTTAATGATTTAAATTATGAATTTAAGTCAGCAGATTTAAAATTAGGTATTTTAAATCAACCCTAGGTTTAGAGTTATGAATTCTAAACATGTTCCGCTGCGTAATCTTTAGGGAGAATTTATGAAATTCATCCCAACAACCGGTATTAGGGCAAAGGGTTTATAGAGATAAACCAATTCCCGGGAACTCTCGCACGTGAGGTGTCACGAAGCGTGACTCTCCGACCGGGGGCTTAGGTAAAGAGAAGAGTCTCATACTCTAAGTGCTCTAATAGGTGCCTATTATTGTGACCATAATTGAGAACTGTGAACCCAATAGTTGGCATCAGAGTTTATTTTTTCACAAATTTTTTTATGCTTTTCCCAACAACCATGGCAATGGCCGCAATAGTAGTCATATGCAGTTAGGGAGAATTGAGCAAGATGAAGGCATTGACCTTTCATTTCAAATTTCTGCAGGACACAGGTTCAGGTGTTGCTTTTGCAAGTACTGCTTATGACTCTAGCCTTTGCTGGAAGGTAAAAGCTGAACAGTATAGTTAACTTGCATAAGTTAGATAAGAGCTATGTTACTTAGACTTGGGTATGAGGTTCAGATATGCGTGGGTGTAAACGAGCCGAACTAAAATGAGCTGAGCACCCCTTGTTCGAACTCAAGTAGGATAAGCTTTATTGAGATTGAGTTCGTGTAGAGCCCTTAACGAGATTTTGAGCCTTTTTTCGAACCAGTTCCATAAGAATACTAGTATGCTTGATACTTGGCTTGAACTAGCTCATTATTTTAATCAAGCCAGCTCATTATCGAGCTGAGTCAATTTTGTTAACAATTCATTATCAAGCCGAGTTCGCTACTGAGGCGAGCTATTCGAGCTACTA
Source organism: Simmondsia chinensis (assembly GCA_018398585.1). Taxonomy (NCBI): domain Eukaryota; kingdom Viridiplantae; phylum Streptophyta; class Magnoliopsida; order Caryophyllales; family Simmondsiaceae; genus Simmondsia; species Simmondsia chinensis. Next base: position 971,496 of record JAGTTD010000021.1, read on the forward strand.
AAGAGTCACCTTTTATCTATTATCGAGCTAATATCCAGCAACAAATCTTATAAGTAAGCTCTTAACGTACCATTAACAATCCCTTGATGAGCTCTTAGCAGAGCCTTTAACAAACTGTTCATGAACTTTAACAAGTCTATCACCCCGCTGTTCAAACTTGGCCTTTTAAGCTTAATAAGCTGCTCAATCTCAGCTCATTAAGCTTTTATAGAGCTTTAAATTGAAGATACTTGAGCTTTTATCAATCTTAAACACGAGGAATCTATTGGGCACTTAGTTTGTTTGCATCCCTAGATATGTATGTGCTGTCATCTGTGATTTTTCTATGTTTTTTGTCGAATTTAAAGTGTTTTAAGTGTCAAACTGGCATTTAAGATAGAATAAGATGCAAGATTGTGGTTTCTGAGCTTCAAATTTTTGCTCTATTGAATTGATCTGATTATTATGGTTTGCCTATTATTGATACTTCACCGTTTCATTGGCTATGGTCTTCCATCTCTGTTTGAATAGCATATGAAGTTGCCAGATAAAATAATTGTATAGTTATAGTATCATAATAAATAATATCAATTGTCAATGTTATCTGTAGAAGCATAAGTTATAGTTCTTGAATATTCATTCATCTGGGATATCCAAGTAAATCAACCCTTTGATTAGCAGTTTTACTTATTTGCAGGACATAAGTTGGTTAAGATCTATCACGAAACTGCCGATTTTGATCAAGGGAGTGCTCACACATGAAGATGGTAACTTCTAATGCAGTCTCTGTTAATGTAACTTTCCGTTCTATCCTCAAGTATCTATGTTGGATAAAGATACTTGGATATTGTCATATGACAATCAAACCCTGGGCTGGACATTACCCCCGCAACCCAAGCAATCACTTGGGGCCCCAAATTTTAGAGGGCCCCAAATCTTTGAGATTGTAATTTTTAAAGTATCAATTATTAATATTAATAAGTTTTATGGTAATTTTTTTTTTATACTTTGTTGTATACAAAGGGTTCCATTTCAAATTTTTACGTAAGGCCCTAAAAATTTTAGGATCGACTCTAGCTCAAGTTAGACAAGGAAAAATCTTGTAAATAGCTGAATCTAAACCCCAGTCACATACCTGTTTTTGACTCTTATACCAAGTTTGAGCAACATAGAGTGTAGTTTCGGGTCTTGAAGAATCGCTTGCTTCTTATAGCCTCTGTTTGGTAAGGGGTAAAATTAGATTGTAATAATTGAGTTTCTTCTTTTGAATTGTTTGGCACGCATTCTTTGACGGAAAAGACTTTTTGAAGGAAAATATTTTTCTCACAACCTTGTAAAATGGGGAAGTCATAATTCAAAGTCCAAAAAGCTTCAGTGTATTCACCAGTTCGATGAACCAGATGTAAAATGTTTTCTTTTCAACTAGAAGAGAACATGACAATATAAGGGCATATTTTCCTTTGAAACAAATGATGAATAATGCCATGAAGATTCTAATTTTCTTCAGAAAATTTTTTTCCAAAGTAAAACTTTTCAAGGAAAGAAGACTTTCGCTTTGCCAATTGGAGCCTGTTAAGAACTTCACATGGGAGTGAAATGTGAATCTCACGTAGGAGTTGTAGGAGAAAAAGAGACCAACCTTTAATCTTACTGGGTTACTCCATCTAGTACCAATTAGTTTTTGGATGGAATCCCACTTGGATTTATATATGGAACTTGTATGTTAAAACTTCGTGGGTCGTGCCTAAAAGGTCAGTGCAATTTAACAGAGCCATAATTTTATTTCTTTTCCTCCTCAGGCTTTAATATAAAGATGTTATATGAGGCATCTGGTTATTTCAGTGTCTCTACTTTTTGTTGATGTATTTTTAAAATAAGTGTAATTAATGACGTGTCTCTACTTTCTCTACACTTTCTGGGACTTATATATTGGAAAACATGATCTTATATGACATCATGTACAACTATTGGCAGCAATAATAGCTGCCGAAGTTGGAGTTGATGGGATAATTGTGTCGAATCATGGAGCTCGCCAGCTCGATTATGCTCCGGCCACAATTTCTGTCTTAGAAGAGGTGACTGCATTTCCAACCTGCTGTGATTTAACTCATATAAAGCTATGCTACTCTTGTTGAAAATTTAGTTATGTTATAAATTCCATACTGATATATAAAATGATGTAAAAACTGCAGATTGTTAATGCAGTTGGAGGGAAGGTTCCACTTCTGTTTGATGGAGGGGTGAGACGGGGAACAGACGTCTTCAAGGCGCTCGCTCTCGGTGCACAAGCCGTGCTTGTAAGCCCCTCTTCTATTACGCATTAGGTAGAGCTAGAAGATACCAGTATGCTTAACACTTTTTCTTACCTCCATAACGTAAATGTGTCGTATTTTGTGTATGAAAAATATTTATAAGTGTTTTTACAAGTTAATAACGTATAGGACGTTATGAAGTTAATGATTGCATGAGTTCTTCAAATTTTTTGCAAGCATAGGGCATAAGAGCAACTTGGATTTCCCAATAAAGCCAATGAGATCGCCATAAGCGCTGCATTATATTTGTTAATGTTTTTACGTGTGAGTCTAGTAACAACCTCGAAGAAGAGTTGTGGGAGAGAAGATATCAACATATAAGTTTAGTGAGTTACTTCAACCAGTGCCCTGAGGCGGGTCTAGAGCCTGTTGAATTTTATCCTTTCCCCCAAAATTTTCATCAATCCGCTTAAGAATTGTTGGAAAATGGAAAAGTCGTTGCTTTCAAAAAGCAATGCAATTAACCTGTATTAAGTTTTGAGTGAACCTTAGTTGCGTTTAAACCTTATATATGCAAATATCTGAAATGTATAACCATACAATTAGTAGCTTTTACACTCTTTGAGAGTTTTTAGCATATGAATGCTTTATAAATATGCTTAAGTAAATAAAACACTGTATATATATGCAGTTGTTATAAACATATTGTTAAGTAACAACTGTTATATTGCATAGTGATCTTTGTTTGATTCCATACTATCTGGATGCACAGATTGGGCGGCCAGTGACATATGGATTGGCAGCCCAGGGAGAGTACGGGGCGAAACGAGTCATTAACATGCTGAAAGACGAGCTCGAGCTCACTATGACTCTTGCTGGCTGTGCTACCATTAAAGACATTAACAGGAGCCATGTTATAACTCAACATGAAAGGCTTCAATCCATGCTCTAACTTCGAGACATCCTCGGTTCTCTTTCATGGTTTTAAATCACGGTCGCGGTCACAGAATAACGGGATATTATGGACGTTACATGACAAGTGGTGAAAGGGGTGATTGAGCGTTTATTGTTAGTGTAATCTTTCATATTGTATTCATCTAAAAGCTGATGTAGCTAAAGCTGCATGAGTTATGATATGTGGGAGCCCTTCAGACACTGGGTCTGTTATTGTTGTACTCATAAATCTTGAAAAAAGTGTTTTTTTAAAGAAACACTATTCATAGTTCTTATAATTTCATTGGTAATAACCATTCATTAATTTTGAATAATGTGATAGTTATAATATTTATTAATTCTATACAAAACATCACAGGTTCCTTTGATGAATGAACTGAAATTAACTATATATATATATTATCCCCAACTTAAAAAAACCAATTCGAATTATGATTTGTCATCGTTGCAATGTTATAGAGCAACAGAGGTAGTACCAAAGACTTGAGATTCAATCAAGATGCGAGAAATCATCATTTTTTGGGTATTTGGGTCTTCTCTTGATGTTCATATGGAACTATTCCGGGTATTTCTTTGGAAACGGGCATTATCATAGGTGTTAAGAGAACTGTTAAGCCGCTGATTGGTCAAATAAGATGTTTGAGTTTATCGTATAATCGGTTGAATGTTTGTCCTCACAAAACTAGTTATCTATTCCTTGCCCTTGCCCCTTCAAATACTATAGGTGTATTATTTGAAAATCTTTCGAATATGTTGGTTTAATTGAATTGCATCACGATCAGATTATTGATACATATCATGACTCATACAGTTTAGCTTCATCAACAATTCGATGAACATAATAAGAAAAAGTACACTATTCACCACTCGTCATGTAACGTCCATAATATCGCGTTATTTTGTGACCGCGACTGTGATTTCAGTTGCGATTTAAAACCATGAAAGAAAACCGAAGATGTCTTGGAGTCAGAGCATGGATTGAAGCCTTTCATGTTGAGTTATAACATGGCTCCTGTTAATGTCTTTAACGGTAGCGCAGCCAGCAAGAGCCATGGTGCGCTCGAGCTCGTCTTTCAGCATGTTAATGACTCGTTTCGCCCCGTACTCTCCCTGGGCTGCCAATCCATATATCACTGGCCTCCCAACCTGTGCCCACATCAATCAGATATTATAGAATCAAATAAAGACCAATACAGAATATAACTACTATTACGTAACACTACGTTTGTAACAATTACCTGCATAGTGTTACATATATTCAATTTTTCATTTGCAAAAGCATATTTATATATTTACGTAGCCTTTCTTTAGGGTAGCATCCTGAAGGGGTAAGGATGCGTACATCTCACTTCCCCAGATTCTGCTCACGCGAGAGCTCTTAAGGCACTGTGTTTGTTGTTGTTGTTTCAATAAATGAAAGTATAACGCTGTTAGCGAAATGAACCAAAAGAACGGCGGAAAATTCAACAAGAAAAAGAAACAACACACAAGATTTACGTGGTTTGACCAATTGTATACACGTCCATGGAGTTGCAAAGATTTCTCTATTTCTAGGAAGTTGATTGAGAATTTTCTTTGCTTTCTCGTATTTCTTTGAAACCCAAAGTAGGATTTTATGGTCATACAAGAGAAATTTCAGCAACCTCAAAACCGAAACTCGAGGATGGGTCCAAAACAAGCCCCCAAAAACAAACCCTTAAAGACATCGTATAGGCTTGATCCTTCATCTTATGGACAATATTCTATTGCAATAGATAAAACTAGGCTCCACAAAAAAAGCCCATCAAATGCAACTTACAAAGCCAATCACTTGGTCCACACCAAATAGCGCGGTCGGTGAAACATATATGTAACACCCACGACATCCCGTTTACTTGAAACGGAAACCACAACCCACAATTCGTTTGCGTGATATGGGTAATTTGTGTCATGGAACCAATTACCTCATAAGCTTAAGCTGATGGGTAAAGGTTCATGAATGGTTTTATACTCTAGCATATGCCCCCTCGCGCAAATATTCATTAGGCTTAAAGCGTGGATATTGCAAAGGCTCACTTGCAACCTCATACCATGTGCTTGAATTATGTTAAGTGTGGGGCTATTGGGATTCGAACTCATAACCTCTTAGTCAATAAGGTTTTGATATCATGTCGAGAAACCGACTCACCCTAAAGTTTAAGCGTATAGGCGAAGGTCCGGGATTGGTTTTTAAACTCTAACAATTTGCCAAATTATATCTTCAAATTGAAGGTAAGAGTGGCTCAAAAAACAAAGCTCAGTATTATCCATATTGCTGAAAGATAGCTCTACCTAATGCATAAGAGGAGAGGGGCTTACAAGCACGGCTTGGGCACCGAGAGCGAGCGCCTTGAAGACGTCTGTTCCACGTCTCACCCCTCCATCAAACAGAACCGGAACCTTCCCTCCAACTGCATTAACAATCTGCAGTTTTTACATCATTTATATATATCAGTATGGAATTTATAATTCCGAAGTTAAACGTGCTTGGGAGAGAGTAGTACCAGAATGGGTGACCTCCTGGGAAGTCCTCACCCTTCAAGTTGGGGGTACTCGGAAACAGCCTCTCTTCAGGGTAACACCTTGAAGGGGGAAGGCTGCGTACATCCATCCCACAGTCCTTGTTTAGGCGGGAGCCCTCGAGGCACTGGGAATGTTGCTTAGTATGGAATTTATAATGTAAGGTTCATTTACCAGGCACTAATGCACCGAATCCCATTAGAACTCCAAAGTTAAGCGTGCTTAGGTGAGAGTAGTATCAGGATGGGTGACCTCCTAAGAAGTCCTCATGTTGCCAACCCAATAAGGTTGGGGGTCCTCGGAAACAATCTCTCGAGAAAGTTACACCCTGAAGGGGTAAGGCTACGTACATCCACCCCCAAGATCCCGTTTAAGCAGGAACCCTTGAGGCACTAGGTCTGTTGTTATTGTTGTTGTTGTAGTATGGAATTTATAACATAATTAAAATTTTGAACAAGAGTAGCATAGCTTTCTATGAGTTAAATCACATCAGGTTGGAAATACAATCACCTCTTCTAAGGCAGAAATTGTGGCCGGGGCGTAATTGAGCTGGCGAGCTCCATGATTCGATACGATTATCCCATCGAATCCAACTTCCACAGCTGTTATTGCTGCCAGTAGTTGTACACGGTGTCATATAAGATCTTGTTTTCCAATTTTTAACCCAGAAAGTAGAGACACCGAAATAACCAGATGCCTCATATAACATTGTAATATTAAAGTCTGAGGAGGAAAAGAAATAAAACTATAAGAAGCAACCAATGCTTCAAAAATATTTAAACCCGATATAAGAGTCAGAAACGGGAATGTGTCCAGGATTTAGATTCATCTATTTATAGATACTTTCTAGGCTTTGGTCTAACTTAGAGTGTTCAATTGTCATACCGATATCCAAGTACCCTTATCCTACACAGGTACTTTAGAATGGAACCGAAAGTTTGATTAACATAGATTGCATTAGAAGTTACCGTCTTCATGTGTGAGCACTCCTTTGATCAAAATCGGCAGTTTCGTAATAGATCTTAACCAATTTATGTCCTGCAAATATGCAAAATACAGTAGGCGTATTAAACGGAATTTTAATACGTTAGTGTATTACTCGACTCTATACATAAAATGTTCGGTCAAAAGCTTGTTGATTTATAAAAAAAAGTTACATGATTACACTTATGTCTATAACAATTTCTTTTGAGATGCTTACAGAGTGGGAAAAAAAATATATAATTTTATAAATTTCGACTTCTATTTCATGATGTTACCTGTAATAGTGGTAGTAAGAAGCATGACACATGATAAAAAGTAACGTACAAGTCAATAATTAGGGAGTTGAAATGACGACTTCTGCAAACAAAGTGAGTATGACCACATGTACACATATATAGGGGCGCAAACAAACTAAGTGCTCAATAGACTACTCAGGTTCGAAATCGATAAAAGCTCAATTACGTTTGATTTGGAGCTACATAAGTTTAATGAGTTGAGTTCAAGTAGGATTATTAAGCTTAAGAAGCCGAGTTTGAATAGGCATGTGATCAGCTTGTTAAAGTTAATGAACAATTTGTTAAAGGCTCTGCTAAGAACTCATTAAAGGATTGTTACTGACACGTTAAGAATTTATTAAGAGCTTGCTCATCGCTAAATATTATAAAAAGATGACTTGTTAGTGACTTGAATAGCTCACCTCGGTAGCGAACTCGCCTCGGTAGCAAGCTCAGCTTGATAATAAATTCACATCATCTTGATAACGAGCTCGATTGGGCTCAACTACAGTAATTAGTTGGGTCAAGCCGAATATCGAGCATGTTACTATTCTTATTGCACCGTGTTTGAAAAAAGGCTCAAAAGCACATCAAGGGCTCAACTCAAACTCGATTTCAATAAGACTTAGGGATGCTCGGCTCATCTTAGTTTGGCTCGTTTTCACCCATGCATACCTAAATCTCATACCTGAGTCTAGGTAACATAGCTCTTAACTAACTTATAAGAGTTAACTATAATATTCAGCTTTCACCTAGGGGTGTATTTGACCTGGGCTGAGCCGAGCTCAGAAAGTTCAAGCTCGAGCTTAGCTCGTCAAATTTCGGGCCTGACTTGGCGAACTTCAAAAAAATTAAGCTTGCAATATTTTGGTATATTTAAGCTCAATCTGAGCTCGTTTTGGCTCAAGCTTGGCTCCATTTCACTTCATTGGGTATATTTAAGCAAATATATTATATTAAGAAATGCTCGCTTAGGCTCGTTTAGGCTCTCAAGCCTACGGGCTCGAGCTTCATTGGACTCAGGCTTGGCTCGATAAATTAAACAAGCTGGCTAGGTTCAGCTAAGAGATCAAAGCGACACGAGCCTTTCGTGCTTTATGACGAGTTGACTCGGCTCATTTACGCCCCTACTTTTACCTTCCAGCAAAGGCTAGGATCATGAGTACTATTTGCATAAGCTTCAACACCTGAACCCTTGTCCTGCAGAAATTTAAAATGAAAGGTCAATGCCTAACGCCGCGGCCATTGCCATGGTGTCATGAAAGCTCGATACCACGAATGTTATGTAACTAGTCGCAACGATAATGTCACGTTTATGAGAAAACATAAGTTGCTTTTAAATCTTATATGCTGCAAATTCTGAATAAAGCAACATTCCCAGTACCCCAAGGGCTCCCGTTTAAGCAAGGTCAGGGGGGAGGGATAGATGTACGCAGCCTTCCCCTTCAGGGTGCTATCCTGAAGAGAGGCTGTTTTTGAGAACCCCCAAACTAAGGGGTGCAACACGAGGACTTCCTAAGAGGTCACCCATCTCAGTACTACCCTCGCCTAAGCACGCTTAACTTCGGAGTTCTAATAGGACCCGGTGCTTGCGTGTTGGTACCCTCTTAGGTCTGAAAATTCTGAATATATAGTTAAATGGTCATTAATCTCTATATGTTAGAGATGGGAAAAGACTAGGGCTTGGTTTTGATGGTTATGATCCGCTTATGCTGAGTGCTTTGCTTCAATAGATTATGGGGCTTGACTGCTAGATATTCCCATCTTTGGGTTTGTCCTGTGTCCGAGTCCTCCCTGGTGGTGTTTGTGGCCCTTTATGTTTGCCTTTTTTTGTTTGTTTCCCTGCTTGTTCTGTTTTCTGTTGTTTTGATCCTCGTCCTTATACGGATTGACTCATGGCTCGTTTGTTCGAGTTGCCTGCTATGTATAGCGACTATGTTGCTAATTATCGGAAAAGAAAAAAAAGCTTTTAACATGTAAATAACATCTATAAATATGTTATGTAAACAAAATAGATATATGCATTACAGAGACTGTCACAAAAATACCGTCATGGCCATTGCAATGGTGTCATGAGAGACGGGTACCGCAGATGTTATATAACTAGTCCCAACAATAATCTTAGGTTTTTGAGAAAATGTAAGTCGTTTTTAATCCTTATCCTGTGAAGTTTTGAATAACTAGTTAAATCGTTATTAATCTTTATACTCTTTCGATAATTTTTAACATGTAAATAGCTACTATAAATATGTTCCATAAACAAAATCAGATATATACATTACAAAGACCTAAGAGGGTACCAACACGCAAGCACCGGATCCCATTAGAACTCCGAAGTTAAGTGTGCTTGGGTGAAAGTAATACCAAGATGGGTTGACCTCCTGGGAAGTCCTCGTGTTGCACCCCTTAGGTTGGGGGTTCCCAGAAACAGCCTCTCTTCAGGGTAGAACCCTGAAGGGGGAAGGCTGCGTACATCCACCCCTCAGACCCTGCTTAGGCGGGAGTCTTTGGAGCACTGGGAATGTTGCTTCAGATATATACATTACAAAGACTGTCATAAAAGTACCGTTGCAGAATTAAGAATCGAATTATGGCTAGTTTAGAATTCATTACTTGACGTAACAACCATTATTTGAATCCCGCGATTCTAAGCACAAACAGTATAAAAATAAAATCAGGCAAAACCACTCACAGGGACAACATGAGTAGAGATTAGACCCTCGAAGTTCTTCAACGGGGGAGAAACCATTCTGCATAGGGTATCATGTGAGATTCCATGATGAAAGCAGGAGATCATTGTCAGCATGATAAAAATATGAAGACAGTACGAGCTAAGCATGGAATCAAATAAAGGTCGTTATGTAGTCTAACTGTTGTTGCGTAATGCATTTTGAGCTCATTATTGTGTGATCGGAATCAAAGAGGAATAAAATTAATGATTGTGCCTATTCATTCAAAATTTTGCACAAGCGCAAAAAGCTACTTAAATTCTCTTGAAAAACGTACCACATTTGGCACGGCACTGCAACCGTGCTAGTACATGATTGCAAACTGCGATTTGATTCCATGCATCTAAAACATGAGACGAACTTCTAAGATCATAATAGGGGAGGAAAGGAAAGATTGCAACAGAATGAAGCTAAACTCACTTGTTTTTCATATCGGCCTCCCTTCGACCATGCCTAGGCGCATCAACCGTTACAACAATAGCCTTGTATCCGTTTCTTTCAGCTTTTTGCACCAACTTAGTTGATATATATCGTCTTTTAAATACCTTATCATGATGGAAATCATATTGGGGGTTGAGTTCTCACGATTGCAAATCAGAATCATGAAATCAAATTATAGATCGCAGTGGCATTGCGGTAGCAGAGTCTTGCTAACATTATGTAACAAGTCGCAACATTAGCATTAGGTATTTCAACGAACATACGTGTTAAGCCATTTATTCCTAAAATATCGAATCAATAGCGAGCAATCATTAATCTTACCCTTTTCGCCAACTTCTAGTATGTGATCCCAATTAGAAGTATGTTTCATAAATAAAAATACAATACATATGCATTACGAATGCCGTTGCCTTTTTTAGATAAAGCAACAAAATTGTGATATAAAACAGACACCTCATATAGATGAGACTTGAGTCAACCTGCAACAAAACATGGATCGAAACAAAGAAAAAAAAAACATACAATAGACTAGAAAAACAGGATTACAGGATAAAACACCGGCAAAACACCAACAGGGGCTATATGACTACAACGACCACTAGACAATATAGACCAGTAATAAGAGAAATATCTAATGTACCAAAGTTAGGACCGAGGTTAACAGGGTCGAATGCTGTTATAAAAGTAACGGCCAGCCCAAATGTCGTTACGTAACGGTCGAAAGATCATTTGAGGTAATAAATGGAGGAAGCTTGAGAGAATTTGATTACATATAATTGAAAGAACCGCACAGCATTGCAACTGTTAGCAACTTCTTCCACAGTGCATGAAGAACTGAAGGACAACACCTGCAATTCAAATTTAAATCAGCACACAAGTCCAAGATTTACAAAAGGGAAATGTGAAATGTACGCAACTTCGGTAACCAATTTGTATACCCAATATAACAACAACAACAACAACAAACTCAGTGCCTCTAGGGCTTCCGCCTGAGTAGGGTCTCGGGGTTGATGTAATGTTACCCTAAAAAAGGCTGTTTTTGGGGACCCCCGACCTAAGAATCTTAGAAGCATAACATAAAAGCATGCAGGCATCTAAGCTTTAAGAGCAAACAAGCATGCAAGCCAAAAAGCAAGAAAGAAAGTAAGAAAGCAAAAACAAGGCACAGAGCACGTGATGGACAGCAAAAACGCATCAAAAGGCAATTTGTATACCCAATAACATGTCAAAAAATTATTAGTTATAAAAACAGTGTTATATTAGTTACTTTTCCATAAGCTAATAACTTTTGTCTAGGAACCAACTTTCTCAAAAGTTTAAGCTGATAGGTAAAGGACCAAGATTGGCTTTTACACTCTAAGATGTCCCCCTCATGTAAATGGCTATTGGGCATGAAGTGTGGATATTGCACAGTCCCACCCCACACCTTGTCCTTAAATTATATTCATTATTGAAAGTGGGGCCTGTTGAGATTCGAACTCGTGACTTCTTGGTCAACAAGACTCTGAGACCATATCAAGGAACAAACTATCAAAAGCTAAAGCTGATAGATGAAGGCCTAAGATTGATTTTATATTCTAACAACTTTTTTTGCCATGTATTTATTAGGCACATAAAGGGTATATTTTTTAGGTACCTATAGGATTTCGATTTCTTAGATTATCTCAAATCTTAAGTTGAAGTATACTAACCATTATTGTTTTGCATGCCGCTGCTGCTTTTGCAGTTGCAATTTCTCCTATTTCAAAAAAAAGGGGAGAGACATAAATTTTCGTAGGATTTTGAGATAGATTTATCTGCACTTAGGCTTCGTTTGTTTCAAGAGAAATATTCTTCCATCTCAAGGAGAAGGGGTCTCGGCTCGGCTCGGCTCGGCTCGTTACCATTAAGCTCGGCTTGGGCTTGGCTCGAAGCTCGCCAAGCTATAAAAATTCAAGCTCGAGCTCGGCTCCTTAAGAGCTCGGGCTCAGCTCGGCTCGGCTCGATCTAAGCTTGGCAAGCTCGCATAAAGCTTGCAATATTCCGGCTCATTTAAGCTCAATATAGGCTCGTTTGGGCTCGTTTAAGCTCGGGCTCGGCTCATTTAGACTCCAATATGGCTTCATTGAGCAATATTTAAGCAAATATACTGTAATAAAAAAGGCTCACCTAGGCTCGTTTAGGCTCGTAAGCCTACAAGCTCAAGCTTCATTAGGCTCAGGCTAGGCTCGATAAGCTAAATGAGCCGGCTCGGCTCGAGTTCAAAGCGAGCCAAGCTTTTCGAGCTCCTCGCGAGCCAGCTCAGCTCATTTACACCCCTATCAAGGAGAGGGGAAGATGGTTTTCATAGATTTCATTCATGAAGGGAAAAAAATTCTTGCATAATCTCTCGTCCTATATTTGGATTCAGTCTCAACTTGGCAAAACATGAATCCAACATAAATTTTATATAACGAAATTGTTTTCCTCAGCCAGATGAATGAAAATTCTTAAAGAAAATATGTTTCATTTAAAACAATCAAAGCATCATTTCCAGTGGCCTAAAGGCTCCCGCCTAAGCAAGGTCTGGGGTTGGATGTACACAGCCTTCCCCCTTCAGGGTGCTACCCTGAAGAGAGGCTGTTTCCAAGAACCTCCAACCTGAGGAGTGCAACACGAGGACTTCCCAGGAGGTCACCCATCTTGGTACTACTATCGCCCAAGCACACTTAAACTTCAGAGTTCTAATGGGATCCGGTGCTTGCGTGTTGGTACCCTCTTATGTCTTTCATTTAAAACAATCGATGAGGAAAATCTTTTCCTTTCAACCAAACGAGTGCATAGTCTTTTAAAGGAAACAGACCTTCTAAGTGCGCAAGTTTATGCCTAGCGGTAGGAGCAATCATTATTGGTGCCGAGATATGATATCCGAATACCGTAGTTGACATATCAATCTGACTCGTGCCCATAAGAATTCTTGGGCGGATCCTGAGAATCAAATAAATAGATGTTAAACAAAGTACGTAACAGTTTACTTTATCAAAAACCGAAGGATAAATATCATACAATCCCTTTGAACTCTTTTTTTCCGAACATTGAGTACCGCATCCAAAAACGGAAAAAGCCCAGATGGGAGCGAGAGATACAAGACCAAAAGTTACAAAACAACAGTTCGGGGATCGAGGATCTCTATAACATTTAGGGTTTTTTATTGAAAATCACCTAAGTTTTAGGCGTGGTTTCGAGAAATCATCTAGACTTTTAATTTTCAAAATCATACCTAAACTTTCCAAAATTTTTCAATGTCACACCTTAATGTAACACCGTTAACATTCGTTAGTTTTTGCTAACATGGGTTTTAGGGGGAAAAAAAAGAAAATAATTTAAAAAATTCAAATTTACATCTAGAATAATTTTTAAATATTTAAAAGATAGTTTGTATATTTAAAAAATTATTTTTCTTAAATGTCACGTCAGCAAAAACTAACGAATGTTAACGGCATTACATTAAGATGCGACATTGAAAAATTTTTAAAAGTTCAGCTGCGACTTTGAAAAATTAAAAATCTAGATGGTTTTTTAAAACCGCACTTGAAATTTACGTAATTTTTAGTAAAAAAAAAAAAATCCTAACATTTATGCAAAACAGAAGGAGTAGATCAATACATGATTCGGGAGAATGCGTTGGCATTTTCCTTTAGCGTGTGTTCATCCTCAGCTCCCACAGTGATAAAATCATAGTACATTTTTGGAAGTGATTGCTTAGCCAGTTCTTGATATTTATTCACATTAATTGGGTCGATCGCCATTTGTGGCACTGGGACTGTTGTTGTTGTAATCGGATCGATCGCCATTTCTCCTGGGAGAAAAATTATCGTCATTTAAATTACCTAATTAAAATTGGCAATTGTAACTGAAATATATTCTATTCTATACTCTTTCACCAAATTTAAATCACCTAATTAAAAATCTATTAAACTTCGTTAAAAGAGTACCTATTACTTAATAACTCAAGGTACCTGAATGATAAAACATTTAAACATGAAGGTAGTCTATTATATATATTGAAATATAAAATTTAACAGTGAACTAAATTTGTGCTTAACTATACATACATATTTTTAAGTTATATATATATATATATATAGTGACGTTTTTATGGGAGCGTGAGAGCGTGAGAGAGGTGAATCCTGACCCTCCATTGTAATAGACAGCCAAGATTAGTTGAACATTAAAAAAAATAACAATTTACGACCATACCTCTTCATGAGGCAGAAAGAAAGAAGGGGTAAGGGAAGGAAATTGTTTTTTTTTTTTTTTTTTTTTTCCAAATACTCAATAAATCTTAGCCATAAATTGTTATTTCTTAATATCTAACAAAACTTAGCCGTCCGTTACAATGGAAGGCCAAGATTTGCTCCTCTCACGCTCTAACCCTCTCATAAGAACGCCAATATATATATATATATATTGTGTACTAAAATAATTCATTAATTGTATAAATTAATTAAACGCTTGACAAAGGCCAACTCTTCTCTGAACATATTCATACAATGTTTGAGTCAAGCGACCTTAGACACAATTAATGTATCCATAAAAAAAATAGTTTAATTAAGAATTGAAAATATATTGACAGTAATCTTATCAAATATGTGAGAATAGAGGTTGTGGAGCATACTCAATAGGGTTGTTGAGATATATATTTATAGTAAACAGTACAGGAATAATTATAAAATAGTATCAGAATAATATCAGAATAATATTAGGACAATATCAGAATAATATCATAATAAAATTAATATAATATAATATATCCTAATACGCCCCCTCAATCTGTGCGAGAGGGGCCTACGTGCAGATTGGCTTTATGGAAGCGGAAGCGATCAGTAGCCAACCCTTTGGTGAATATGTCAGCAACCTGTTTGGTAGTAGGTGTGTACCGAACCTGGATATCACCCTTAACAACCTTCTCACGAACATAATGAAAGTCAACATCTACATGCTTGCTGCGATCATTAGATATAGGATTGGCAGCCAGGTAGGTAGCCGAGACATTATCACAGTAGACAAGTATCGGGCCAGTATGGCGCAGTCCTAAGTCACGCATAAG
The DNA here is from genome assembly GCA_018398585.1 of Simmondsia chinensis. Classification (NCBI taxonomy): domain Eukaryota; kingdom Viridiplantae; phylum Streptophyta; class Magnoliopsida; order Caryophyllales; family Simmondsiaceae; genus Simmondsia; species Simmondsia chinensis. Next base: position 986,716 of record JAGTTD010000021.1, read on the forward strand.
GTATCTAATCCAATCACATTCAGCAACAACCTTAGCTACAGCACGATATTCGAACTCAGTGGAAGATTTAGCAACCATAGGCTGCTTCTTCGCACGCCACGAGATGAGATTAGGGCCAAGGAATAGAGCGAAGCCCGTAGTCGAGCGATGGGTGTCAGGACAACCATCCTAGTCAGTGTCAGCATATGCCGTGACAAAGGTGCATAACCCCGGGGCGATGGTAAGGCCATGATCAAGCGTGAGCTTAAGGTACCGTAGGATGCGTTTAACCATCTGCTAATGGGAAGTAGTAGGAGAGTGCATAAACTGAGACACACAGTTAACCGCATAGGCGACGTCTGGACGGGTCATGGTGAGGTACTGGAGGGCACCTACCGCACTACGAAACTAGGTCGGATCGGGTAGGACAGACCCATTAGACACAGACAGCTGGACCCGAGCCGGTAAGGGAGTTTGCACAGGTTTAGCCCCAAGCATGTCATGCTTACTCAAAAGATCCAGGGTGTATTTGTGTTGAGAAAGAAACAGACCATGTCTGGTGAGTTTGGCCTCTATTCTAAGGAAATAATGAAGGGGGCCAAGATCTTTCATGGCAAACTGTGTAGAGGAGAAGCAGTGAGGCGTGTGAGTAGAGAGGAGTCAGAGCCAGTAAGAATAATATCGTCCACATACAAAAGCAGGCAAACGATGCTACTGGGGGAGCGATGTATAAATAAGGAGGGATCAGCCTTATTACAGTAGAACCCAAGACTATAGAGGAACGTACTAAACCTATGAAACCAGGCTCGAGGGGCTTGTTCGAGGCCATAGAGAGCTTTTCGCAGGCAGCATACATGCGTCGGATATTGCGGGTGAACGAACCCCGGAGGCTAGCGCATATATACCTCTTCTTTGAGAAAACCATGTAAAAACGCATTTTTGACATCAAGTTGGCGAATGGACCACCTATGAGTTACAGCAAGAGCAAGAATGAACCTGATGGCGGTGGGTTTAACAACAGGGCTAAAAGTTTCAAAGTAGTCAAGGCCCTCATGTTGATGGAAACCTTAAGCAACAAGGCGGGCCTTGAATCGATCAACAGAACCATCAGGTTTATACTTGACCTTATACTTCTAAGTATTACTGACCACACTTTGAGAAGGTAAAGCAGGAACTAAGTCCCATGTCTGATTTTGAATGAGAGCATTGAACTCCTCAACCATGGCTTCCTACCACTGGGGATTCTTAACTGCCAGTGAAAAACATGTTGGTTCCTGTATGACAACCACAGAGCTAAGAGACAGTATGTGTTTGGACTTGCGTATCTCATCCTTGAGGCGGGTGCGCATGGGGTGGACATTTGAGGTGGGGGGTACGGCAGTGGGGGTACGCTGAGGCCCAGGGTGACCATCCAAGGAGGTCACAGTGGTGTCAGGGTGAGGATCCTGATGTGCGCCCCTGGAGTCGTGGACGGGACCTGAATCAGCCGTGGGAACCGCAGTGTCGGGGCCAAGCAACCCGGCCGAAGGTGGGGAGTGAGGGGAAGCAATGGGGATCCATGGTGGCGTGGGCGGGAGAGAACTCAAGCCCGAGACACCCGGAAGCCGTGCAACAGTACTAGGGGCGGTCGTGGGCATGGAGTAAGCCAGAAGCGGGCTCGGTAGGGGAACATCCACAACCGTCTGGGTCAGCGGTGCATGCAAACTAGACACGAGATCGCGATAAGGAAACAAATGCTCAACAAAATGGACATGACGACTAGTATAGACTCTACCAGTAGTGGGGTCTAAACAGTGATACCCTTTGTAACGACCTGCATACCCAATAAAGACGTAGGGGACAAATCGTGAGGCCAATTTATGAGGGGTACGTGATGTGATGTTGGGGTAACATGCACACCCAAAGACCCGAAAAAAATTATAGTCAAGCGCCTTGTTAAACAGTTTTTCAAAGGGAGAAAGATTTTGTAAGTTTGGGGTAGGGAACAGATTTATAATGTAACAAACAGTGCAAGCAGTATCAGCCCAAAATTTAGGTGGAAGACGCGCCTGAAAGAGTAGGGTCCGTACCATTTTACTTAAATGTTGATGCTTTCGTTCCGCCACCCCATTTTGTTGTGGGGTATCAGGACAAGAGAAGCGGAAGTGAATACCATGAGTGCAACAAAGGTTAGCCATGGACCTATTGTCAAACTCACGGCCTCCATCACTTTGAAAACATTTAATTTTGACACTGAACTGGTTTTCGACAAAGACCTTAAAATCAGTAAAGATAGAGTACACTTCGTCCTTCCTTTGCATCGGATAGAGCCAGGTAAAGCGTGTATAATCATCAACAAATAACACATAATACCGAAAAGCAGATTCAGACACAACAGGCGATTGCCAAACATCCGAATGTATTAATTGCAAAGGCGAAGTAGTAGTATGTAACACACGCAAAAATGGTAAACGATGTGACTTTCCTAGACAACATGCATGACAATGTTTTATTGAGCTAGCGCTAGAAACAGAAGAAATCAAAGAACGGGTGCGTAAAGTATCCAAAACAGAATTTCCTAAATGACCTAAGCGTAATGTAATAATATATAAAATTATTCTATTTACATCACGGGATAATACTATTATAATATATTCTAGTGTAATTGGATATTAGTATGAAGTCTTTTATTCTTCAAATCTCTTAAAATTTTGAACTTTGAATGCTACAATAACACATTGAATTTCACAAAAAATAGAAAAAAGAAAAATATTTATTGAAGAATCTAATACATTCTAATATAACAATAATTATAGTTTTATATTATATAGGAAAACTCCGGTACACTAAATTAGAAAAAAAAAAAATATATATATATATATAGATGTGAGAGAAAAGAGAGAAATTATGATTTTTAATTGTAAAAAGGTGGTGATATAGAAAGAGATGCGTACCTGAGTTGCAACCCCAAGTTTGTTGATGCGGAGGGAGACCACCGGTGAGAACCATACCTGTACCAGGAGGATGTTGCGGTTGACCGTGCGACCCACCACGACCCCGGAGTTCCCATTGCAATAGTTGTTGCGTCCACGGCCCTTACATCCACGTCCACCGCGACCTCGGCCCGAGCCCGAGGAGTCCGCAAGAGGAGGAGCGGCTGAGAGTGCATGGCCGTGATCTGTAGAGGAGCGAGCGTGAATGCGAGCAAGAGCAGCTTCCCCATCTAACAGTGTAGTCTTGAGTTGTACAAAAGAGAGATTACGAGACGACTAGCGGGTAAACGTATTAAACGCAGCATATTTCGGTGGGGCATAGTGGAGGAGCTCACAGTTTGAGACTGGGAAATCTGTGGCGGCCAGGTCATCAGCTATGGTTTTAAGTTCGGTGAGGTAGGAGGTCATGGTTTTGTTATCTTTACGTAGGGTTATGAGTTGAGAGCGTAAGTCAAATTCCTTAGCGAGAAAGTGGTCAAGAAAACGTTCAGCAAGGGCATCCCACATCTCTCGAGATGTGGGATGATGTATGACATCATTAAGGACTGGGCGGGCCAAGGACGCGGACAAACAGGCCCTAATACTTTGGTCCATACAGTTCCAGGTTAGGGCATCAGGATTTGAGATGTATTGACCCGTAGGTGTAGTAATTTGATTGGGAGGACAAGGGTTTGAGCCATCGACGAAACCCATGAGTCGATGGGTACGAAGAACCATGGATACATGTTCTTGCCAAGTGGTATAATCTGTTGGTGTTTCTAGTTTAATTGTAACGAGACTAGTAAGGGAAGAGGGGGGAAGGGGGCTTACATGGAGAGGGAGGGCAGCGAGAGGCGGCGCCCCAGCCATGAGAGGGGAGGAATAATTGGAGAAATTAAATGAAGAAAACGGGAGGCCAAGATTATACACAGATGAAGGAGGACCAATGGTGGTGGACGATGTAGCCGGATCGGGATGTGAAGAGTGGAGCGAGGAGAGAGAAAACCCGTGAGCAAGGCCTGAGGAGAGAGACGCCGACAGGGGCAGGGCGGGGCCACTGTGTAGCGGCGGTGGCGGTGGCTGGAGCAAGGCGGCCGTGGGGCGGGAGACCACGGCGGGGTTAGGAGACAAGGGGGGAAGACCTCGGCACTGGAGAGAGAGGGAGAGGAGGAGGAGGCAGCCATTGTTGATGGTGAGACTACCACGGCCGGGCGGCGGCGTCGGGGTCGGGGTCGGGGTCGGGTAGAAGGAGAAGAGGAGGAAGCAGCACTGTCGGTGTCGAGGCGCCTGACTGTGGCGGCGGCCGCGCCGGTCCGTGGGGGTTCCGGCCGGTAGGGGAGCGGCGGCCCTGGGCGGTGGGGTTAGGGTTTCATTAGGAGCGGCACTGTTACAGCCCCCTGTTTTTCCTTTTTTTCTTTTTTTTTTTTTTTTTAGGAGAAGGGATTAATTTTTAGGATTTGATATACTCTGATGCCATGTGAGAATAGAGATTGTGAAGCATATCCAATAGAGTTACTGAGGCATATATTTATAGCAAGGAGTACAGGAATAACTACAGAATATTATCAGAATAATGTTAAGATAATATCAAAATAATATCAGAATAAAATTAATATAATATAATATATTCTAATAAAACATAACTAAGATTTGACAAAAAATTGCGATTACATTAGTAAGAAACTAAAAAATGACAATTTAAGTTTGAAACAACGAAAACATATCAATGCAACATATTAATCTTTTTAAAAACATAAACGCCTTCCTTGTGTTGAACGGGATAAGACTAGCATGAGATGAACTATAAGTACATACCTGGATGACTTAGGCCTCGTCTGTATAAGTAGTTGGTCGTATATCGGGACTTTATCGCTAATTATCGGAAAAAAAAATAGGTAACTGGATGAACAGTGTACTTGGCGTGATGAAGAAACTGATAAGGCACCAACGGTGGAGCAGAGAATTTAGAAGGACATGGTGGCAACATATAATTGGTTTGCATTGACTATGTGCATTTCTCATGACTCTGCTACTCGTCATAGAAAAGACTCAATTTAATTATATTAAGGCAAATTATTTATCAATATTGTTAAATTTTATCGGGCCTTTAGACCTTGTCTACTGATGGGGAACGGAAATGACAAGTTTGAATCGAGCACGTCAAGTTCAAAAAACAATATCAGACTCCACCGAATAGAGAGTAAGAACTGGGTACAACTATCTGTAGCTATTATTTATAGGCAAACAAAGAAAAACCCTAATATGCAAAATTACGAAAATGCCCCTAAACGCGGAAAACATAAAAGTGGCTTAAAAACATGTTTAGAGATTGAATTCAGGAAAAATAGGCGAGGCTAGAAACAAAGCATCTGGGGTTGCATAGTTTAGTCTGATAGCTTCGTTTTGACATGTTACAGGCCTTATAACTCCTTACAGATCAAAAGTTATGACCATTTGAAGTTGGCAGCACAAACTAGTGCTTTCGTCCCGCTCGTTTGGGTTTTTGATGATGCAGCTGCTCCAAAAACTCTTCTACTACTCGTCCTACATCACCCACATAGTTGCCAGATACGAGGTCTACAAGTAAGCTCAAGTGGTGTTCCATCTTAAAACCAATTGGCTAGAGGTGTTCGTCGGTCCAAACCCGGACCAAACCGGACCGAAGGGTGAAACTGTTCTCTTTTGAAGACAAAAGACCGGACCTAATTTATCCGGTCCGGTCCGAGACTGGACTGGACCTAACCGGACCGGACCGATTATTATTTCTTTCTTTTCTAATATAAGTATTTAGCACATTTTTGTTAATTTTGGACAACTTTAAAGGTATCTAATAAGAAAAAAAAAAAAAAAAGAACAATAGAAATAATAGAAAATATAAAAATATTAAATGATAATCCCCCCAAATACAACGGCTCATAACAAGTTATATTTACTAAACAATGTCGTGATAATTCTTAGAAAGAAGAGTTGGATTAAAAATCTATTTTGCACACTTACATACAAGGATTTGAGTTATTTTATTAAATACATGTAAATTTTGGGTTAAAAAATTATTTCATAATGTTTATAGACTAAAAATTAATATATCAAATCTCTTGATAATAATACGTAATTTACCTGTTTTATCACAAACCTAATTAGCAATAGATAGAATAGCTCTTTAGGTATATAAAGTGATATCTTTCATCTCTACCCATCAATATGGGATTCACTTGTCTTTGCTCAATATTTTGACTTGTCAAACCACCATACTCTGCAACAGTCGTCCTCGACGGCTTCACTCTATGCAGCTTCACTCTGAGTTGGTAGCATTTTTCTTTTGCAAACGGCTTCACTCTACTCTAAGTAGTCCTCTCCTATGTTGCCATTTTCAAAATTTGGGCCCGTCACATGTGGCTTGATTCACTTCCTTCTTTTCGCCCAGTATTTTGACTTGTATCAAACCATCACGCTTTGCACCTGTTGTCCTTGGCAGCTTCACTCGATGTAGATTCACTCTTAGTAGATAGCCTTTTTATCCTATAAACGGCTCCACTCTACTCCAGGCAGCCCTTTCCGAAACTTAGGCCCATTACGCGTAGCTTGTCAAGCATGACCATCAAGCACGCCCTTCCATACCAAACTAAGAACGACAACAGAGTAGGCCCGTCTCATATCAAACCGAGCTCCTTGGAACCGATCTGAGAATCAACTACTTTGATACCATTGTTACATACCAAAGAAGATTCCATCCCAAAACTAATTGGCAATTGATAGAATAGCTCCTTAGATATATAAAGCGGTATCATTCATCTTTATCCACCGACATGAGATTCACTTCTTTTTTGCGCAACTTGTATCACTTTTTTTTATAAAATATAGGATATTATGACAAAACGATTTTTGTCGTTGTTAGGACACCTAATGTACTACTCTTTTCAATTTTCATTAAAAGTGATATGACAAATTTAACTTTTCGTTATGAGTTGGTGATGGTGAGTGGAAGGATTCTGGGCCACTTATTTGATTGCTGATATAATATTTTTTTTTTTTACCTCATTGCGTTCACTTTTCTCACTTTAAATAAATGTGTGGTCATGAATTCACACTCTCACTTCACCCTCTATATGTATATGTAAATGTAGGAGTGTTCAAAAAATTTCGTAACCAAAATATCGAACCGAAAATGAGGTTAATCATACCGAATTTTTCCAAAAAATTTGAGGTATTTCGAGACAGTAACGATTAGTGATTTTGTCCATTTTGATTAACCGATTTACAGAAATAATATATATCATATATATATATATATATATATATATATATATATTTTGGCATGTTTAAAATATTATATTGTTTGTTAAGTATATTTTTCTACTATATAAATGACTCTTCTATAAAGCATGATTAACTTTATTTTTTTTCTAATTTATCTCCTATGATGGAGTATTTACACATCATTATTATATCTCAAATACTAATTAAGCACTACATTACCATAATTTAGTGCTACTCGCTTGGTCACATATTCGCTTAAATAAAATATTATATGTTTAATTTTTTAGAATTGTGTTGTAAACTCATAATTTGTTGAATATTCACATGTTTAATGTATTTTTAGACATTTGCAAACCATTAAGGAGATAGATCGTATAACATAAAAGAGGCATTGTATTACCTTTTCGGTTATCGGTTATCGGTTAACCGACATAATCGAACCGAATTACCGATTTACCGAAAGTCGGTTAACCGATTTTTTGGCTACGGTAACGGTTAGAGATTTTTGAGTATTTTGGTTACAGTTAACCGAACCGAAATCCTTTCCGGTACGGTTAACCGAACCATGAATACCCCTATGTATATATGATCCCAGCCAATAATAAACTGACATGTGGATGTTGAGGGAGATTATGCATAATATGGAGTTTCTTCTAATAATTTTGGTACTATTTTCCAAATTTTAAATTTAAAAAATTTGTTGATAAAAAATAAATAAATATACGTCGATATTAAGTATAACTTCCCTCAATTTTAGGCTCGTCCACATGTCAATTTATTGTTGGTTAGAGTCACCACTTGTCAAATATGACGTGGTGACCCCTCCTTACAGAATAATTTGTTTACAAATATTAAACATTACTTACAATAAATTACATATTATATCTTGAGGTGTGGTGTATTAATTTTTTTAATCCACAAATTTTTTGAAATAATTTTTTCTAGTCCAAAAAATTATGTTTATTTAATAAAATAATCCAAATAATGATATAAAAAAATTTAAATGGAGCCAGTTATGCCCCTTACACATCGCTATATAGATTATTTTATTAGATATATGTACAAAATTATTTTATATTGTTCATGACCTAAAATATTAATATATCAAACTTTGGGATACTAATATGTAATTGGGATTTTCTGGACACATGTTAAGGTATATTAAATATACTTATATGTATTAATTTTTTACAAAATTATCCAACTATTGAAAAGGAAAAATATTATTATTTTTATATGAATCAATAAAATATAACAATGTAATGCAATAAAAGTTCCTTAATATGTGCTCGGCACATTTAAGAAAAATCTTACGTAATTTAATAGTTACAATAATCATTACCACATGTGACTCAATACGTTGCCATGTGTCCTGAAACCCTATTGTAAATAGGGGTGTAAATGAGCCGAGCCGAGCCCGAGCTCATTAGGCACGGGCTCGGCTTGTCAACATTTAGCTAGGCTCGAGCTCGGCTCAAAGTTTGCCAAGCCCGAAAATTTCAAGCCCGGGCTCGGCTGGGCATAGGCTAGAACCGAGCCCGAGCCCGGCTCACCACAAGTTTCAAGCTCAAGCTTATCTCACTTGGAGTCACCCATCTTATCTTATTTTTGTTTAATTACTCAACTAAGCCAGCAAACTAATAATTTCTATAAAAAATAATATAAAAATGTACAAAATGGAAGCAAGATAAATAAATTAATATATATCTTAAAAGAACATATACTAGAGTGCAAATAATATAAACTAATATAGAATTACTGCAAGATAAATAAATCAAATATCAAATATTATTTGATTTGATTTGCACCTAAGAAAAGAAAAACGGGTCAGAAATAATTCAATAAAAGATAAAAATTTAATAGAAAATGTACCAACTTTTTAATTTCAATTATATAGTACTAAAGATTAATATATATATATCAAAATGTATTTTGGATGAAGGATAAAATGGTTCATTTTTGTTCATAAGGGAGTGCATGAAACTAAATTTTAACAACTTATACGCTTTTTTTTTTTAGAAGATAAATAAATATTTAAAATACATATTTTACTTTTGGAAGATGTAAAGGCAAGCATGTAGAGCACGGAAGTCTTAACATCAGCATTGGAATTTACATGCTTGCATGCACATTTAATTACCCCTTTTTTCTATAAATAATTTGTAACATTTATTTAAAACATTAATTACCATTAATGTAAATAAGTAGTTAAATAAATACTGTATAACATAAACTACCTTTTATATTTAGGCTCGTTTAGGCTCACGAGCTTAAGACCTCGAGCTTTATATGGCTCGGGGTTGGCTCGTTTAACTTAACCAGCCAGCTCGGCTCGGTTTGGCTCGAGCTCGTAACGAGCCGAACTATATGAGCTTTATCTCACGAGCCGGCTCGGCTCATTTACAGCCCTAACTAAAACTAACACTCCGACTAAACTCTCCTTCATATAATCTCATCCTCACGTCATATTCAGTAACAATAATTTAACGGGTTATTTAAATTTTAATACCTAAACTTTTTTAAATAATAAAAGGAATTCTGATTTTTTTAATTAATAAAATGGCCTTTAAGTTTTCATCGTATTAATAAAAAAACTCATCTCCGACGAGACGACGTCATTTTCTGTCAGCAAAACTGACGTGATAAACGCTCTTTTATTAATGGTACAGTAATAACCTTCAATACTTTTATTCCCACTTCATAAACACAATATTCAAGATGTTCTATTATGTAAAAATTATCTGTTTTCCCTTAATTTGTTTAAAAATAGGGTTATTGAAGTGTATTTTTGTTATGTTAGTGTAGCTTTAATAAGAAAAATAATTATCACTTTAGCTCGGTTGAATGAAAATGACGTCATCAAACCGGAGAGAGGCCCTTTTTATTAATATAATAAAAATTTAAGGGCCTTTCTATTAATTCAAAAAAATCAAAGGTCTTTTTATTATTTCTAAAGATGTCGGAAATAGGGTTATTGAAGCGTCTTTTTGTTATGTTGGGCTGGCATGCGTCAAAATGGGACATGTTAACAATATATTAATTATGTAATATTATCTTTTTATAATATAAAAAATATTATTACAATTTTATAAAATATATATCTTGCCCTTCAATTAAAATATAACGCATTAATTGTGGGTTTAATTATAAGAATAATTGATTGAAAAATCAATAAAAAAAACAACAAAATTAAATATAATTAATGTGCTTTAACGTGTGCCCTTAAATTTTGCATGTCCGTATACTTATATTTGGTTTATGTTTTATCAATTTTATAACAGTGTTTTTTTTTTCTAATATAAATGGTACATAATTTCAACAATATGCACGTGTTACATTACTATTTTTGGCTAATTCGTATGACAATGCCGAAAATCCAATGGATTTCGATGAAAAATGCTTATATATTATTAGAACTATGTGCATGACATTATTTTCCTGTAAAAATGCTACAAACAACACCTATATATTATCAAAAATATGTTCTACATTATTATTTTTCTAAAAATTTATCAAAGTTCGGCTAAAGGTACCTAAGGGAAAGCTTTACGATCAAGTACCCTAAGCTTTGGTTTTTTTATCACATGAATATCTTAACATTTCAGTATGTACAATTAGATGCCTCGGGGTTGAAAAATTTTATCACTCGTACTTTGAAGTTTAAAAGTTTCATCAATCGAACCCTTTGTCCAAATTGAGTGGATTTTCATTCAGAAATATTCATGTAGAACATGATTACGACAACATATTTGATGGCAAAATGTTGATTCATAATTTAGACAATATAAAGGCAACTTCCATTGGAATACAGTGAGCTTCTATCCTAATCCACTGAATTTCCGTTGAAAATATTGTCAAGGCTTATATATATTATAGTAATCATATACTCTGTTACCATTTGTTGGTGAAACTTAGCCGTATTCAAACATTCACTGGATTCCGGCATAGGGTACCCTATCTAATAACATTCGCAAATCTCATGGCAGTTCATTGTATATATTGGAATGCCATGTTATGATACCTAAGCAATAAATGTTTAAACCTCAAAATATCATAAATTTGTTCAAACGTGCAAGAAAAACTCAAACAAGAGATGATATTATACTCGCTCAACTTTGACCGAACAATTTTTTCTGCCTGTGTACCAAATTGAACTTTGCTTTGAGACTAACGGTCTATTTGAACAAACTTCTTTCCGAAAAAAGTTGCTTTCACAGGAAAAAAAGAACTTCTTTAAAGATTTGGTACTCTAAGAGGGCACCAACACGCAAGCACCGAATCCATTTAGAACTCCGAAGTTAAACATGCTTGAGCAATGGTAGTACCAAGTTGGGCGACCTCCTGGGAAGTCCTCGTGTTGCAATACACCCCTCAGGTTGGGGGGTTCTTGAAAACAACCTCCCTTCAGAGTACTCTGAAGGGAAAAGGTTGCGCACAACACCCCCCCCCAAAAAAAAAAAAAAAAAAAAACCTGCTTAAGCTGAAGCCCTTGGGCACTGGAATTGCTTTGCTTTTTTTTTTTTTTTTTTTTTTTTATAAATGTTTGGCTTGGAAAGAAAAGGTGCTTCTGGATAGAAGCAAAATTGTTTTTTTGGTTTTAAGCAGAAGCAGAAAAATAGTCATATTTTAAAGCAGAAGTAAAACAAAAGCTAAAAATTCTTCAGACAAAAATACACCTTCAAAAAGAACTCTTTACAAAAGTGCTTTTGCATAAAATGCTTCTAAAAAAACAGTGTTTTCACAACTAAATTGCAACACAATCAAAATTATTGATACAATATGACTCATACAGCTGGGCTACATCAACACCACCACCAACAACAATAACAAACCCAGTGCCTGAAAGGCTTCGGCCAAGGCAGGACCGGGGGGCGTAATATACGCAACCTTACACTTACAGGGTTCTATCCTGAAGAAAGGTTGTTTCCGAGGGCCCTCAACCCTAAAAAACAACGTGAAAAGTATCCTACTATAAACACAATCACCCCTTTTGCAACTCGTCTTCTAATGTCCATAATATCCCATGAACTGTGACCTGGTCGGCTCGTATTAACCTGTGCTTTACTACAACCGTTCTGGTAGTATTTTCAACACGATCGCTATTTCAACTGTGATTTGAAACCACAAAAGAGAAGCAAGGATGTCTCGGAGTCAGAGCATGGATCGGAGCCCTTCATGTTGAGTTCTAACATGGCTCCGTGTAATGTCTTTAATGGTAGCACAGCCAACAAGAGCCATGGTGAGCTCGAGCTCGTCCTTCAACATCTTCATGACTCGTTTCACTCCATACTCTCCCTGGGCTGCCAATCCATATATCACGGGCCTCCCAACCTGTGCTCGCACCAGTCAGACAGTATGGAATTAAATAAAGACCATTACATAACAACAATGGCTCTGTTTGTTTAAGGGAGAAACTTAGATTCTAGGAATTAGTTTTTCCGTTTTCCGTGGTTTAGCGCTCATTCTTTGACGGAAGAGATTCTGAGAGAAGGTTTTCCTTCTAAATGATGGAAAATGACCTCCCTTGTAAAATGGGGAAAGCCATCGTTCCAAATCCTCGAGGCATTCATCACTCCGAACTTAGATCAGATCGAATTTATATTGGCTATAAAAAAGTATTAAGATAATTGGTAGAAAATATTTTCTTTTAACATAAACAAAAGAACATCATAAGGTGGGAATAAGTTTTCCGTTGAAATAAACAGCAAAAAACCTAAAGTGAAATCTGATTTTCCTTGCAAATTCTTTCCCTAAGGAAATTATTTTCTAGGAAAAAGGAATTTCTCCTCTACCAAATAGAGCCCACGTAACAATGCTTGTAGCAATGTCCATAGTGCATATATAAATAAAATATTTTATTTATAAGACCATAGTCATACAGTTCTATTATAAATTATTAAAAAGTATAAAACTACTGATTGTATAGTTGTCGGTTCAAATATTTACACACGTAAGGCTCAAAAGCAACTTATGTTCACTCAGAATCCACTAAGGTTTAATCATGGCTTTTTGAATGCAGCAATTTAAGGTGACCTCATTTGGTTTATTGGGAAACACAAGTCGCCTTTGTGCCCTATGCTTGCAAAAAATTTGAAGAAGTCACACAATCATTAATTTTGTAACTTCCTATAGTTATTACATGTAAAAATATTTATAAATATTTTTAGGGTTATTTACACCAAAGGTCCCTGTATTTTTGTCATTATGTCAATTTTGTCCCTATATTTTTAATTGTGTGAATTTAATCTCTCTAGAATTCATATTATGTCAATTTAGTCCTTTGATCAAATTCAAGTTAAATTATTAACATAATTTTCAATGGAATAATCACGTTAGATGCAAGTAACATACTACAAATCCACTCATTGACTCAATTTAACCCAATTCTTGGCTTAATCATTAAAAATTTTATTAAAAACTTAACACAATTTTTATTCTAAGGACCAAATTGACTCAATATGAATTGTACAAGGACTAAATTAACAAAATTCAAAGTATAGGGACTAAATTGATACAATGAGCATAGTACAGGGACCTTTGGTATAAATACCCCATATTTTTAATAAACAAATACAACACATATTCAGTATGGAGGTAAGAAAAAGCATTAGGCATACTGCTAGAAGATAACACTACCAACTGCGTAAGAGGAGAGGGACTTACAAGCACGGCTTGTGCACCGAGAGCGAGTGCCTTGAAGATGTCTGTTCCGCGTCTCACCCCTCCATCAAACAGAACTGGAACCTTCCCTCCAACTGCATTAACAACCTGCAGTTTTACATCATTTATATATATCAGTACGGAATTTATAACATAATTTATTTTGTTGTGCTTTGTCAACTAAATTTTGAACAAGACCAGCATTCTCTGCGTTAAAGTCATGGAATCACGGTTCCGCAATCTCAGGTTGGGGGTCCTGGGACACAGCCTCCCTTTAAGGGTAGCACCTTGAAGGGTTAAGGCTGCATATACATACCCCCCCCCCCCCCCCCCCCCCCCCCAAAAAAAAAAGACCCTACATATGCGGGAGCCCTTTAGGCACTGGGTCAGTTGTTGTTGTTGTAGATGTAACGGGGTTGTGACAATCGCGTCGGGGATTTAAAGTAATATAAGTTGCTTTCAAAATGTATGTTTGAATAAAGTTAAATCAATAGCCATATAATCACTATCTCTTAGTTTTGAACATCAAATATCTATTAGTAACTAAAATATAATATTATATCAATTATGAAGGCCATTATAAAAGCACTATTATGTAACGGCTAATTGCACAATTGCTAGCTCACAATCTGTTATATAGCCATTATGCAACGCAATAATCTTTTTACTTGATTCCGTGCCTGTTACACGATGTAATGGCCGACACATTATGCAATGTCCATGACAAATGAGAATCCTCATAAGCTAGTGTCTTTGAAAAGATTTGGAAATGCTGACTTGTTATGTGTTTGGTTAGTGCTTATAACAAGAAAGCAAACATCTACTCTTTATTTGTGGCAATGAAGTTAAGTCAATGGCATCTTAAGCCTAACAAAGCAAGCTAATACAACGATGACGACAATCTAAGCCTCCTTAAGAGGTAGCATCTACTACATGGACTAAAGTGCGTCATTGCGCTCTGTAACAAATCATATTTCCGTTAAACTCCAATAAGACAAGGTTTTATGCAACCTAACCATGTCTTTTCGGTCTCCCTTTGCCCTCCTAACACAACTAGCTCCCATTCCATTTCACCCGTTCCAACCATCTCAAATTCGTCTCCACCGTATTACTCTTCAGCAAGTCCTAGGTTTACTTATCTCAAATTTACTCATTTTCAAAAGGGTTATTTATACCAAAGATCTTTGTACTTTGTCCATTGTATCAATTATACCAATTTAGAGGTCTTACATTCTAATCTCCAGTATCTCCTGCCTACCCAAAAAAGATCAACTCAATGGACATAAATGTAGCATTCTAATGGGAATCTATAAACATTTCTCTTAAGGATCTAAAATACGTAACGGAAACTAAAAAGAGAGGAGGGGAGTGAAGGTAGAAAACAGAATAACCTCTTCCAAGGCAGAAATTGTGGCCGGAGCATAATCAAGTTGGCGAGCTCCATGATTCGATACAATTATCCCATCGACTCCAACTTCCACAGCTGTTATTGCTGCCAGTATTTGTACATGATATCATAAGATGGTGTTTTCCAATTTTTAAGCCAGAAGTATAGACACTGCTCTGCTTTCGGTATGAAAATAAGAAATCAAACGCCCTGTATAACTTCGTGTTGTGAAAGCCCGATGAGGGAAAGAAATAAAAGTATAAGAAGCAAGAAATTCGTCAAGGTCAGAAACTATACGCTATTCAAACTCAGTCTGAGAGTCGGAAACAGGTATGCGTCCAGGGTTTAGATTCAGCTATTTGTAAGATATTTCCATTTAAGTGTTCAATTGTCATATATCAACATCCAAACATCCTTATCCAACACAGATGCTTTAGGGCGGAACAGAAAATTTGGTTAACCTAGGCTCTATTTGTTTCCAAGGAAAACATTATCCTCTCAGAGATTTTTTCTTCTTTTTCATTAAAAAATATTCTTTTGTTAAAAAATTTGTTTGGTCAGCCAAAGAAAATCATTTCATCATCTATCTTTATATAGGATTCACACTTGATCATGTTTAGGTTGAAATAAGATGTAGGATGTGACATAACCATAGAAAAAGTTTTCCGCTCCATAAAGAAAAATGTCATTCTTTCTCCTTCAGGAGAAGTCAACTTCCTTTCTATGGAGGAAAACATTTTTTTGTTAAAAGATTGCTATTCATTTGATACAATGAAACTATAAAATTATCACAGAAATGCTTTTCCGTCAAAACAAACAGTCATAGACTATGCTAGAAGTTACCATCTTCACGTGTGAGTACTCCCTTAATCAAGATCGGCAGTTTCGTGATAGATCTTAACCAATTTATGTCCTACAGATATGTAAAATTACTAATCAACGGGCCGATTTACTGGATATCAAAGATGAATGAATATTCAAGAACCATAACTGCGATTCTGGCATCACCAGTCAGAAACTAGCCAGATTTATGCTTCAAACAGAGAAAAAGTGCTATGTTGATACTATTTAACTATACAATTATTTTATCTGGCAACTTCATATACTATTCAGAAAGAGATGGAAGATTCATATACTAGACACTTTACATTAGACAAAAATAAAAGAAAAATCACAGAAAATAACTGAGTATGACCATACATACACATATCTAGGTGTAGAAACAAACTAAGCATTCAATAATTACCAGCATTCGGGATCTATAAAAGCTCAATTATGTTCAGTTTAGAGCTTTACAAGCCTAACGAGCTGAGTTCAAGCAAGATCATTAAGCTTAAAACGCCAAATTTGAACAGGGGTGTGTGAATGGCTGGTTAAAGTTCATGAATAATTTGTTGAAGGCTTTGCTAAGAGCTTATTAAGGGATTGTTAATGGCATGTTAAGAAGTTATTAAGAGCTTGCTTATCACTTGATATTAGAGCGATAATAGACAGACAATTACTTGTTAATGGCTCGAATAGCTAGCGAGCTTGACTTGGCAGTGAACTTAGCACAATAATGAGCTCAACTCGGCTTGATAATGAAATCAACTTAGCTTGATAATGAGCTTGACATGGCTTGATTAGACTAATGAGCAAGGGCAAGCCCAGTATCAAGTATACTAGTTTCTATTAAACTGAGTTCAAAAAAAGGAGCAAAAGCTCATCAAAGGCTCAACTCAAACTCGATCTCAATAAGACTTATCCTGCTTGCGTTCGAATAAGGGGTGCTCAGGTTGGCTCAGTTGGCCCATGCGTGTATGAATCTCATACCTGAGTCTAGGTAACATAGCTCATACCTAACTTATGTGAGTTAACTACAATATTCAGCTTTTACCTTCCAGCAAAGGCTAGAATCGTAAGCATTATTTGCAAAAGCTTCAACACCTGAACCCTCGTCCTGCAGAATTTTGAAACAAAAGGTCAATGCCATGCCATGACTGGTTGCCATGAAAGCTAAGGTATCACGGATGTCTTATAACGGGTCACAATAATCATGTTAGATTTGTACACAAACATAGTCGCTTTTAAGTCTTATGTTGCAAAGTTTCGAATAAATAGTTAAACCGTCATTAATCTATATAACCCTTCGATAGCTTTTAACATGTAAATAGCATTTAAAAATATGTTTTATAAACAAAATACACATATATGCATTACAGAGACTGTCAAAAAATACCCTTGCACAATTACGAATCACATGATAGTTAGCTTAGAATTCATCACTTAACAACAATTATTTGAATCCCACGATTCTGAGCACAGATGTTACAAAAATAAAATCAACTAAACGACTCACAGAGAGAACATGAGTAGAGATTAGACCCTCGAAATTCTTTAACTGGGGAGCAACCATTCTGCACAAGGGAATCATGTCAGATTCCATGTAGTCATGAGATCATTGTCAACATGATAGAAATATGAAGATAGTACCATCTAAGCATAAAATCAAGTAAAGGTTGTTATGTAGTCTTACCGTTGTTACATTATTTATTCGGAGCTCATTATTATTTGATTGGTTGTTATGTAATGGTTCTCTCTGTAATACATTTTATTTACCAAAACATATATATATAAATGCATTTACATATTAAATTTATCAAAGATGTATAAAATTAATGACTGTGACTCATTCAGAATTTTGCACATGCTTAAAAAGCAGCTTAAGTTCTCTTAGAAAACACATCACATTCGTCACGGCACCACAAACCATGATTGTAAACGATTGCAAATCCGTGACACACGAGAGGGACTTCTAAGACGACAATGAGGAAGTGTGATTGCAGTAGAATACAACTAAGCTCACTTGTTTTTGATATCTGCCTCCCTTCGACCAAGCCTAGGCGCATCAACCGTTAGAACAATAGCTTTGTATCCATTTCTTTCGGCTTTCTGCACCAGCTTAGTTGATATATCTCGTCTTTTGAATACCTTATCATGAAGCAAATGATATTAGAGGTTGAGTTCCCATAATTGCACATCAGAATCATGAAATCAAATGACAAATCACAATCGCAATGCTATAGCAGAGTCTCACTGATATTATGAACAGGTCGCAACAATAGCATTAGGTATTTTAAGTGTTAAGCCTTATATTCATAAGATGTTGAATCAAAAGCGAAGCAATCATTAATCTTACTCCTTTGACAAATTTTAGTATGCGATCACAATCAAAAGTATGTTTGATAAATAAAAATACAACACATATGCATCATGGATGTCATTATAGAAGTAATAAATAACTCATGTGATATTACATAACCGCCGTAACATCATAGGATGCCCTTTTTTTTGTTTTAAGCATTTAGTCCTAATTATTAAGTAACCCACACATATTGAAACCCTGAATTGGGTTTCCAAATTAGAAATAAAGGGCGTAAGGGAAGAAAAGAGACACGAGATTTACGTGATTCAACCGAAGGCTACATCCACGGAGAGGGAGTAATGAATCACTAAAAGAAAAAAGGTATACAATAGTGTTTTACTCACAGTCTCACTGATTTCTTCTTCTTTTGCTCACACTCTGCTTACACTCACACACACTAGACTTCTCACAACTATAACAACCCGGAATACCAACCATCACCAGATTCACTGCCATGGGAGCGTCATTCAATGGCCAGGTGAAGATATTCTACATAATGTCAGCCACAAAGTGGCTATTAATGGAGTCCAGCAGTCTCCACAAAATATCAATCTAACACTAATATCAAAATTTCCCAACTCATTTGGGGTGGTTTTACAACGACAACAACAACCATCCCAATGCCACAAAGGCTCCTGCCGAAGCAAGAAGCAAGAAGCAAACAAAACATGAGGCTGTTTCTGAGTGCCCCCACCTCTAAAGAGCAAGAAGCAAACAAAACATAAGGTAATAAATGAAGGAAGCATGACAGAAGTTAATTACATATAGTTGAAAGAACAGCACAGCATTGCAACTGTTAGCAACTTCTTCCACAGTGCAGGTAGAATTGAAGGATAGCACCTGGAATTAAAATAAATTCAGCACAAAAGTCCAAGAACGTCAAAAGGAAAATACTAAATATACGCAACTTGGGTAATCAATTTGTACACGCAATGATGTGGCAAAAATTATTCGTTATAGAAATAGTAATATATTAATTATTTTTTCATGAACTAATAACTTTTTGCCATGTGTATGGTACCTAAAGGGTATATTTTCTAAGTACCTATAGCAATTCTCTTTCTTAGATTATTTCAAATCTTAAGCTGAAGCATACTCACCATTATTGTTTTACATGCCGCTGTTGCTTTTGCAGTCGCAATTTCTCCTATATTTCAAAAAAAGAGGGAGAGAGAATCATAAAATACCGTACGATACTCATCTCCACTTAGGCTCTGTTTCAGAAGAAGCCTTCTTCCATCTCATTCCTATCATTTTCTTATACAAGTGAGTAGCAACAATTACCTAATAGAAATGCTTTCTTCCACAGGGGATTTGACTGCCACTCGAGGAGAGAAAAAGATGTTCTCATTGATGTTCTCATTCACGAAGGGAAAAAATAAATTATGTCATAATCTCTCGTCATTTATCTTACTTCATTCTCAATTTGGTCAAACGTTAATCCAGCATAATTTTATATAATGTTTTCCTTAGCTAGATAAATGAAATTTTTTAAAGAACACATATTTCATTTAATAAAATAGGTAAGTGAAATGTTTTTCTTTTAACCAAACAAAGCCTTAGTCTTTTGGAGGAAACAGACCTTCTAGGTGAGCGAATTTATGCATGGCGGTAGGAGCAATCATTATTGGTGCTGAGATATGATATCCTAATACTGTAGTTGACATATCAATATGACTCGTGCCCATGAGAATTCTTGGGTGGATCCTGAGAATCAGATAAATAGATGTTAAAAAAAGCAAGTCGTAGTTTACTATGTCAAAACTGAAGGATAAATATTATAGAATCCCTTTAAAGTGTTGTTTCAACTAGTTGGGGAAGTTGCATTTGTTAGGCAAAAATACCCAGCTAGGTTCGATATAGATACCAAAACAAGATCTAAACTTAAAAATGAGAAAAGAAGGGAGAGATAAATAAGATACTGAGATTTAAATTCAAATGAGGGAAAAACCACGGGTAGAACTAGAAAGCTTCACTGGGTATGAAAATGGAGGTTGCAAGAATTTTTTTTTCCTTCTCAAAGAAGCAGTTTTTTCACCCACAGCCAGAGGCAAAAGCCTTTAACAAGTATTTATATGCACACTCTCAAGAAATCCTAGCTGCCACATAAAAAGGAGGGTATACAACGTTGACCTGGATTTAAGGGTCCATACCATGGGAGGCTTTCCTTCGCTCTACCACAGACCTCCCCTTCTAAATCCAAACTAAAAATTCAAGACATAACACAATAATATTGATTCCAAACCATAGTTCAAGAAACCTCTATAACTTTGATCCAAAAAATAAGGATTAGATGAATACATGATTCTAGAGAATGCTTTGACATTTTCCTTCAGCGTGTGCTCATCCTCAGCTCCCCCAACATAAAAATCATAGTACATTTTTGGAAGCACTTGTTTAGCCAATTCTTGATATTTACTCACATTAACTGATTCCATTGCCCTTTGTCCTGGGACAAAAATTATCCTCTTGATTAGCTGATAATGTAACATACCAGTACGAGATAGAAGTGCAAATTATGTTCCAGAGAATGGAATTATTGCGGTCAGCAGCCGCATAAGTATCATGGAAGTGCGATTTCACAGGAGTTATACAAGATACTTTATTTGATTGAATTGGGTTTTTATGGGAATATGTATTACTTTTTAAGCCATATGTTTGCAAAAAATTTGAATGGATAGTTACAAAATCGTTCATTTTTACATCACTTTGACGGTTTATAAAGACATTTAAAAATATGCTTTAATAAATAAATACAACATGTATGCATCATTAAGGCCACTATAGAATATCATTAAGGAAGGACGAGCTAAAATCTGCTACATAAGGGTCACTATGTTATATAACAATCTATATTTGATTCCATGATATATCGTTACACAAGAGAAATAAGTAAGGCTATGTTTCAGCTGTCAACAAGTTCAACCACCACCGCCTAGTGCCTGAATCCCATCAAGGCAAGATCTGGAGAGAGTAAGATGTACGTAGCCTTAACCTTACATGGTGCTACCCTGTAGGGAGAGTTGTCAACAAGTTAAAATTACATTTCAAAAAAAAAAAAAAATTGGAATAGCATTGGGGGCCCTTAAAGAGAAGGGATCTGCCTAAGAAGTCAAGGGAACGAATATGCCTAAGCTTGCTGGGATTCAGGGTGAGAGACCACTCAAAAGACAATTACAAAGTAGACTCTAACTTACAAAGCAATCTGCACCCATATTAGCGTCCCTATAAACATAGTTAACCTTAACATGATCACACCCCGTAATCTTTGGATATAATTTCACCAATGCTACAATGTATCTTCCAAGGCCTAATAAAATCTCCATTGATAGCCTTGACGACTACCTTGTTGTTTGCTTCAATATGGATCTTCCTAAATCCTATTTCCATAGATTTGAGCAAGCAAACTCTTGTCGCCGTTGCTTCTGCCGAGGACCATACCCCATAGACCTCAATCCTACAACTATGAACTTCCCTCCACCATCTCTAATAATGAATCCCTCCAAAGCTCGCTGGACCCCTGTCGAACCATCAAAGTTAACTTTTAACAAAGTCAGTAGCAGCCCTACACCATTGGATCATTTAACACCCCAGGCACCTGAGCTTGCTTTACTCACACAGCAAAGTGAGGAAGCTCCATATCCAGTTCTCTCCATGAGTACATTCAATCCACTCCCACATAGTTGCCAAATCTGTTTTAAGGGCAACTTCTCTTTTACCTCTAAATAGCTATGGGTTCCTTGATTTCCAAATTCGCCAGAGGATACACAACACTTTGCCAAGGTAGCTCCAGGTCATCCACCATATTATCGTGGAGGTTTTCAAGCATTCCAATGAGAGAGGTGTTCTAAAAGTTGCATCTCTCCCACTTTCGTCTGATTTACCCATTTTTAGACATCTTCTAACTCCTTATAGAACAAGAACAAATGGTCCAAATCTTCAGTGTCATTATTGCACTCAGGACATCTATCACTAACATTGATTCCCCTACTAATAAGATTCTCACATAAGGTCGTTATTGAAGATCTACCAAAGCAAAATTTTGACTTTCAGAGGAATATTAAGCCGCCAAATTAATTTAAATCTCCATCATTTCCTATCTTTCCGGACAAATGAGCTAGACAGGTTGCCAATTTGACCACAAAATCACTGGAGGACGATAGAACCCAGCAAAAACTATCACAACCATTAGTTTTTGAAACCAGGATCCGCAATCATGCTACCAAAGTACTTATTATTTTACATATACAAAAACCTAGAGCGCATGGCACCCTGGTCCGACCAATGCAGATTCGCAAATGGGCAAGTGAATCAGCCAAAGTCTTTATTTTCATCAAAGTAATCTTGCATGGCTAGACCTTGCTTCTTGGTTTGGCTGAGCAATCTGTGAAGATACATTGAATACAAGAGAGAAAAAGTTTCTCTATCCTATTCCAGAGACTAGTGGTTGTGGTGTGTCCAACTCTTTTCATGGCCATCTCCTCTAATAAAGATGAAAGAAGCCAAGGAAGAAGGCAGACGATGTTGCATCCACCGAACATAAGTTGGATTCAATTCCAGAGTCATGTCAGAGTCGCTACTTATGGAAGGTATTTAGTTGGACAAAGATCAAATCCATCAATATTCCCATTGAAATTTAAAGCTAAGATAAGAACCTTCATGATGATTTGCCATACAGGATAATTGTTTCTCTTCAACCTTGTTATTGGCTAATGATTCAAGTTAAACATAGGACCTTGTTTCGCATGCCATTGGAGGTTTCGGTTGGGGATCTGACTACCTTAGAAAGAAGAAAAATTGGCTATACGTGACACTTGGTTGTGGGGCTTCCATACTATGAAGAATAATGAAGTAATTTGTATTTTGTATATTGATCACAATGAATTACATCAAAGTTTACAAATATTTAAGTAGGGTACAAACTATAACAAAAAAATAAACGAGTTAATGAAAATAGATAATAAGCAGATAAAATCAAACCAAACTATAAAACTAATATGATAAAGTCTGTCGGCGGATCTTCCAAAGATCTTCTATTTAAATCTCAAACTGCAAATTTGCATCAGATAGAAACATAGATAAGATCATGATCATGATCTTCCAACAGTATCATTTGGACTGTGGTTCCCTTTGGCATGTATTTTGACACAACAATCTTATCTTAACATTATTTTTAACCATCGATCTTATGCCAAGCTTACTCTACGACTGTATTGCTATAATTGAAATTGCATAGGAACTAAATGGAACCGCAAGTGTTGGAAATGATACAAGCTACTTTGTCCTATTCCTCTTCTAGCTTTGAGAGTTCTTTTTCCTCACATATATATAGCTTCTTGAGAACCTTTGTCCCATAGTTGCAGGAAACTTCTAAAATGCTAACGTTTCACGCTTCAGGAACGCGATTCCGCGTTTCAAAGTTAGATTCGCGTTTCCTACGCATATCAAACTCAACGGAAACACGGTTCAAATTATCATGGAATCTTTTTGACAAGAAAATACTTATTAAACAATTTGTTGGTTGATTATATCACTCGATTTTAAGGAATGATTAAATCGTGTGGACATTCTTGGAGTCAATTTTCTAAATCTTATTCATTACAATACTTAATTTTCTTGGTTATTGCTTAATGTTGACTTTGTTTTTAGATTTATGCTTCAACGGCTCAATTGATAACACTTCATTACTTTTTTGTATCTAATATGCATTATTATAAGTGCACCCTCAATGCTCCCAACTTTAGAAACTTTTATGGCTACCCACTCCCCCGTTCTTGCTTCCATTTCCGCTTCCACTCCCACTACTGCTTCCTGCAACTATGCTTTGTCCCACATTGAAAAGTTACATGGGGAAACTCTAACTTACATATGGGAATGTGATTAGGGCTCTTGAATTAAGTAACAAGAAACGGTGTGTGCCCTGAGCCAAGGCAGGCTCAAGCTCAGGCGAGGGCGTCCATTTTGCAGCCCACGTGTTTTACCTCTCTCAGAAACCATTTCAGACAAAGCACTAACTACAACAACAAAACACCCAGTGCCTGTAAAGGATCCGGTCAGCGCGGGAGGGGGGTGTACGAAGCCTTACCCTATAAGACACTATCCTGAAGGGAGGCTATTTCCAAAAGGCCCCCAACCCTACAAAGCGCCAAAATTCTTACAATTTTCCATGTCTGATCCTTCTTGTTCCTATAAAATAAATATGATGATTATAATTCTTCCCAACAATTTGATTGTCGGAAACTTAGTCTTTGAGTCTTTACTTCCCAACTGCAACCTTCTTCCCTATGAATAACAAGCTTCAGTTGTAGCTAAACACACTTCAGGTCATGCTCACCATCTCCTTTCAAAACATGTATTGCTCTCTCTATTTAAGCAAAGTTCTTGGTTCCCTTAATCAGCAACTAATGAGTCCACGTTAGGATTCAAATGGCGTTAATCCAGGAGGATAATCACTATTAGAGTATAGAACCATTCGCAAGCCTTTATCCATCACCTTAAACTTTTGAGGAAGTTTTTTTCTTTGATATGGTATCAGAGCCTTACTGATTAAGAGGTCACGAGTCCAAATCCCAACAGTCTCCACTTTCTATGTTAGCAAAATCTAAGCATAGGGCATGACGTAGGCCTGCACACTATCCATGCTTCAAGCCCAATGGGCATTCGTATAAGGGAGCATGTTACAATATAAAACCATTCGCACGCCTTTATCCATCGGCTTAAGTTTTTGAGGAAGTTGATTACTTGACTATCACCCAATTACTATGTACACCCAAGCAACTGCAAAATTATAGAAAAGTGATGCTTTTCGTAGCGCGGGGTCAACTTTTTATCTTGGGATAAGATCTTTCTCACTACTTCTTGCTTGTTGTGACTGATATTATCGTTGTTGCTATTTTTTTTTTTTCCCGACAACAAGTAAAGTACAAGGACAAGAATTTAGGGCACGGATATGTAGAAGAATTCAAGGAAAATTGCACAATTAAGTACAAATTAAAGCAATCTTTGAAGGAAATTTAACAAAAGCAACTAAAATGAGATGAATTATGAGCAAGTACCTGGATAAACGATGATTTGATTGAATATAGAAGATGAAAATACCTGGAATAGCAACAGTGTGTTCAAAGCAGAAATTAAGAAGCGTTGAAGAAGAAGATGGTGTAGGGAAAATTACCAATCAAAATACAAACAATGAAACAGGACACCAAATTTTTATTTGAAAAACTCTCTCTTAATTAGAGCAAAAAATCATGATCGGATTGGACGTCAAATTTTCACTATAAATTTTGGATTACGATCTCTATTTGAACTCAAAACCCACACTCAATCTCACTCAATTTTCATCTCTATTCTCTACTCTTCACCCACAATTTTCTTCCGATACAACGCATCATTCATAAGAAGAAATTAATCCCTCAAAAGGCAAAACAAACATCACTCTACTCTAAAGTCAACACCTATACACATACTTCTACTACATAACTTGTGGAAGTAAACTTTTCAACTCTTACAAGCCTATATCATTACCGTACAAGGCTTATGGATGTAAACATTCCATTTTTTTTTCATTTTTCTTTCCTTCTTTTCTTTTTACATTTGGGACATAATAATAAAATTCAAAGATATATAAAAAATATGGGTTCGATCTACCAGATGGTGACATGTAAATGGCTTGGGATGGCAACAAAGGGGGAAAAACCCGTTATCAGTGGGTAACCACCCCGTTTGAGGTAGCGAGTGTGAATCGGGTATAAATTACAATATTTAGCATGGGTATGGGCGGTTACGGGTATGATATTGTACCTGTCCCGTCCCACTCTATATATGTCAATACTCTTGTATTTTATTTATTTCTAAAGAAGAAAAATATATATTTGATTTAATTATTTAATTTTGTGTTAAATATTACAGCAATTATAATTTGATTTTAAAGCACAATATTAAATAATTACTTTCGACTATAGATAATTGTTTGGTACCCACGGGCGGGTATGGGGTGGGTAATAGATACCCGTTGAATACACTTGGGTAGTGGTATATGGCTACAAGTTTGTAACCCCCAGAGTTGGTATAGGTAGGGGTGTATTTGAGCCGAGCCGAACCAAGCCGAGCCTGGTAGGCTCGAGGCTCGACTTTGACTCTGCTTGGTTTAAATTCGGCAAATTTTGAATTAAACCGGTAATATTTCGGCTCATTTGAACTCAATATAGGCTCGTTTGGGCTCGTTTAAGCTCAGGTTCGGCTCATTTAGGCTCAACTTTGGCTTCATTAGGCATATTTAAGTAAATATATCGTATTACAAAAGGCTCGCTTAGGCTCACTAGCCTACGAGCTCAAGCTTTGCTAGGTTCAGGCTTGGCTTGTAAGCTAAATGAGCCGGCTCGGCTCAACTCAAGCTCAAAGTGAGCCGTTTCAAGCTTTATGACAAGCCGGGTGGCTAACTCATGCATGTGGCGAATAATTCAGCGAGTATGGGTATGAATTTGGATAGCGAGTACGAAAATGGAGGAGATATCTCCTAAACCTCGCCTCGCGTCACTAGTATTCCTAGTAATTGATTAGAGAAATTGCAATGTACAGACGGTGATTATCTTCTAAATAATCATAAACTAGCGAATCCCTATGCGATGCACGGTTTCTTCTTATCAATATATGAATTAGCTCTTTTTGGTTTGATGCGTAGAAAATGTTTACATTTTATAAACCTTAAGTCATTTACCAGACACTAATGCACCGGATCTCATTAGAACTCCGAAATTAAGCGTGCTTGGACAAGAGTAGTACTAGGATGGGTGTCCTCCTAGGAAGATCTCATGTTGCCAACTCTATAAGGTTGGAGGTCCTCAGAAACAGCCTCTCGGTAGAATTATACCCTGAAGGGGTAAGGCTACGTACATCCACCCCTCAGACCCTGCTTAGGCGGAAGCTTTTGAGGCACTGGCCCTGTTGTTGTTATTGTTGTAAGTCATAATTTGTTACTTGAAACTAAATTTATTGGACATTCTCTAAAATTTTGCCGTTTAGATTTTGTTGAGCTTCGGTGAAAGTAAAGACTTCTTAATATACGAGAATAGATTTTTATGACAAATGTTTGATTATGAATGTAAAGTATATCAAATATACCAAATTATCGGTCTTTCTTTGGTTGAGGGGAAGTAGACAAGGGAAATAAAAATTTCTATGAAAGTAGAAATTCGAGCTTTTGTTTGGTTGTAGAAAGTTGGCAAATGTGCGATGTAGGAATGCTTAACAATTTTCAATTCCTTCAAAACACAGAAAGTAATTTACATAGCCTTCCAGGTAAGTTATAATTTATTTATTTTTAACTAACCTTCCTAAGGAAGTTCTACTTCTCATTTTAATAAGTGGTGACTTGGTTAATCGAACTGAACTAATCAATCACTGAAATGCCAATTAACTGATTTTAAATAGTGTGGTAGACGTTTATTGAATTTTCACTACTTTCATAAGCGGGTACTGAATGATAAATTAAACAGTATTGTTAACCGATAATGAACACTTTTATTGTTGATTGAAAGATTTATTTTTTTTTAAAAAAAGAATATAAGAAGTACAATGGTTAAATAAAAAGCGACAACTTTTAAAATTGTTTCAAATATATGACCCTTTACATAATGTTAAATTTGGGCTAGAGCTCCAACCGGTGACCTGAGTCGACTCATGCCCAACCTAGGAGTCGAGAGTGTACAAATTGTCAAGGAATCATCTTTTTCAAAAGTTTAAACTGATAGGTGAAGGCCTACGAATAGTTTTATACTCTAACATGCATGCCCCCACGCAAATACCAATTGGGCTTCAAGTGTGAATAGCGCAGAGGCCCACCTCCTACCTTGTGCTTAAATTATTTTAACGTTGAAAGTGGGGGCTGTTAAGATTCGAACTCGTGACCTCTTAATCAACAAGGCTCTAATACCATGTCAATGAACCATGTTTCCCAAAAGCTTAAGCTGATGGGTGAAAGCTCAAGAATAGTTTTATACTCTAATACAAACAGATTGGACTAGGTTGAACCCGTCTGTGCAACGGGATGAACAGGATCAAATCTGGGGGAGAAATTTTTAAAGCTGGTTTGATCCATGATGTAATTCTAGGGCGGATCCGGTCAAATTGTGTCACGAGTCTAACTCAGGTAAAACCTACACGGGTCAACTCAGGTTAGATTCAGTATTTTCTAAGCAGGTCAAACTTGAGACCTTTTTTATTTTTAGCTTTTTTAATAATATTAAACACAGTACATAAATAAAAAAATATCTCAATTTTATTAATAGCATCCAAAAATATAGAATATAATGATTACATAAAGAAGAAGAAGAGGAATTTGGTGAATCGGAGCAACCATGTCTCTGATGTGGGTCAAGTCGAGGAAACAGTCCAAGTTATAGAGATGGGAAAAAGATTAGGCTTGGGTTTTGAGAGTGTTGATCTGGCTTCGGTGAGTGCTATTCTATATGGAAGGCTGTGATGGGTTTTTGTGGATTATAGGTGCCTTGCGTTCAGTTTTCGATTGTGTGTGTCCTAGTTTCAAGCAAGTTCCCGTGCTTCGGTTTGCTCCCTGTTCCCACTGTTTTGGCTGGGTTTTCTTATTTTCGTTGTTTTTGTGTGCTCGGGTTTGTGATGCATTTGTTTTTCCTGTTTTTGTTGTTCTTTCTGTTTTTTTGTTGTCTCTTGTTTCCACCGCTCTTGTTCGAGTGGCTTTAGATCTCGCTTTGTCTGGTGGCCTGCTTGTTGCGATTTGTCACTAATTATCAAAAAAAAAAAAAAAAATTGATTACATAAATAAAATATTAAAAAATGATGATAGAATTTTGTAGTCAGCTTCTCTTAATCAACTCGCCTTCTTCATCAATTATGATACTCAGTTTGCTTTCATGCCTATAGCTTTTCATGAAATTAGAGCTTGTGCAGTCCGCTTCCGTCGATCTTGAAACTCAAGAAGTTGTACCTTTTTTTTTTGGTAATTATCAGCAAAGCCGTAGTACATACCGGATCTCGACTAGGCGAGACCTCGAACATCCCGTAACCGAAGATGGGTACAAAAATCCAAATCAAAACGGGAAAAATCAGACACCAAAAACAAATAGGACAACATCACAAGAGAGGACCAGAAGCTAGCAAGGCACCCGTTGAAACCGAAGCAGGCACACACACAGCCACACCTCCCAGACACAGACGAACAACCTCAAGAGGGTGGAGAACAGGGATGGAATCCCCCCTCCCCTGCATCGCAAACAAGGTATCAGATATGGGGCAGGACAGGGAGGATACCGAGCCCACAACACACGGAAGGGAAAGGAAGTTGTACCTAAACATCTAATGCCGTAGAGTGCTTTGAAGCATGTAAACAAAGTGTTCACCATGATTGTTACGGTCATTGCCACCTCGGGATATCGCCAATGAGAGATATCCCGTGGTGGCTGATGACTTTGCTTAGGGCGATTAGTCCACTGCCTCGACGACCACCAGTTTCGTTATTTTTTTTTTTCATAAATTGAGACAAAATCGCTAAATAAGCTGGCCACTCTCTAAGCAAGGCCAGAGTCCGACCGCAACAACACGGGAACCAAAAACAACCAAAACAAAGTTTGGTTATTGTTCAAGAATGGCGCGCAACCATCTGAGAAAATGGTACTATCAATCATCAATTTCTAATTGGGTGATGGAAGCAATACTATTTTCTTTACAGTAATGACATGTCTTCTTTTCGAACTTTTCTTCGAACTCCTTTCGATAAAATTTTAGTGTGCTTCAAACATCGCTCAGCACGGCTCATTTGCTAGACCGAGCTCAGCAATACGTGTTGAATCAAGCTTCGCTCACTACCAAGCAAGTTTTTTAAGTTATTATCGAGCTATTATCAAACCATTTTCGAGGAAGTACCAACTATTAATAAGTTCTTAGCAAGCGCTTAACAAGTGTTTAACGAGTTTTTATCAAGTCTCTTAATGAGCTCTCATTTGGCTTTTTTCGAACTGTTTGTGAACGTTAACAAGCTGAGCACCCCCTGTTTAAATTTGACTTGTTAAGCTTCGAGCATGCTCGAACTTAGTTCGGTAAGCTGCTGAGCCCCATAATGAACACAAATAAGCTCTAATCGATTTTTAACATAAGTAGTTCATTGAATGTTTAGTATGTTTGCATCCCTAGTTACAGGTTAAGAGGCAAGTTAGGCCTGACTCAGGTGGTTTCAAGGAAATTTTCTTTCGGACCATGAATCTGACCGAATACAGTAGATAGGTCAACCTAGATGGATCCACCCTAGTGGGATCATTTTAGTAAAACTGGGTCAGGTCGTAGGTTGATCGATCCGTTGACCACCATGAACTATATAACAATAACATTCCTAGTGCCACAAGGGCCCCGCTTGCGCGGGGTTTTGGGGGGTAGGATGTACGCAGCTTTACCCCATCAGGGTGAAGCCCCAACGAGAGACTGTTTTCGAGGATCTCCGGCCTGATAGTTGAAAAGTTGTAAAGTCCTGTAAAAAGAGCATGAAAGGGGTAAGTAGAAAGTATGTAGGGAGCATGTAAGGAGCTTGCAAGGGAGCATGTTGGGCCTAGGTGTCATTCGAGGCATGTATGTAAACAGACAAGTAATCATACAAGCAATATAAGCATATAATCAAATACTCATGTAAGCATGTACGCATGGGGACATAGGGACATAGCAGCCAAAGCAAAGGCAAAAGCAAACAACATATGGTGCCTCGGAAAGGAAATGAGTCATATAACTTTTTTAATTTGCAATTTTGCCTGTAAGAGTTGAATCAACTGAGTATTCCACTTTCTCAGAGTTTTATCTCGGAAAGGAAATGAGTCATATAGTGTTTGTTTGGCTAAATTATTTGCGAAGTGCTATTCAAAATTTTGAAATAAATTTGAGTGAAATATAGAAATATTTTTAATAAAAAAATAGAAATTAAATTTTTTTTTTTTTGTAACTAGAGATTGGGTTGTCCCAGCTAACCCTGGCCAATGAGAAAGCCCACAATCCCCACGAGCAAGTAAGTCATGAGCATATTTTCAGCGAGAATTGAACTCTTAACCCCTGAGTGATAACTACATTGGTAGGAGACGCCCTCTTGATGGGCAGAAGAAACTATTTCTTGTTTGTATATGAAGTGAAAAAATAATTTTTTTAACAGTAAAAGTAGAAATAAAATTAAAAAATTAATATAACAATGATTTTATTTTTAATTCGAACCATTAACCATAAAAAGTAATTTAAAAAATTTATAAAATAAGGTTTTTACCAAAATCATCTAAATTTTTGGTGCAAAATTACCTAAATTTTTTAGTTTTACAACATCATATTTAAATTTTCTAAATTTTTTTAATGTTATACCTCAATGTTAACGCTGTTAGCATCCGTAACTTTTTTCTAATGCGACATTTAGAAAATACTTTTTAAATATTTAAAATATTTTATAATTATTTTAAATATAAGTTCCAATTATTTATTTATTTTTTAAAAGTCATCGCATAAAAAACTAATGTATCTTGACGGCGTTAGAGATTAGCATTGAGGTGTGATATTGAAAAAATTTAGAATGCTTAGATGTGAAATTAAAAAAATAAAAAATTTAGATAATTTTTCAAAATTGTACTTAAAATTTAAATAATTTTTAGTAAAAAACCATAAAAGAAGTTAAACTACTTACTATTACCTTAACGTCTAGTGTATTAATTTTTTAGTCTATAAACTTTATGAAATAAATCTTTAGTCGAAAAAGTTACGTGTATTTAATGAAATAGTCTAAATAACAATATAAAAGGAAAAAAGGGGTCTGATTTACTCCCTTGCACATCTCTATTTAGATCATTTTATTAACTGTATGTAACTTTTTGAATTAAAAAATTATTTCACAAATTTATATACTAAAAAAATTAATACATTAAACCTTAGAGTATTAATATATAATTTATCGTAAAAAATAATTACTTTACAACTTCCAAAACCAAGGATTCATTGTCGGTGATTGGTGTGGCTCTTTTACCGTTAACTCTTCGTTGGTTGCCGAAACCTTAGCCATTCGGGTTGCTTGTTCTCATGCTGCCTCTCATGGTTGGAAGGATGTCATCATTGAATCGAATTGTAAGCAAACCATTGAGTTTATTTCTAATGATGTCCCATCGCCGTGGGAATGTAATGCCGCTATTTCTGATATTAGAATGTTATCCTCGTTTAGATTATTTTGTAATTTTCTTTTCCACTGACCCCCAAGGTCATGGTATAGAATCGCCCATTTCATCGCTACTCAGGCACTAATGCAACCGGATCCCATTAAAACTTTGAAATTAAGCGTGCTTGGGTGAGAGTAGTACCAGGATGGGTGAACTCCTGGTAAGTCATCAGAAACAATCTCTCAGCAGGGTTACACTCTGAAGGGATAAGATTTTGTATATGCACCCCTCCCAGACCCCGCTTATATGGAAGCCCTTGAGACACTGGTCTGTTGTTATTATTGCATGTTCTCACTATTGGTGGCAAGATTGCCCACCCGATATTGTATTCCTTGTTAACGGTAATCGTTTAGTAATGTAGTCTTAGCCCTCGGACTTCTTTGTGTTAAGAAAAAAATTATTTTCTGGGTAATTTTTCAAAATAACACATTTTGACATTTTTATTTTCAAAATAGCACGGAAAAATTCAAAATTATCAAAATAGCAAGCGATTGAAAAGTACCAAAACAGCACGCCCAGTCTGCATGGCATTACCACCTGAGCAAGGACATTTTGGTCCTTTTTTTTCAAAATTTTTAAAAAAGAAAAGTTTTATTTTTTTATTTACGGCTACAATAACTTTTCACCAAAATGTACAAAAAAAAAATGTTGAGTAAATTTTTAGTATTGTATTATATAGATACTGTTAGGGGTGGCAAATGTGTCGTATCGGGTTGGGTTCGTGTCGTGTCATACATAAGGGCTCTAGTAAAAGGGTCAACACGAACACAACCCGTTTATTATGTGGGTTGAGCACCTCCAACCCTAACACAACCCAATTAATAGGTTACCCACTTAATTAAACGGTCATTATCGGGTCACTTGTAAACCCACCAACCCGTCAATCCACCAACACGATAACGTGCCAAAAGCATATATTTACGACATATATTAAATGTGTATTATAATTAATGAAAATAAACCATGAAAATAGGAACGACATATAACAATTGCTACTAAGGATGGCAATGGGGTGGGGCGAGTACGGGGGACGCCCTCCTCTATACCCGTACCCGCCACCCAAATTCTATACCTGTACCCGCCCCATTACCCGCCCCTAATTGCTACAAGTATATCAACCTAAATCACAACAAGAGGAAACATATATAGGAGCCTAAAAATAGAGCTTTAGGCCTGCAAAATTAAAAACTAGGCTCCAATAATGCCAACAAAAATAACACATATTAACTAAGCAATAAAAAAAAGAAGTTTTTCCAACATAATTTCTCTTAAAAGCACAACAAAAAATCGCAATATCCTCTCACTGGGAGTCTTCTTCCAAAAGCTTTAAGATTCTTCAGAAGAAGAGCACTGAGCATTCATTGGCGGATAAACAATTGTTGCATTCTTTTCTTCAACATTTGTTAACTTCATATTCACGAGGTGAGCAAAATAAATAAAATAAACAAGTTGAAGAGTCACTTCAAGATTCAAGATAATTAAAAGTGACGGTTTGCTTTTCCTTGAAAATTGAAAGAAACTTACATTTTCAGGGTTTGTTTCTTCTTCATCATAACCTATACTAGGTAGTACTCTTATTAGGGTGGCTAATTGACCAAAAAAAAAAAAAAAAAAACCTAAGATGGTTAAAGAAAATATATGATGTGACTAATTGTAATCACATAAAACAACTAAATTGAAGATAATTATGTCCATATGTAAACGGTAAATGAGTTTAACCCGCTATGAACACGACCTGTGTTAACCTGCAATTAATAGTGTTAGAAACTGGTTGACACGACCCAAACTCAATTTCAACCCAATTATCTAACAGGCTAAATGTGTCAACCCAAATTCAACCCGACACTAAAACCCTCAACCCGTACCCTCTAACTTCGTATCGTTTACATGTCGTGTTATCGTGTCGTGTTAAATATTGCCAGCCCTAGATACTATTATTTGATATGTCAAAATTTTAAAAATTTATCGTAAGGAAAAAAGTATATTTACTTTTATTATTGTTGTTATATATCTAAATTTATATGCTACACAAAAAATTTAGGCAATATTAAGTTTTTTTTAATATTTTGCTGAAAGAATGTTTCAACTATAATTTTTTTTTTTATTTTGAAAAAATAAAATGACCAAAATATCCTTACTTAGATGACAATAGCATACTTATTAGACGTACTATTTTAATAATTTTTAATTTCTATGTACTATTTTAATAATTTTAAAATTTTACGTATTATTTTAAAAATAAAAATATTAAAATATGATATTTTAAAAAATTACCCTCCTTTTATCTGTCTCTCCAACCCCTCTCTTCCAATCTGAAAATTCAAAAATTCGAATCCGATCAAAAAAAAAAAAAATTTCTGAAAAATTCAAATGTACATCACTCTCTCTCTCTCTTGCTTTTTGCAACGGTCACGAAATTACAATTAAAAGGAGACAGACAAGGGTTAGGTACCAAGCGAGCGGACCATTTGAAACCCTAATTTTCCGAGGTGAAAGCTTTTGAAAGTTACTGCAATGGCGGATGTCATCGAACATACACTTCTTGATGAAGAGGAGGATGGTGATTATATTGATATAGAAGATTCCGATTCGGAAGAACTTGATTCTGATGATTCAGATGAAGATCCGACTTTCGATGTGTTTGAAGAGACGCATTCGAAGCTTTCGCAGTTATCAATTGAGAAAAAATCCAAATCTAGGTATAACTTGATTTATTAGTGTTTTTGATGCTTTATGAAGAGAAGTTTTCGTATATTGAACTGGTTGATCTATGATATCAGTAGTTAGGTTTTTGATATTGATTCAAACTTTTGAAATATATTAATCGCCAATTAATTAGGGATCCAGATTTAGGAAGAAATCCAAGTTTATGTTATTCGATTGATTTTATAATATATGATATGTTGAATTCATGCAAATTTCTATCTATTGGTGCTCTGATCGTTCATTTTTGTGAAAAATTTTCCTCTGTAAGACTGAATTAGGCCTTGTTTGGTTAAGGAATTGAATTACTATGAAAAGTTGTATTTCTCATGATTTCAATTCCTATGTCGGCTTTTTAGTAAGTAACTATACAGTGTTTGGTTGTAGGATCAGAAATAGAAAAAACAAATGAATTAGAACTTCCCTAAGGGACTAGATAAGTTACTTTTTAACGAACTTGAAAATTGCTAAGGAACTCACTTCCCAAGTTTTGCCAATTTCCTAGTACCAAACAAGAGGGCAAATGTTCACTTTCGATGAATTCTGATTTCTTCACTGGTTAGGTTTTGAGATACTGATTTGAACTTTTCCCCCCCATTATTATTGATAAGGCTATGCAGGAATGGTAAAGGAAAAGAAATGGATGAAGAAGATGAGGATTTAATGGATGTCAGTGAACCGAAGTTAAATGCTGAAGACATGCAGAGCTTCGAACAAGTTGAGAGAATGATTAATGGTGAATGTGCATTCATGTCTTGAAGACTCCTATGCTAATTTGTTTCTCACATTGAAAAAAAGAATGGGGAAAAGAAAATCATATTTTAAGCTTTCTTTATTTCTACTTTCAGTTGCACAAATTTATACAATGATATTGATTTTCTAAGTAAGATAACAAAAATTATGAACAGAAGAGGACTAGTGTTAAAATCTTTTGAATAAAAATATTGTTGGAAGCAAAATGTCTAATCTCTGGGTTTAAATGAGTCGAGGCTAGTGAGCCGGCTCTTCATGAAGCTTGAAATGGTGCATTTCGAGCTTAAGCTGAGGCAAGCTAGCTTGCATAGCTTAACAAGTCGAGCTTGAGTCTAGTGAAGTTTAAGCTTATAGGCTCAGGACTGTAATGAATTTAAATGAGCTAATTTTGATATAATTTATGAGCTTAAATGTGTCCAATCTAACTAAGTTTGAGTCTAAACCAGAGCCCTCGAGCTTGGCTTTTTTACACCCTTATCTCTACCAAATAGAGCCTAAATCTCATATTTTTCATCATTTGCACTATACCTACGCAATTGGAATTTAGATCTAATGACTTGGGAATATATTTGCCACGTAACCGTAGCTTAGATCTTGGCCTTATTGTAATGAGAGATGTATTAGGGTGGGTCCGTCTTAGGAGATGCCTCTCTAATGCTTCTTTTCTTGAAAGTGTAAAAAAAATATCTATTACATTCTAAGGCTCCGTTTGTTTAGGGGGAAAACCACATTCTAGGAAGTGGTTTTCCCCTTTTCTGTTGTTTGGCACAAGATTGGTTTTCCGTCAAATGGGGGAAAATGACTTCTCTTTTAAAAGAAGGGAAGTCATCATTCTAAATGATCTAGAAACATGATTCCGTTAATATATAAGTATTTTCATTAGATTTTTTCTAAAAAATGCTAACATGGCATATGATTTCGGTCATATTTAGGTAGTTTTTACATCAATATACGATGAACTTTTTATCGTAATTTGCTAAAAGTATTGATATGACTTGTAAATATTATTGTAATTATGTATTATATTAGCACTTTTATATTCGGTCATTCTTACAAAAATTCATCAAATTTTGATGTATGGTACTCGAGTGATTAAATATTCAACTTC
The DNA here is from genome assembly GCA_018398585.1 of Simmondsia chinensis. Classification (NCBI taxonomy): domain Eukaryota; kingdom Viridiplantae; phylum Streptophyta; class Magnoliopsida; order Caryophyllales; family Simmondsiaceae; genus Simmondsia; species Simmondsia chinensis. The sequence goes on from JAGTTD010000021.1 coordinate 1,023,896, forward strand.
AGAGTACGTTATTATATACATTCAAATGTCATGATATGTAATAAATGCTAAAACCTCAGGGTATGTTAGTAATAATTCTACAACCACACAGAGTCTAAATAATTTCAAATATATTGTAGTGCTGCGTATATTGTCCTATAACTAAGTAGAAGATGATTGGTAAAAGATAATTTCTTTCAAATAAGCAAGGAATATCGAAATGTGAAAACATGTTTTCCGTTGAAACAAACAACGGAAAACCTCAACGGGAATAGGATTTTCCAAAGGAAAACGTTTTCCGTGGGAAAACTACTTCCGTTGAAATGAACGGAGCCTAAAAGTTGTTTGCTGATGGCAGCTGGGCAGGTAGAGAAACTAAAAGTGGAGCAATGTAAAGTGTATTTGAGGAAACATGGGCTGAGGTTAACGGGAAAGAAGGAGATGCTCATTCAGAGAATTAGGGAGCATCTAGAGTATGTTCTCGTACAAAATATTCTCGTAAAAATTACGTTAAAAACAATGATCTTTTTGTGTATTAAAGTTCTGTTTGTTCTCAATGATAAGGATTCTGGAGAACGGCGGAGAGAAGAAATACCCGCCCTCTAGCTTTGTATTAAATTGTAAAGGTATGCACCTTTATTTCCTTCACTAGAGTTGTTTATCCATGGTTTTTATTTCAGAGTCTTACAAGTTAACTTTAGGTCTTAGATTCTACTAAACATGAGACCATGAAAACACTACAGAGGATGTCCTTGGTTCAAATCTTCACCTCCGGCTATTCGAATGTTTTGGGATTTTGTGCTGAAAAAGTTTGCGTGCGCACATATATTAACTTCCTAATGGTTGTGCCAGTTTTGTTTGTTGTAAATGTCAAAAAATCAATGCCCAATTCTTGAAATTTTCCTACACACTTTGTATAGGATGAGATATACTTGCATAATTTGAGTGAACAATTGTGTGGCAAACAAAATGGTAAACATAAGGTTATCTTTCAATGATCCAATGATAATACTCGCGGTTATTTATGTCATAGGTCCCTATATTTTGTCCACTGTAATAATTTAATTCTTGTATTGTTAATTTTGTCGATTTAATCCATGTATAATTTACATCATGTCAATTTATTCCTTTAGTAAAATTGGTGCTAAGTTGGTGACGAAATTTTAAGCCATCAGGTCATGGGTGTGTTTCAATTTGGTCAATACGTTGGTTTGTGTTACGTCACTTGTATATGACGTGACTAGGTTGTTAAAAATTTACATCATTGACTTATCTTCAATTTTATAATAGAACTAAATTGACATAATATAAATTATATGGAGGATAAATTTTATGACTAGAAGTAACATGACTAAATTGACACAATAGCAAAAGTGTAAACTTTGACATAAATATTTACCATATATAGTACTCAAATTGGCTATAATTCGTGCACATCCATAGCAATGCACTTTTAAGTTGACACAGCATTGTGGTGTTTTGCAGGCGATGCATGCATGGGAGACATTGTAATGTTTGAACAAAATGTTTACGAAGGGTAAGTTACTTTTCCCTTTCTGCTTAGCAATTTGCATTCAATAAAATTTCATCCCACGTTATATGCTTTGGAACACCACTATTTGATGAAGACTACAATAATTCCCCCCCCCCCCCCCCCCGCCCCCACCCTCCTTCTCAGGTTTAGCATTGCATCAAGGAGTGCTACTGGTCCTCCATGTGGCAGAAGAATCGTTGTGGGTCGAATAGTAAAAGAAAGTTACGGTGCTGCTAAGCAGCAACATACGTTTACGGTGAGCACGAATTCCTCATCAAATATGTTAGCAAAAATATGGATTTTCACTAGATGAGTTTCCTGTGATGGTTCAAGAATTTGATTCGTTTTTCTTTAGGATATTTAGGGACAAGGCCAAAAGGAGAGTGATACAATCCCACATTGATGGGAGATGAGAAAAAATACCAATTTATATACTAAGGGAACTACTCTACCCATTGTCAATTGATTTTGGCATAGAACCTCCTTGAGTGTGTATCATTGGTATAAGAGCCATTAATATTGCGTTGTGGATTGGCAGTCTTTGGGGTGATGCGGTTCACCGGTCATATTGGGGCCGACATCACCCAACAGTTTTGTGTGGCTGGATTGTGACATGTTGCAAAGTTAACTGCCACTAAGCTCCACGTCCGCGTCTCAAAAGGTGACGTCGGTGTGTTTGCCCTGTAGTAGAAGAGATTCCAGTGTAATGCCATGTCCATAGCAAGGTGGTGATGTCAAAATTGCAGTTTTCGCGCAGGGCTAGATATCTAGGGTAGAGCCCTTCCATAGAGTGCGGATGTTGATGTTGGAATTGCAATGTTCGTCTAAGACTAGTATCTAGTGCAAAGCCAACTCTCGCAAACGTGTCCTCGATGTGGGGCATGAGAAAAAAATACCAATTTTATATACTAAAGGAGTTATTCCACCCATTGCAAAATAGTATCTGTATTCTAACTATTCACTGAAATTATTCATGATGCATCTACATAGTGCAAAATAAGAGAAAAATGTTCGCAGTTTACATCTCAAAATAAGAGAAGGGCATGAGAGAAACTGCCTTCTCTATGATCGATATCATTACCAAAAGATTCATACACAAAATCTAGTAGACGTCATTATATAACATAAGGCCATTTGTTGACAGATTTTAAGCTAAACTGCTATGCAATTGGCTTTTTACGTGACAACGCTTCGGTAAGGACTTTAGTATTGGATATGTTACTTATTGAATTTGCTAATATGTTATTATAAATGTATTTTTGTGTCAAGAACTGTAAGAGGGTATCTAAATTAGCTATCATCATATGACTAGTAATTCAAATTTTTGCAAACAAAACGTTTAGAGTCCCTCTCAAAAACCCAATGCGATCTCTGTGACCCTTTTGCCCTTAACATCCGCAACATGATTCAGGTCCGTGAGTAGGTTCCATGGTTCACGTAATACGAAGTCTTATTTTGTGGATTATCTTTAAATTGTATCAGGTTGAGGTTTTGTGGAGCAAAGGGGACAAGCCACTGCCCCCACTTCATCCTCTTCTCATAAAAGGCAGAAATCTCTACAAGTTGAACACAGTGAGGCAGGTTAGTTAAATAACACCTTCATTTTGCATTATATATATATATATAGAGAGAGAGAGAGAGATAGATAGAGACGAATCCTGGCCCTCCATTGTAATAGACAGTCAAGATTTGTTGAACACTAAAAAAAAAAAAAAAAATTTTACGGCCCATACCTATTCATGGGGCCAAAAGAAAGGAGTAAGGGAGGGAGTTTTTTTTTTGTCAATACTCAACAAATCTTGGCTGTCTATTACAATGGAGGGTCAAGATTCGCCTCTCTCACGCTTTCATCCTCACATAAGAACGCCACCCTTATCTATATATGCATGTATGTATATATGTATTTGTTTCATGTTGGTAACGGTATTGTCAACTTTCAGAGATGGGAAGACGAAGCTGAAAGACAGAGGGTTTTGGGTGAAAAGCATAGCCGGGGTTCTCTTGCTCGATCGAGTAGAGAAGTTCGAATTAAGCACAAGGAGGCAAAAAAGACATTGAAGGCGAGCAGGTATGTCCCTGGAAAAAGCATCCATATGAGATACTTATTCGATTCACTTGGAGTTGGTTTAAATTGGAATCAGTAATCTAGCTCATGATTTTGACTCCAAAAATTTAATTGGATTTTGGAGATTCAAATAATGGATATGCAAGCACGATATCTTATATGTTGTTCAATATCTTCATGAATCTACGACTCGAAGGAGAGTATCTTAAAGCTCCAACATGAAAGCTCCAAGCACGATATCTTATATCTTGTTATGTAAAATTTCATCGGGTTTCGGCATTAATCCAAAGAAGAGAGACACTTTTGATGTTCTTTTATTACCAGTGGAAAAAAAAGAAGAGAGAGAGAGAGAGAGAGTCTATATGCCTTTTCTTATCACAATTCCAGGACTTTATTACTAGATTTATATGTGAAGTTTTCAATATATTATTTCTTCATTCCTTTTTCATGTATGTCTGTCTGGTTTATACTTAATACAGGGTGTCGAAGAAAGAAGAGAGTAAACCGTATCAACAACCGAAAATTGTGCGCAATGTGATGCATAATCCTCCACGGATTGCTCCAGAGAAACCAAGCACCCATGCTCAACAACCACCGCAAGTTGTGCGCAATACGATGCATAATCCTCCACGGACTGCTCCGGAGAAACCAAGCACCCATACTCAACGACCCTTACAGCCTAACATTCATCGCCATCACTCCTCGGTTGGACATCCTTACTCTTATGAGCGAAAATCTCAACCGTCATTCGACTTCATAAGAGAGGGTTCGTCACATTCCTCGCTTTATGGGTCTCCGACGTATCAAAATCCTAACCGACCTATGCCACCTTTCCAGCCAATGTCATATCATAGGCCACCATTATCGACCATAAATTATGACGTGCCATATAGAGAAGTTCTGAGGGTTGGTAACACACGGAGGCAATATTGTCGGTATTTCGCACAAGGAAGATGCTACTATGGGGATCGATGCAAATATTCGCATGTCTAGTATAGAAACAATTGATGGATTCACAATTTTAACATTTGTGGTCCCAACTTACCTGGTTGCACGTGAGGAAACTTTTCGATGGGCAATGTGTAAAGATTCGATCAGTCATGGCGTGCGTGAGCTAACTCAGCTATCCCAAGTAATAATTTAAATGCGGAAATTTTTGTATGACATGAACTCGATTGCGTATTTTAGCATTCTCATATCCGAGTCAATGACTTGAGGTTTTTGGTACCACATCGGATGCCGTTTTTGTGGATCTTATGAAATTTATTGTGAACTTGTAAGAAATTCTTGTTGGGCAAGATGATCTTTTGATTTGCAAGGACAAAGTAGATTTTTTATGACTCATGGAATACTTCGAATTAGACAATATTAGTGGCTGATTGTTGTGAAAAAATTAATTTTCTAGAAATGTTTTTGTAAAAAGTATTCTCAATAGGACCTAAGAGGGTACCAATACGCAAATACCGGATCCTATTAGAACTCCGAAGTTAAGCATGCTTGGGCGAGAGTAGTATTAAGATGGGTGACCTCCGGGGAAGTCCTCGTGTTGCATCCATCAGGTTGGGGGTTCTCGGAGGCCGCGTACATCAACCTCCCACCCCCCCGATCCTGCTTAGGTGGGAGCCCTTGATGTATTGGAAATGTTGCTTTTGCTTTTTGTTCTCGACAGGGTTGTTCTGTTTAAAAAATTTTTATTTCTTGCTTTTGCCTTTTCAAAGGAAAAGCATTTTTTATTAGTTTTTTGTTCAAAAGCAAAAACAAAAGATAATTTATAGCTTCTATTTAAAAATATTTTTTTCTCCGATACAAACACACTATCAATGTAGTGAGACAAGCTTCTAAATCATAATATGTTTCTCGTTTCATAATTGAGTAACTTCATTGATCAACCACGTCCAACTTGAAAGATGGAATGACTTGTTGGAAAAGTGATACAAAAATGATATACCAAAAGCGAATAACTTTTCAACTTTTATAATTAGGCAAAAATTGATCACGACAAAGCATACAGCAAACCAAGCCAAATACGTTTCAGCTCCACAACCTAGTTAGACTACGTATAAGTTACATCAATACCAAACAATAAGGGGATCACTCCTATGCACTTCATTTTTAGCCAGGGTGTTGGCGTGGTGATTGGCTTTTCTTCTTGTATGCACAAACGATATGGATTGGAACTGAGATCTAAGGAACTGTATTTTATTCAAAAGGAAGTGTAGCCTCCAAGGTCCACCCTCAACACACGAGATCCAAGTCACGGCATCTTGCGAATCCGACTCAACAGTTAACTCTGTAGAACTAGCCTCTTCGCGTCTTGCTGATATTTCGAGTGCAAAGCATATATCTTCTACCTGCGCTTGATTAGACTCCATTGGGCCCATAGGAACTAAAAGCACTACTTCGATACTCCCCTCACGGTCCATGAGGATCCCGCCTATACTTGCCAGTCCTGGTTTACCAAGCGCACACCCGTACGTGTTCCACTTAAGCTTTCCAAGACCCGGAGGAACCCAAGGTACATTCGGTCTGGGCGCCAATCTAGAGGACCAAGCTTGGACATTATCAATGACTATGTCTTTCCTATATCGACATTCAAATGCTCTATGCATAGCTTACTTAATAAACTTTGAATTGTTAAGGTAATAACAATGACATTGGTGGTTAATCTTTCAGAGACTTTCGACTTCGATTTAGAATACGGTATTCCTCTACGAGAGGCGCACTCGTTTGCCTTTCCTTCTTTTGAATTCTCGGGAAAAGAAAGCAGAACCTCACCTCTTTCTGTTGACTTCTATCTCTATAAGCCGCTTTTTCTTCGTTTGTCTTCAATGACATAGATATCAAGGATGTCTAAATGTCGAAGTACTCTTCTTTCATAATTATCAGTGCAGCTGTCTCAATTTATCTCCCGTAATTCAGACGGTCATGTTACTTTAAAAAACATTAATATTGAGCAGAACAAGTTCTTCAATTGTGATGTCGAAGCCCAAGTTGTTGCTTCTTTTAATGTATTACTCCATTCGTTGTCATCATCAAGTAATCCAAGGGCAAAGCATATGACTTAGAATGGGAGATAAATTCTAGGGTTATTTACGCCAAAGGTTCTTGTACTTTACCTGTTGTGTCAATTTAGTCCTTATAGTTTTAATTGTTTCAATTTAGTCCCTCTACTGGTTGGGTTGTGTCAATTTGGTCCCTAGAGTAAAATTTATGTTAACTTATTGATGAAATTTTAATGATTCGGCTATGGGATGGATTAAATTGAGTTAATCGATGAATTTGTTTTAGATCACTTGCGTCTAACATGATTATACCATTAAAAATTGCATCATTAACTTAACTTGAATTTGATAATTGGACTAAATTGACACAATTTAAATATTAGAGGGACTAAATTGATACAATTAAAAGTACAATGACTAAATTGACACAATGAGTAAAATTTCTCACAGAATTCGGATGTAAAGAAAATAGGATTATTTATATTTTAGTACCCTGATATTTTTGGAAATAATAAAAAGGACCCTGACGTTTTTGAATTATTAAAAAGGCCCTTAGGTTTTTGTCGTATTAATAAAAAGGCTCCTTTCAAGCATGATGACGTCAATTTCCGTCGACAGAGTTGGCGTGGCAACTCCTTTTTATTAATCCTAGAATAAATGACCTTAAGTACGCTTTAACACCCTTATTCCTATTTTATAAGAACTAAGTTCGTGATATTGTATTAAATAGAAGCAATTTATTTTTACTTAATTTATTTCAAAATATAATTATTAAAGGTCATTTTTGTCATTTTATTATAGCATTAATAAAAATGTAGTTGTCACTCATTTTGTCAATTAAAAATGACATCATCACGTGGGACAGAAACCTTTTTATGAATGCGATAAAAGTTTAGGGGCCTTTTTATTAATATGCCAAAAATTTAAGGGTTTTTTTAATAATTCAAAAAGGCCAGGGTCCTTTTGATTATTTTTAAAAATACCGGGATACTAAAATATAAATAACCAAGAAAATAATGATAAAAAATACAAAATAATAAGCTCTGTTTTCCAATTTTAATATATAAAGAGAAAAGTGAAAATTCATGCTTTTCTGAAAAACTTTTAGACTTCAGAGTATTCAAACGATAAAAATTTTTAAATCTTAAACACCCGATTATATATGATAAAATGTCAAGATACCCATGTGATAAAAAAACTAAAGCTAAGTATTTAAACAATGAATTTCCTTTAGGCCTTTAGCTGATCCTTGATGAATTTAGGTCATATTTTCGATAACATACAGAACTCCTATCCCAGGCACTAATGCATCTGATCCCATTAGAACTCCGAACTTAAGAGTGTTTGGGCGAGAGTAGTATCAAGATGGGTGACCTCTTGGGAAGTTCTCGTGTTGCTAACCTTATAAGGATGGAGGTTCTCAGAAACAACATATCCGCAAGGTTCGACAGTGAAAGGGTAAGGCTGCATACATTTACTCCCAGATCCCGTTTAGGTGGGAGCCTTTAAGACACTGGATCTGTTGTTGTTTCGATAACATATAAATGCTCTCTATTGTAATGTGATGATTTTTTTATTTACGGAAAAATGGTGTCATCAAACATGCGAGAAAACTTGGGGCATTTTTGGGCCAAACTTATTTTTTGGAAAAAAAATATATTAATTTTTTAGAATTTGGGGGTGTTTGGTATGAAAAAAAAATTGCTTTTAAATAGAAGCTCGAGTTATTTTTCTGCTTTTAAGTAGAAATAGCAAAATAATGTTTCTCTTCTAAAGTAGAAGCAGAAATTATAAATATTTCAAACAAAAGTACCTCGATTGAAAGCATTCTTTGCAAAAACACTTCTCAAAAAGCCAGTTTTACATAACGATTAGACACTAATATTATTTAATTTGAAGTATTCCATGAATAATATGAAAATCTATTATCATTCATCATCTTGCCCATAAAGAAAGCCTTAGAATAATTTTCATAAGATACACAAAAACGGCACCCTTTAGGGCAACATCCTGAAAAGGTAAGGCTGAATACATCCCCCCCCCCCCCCCCCCCCCCAAAAAAAAGACCCTGTATGTGCGGGAACCTTCGAGGCACTGTATCAGTTGTCGTTGTTGTACACAAAAACGACACCAAATGTGGTACCAACAATTTCAAGCCATTGACTAAAATATGAGAATGTTAAAACACACAATCTAGTGCTTGTCATAGGAAAATTTTAGCATTGAAATTATTATCAATTGAAAAGTTTCCTCACGTGCAGCATCTTACGTACGACTTGTGAATATTTGCATCAGTTCTCATAGCAGCATCTTACTTGAGCTAAATACCGATAGTATTGTCTTTGTGTGTTACCAAACCTTGCGAAGTTCTCTATTGGACATGTCATAATTTATCGGAAACCCACAAATGCGAGGAATGTGACGAACCTAGTCTTTTGAATTCGAATAACGTTTGAGATTTTCTTCCATAAGTGTAAGGATGTCCAACCGAGGTGTGACGGTGACAAATGTTATCGTAGAGCATAGGTGCTTGGTTTCGCTAGAGCAATTTCGTGGAGGATTATGCGTCGCATTGTGCATAATTTTCCGCTGTTGATACGTTTTACTTTCTTCTTTCTTCAACGTCGTGTATTAAATACCAACCAGATATACATGAAAAAGGAACGAACAAATAACGTGTTGAAAACTTCACATATAAATCTAGTAATAAAATACTGAAATGGAGTGGGATATGTGCCCTTTGTTAAATGACATTCGTGGGAATGTGACCTCTAATTATTAACAAAACAAGGAACTTTTTGGATTAAAATACCAAAGCCTGTTAAAATTTCACACGACATCACATAATATCCGAATTTCAAGGCAAGCAGAACATTTTTGACGAACATCATAAGCTTCCATGTTGGAGCCATAAGATACCCTCCGTCGAGTCCTAGATTCATGAAGACATTGAACAACATACAAGTTATCATGCTTGCATATCCATCTTTTAAATATCTAAAGTCCGATCAGATATTTGGAGTCACAACATACAGGTTACTAATTCCAAGTTGGAAGTGAATCGAATAAACTATATTATATATATATAGCAAAGAAGTTTGAATTCAGAAAAAGGAGGCAAAAAAGACATCGAAGGGGAACAGGTATGTCACCGTAAAAAAGGATCCACTGATTGGACTTTAGATATTCAAAGATAGATATGCAAGCATGATAACTTATATGTTGTTCAATATCTCCATGAATCTAGGACTCGAAGGAGAGTATCTTACGGCTCCAACGTGGAAGCTTATATATATATATATATAACTATCATGAGAGGGTGAGAGACTAAAGGATTAAATTACGACCATTCGATGTAAATCAAGGGCCAAGATTTCAAAGTTACTTTTACACCTCTCCTTAGAATAAATGGCCCAGATTTTTTTTTGATTTAAATTATGACCACTGAATGTAGATCAAGGCTTCAATAAGTCCTTGTGCAGTGCCGGCTCTGCTCAAGAAGGATGGTAGTTGGCGGATGTGTGTTGATAGTAGGTCTATCAACAAGATCACTGTATGTTATCGATTCCCCATTCCGAGATTGGATGACTTTCTTGATCAATCGCAGAACTCGAAGGTATTCACGAAGTTAGACTTGAAGAGCAGATACCACCGGGTTTGCATATCGTCGGGAGACGAGTGGAAAACCGTCTTCAAAACATGGGAGGGGCTTTACGAGTGGCTGGTCATGCCATTCAAATTGTCCAACGCACCAAGTACCTTCATGAGATTTATGAATCATGTGTTGCGTCCTTTCATCGGAAAGTTTGTTGTGATGTATTTTGATGATATTCTGATTTGTAGCCGGGATCAAGTTGTGCATATCCAGCATCTAGAGGAAGTGCCGAGCACCTTGCGAGGGCAGAGTCTATTTGCTGCCTTGAAGAAATGTGAGTTTATGAGGGACGAGGTAACCTTCCTTGGGTTCATTGTGTCCAATATATATTAGCTGATGAGGGGAAGATAACGGCGATATGGGATTGGCCACCGCCAAAGACAGTTGGCGAAATTAGGAGCTTCCATGGGTTGGCGTCTTTCTATAGGCGGTTCGTGCCCGGCTTTAGTTCAATGATGCCGCCAATCACGAATTGCATGAGGGGAGTTCCTTTGCTTGGATGCCAAAGGCAGCTCATGCCTTTGAGGAAATCAAGAGGAGGCTAACCATGGCACTGATATTAGCCCTACCAAATTTTCAGAAGACGTTTGAAACTTCACACAGACGCCTCAAAGGTTGGAATTGGCATTGTGCTCAGCTAAGAGGGAAGGCCAATCGCATACTTTAGTGAGAAGCTTGATGGGAGTAGGTTGAATTACTCCACTTATGATATTGAGTTCAACGCGATAGTTTGGGCGCTAAGGCATTGGAAGTCCTACCTTGCCAGCTGAGAGTTCGTATTATAATCCGACAACATCTCATTAAATTATATAAACAGCCAAGATAAGCTATCAGATCGACATGCCAAGTGGGCAAGCTTCATTCAGCTTTTCACTTCGTGATTAAGCACAAGTCTGGTGTCTTGAACAAAGTAGCGAATGCAGTGAGTAGGAGGAACCTCATATTATCGTAGAGTAGGGTCATGGTAACCAGATTTGATCAATGGGCGGATCAGTATCATGACGATTCCACTTTTGGTGAGACATGGCAGGAAGCACAATTGGGTTCTGTTCCCGGTTACTCTGTTCATGATGGGTTCCTTTTTAAAGGAAATCAACTTTGTGTTCTGGATTCGAGCTTACGGCTTAAAGTCATTGAGGAGAGGCACAACGCAGGGCACGTGGGATGGGACAAGATGTTGCAACTCATTATCGCCAACTATTTCTAGCCATCTTTGCACATGGAGGGCGAGAAGTTTGTTAGGCGCTACCATATATGCCAGGTCTCAAGGGCGGAGTGACCAACACACCCCTTTATACGCCGCTACTAGTTCCAAGCCAACCATGGACGGATGTGAGTATGGACTCTGTGCTGGGCTTACCAAGGACTACGGGAGGCATTGACTCGATTTTCGTTGTGGTGGTTCATTTCTCCAAGATGGCTCACTTAATTGGTTGTAAGAAAGCCATCGACGCTGTTCATGTGGCGGGATTGTATCTCTGAGAAAGTCAGTTTGCCGGGAAGCACTATCACTGATAGAGATGTCCAGTTTGTGAACTTCTTCTAGAAGGCGTTATAGAAGAAGGCACATACCGCTCTTGCCTTCGGCACTGTTCATCACCCCCAAATTGATAGCCAAACCGAGGTAACAAACCCTTCGTTGGGGAACTTACTTCATTGTTTGGTTGCTGACAATGCCAAGGGTTGGGAACAAAAACTTTATCAGGCTGAGTTCGCCTACAATAGTTCGGTCAACAGGAGTACAGGGTTTTCGCCTGTCAAGGTCGACTATGGGTTTGTATTGAGAGCTCCGATTGATTTGACGTTAGTACCAGACCTTACTTGCCAGAATGGTAAAGTTAAGGACTTCATCCTCAATCTCAAGGATATACACGAGCAAACCCGAGCATAACTCCTGGAAGCTAGCGCCAAGTATAAGTTGGCGAGTGACAGACACATTCAACATCGGTGATCAGGTTTGCGCTATCTTAACGCAGGAAGGATTTCCAGCTTAAGAGTACAATAAGTTTGACGGCGCAAGAACCTCTAAAGATCATTGGCAAGGTAAATAACAATGCCTGCAGTTTTTAGTTACCAACCGATATACGGACTTCTGACATTTTCAACGTTAAGCACTTTACCCCATTCTTTGACGACAATGACCCGATAGTTGCATTGGCAAATTCGAAGGTGAATTCTCTCCGGCCTAGGGAGGATAATGCAATCGGCAACAGCTTGACAGGTAGAGTTGGCAACAAGGGGGTTGGCAGGTTAGATTGGGATGCAACAAAATACAGATAGCAGTTATTGATTACAAGTTAACTTTTATTTTTCAAATTTAAATTTTAAATTATCTTTTAGTATTTTATTCTTAATCAAATATCGCCTCTATTTAAATTTTTTTCTAAATCTAAAGTTCAACTCATTCAATTATAAATTTTGTTTTCATATTTTAGAAATCTCTCTTTATTAGTTGTGAAAGTTAACCTTATTTTCCCCTTTACTTTATTAGTACTTAATAAAATTTTAAAAAAAAACGTTGTTTTTTTCAATCTTTTATTTACACGCTACATCAATACATACTACCTAAAAACGAGTAGATTACACACAATTGGCTTGAGCAATGAATGTCCTTGCTATGTGGTATGTTAGCGTACCTTGACCCTACGTGGTTCTTAGAATACGCCTCTCACTCATTATAAACTGTATACAATGACTAGAAACATCGATACTAATGACCCAAATATTACTAATCCCGAGCCAGACATAACTAAAGCAACCCAAATCACTTTTAAGCCCCAAATTTTATGGACCCCGAACTTTAAAGTTTTTATATCAATGGTTAATAATACTAAATTTTGTAATCAAAATATTTATAATTGATTGCATATAAAAGACGCAATTTAAAATTTTTACTCAGGGCCCTAAAAATGCCAAGGACCGACACTAAAACTAACACATACGGGCATATCCAATTACGTAAAACATGTTGACACTATACATACTACATGTCAACATTATACATACTACACTAACATTAGATCGATTACGCTAGTAATACAAAAAAAGGACGTATGTTACATGGTTACAACCATCCTGTTCTGAAAACGGAGTTAGACCCTTAAAACAAGAAAGATCAATTTGAACAGACATACTAACAAAGTAAGTAACTCTCAAAACAGAATTACCCAAAACAGCAAACAAGTTTAAGATATGGCGACTTCAACAGTCTTGGGCTTAGGCGGCGGGGGAAGCTTCTCGACAGTTACAACGAGGACACCGTTCTCGCACTTGGCAGTGATGGCGGAGACGTTGGCATCTTCCGGGAGCCGGAATTTTCGGGCAAGGTTCTGAGGAGGCCTTCTTTCAAGCCTAATGTACTTGCATCCTTCTTTCTCCCCCTCTTCTCTCTTCCTCTTGCCATTGCTCTTCACCACCAGTACGTTCTCTTCCTCTACCGTCACCTGCACTCATCCATCAATACTACGTTAAACACTACAACAACAACTAACAATAAACCCAGTGCCATAAGAGTTCCCGCATAAGGGGGTAGATGTACGCAGCCTTCCCCCTTTCAGGAGCTACCTTGAAGAAATGCAGTTTCCGAGGACCCCCAACCTAATCAGCTAGTCCGCAACATCATAGCATAGAAGCCGGCGGTGTTAAAACACTATAGTACCGAATTTCATGCTGACGGTGTTAAACACTCTAGTATCGAATTTTTATTTTATTTTTGAGCAAACAAGACGGACCAAGGCCCAAAACTGACACTGACATTCCAAATCCTATTAAAAAATAACAGAGAATTTCTGAATGGGACAGACCATCACCTATGATTACAACATTTAACAAAGGGGAACTTGACAACTACATGAACCGGTCCATTACAATCTCGAGGAATCTATTGAGAATATATACATCCAAAACCATCCTTAAGCCTAAAAATATCCTTAACAATTGCTTGAATCGACCATCGTGGAAAACTAGATCAAGGATAGCAACAATTTCTTATTCAAATTATGAAGAAAATAGACAAGGAAATTATCAAATGATTGTAAAATTTAGAACTTCTAAGATATAAATCAAAGGGTTAATCATATCACTGATTCCTGTACTTTGTTAATTGTATCAATTTTATTTCTTCTAATTGCGTCAACTTAGTCCTTATACCATTTTAATTATGTCAATTGTTAATTTAATGACGTAATTTTACATGGCGCAATTAGGTTGCATGCACGTAACAAGTAACACAATACAAGTCTACGCGTTGACCCAATATGAATAAACCATAATCTAGCTATTAAAATTCCATCACCAATTTCCCATAAATTCTACTTCAAGGACTAACCAACATTTCCAGTGCCTCAAGGGCTCCTGCCTAAGAAGGATCTTAGAGGGTTGGATATACGCAGCCTCACTCCTTCATGTTAAGGTTGTTTTCGAGTACCTCACTTCAAAGACTAAATTGATACAATTTAAATTGTATAGAGAAACAATTGACTTGATTAAATGTACAAAAACTAAATTAATACAATAAGTGTAAATAGCCCTAAATCTAAATAAGATTTTGTCACAATATCAGTGGAGAATATATGGCTAAATTCTCCAAGCTGAGATGGAAGATAAGTGAGCCAAACCAAACCAAACCGAACCAAAGCAAAGGATCATATCTATTCAAACTTAAGTTCGATAAGCTTTAACAAGCCAGTGTTGAAGCTGATCGTTTTGTCAGGCTTCAAAACTACCGTCCACATAACGTCTACCGAAACGCAATCACTTAGAACAGGACGACTCATACTAGGATCATGCTTTATAGATTGGCCAAACTTTACAGATTTAACTAGTGTGAGATTGTGACGTTACAAATTCAATAAGATATTAGTATGTTATACTGTTGGCAACTCGGCTCAAGCCTTTGACCATCATTGATATCAAGAGAAAAGAGTAGATGAAAATCGAAGTCATTGGCTAATAAAATTATAAGACCATTTCAATTAACCGGCTATTCTAAAAGTTTAAAGTGACCAATCGCCAATAGTCAAAGAAAAAAGGAAAACAATTATAACTAGCTGATATTAATGAATTAGCCCACTAAACTTATATATCAGTATTTCATATCTCATAACACCAATGTGTGATTCTTACTGGACTCGCAGGTAAGGTTCAAGAAATTCCCGAGATACCTGGATGTCAGATTTCGAGAGGCCAGGGACGTCCATGAAGAACACATACTCATTGGGGTTATCAATTATATCGACAGGAATTGATCCCACTCCCCTGTTGCCATTGTTGTCCCGGGCCCTCAAATCCGGGAACATGAACTTCTCTAGGGTTTCTGGAATGTTCCATAAGCTGCTGCTCCCAAAATCTGCATTGAACACATCCCCTCCTGCTCTGCTCATCTTTCCTCTGTGTGTACCAATCACTGCAGGGCGTTATCTGTTGGAAGAATCATACATCAACATCAAGCACAAACAGAAGCGAAAAATTAGCAACAAAAGGGAAAACAACACATAAAAATTTTACATGAAAACCCTTTCTTAACAAGGAAAAAAAAATCATAAAACCTAAACGAATACCTCATCCACTATAAAATCTAAAAAAATTACAATTTTCAATTATAACCTTGAACCCCCAAACTACAATCTTACTGTAAAATTTAAAAAGTTACATTTCTAATCATAACCCCCAAATCCCATACGACAATCTTTTATCAAGCGTGCGTGACTATTACTTATACAGTCAGTCACCAACCATCTCAAAATAAATATAAAAATCTGCAGTCTTACTCTAAGATTAATAATTTTACTCTAATAATAAAATTAATCTTAAAATAATAATCAAAGCACTAAGCTTTATTTAGTATGCAAAAAGTAAACTCATAAAGTAAAAATTTATAAAAAAATACAAATTTTAACTTTAATTTAATTGTCAAAAAATACACAAAATGTAAAAAACAAAAATTACTTATTAATAATCAAAGCACTAAGCCTTGTTTGATATGCAAAAAAAATAAACACATAAAATAAAAATTCATTAAAAAACTACTTATTAATTTTTAATTCTTTTTAAAATATAAAAAATAACTTATATAACCTGTAGTAAAAAATTTCAAAATATCCCCTTATCTTTTGCTTTAAAAATAAAAATTTCCTTACAAATAAAAACACTCATAAAATTTCCACATTTTTAAAAATTTATCGCTTAATCCCATGCAACTTATTTTTGACCATTTTACCCATAATGTTTAATTTTATTTTTAAAAAAAAATTTTATATTATTAAATAAAAATTAAATATTTTATATTTTTATATAAAGTCAGAAGATAAAATTATTTTTAAAATTTTTACAAAAAAATATTATGAGATAAAATATAATTTTTTTTATTGAGAGACAAAATAGTCAAAAAAAATTAATTGGGAGCAAAGTAAAATATTTTCAAAAATTAGGAGATTTAGCGAGTAGTTTTACTAGTGAGGAGTTTTTTTGTTATTAAAACACAAGTTAGAAGAATTTTCTGTAATTTATGCCTCCCAAATAAAATTCTATATTTTATCTTAACAATCAAATATATTTTACCTACTTCCTACAAAATTGACAAAGAAATTAAACATCCAAAAAATATAATTTTACGTAAGAATTTAATTTATGTGTCAATCAAATAAGTTTAAAGATAACTACTTCTTACCTATAAAGAGAGCTCCGGATTCTGATGAATTAGTGACAAGAACTCGATGATCTTCGGAAAAATTTTGATTTTGAATGTGGATGGAGACTTGAAGATCGAGGAAAGCGAGGGAATTTAAAGAGAGAGAAAGGTTTGTTCTAGGGATTTCGCACCTGTTCTTGCAGAACCATCTAGAAAGATCTCATGTCTGGTGCTGGACACGTGTCGGCATCTCTCCTATCCCCCTCCTGCAGTAACTGAGTCCACCTGTTAAGGAGGGAAGTTTTACGGTTTTAAGCCTCGTTTAGTTGCTGCATGTGTTGAAAAATTATGTATTTTATTGATTTAAAAATTATCTATTATTATCTATTTTATAAAATAAATAGTAAAAATTAAATTAATATTCAGGAATTAAATTGTCATTTATATCATTCAAAAGTCTGATTATATCACTAATTTAATTCTTCAGTTTCCTAACGTTGGCCACTAAATGGTGTGCATTCAATGTGAATTTTTTTACAGGCTCACTGTACGTTTACATGAAGGAAAAAAAAAAAATTTAAATTTATAGTATTTATGTCTATAAAAGCATGAGTCTTGCTGATAAGAAGTATATACAGAAAAAAAAAAAAAAGAAAACATCATTTCTTCATCCTCTACTCCTCTTTCAAAACTGTGAGTTTGGTAATTATAGTTCGGGGATCTTTGATCGCTGCACTGATAGAGGTCCCGACGGGTTGTTGAATCCTAGGAAAGGAGCGTATACAAATACAATATTCGTGCAGTAGGGGCGTTTCCTTTCTAAGGAGAGTGTTCTCACGTGCCTCTACCCAACACAGGCGTTTCTTAACCCTTTCTGATTTATATTGTCTTTAGATTGCTATTGTTATTTATGTTTCATTGAGCAACTCTACTTTGTTATAATTATTGTTGAATTTTTGGAGCATTATATATTATATAGTTCTAACAATCTTAGAAAGGAAAATAGCTTAATCCAAAAAAAAAAAAAATGACTTTAAACATGGACCTTCTGAATGCTCCAACTAGTAAACCAGAAAAATTTACGGGACAAAATTTTCTCTGTTGGCAACAACAAATGAAGTTTTGGCTTACCGAATTAGGATTATTTTCAGTGCTTCTCAATGATAAGGAAAAAGGTATTGAAAAAAACCTCAGAATCTAGTGGTACCCCTATTAGTAGTGATTCTACTTCAACTGATAAGTCCACTTCTAATGCTAAAGACATTTTATGTCATGGTAGAATTTTAAGTGCTTTATCTGATAATATTTATAGCATTTTTTGTCATATTAAATCTGCTTTAGAACTATGAAATACACTTGATTATAGATATGGGACAGAAGAAAGAGGTTTAAAAACATGCTCAGTTGAAATTTGGCTTGATTTTCAAATGGTTGATGTTAAAAGTGTTACAGACCAAATTTATGAGTTTCAAAAAATGGTTTTTAACATAAAAATAAAGGGAATTGAAATCAATGACTTAGTGCTTGTTACTTTACTCATTAAAAAGTTACCACCATCATGGTCCGATTTTACTAGAAGTTTAAAACATAAACCTGAAAATTTTATTTTGGAAGAATTGTATGTTGCTTTGAAAATTGAGGATAACCATCGCTCTTCTAAGAACCAAATGCAAAAAACTGAGTTTCAAGCTAAGGCTCATATTGTTGAAAATTCTTGTAAGCCAAGAAAAAAATATTTCAAGAAAAATAGTTCTAAACAATATCATGGTAGGAATAACAACAAAAACAATAATAATAATAATAATAGGCCTAAAGACAATAATAATCAGAACCAGTGTTGGGTATGTGGGAAGACCAATCACAGAGCTAAAGATTGCTACCACCGTCATGGACAAACCTCTAAATCTCAAAATGCTCCTAAGCCACAAGCTAATGTGGTGACTGTGGGGGCTAACTCCGATTCCCATGCTAACAGGTATCAAGCACAAGAACTGTGAGCATGGGGAATGGGAGTGTGGCTCGTGTCCTAGGACAAGGAAAAGTCCATTTAGAGTTGTCATCTGGAAAATTCTTAACTTTGGATGATGTTCTTCACGTGCCTGACATTAGGAAGAATTTGATTAGTGCGTCTCTTTTAGTTCAACAAGGTTTTAAAGTAGTTTTTGAGTCAAATAAAGTAGTGATTAGTAGATTTGGTTCCTTTGTTGGTAAAGGATACTTGTTAGATGGTCTTTTTCAGTTGAGTATATTGCATTCTTCTAATAATTCAATATCCGCATCTTCTTTATCTATTTCGAATGTTGAAAGTTGTGATGCTTGGCATGGTAGACTTGGTCACGTTAACTTAAATACAATGAAAAGAATGATGCATATGGACCTTATTCCTAAGTCTCATGTTACTATGAAAGAAAAATGCGAAATATGTGTACAAGCTAAACAACCTAGAAAACCGTTCAAATCGGCACATAGAGAAACCAAGTTGTTAGAATTAGTTCATAGTGATGTTTGCGATAATAACCTTGTCTTAACTCGAGGTGGGAAAATATATTTTATTACTTTTATAGATGATTTCTCAAAATATTGCTATGTTTATTTGATTAACTTGAAAAGTGAGTTATTTGATAAATTTAAGATTTATAAAGCGGAAGCAGAAAATCAATTAGAACGAAAAATAAAAATATTACGTTCCGATAGGGGTGGTGAATATGCTTTAACTGATATGAAAGAATTTTGTGAAGTTCAATGTATCATACATCAAGTATCACCACCTTATTCCCCTCAATCTAATTGTGTAGCAGAAAGAAAAAATAAAACATTGTTAGATATGGTCAATGTGATGCTCATATGTTCTGGTTTACCTAATAGCTTATGAGGTAAAGCTCTTTTTTCTGCATGCTATATTTTGAATAGAGTACCATATAAAAATATTGATAAAACGCTATATGAACTGTGAAAAATTAGAAAACCTTCTTTAAAACACTTAAAAGTGTGGGGGTCATTGGCTAAGGTGAATATTCCTGTTGTAAAGAAAAGAAAAATTGGCCCTAAAACTGTAGATTGTGCATTTGTTGGGTATTCTTTGAATAGTACCACTTATAGATTTTTGGTATTAAATTCAAAAGTTCCTGAAATTTCTAATAATACCATTATTGAATCTCGTGATGCTGCCTTCTTTGAAAGTATTTTTCCTATGAAAAACAAGATTTTTATACAAAATTTTGATGGTAGTTCTTCTAACTCACGTAGACCTATACGTTTAAAGAATGATGATTATTCTCATGATGAGCCTAGGAGAAGTAAAAGAGCTAGAAAATCTAAAACATTTGGTGATGACTTTTACACATTTTTGCTAGAAGATGACCCTAAAACTTATAGAGAAGTAATGCAATCGGTTGATGCTCCTTTTTGGAAAGAAGCAGTAAGAGACGAAATAGATTCCCTTATGTCCAACAAAACTTGAGTCTTGACTGATTTACCCTATGGGTGCAAAATAATTGGTTGTAAATGGGTTTTCCGCAAAAAATTAAGATCGGATGGGTCAATTGATAAATTTAAAGCAAGACTTGTAGCTAAGGGATTTAAACAAGAGGAAGGGGTTGATTATTTTGACACATATTCACCGGTTTCTAAAATTACTACAATAAGAATTTTATTGGATCTTGCCTCTATTTATAAGTTAGAAATTCACCAAATGGATGTTAAGACGGCATTTTTGAATGGTGATTTAGAAGAAGAAATTTACATGGACCAACCGAAAGGGTTTGTAATTCCCGGGCAAGGAAATAAAGTATGTAGGCTTGTAAAATCTCTTTATGGGTTAAAACGAGCTCCTAAACAATGGCATGATAAGTTTGACCAAGTAATGCTTTCAAATGGTTTTCAAATAAATAGTGCAGATAAATGTGTATATATTAAACTAGTTGGTGACACATGTGTTATACTTTGTTTATATGTTGATGACATACTAATATTTGGAAGTAAGCTTTGTGATGTTATGGATACTAAATGTTTCTTGTCTAATAGTTTTGATATGAAAGATCTTGGTCCGGTTGATATTATACTAGGAATGAAATTAATTAAAAATAAAAATGGCATTATATATTGTCTCAAGCACACTACATTGAGAATTTGTTGTTTAAGTTTGGTTATGCTAATGCCTCGCCTGTTTCAAGCACTTTTGATCCAACAATAAAGTTAATGAAGAATATGGGTGAAGGTGTTTCACAATATAAATATTCCCAAATTATTGGATCTTTGCTGCATTTGGCCAATCATACTAGACCCGATATATCTTATGTTGTATCTAGATTAGGAAGATATACACATAACCCAAGTATTTTACATTGAAGTGCTTTAGAGAGGGTATTTAAATACCTAAAAGGAACTCTAAAGCATGCTATTCACTATTGTGGTCTTCCTGCTGTGGTTGAAGGATTCAGCGATGCTAACTGGATAGCAGACTCTGAAGACAATAAATCAACAAGTGGTTATGTGTTTACATTTGGTAGTGGTGCAGTATCTTGGAAGTCTGCAAAGCAGACAATTATCTCTCGTTCCACCATGGAGGCTGAAATAGTGGCACTGGATGCTGCTAGTACTGAAGCTGAATGGATTAAAAGTTGTATAGTCGACATACCATTATTGCCTAAACCCGTACCTCCGATTTTAATACATTGCGATAGTCAAGCTGCAATAGCTAAGACTAAAAGTAAAAATTTTAATGAGAAAAGGAGGCATCTAAGGGTAAGGCATAGATCGATAAGACATCTAATTTCTCATGGTGTAATTGCTGTTGATTTCATCAGGTCAGAAGATAATGTAGCGGATCCGCTCACGAAAGGACTGGCGTGCCAACAAGTTGTTCAATCATCGAGGGGAATGGGACTGAAGCCCATAAATTAATCACCACAGTGGAAACCCGTCCTCAGAGGTATGGCGATCCCATGAATGAGATTCAATGGGTACAAACGAAACTGATGGGTGATTGAAAGAGCACAAATTATACTATTTATAGCGGGGTATTCCCGGGTTCCATTCCTAAGGTGAGATGCTCTTTACTGTGATGTTCAAGGCAGAGGTATACTCTTAATGGACTTGATGGCACGATATGTGCGGGGTGATGATCACAGATCACCCTTGGAGGGTTCACCTACGTGAGTGTGGTGGTGGGGTCGCCACTGTGGGAAATGGGTTGTTTTCTAATGACACTCATGAGATAGGATTTGTGCGCATGACCGTAACGCGCCCCACTGATAGAACTTTATAATTACCAGTATTCTGTGTGTGTGGTGGGTCCAGACCTGGTTATAAGAGATCTAGTTCAAAGCGTTTATGCTACTATGGTTTCTTCAGGTTAAAGCTCATTTACACTAAGTGTTGGTTCAAACCCGAAAGGTACCCACATGTATTAACGGAATACAATGCTCACTAAGTTTTAAAAATTTTTAAATCATGTGGGGGATTATTGGAAAATTATGTATTTTATTGATTTAAAAATTATCTATTGTTATCTATTTTATAAAATAAATAGTAAAAATTAAATTAATATTCAGAAATTAAATTGTCATTTATATCGTTCAAAAGCCTGATTATATCACTAATTTAATTCTTCAGTTTCCTAACGTTGGCCACTAAATGGTGTGCATTCAATGTGAATTTTTTTACAGGCTCACTGTACGTTTACATGAAGGAAAAAAAAAATAAATTAAATTTATAGTATTTATATCTATAAAAGCATGAGTCTTGCTGAGAAGAAGTATATACGGAAAAAAAAAAAAAAAAAAAGAAAACATCATTTCTTCATCCTCTACTTCTCTTTCAAAATTGTGAGCTTGGTAATTATAGTTCGGGGATCTTTGATCGCTGCACTGATAGAGATCCAACGGGTTGTTGAATCCTAGGAAAAGAGCGTATACAAATACAATATTCGTGCATAAGGGGCGTTTCCTTTCTAAGGAGAGTGTTCTCACATGCCTCAACCCAACACAGGCGTTTCTTAACCCTTTCTGATTTATATTGTCTTTAGATTGCTATTGTTATTTATGTTTCATTGAGCAACTCTACTTTATTATAATTATTGTTGAATTTTTGGAGCATTATATATTATATATTTCTAACACATGTAGGGGTGTAAATATGCCGAGCAGATTTGCAAGCCATTGTGAGCTAGCTCATCAAAAAGCTCGAAAGACTCGGCTCGGCTTGGCGGCTCGTTCAGTTTATCGAGCCGAGCCCAAGCTTAAGCTTAGTGAAGCTCGAGTTCGTAAGCTCGCGAGTCTAAACGAGCCCAAACGAGCTTTTCTTAATATAATATTTTTCATTAAATATGACCCATGAAGCCAAATTTGAGTCTAAATGAGCCGAGCTCGAGCCTAAACGAGCCCAAACGAGCCTAAATTGAGCTTAAATGAGCCGAAATATTGCAAGCTTATTTCAAGCTTGCCGAGCTTAGATCGAGTCGAGCCGAGCCCAGCCCAGCCCGTACTTTTGACGAGCCGAGCTCTGCGAGCTTCAGTGCCCGAGCCGAGCTTAATGCAAACTAGTCGAGCCTCGAGCCTGGGCAAAAGAATTTTACCTAATTAATTACCTTATTAGATGGCACTTGCCACTTGGTGCGCAGTCTATGCCATACTGAATAATAACCTAATTAATTAAATTAAATAATTCTGGATTTGGTTAATTATTAATTACTGTTAATTCGTTATTTACAGTTGTGAACTTGTAAGTGAATTAAAAGTGACTCAAATTAAAGCGTTTATATAAACCGGTGTTTTGCCAACACTGACATTTAAGTTTTTTTAAATAATTTTCTTCATTCATTCTCCTTCATTCTTAAGAAAATTAAGGGGATTTTCTGGTTATTATTTTCTAAAAATTCCAACACACTTATTGTATCCTGAGGGTATACTTGCTTAATTTCAGAACAATTTGTATAGAGAGCAAATAATACCTTAAAGATACTGTTTAAACATACCTTAGGCCGTAAGAGCTTCCCGAAATCATAATCTGCCATATCCAATTCTTAACAAATGGTACCATTGGCCACTGCTTCTCACCTAGGTCTAAAGGAAGCAATACGACTTCGTTGTTGAACAACGATTCTTCTCTTCACCGATCTCTTTGGCGTAATATATTTTCCGTCTCAAATATTTCTTTGTATAACTTTATTGCAATAATCACAAATATAAAAAAAAAATGTTTTATTCTGCTAACAGTGGCGGATCCACGTTAGGCTGAAGCCCCCCCTGAATTTTAAAATATATACTACTAGGCATATATATAAATTATAAAGTAACAGGTTGGTTTAGTGGCTTTGTTCCCTCTAAGTAATTGAGGGAGCCTCGGTTCGAATCCTAGGGCTCTCATCTTCCTTTCCTTTTTTTTTTTACTTTTATCTTTTTTTTTTATTAAAAACAAAATTAATTTTAATATAACAAAATATCCCACCTTCCCCCCACACCCCACCCTACTGAACGAAAAACCCCCAAAACCCACCCCCAGCCCACGCCGCCCCTGCCACCCCCCCGCCACCTGGCCACCGGTTCACCAACGCCTCCGCTCCGCTACTAGTAAGATCCTCCTCTCGCACCCACCACCAGGCATCAGCCATATTCAATGTAAGTTTTGTTCATTTTTTGTCCTATTTAATAATAATATACAAAACTTTTAGGTTTTTCATCTCATGTATCTCTAATTAAAATTCTAATTTTATAAATTTTAGTAAGAGAGAGATATCAAATCTTTTTTTAATTGGAGAATAATTACTTGTAGTTCAAATCCTTTATCGAGTTTGGAATTATATGGTCTTTGTTGCTTTGCTTGATATTTGTTATTAGTATATAAATTGGTTGACAATTATTCTTGTTTATAACAGAGTTAACAATGTTCAAGTACTTTAAAAGAAAATCGCCTTTGCAAGGAGATGATAATCCTTGTCCTACTAGTACTAAACAAAGTCAACAAGAAATCAATCTAGAGGACATTTCTGCAGATCCAGAAAATCGAATTCGAATTGTCGACTATCATCCTAATATTCGTGATCAAGTTCATAGAGCATATTTGCAAAGGGGTCCTTGCCAACCTCGAAACCACAACTTTCCGTTAACAAAATATGGACAACAACAAAGGCTATTCAATCGGGATTGGTTTGATGAGTTTCCTTGGTTAGAATATAGTATATCGAAGGATGCTGCTTATTGCTTGTGTTGTTATCTGTTTAAGAATGATATTGGAGGTCAAGGGGGTGGTGATCATTTTGTTAATGAAGGATTTTCAAATTGGAAGAAAAGAGAGAAACTCTTTATTCATGTAGGAGGTGCAAATAGTTCTCACAATAAAGCTTGGGAAAAATGTGAAGATTTAATGAATCAAAAGCGACACATTGAGACTAGCATTCATAAGCAAACAAATGAAGCTCGAGAAAATTATAAAAAATATCGATTGTAAATTTTTTAATAAATTTTATTATGTAATTTATTATTTTTTATTCAAGCCTCCCTACACCAAAATCATGGATCCGCCGATGTCTGCTAATAAGAAACCGACTTCTCTTCAGTAGAAGGGGAAAAAACTTTCCCTACGTCGTGAGCTCACCGTGGGTACTTCATTTTAAACTCAGCTTGACCGAGCTATAAACCTAGTGCAAGTTCATATAACGGAACAATTATTTTTACTTGAAAGACCGAAAATTTAACAAAAAATAATATTTTAGTTGAAAATACTTTTGTTAAGAAAGACTCAAACGAAGCATTAGAATCGCTATTTAGACTGAAACCAATATGGTCCTAGACTAAATAACCTCATATTTTTAATATCTTTAAGGGTTATTATGGCAAAGGTTCCTGCATTTTATTCATTGCATTAATTTAGTCTTTATACTTTTAATTGTGTTAATTTAGTCCCTATACAATCCAAAATGTGTTAATTTGGTCTTTAGAGAAGAAATTATGTTATAATTTTAATGAAATTTCTAATTGTTCGACCATAAATTGAGTTAAATTGAGTAAATAGATGAATTTGTAATAAGTTATTTGCATCTAACATAATTTTACTGTTCAAAATTACGTCATTAACATAACTTAAATTTGACCAAAAGACTAATTGGCACATTTTGAATTTTTTAGGGATTAAATTGATACAATTAAAAGTAAAAGGACCAAATTAACACAATGGGTAAAATATATGGATCTTTAACATAAATAACCCTATTTTTAATATTTTGAGTAATCGATGCAGATCGACTTTCTAAATATTGATAAGCTAATTCTATTTAGATATCTTCCTATTTCATATTTTGATACTTTTATTATCTTTTTAATTAGTATGAATGTGTGGTTTGTTTGGATCCCTTCGACTCAAGTCTCATTTTTACGAGGTACCTGATTTGTATGAGTGTGTAATGTGAGTTTATCTGCCTTTCCCTTTTGACATTATATAAATGAGTGTTATCCCGAGCGATGTATGGAGATGTTTGCATTTTTTAATTTTCTGTATTATTATATTGGAATTGAATTAAGTCTTCCTTCTCTTCCTTTTTATTTTGTCAATCGTATTTACTTTATATTTTATATTAGACCCATTATCCAAACTAGCATAAAAATAAAAAATATTTCCTAAACTAGCTTTTTTAAAAAATATTTTCCCAAATGGCATCCATGTCATCATTTGACTTTTTTATTTTTTAGTTTTACTTTTTTTTACTTTCTTATTTTATTTTTAATATATATATAATTTTTTTAATTTATAATACTTTCTTAATCACAACAAATAAATTAAATTAAATTTTATTTATTAAATATTTAGATTAAATTTGTGTATAAATAATTTTATTTAAAATTTAATAAATAATTAAGTTTAATTTATTTATTATAATATATAAAATATTATAAATTTAAAAAATATAAATGTAGTAAAAAAATAAAAAATAAAAAATGATGACATGGATGCAATTTGGGAAAATATTAAAAAAAAAAAAAGCTAGTTTAGGAAATATTTTTTATTTTTGTGCTATTTTAAGAAATGACTCTTTATATTATACTATAACTATGTAAAACTTAAATTATATGCATAAAAATTAGTGTATAAAATAACAATTCACGTAGATCTTGAACTTCATAATTTTCACATGTTAAGACTAAGAATATACCTTAACGAATAGTAATCTGTGATTTATCGTTGAGTATGGACATAAAAAAAAAAAAAATCTGATTTCTCGCTTTGAATCACTTTTTTCAATGTACGATATAAGATGTAGTATTGTACTTTTAATTATCTTTCATATTCATGTGTTTATATGTTGTGGTAGAGAGAGGACAAAACTATTATTTATAGAGGAGTAAGAGGTGTCTTCCATCAAAACACCAATAGTTGTGTCCTTTCGTTAATATGCACGTATTTTTATTAATAGATATGTCCCTTCACTAAAAGACGTCTCCCTTTGCAAAGAAAATATCAAAGGGACACGTGCCTCTTTATTAAAAGACATATTCTTTCATCAAGACATATATCTTTTTCTTGGCGGAGTTTTAAAAATGCACGATTTAGGATTTGAGGGCTTTTGAAAAGGGGGAGATTTAGCAATAATATAATAGAAAGATTAGAAATTTTGACTGGATAATTAGAGAGAGAATCTAAAGCGAATAATATAGCAATATAAAAATAGCATCTAAAATTAGCCAAAGGAATCTAAGATTCAACAAATTTAGGCCCCTTATCTAATTTTTTTATGGCTCTAACAATCCGCAAAATCTCTCCAAAAAAAAAAAAAAAAAATTCTAAATATAACATGTTGTAAATATTGGATATTCTTCGAGTATAATTTTTATGGTCAAATTTGGATATTATCGAATGTTCTAGAAAATTAGAGATTATGTAAAAGACCTATTTGTATACATACATATATATATATATATATATATATATATATATATATACATATACATATGTATAATATATGTATAAGTATATTTACAGTCAATTTCTGCATGTATGACGCATAATTACTTGCGTGCCTAAATACCATGAGAAAGTGATGACTCATGATTTCGTCCCAAGCATGGTTTTTTTTTTTTTTATACATGGTAAGGACCGGGGGGGGGGGGGGGGGGGGGGGGGGGTGGGTAAACCCCACAAATTTCTCAATTAAGAGGACCACAAGCAAGGCAAGCCGGAATCGAACCCGAGACCTCCTGAATGGGTGCCGGCGATGCAAACTACTATGCCAACGCCCTAATGGGCTTTGTCTCAAGCATGTATATATGTGTGTGTTCTGGTTAAAAAGAAAGTGTTATCAGTGAAGAAAAGAATTAAGGAAAAACGTGAGAGAGAACTGTGAATGAAATTGAGTGATATATTTGAGGGAACTAAAAACGTTATCTAATTCTTGAGTTCTGGCATAAAATACTTGTTATTTTTCTCTAATCGTATTTGAGTTTGTATTTTTATTATCGGCCTTTTGAATATAATTTGTCCTTAGTTTTATAACATAACCAATTTGATAATCAATTTAGTATAACCTTATAAAAATTAGGATTATTTATATCGTTAGTCCATATTTTAACTATTACGACAGTTTATTCTATAAATGTTAAACTGCATCAATTTAGTCATTAAATTGTTGAAATTATTTTAATGAAGTCTAATTCCTAAAACTAATGTTAATTTCTTATTGAAATTGTAATATTATTTAACACTGGCATTTTTTTTTCATGTAAAGAAATTAAATCTTACTTATTTTTTTACTAATTTCTTGTTGAACTTGAAATATTAATTAGTTAAAAATTAACATTAGCTTTAAAATTAAATTTAATTAAAATAATTTCAATTACACAGCTACTAAATTGACGTACTTGAAATGTAAGGACTAATCTCACGTAGATAAAATAGTGGAACTAGATAATCCAAAAAATTATTAAATTAGAAAAAATATATTAAATTAATTATTTTCTATAAATTAATAAATTTTTTAGTCATTTTCATCAAACTTCTTATATTTTTCTTATTAGGTTAATTTAATCATTATACTTTTAATCAGTTTAGACCCAGTACAATTGATATTGTATCAATTTAATCTTAGAGTAAATTTTTGTTAAGCCGTTAATAAAATTTTTAATAGTTTAACCATAGATTGTGTTAAATTGAGTCAACTGGTAGATTGAGTTAATGAAATTTCATCTAACGCGATTGTACAATTGTTAATGACGTGACTTGAATTTGAGCAAATAATTAAATTAACGCAATATAAATTATAGAGGATTAAACTAGAATAATTAAAAATACAAGTACTAAATTAATAAAATGAGAAAAGTACATGACATTTAGCATGATTAGCCCTAACTTTATAATAGTATCTATCAAATAATTTTTTTTGTTATTTATGACAAAGATCTTATATTTTATCCATTGTGTCGATTTAGTCCTTGTATTTTTAATTGTGTCAATTTAGTCCTTATAGAAAAATTATGTTAAGTTTTTAAAGAAATTTTTAATGGTTCGACCACGAATTGGGTTGAGTAAACAAATAAATTTATAATAAGTTACTTGTGTCCAATATAATTTTAACGTTTAAAATTACATTATTAATATAACTTAAATTTGATCAAAGGAACCAAAGAGGGCACCAACACGCCGTCACCGGATACTATTAGAACTCCGAAGTTAAGTGTGCTTGGGTGAGAGTAATACTAGGATGGGTGACCTTCTGAGAAGTTCTCACCCTTAGGTTGGGAACACTGGGAAATAGCCTCTCTTCAGGATAACACCCTGAAGGGGGAAGGCTGCGTAAATCCGCCCCTCAGACCCTGCCTAGGCAAGAGCCTTTAAGGCACTGGATATGTTTCTTTAAATTTGACCAAATAACTAATTTGACATATTTTGGATTGTTTAGAGATTAAATTGACACGATAAACAAAATACAAGAACATTTGACGTAAATAACCCTAAGGCTTTTTTTTTGTCATGAATAGAATTACTAAACAAAGCCACAATTGTCTCTCTATAAATTACCCTCCCCTCCCCTCAAACCAACGCTTAATCCCTAATTAATTTTTTTTTTAAATCTAATAAATTACCCCATCAGTTTGGTTCCAAAAGCCCACCCTCTTCGTAAAAAAATATTAATTAATTTCAATTTTTATCTTCCGGTTTGAATTTTATATTCGACGAACCGAAACGCCAAAAAAAAAAAAAAAACGAAGAAGATGGGTTTCTTACACAAGCTATGGGACGAAACGGTGGCCGGACCGGCCCCGGAAACCGGCCTGGGTAAACTACGAAAATACAATTCATTCTCAGCCGCAGGATCAGGTGGTGGTGGTGGTGGAGATCATGATCGGACGGTCCCTGTTTCACGAAGCATAACGATAGTACGTGAACCGGTGAGGACGGGCGCAGTGGATTGTGGGCCCTCCTCTCCTTCGTCCCCTGCTTCTTCCAGTGGGCCTCCCTCTCCTTTCTCTCGTAAGTTCCTTAGTCTGGGCATTGATTTCCCCAACTCTTTGTTTGGCAACCGAGTAAATAGGGGAGCAGAGGATAAGGGTAACGGGTATGAATTCTTACCCTATTTGGCAAAATTTTTTAAGAGTAATGGAGGGCGATAAGGAATAAAAACTTACCCCCTGTTTGGTAATAGGGCAATGAGGGATAAAGGGGGGAAGGGTAAGGAGGGGTAATTTTTTACCCCTGTTTGACAAAGTTGTTCGAGAGGTAATAGGGGGTAATTTTTTACTCCCCTTTACCCCCATTATTTCTCTTTATTCCCAATTTTTTTTAACCCCCAAATTAGGGGTAAAGGGGGGTAAGGATAAAAAAGGAACATACCCGGTGCCTCAAGGGCTCCCGCCTAGGCAGGGTCTGGGGAGGCGGATGTACACAGCCTTCCCCCTTCAGGGTGTTAACCTGAAGAGAGGCTGTTTCTCAGTGCCCCCAACCTGAGGGTGAGGACTTCCCAGGAGGTCACTTATCCTGGTACTACTCTCGCCCAAGCACGCTTAACTTCGGAGTTCTAATGGGATCCGGTGACAGCCTGTTGGTGCAAAAGAGGGTAAGGATAATTTTTAAAAAAAAATTTAACACTTTTATCCTTATTTTAACTATAACTCTCTTTACTCTTACCCCTTTACCCAATTGTCAAACAAGGGTACCTTATTTACTTACCCCTTACCCCTCTTAATTTGACACATCCAAACAAGGGTAGAATATTATCTTACCTTCTCCCTTTTATCCCTTTTTACCCTTACCCTCTTTTACCCCTTTTTACCCTCCTTTACCCTATTGTCAAACAAAGCATATCATTTACCCCTCTCCTTTTACCTCTATTTTTTTTAACCTCCAAATTAGGAATAGAGGGGAGTAAGTTACAACAACAACAACAAAAAAGTGCCTAAAGAGCTCTTACATAAGTAAGGTTTGGGAATGGTGGGATGTACGTAGCCCTACCTAGGGCGTTACCTTAAAAGGAGGCTAGGCTCCCAGCCTAAGAAGCATGAAGGCATGAAAGTATAAAAGCATAAAGCATAAAAGTACAAGAGCAAAAACATAGCACAAGGCAAACAAAACAAAAGCGTAAAGCAATGAAAGGCAAGTAATAAGAAAATAGGCAAATAAACAAATAAATAAATAGGCAAATAGAATAGGCAAATAAAGCAGCCCTAGCCATATCAAATAAGCCTGGGAACGCTAGTGTTAGCAAGCATATGCTTTTGTATTCTAAGTCGCTACATCGGCTACCCAATACTACCCAATGCTACCCCTTTTCTGAGCTCTATCTAAAGTCATCTCCTCCCGTAGGTTTAGGTGGGTTAGGTCATGCCTGATCATCTCTAATCATCTCTTATTTGGCATTGCCTCTTCCTCTGCTTCTGAGCGTAGTATGGAGTTGTTCGCATCTCCTAACCAGAGCAATGGTCAATCTCCTCCTAACATGCCTAAACCACCTCGAATGTTGCTCCCTCAATTTATTCTCGATCGGGGCCATGTCCAATTTGCCTCTTATAACATCGTTCCTGATCATATCCTTCCTTGTGTGTTCACACATCCATCGCAGCATCCCCATCTCCACCATCTTCATCTTTTGTGTATGATGTTGTTTCATTGGCCAACAATCCGCCCCATATGACAATAAAGGAATGTAAGGTAAGTTTTTAAAAATTTTGAGTAATTTTGCCCTTATTTTAACTATAACTCTCCTTACCCTTAACTGTTTACCTAATTGCTAAACAAAGGTAACATATTTACCCTTTTTACCTTCACTCCTCTTAATTTGGCATATGTAAGTTAGGGTAGAATTTTACATTACTCTCCCCTCCTTTAACCCTCTTTACCCCTTTACATAGTTGCTAATGCAGATGTAGATATGAAATTAGAAAATGGGAAGGTTCAACGACTTTCTCTTTTTCTAAAATAATAAAAAAAAAGTAACTCAAATTCTCATAACCCGAGAATATGAGAAAACTATAGACAAATAGATTTATTACGAATATAATAAAAACAAGGGAAAAAAGTAACTCAAATTCTCACAACATGAGAATACGATAAAACTATAGACAAATATAATAGAAATCTATGAAATTAAATGCTAAATAAATCCCTAGCCAACTCCCTCTTTAAATAGAGGAGCTTTTCTAGTTAGACTCAAACTAATACAAATTTTAAATTAAATCTCTATCTAAAGATCAGCAGTGGAGGTTAGCTATTTGTGACACCATCCTAAAATAAAACCTAAAAATTAAAAGATAAACAAAATTAAATAAAAATCTACTAATCTAATCTAAGTCTCCTAATTAACATCAGCTTCTCAAGCTCGTTCCTTACTGCGCGTATCTAGCCAACTCGCCAAGCTAGCCATCTCGCCTATTCCCATCCATCAAGCTTCCCATCTTGCCAATGCCAACGCGCCTAGACCCATCTGCTCCGTAAGCCGCAAAAGCTAGACTGTGGCTGCATCAGTTGCCAAACAAGGCAATATAAATGACTTGACTTGTAAAATGCGATGTCATCATTTCAAGCCTAGTGGTGTTTAATGGCTCGTTTTTGGATCATATC
Organism: Simmondsia chinensis; assembly: GCA_018398585.1. NCBI lineage: Eukaryota > Viridiplantae > Streptophyta > Magnoliopsida > Caryophyllales > Simmondsiaceae > Simmondsia > Simmondsia chinensis. The sequence goes on from JAGTTD010000021.1 coordinate 1,056,797, forward strand.
GAGTTCTTGTTGGCAATAAAAATATATTGGACGATTGGGGGAATATGTTTTCTTTTAAAATAAATAAAAGAATATCATATAGCAGGAGCAAGTTTTCCGTTGAAATAAATGGTGGAAAGCCTAAAGTGGAGTTTGATTTTCCTTGAAAAATCTTTTCCAAAGAAAAATGTTTTTAAAAAAAATGTCTTCTACCAAACGGAGCCTTACTCCCATTGTTTGGGCCGAGCATAACCCTAAACAACCTAAGTAGCCGCTTGGGACTCTCAAATTTTAGGAGTTGTCTATTTAATGTCTTAATTATTAATATTATTAATCTTTATGAAAATAACCTTTATAATTTATTATAGGGTTATTTACATCAAGTGTCTCTGAACTTTGTTAATTGTGTTAATTTAATCCTTATACTTTTAATTATGTGAACTTGGTCCAAGTATCAGTGATATTGTTCAATTTGATTCTTAAAGTAAAATTTATGTTAAGTTGATGAAATTATGTCATTAATTTTACATCAATTTCACAATAGGAGTAAATTAACATAATATAAATTATAGAGGGAATAATTTGACACAGTTAAAATACAAGAACTAAATGGACACAATAAATAAAGTACATAAACCTTTAGTGTAAGTAACGATTTATTATATTTTTACTATGTTAATAAGAAAACTTTATGTTAAGTTGGGGGTTCACGGAAACAGTTTCTCTTCAGGTTGACACTCTGAATGGGGAAGGCTGCGTACATCTACCCCCTAGACCCTGCTTTTGCGGGAGCCCTTGAGGCACTGGAATTGTTATTGTAATTGTTGTTGTTGTTGTAAAGGCTCCATTTTAAACATTCAATTAATAAAATGAATCCTTAAGTAATTAAAGCACCCTCTAAACTGCTTGGGGTCTTGAGCGCACAAGGGCTCCCGTCTAAACAAGGTTTGGGGTGACGGATGTACACAACCTTCCTCATTCAGGGTATTACCCTTGAAGAGAAGCTGTTTCAGAATGCCCCCAACCTGAGGGCGAGGACTTCCCAGGAGGTCACCCATCCCGGTACTGCTCTCGCCCAAGCACGCTTAACTTTGGAGTTCTATTGGGATCCGGTGACAGCATGTTGGTACCCTCCTTGGTACACTTTCATTCTATGAAGAATATTATTTTGGGTTATTTATTTTTCATTATCTTAACTTCGATTTATTTTTTAAGTACCATAGGTTGGTTTGTTTATACTAATAAGTAGGACCTTTTTATAGATCGACTGGTCGAACAGAGACGAAAGTCGGCCATAGTGATCCGGGAGTCCCGTGTGGAAGGGCTCTCGCTCAACGGATCAAAGATACGCCGGACAGCGACATGACTATATTTTATAGGAAAAAGCTAACATTTCGAGTCAATTTAACTAATCAATAAAGTATATTGACAAAATTATCCTTTAATAAAATTTGGGGCATTTTAATTGGATAACAAAACGGCCATTTTAGTGCAAATTGTGTGCAAAAGATGCATTTGGTAATCTACGGAAACTAAAGAATAATCATAGTGCCAAACTTTAGTGGAAGGCATCAAAACGATGTCGTTTTAGTTAGGGGTAATTTTGTCTTTCTATGTTTCCGATATTGAGTTTTACCTAAAAATATATTATTTATTAATACGAACAAAATCTAAGGTGCTAAAAAAATAAATCGAAAAGGTAAAGGACCTTTTTATTATTTGTACAAGTTTTGAGGCACTAAAAGGTCAATAACCTTACTTTTTTTTTTTTTTATAATTAAATAAATTTTTACAATTACTATCTAAATATTTAGATAAGGGTTTCTAACTAAAAACCATATAAATTTTAGGTGTGATTTAAAAAAAATCTAAATTGTCTAATTTTTTATTATCATACCTAAATTTTTCAAAAATTTTCCATTTTCATACCTCGGTTTTAGATATCAGCTTTTGTTGACACCATATTTAAAATGTTTTTTTAAATATGAAAATTATTTTTAAATAAAAAATAAAAATAAAAATAAAAAATTATTTTTAAAGGCCAGTGGGCTATTGTCCTCTCTCTCTCTTTTTTTCGTCTGATGAAGGTTGCCAGGCTTTAGTGCGGCGGTTAAGCTTTTCAGGTTTCAGGTTGGGGGTCCTCGGAAACAGCCTCCCTTCTAAGCAATCCCCAGAAGGGGGAAGGCTGCATACATTTATCCCCGCAGACCCCACTTATGTGGGAGCCCTTGAGGCACTGGGTTGTCGTTGTTGTATGAAAATTATTTTTAAAATATTTATAATTTTTTATATATTTAAAATATTTCTAAAATATTTTTAAGTTGTTTAAATTTAAATTCAAATTTTTTAAAATTATTTTCTCTCTCTCTCTCTCTCTCTTTTAAGAACGTCAGTAAAACCAACAGATATAAACGGCGTTAACATTGAGGTGTGACAGTGAAACATTTTGGAAATTAGTTTTGGTGCGGTATTGAAATATTAGAAAATACATGTAGGCTCGGTTTGTTTATGATGAAAATCACATTCTAGGAAGTGGTTTTCCCTTTTTCCATTGTTTGGCGCACATTTTGTTTATGGAAAAGGTTTTCCGTTTCTCTCAAATGAAGGAAAATGACTTCCCTTTCAAAATGGGGGAAGTCATGATTTTAAGTGGAGCAAAAACCTTCACGGTAATCATCATGCGAATCTAAATCAAATTGCGGTAATCAAAAACCTTTGCTGCCCTCGTTGTCTCTCTCTCCTCCCTTCAAACTCCGAGAGCGGCGAATGGATTATCACTCCTGTCTTACACGATGCCACCTCTGTTGCTTCTATGCATCCATGATGATATGCTTCTCAGGTTGGGGGTTTTCGGAAACAGCCTCCCTTCAGAGTAGCACTCTAAAGGGGAAGGCTGCGTACATCCACCCCCGACCCTGCGTATGCGGGAGCCCTTCTGGCACTGGGACTCTTGTTGTTGTTGTTGTTAGACCGTAGACTATATCACAACATCGAATAAAAATTAGACCGAATAATCAAAAACAGCTTGGATGTTACTTTGTTATAGTTGCAACAAAATAATTTTAATCGAGTTAAATTGCTGTATAATATTATACGGGGAAATTATCTAGGTGCCCCAATATTTTACAATTTATTATATATGTACAACAACAACAACAATAACACAGTGCCTCAAGGGCTCCCGCAAAAGCGGGGTCTGCGAGGGGGTAGATGTACGTAGCCTTCCCCCTTTTGGGGTTGCCCAAAAGGGAGGCTGTTTCCAAGGACCCTCAACCTGAAAAGCTTATCTGCAGTAATGAAGCCTGGCAACTTGGCAGCACGAGAGCCAATAAGCATATAAGCAGGGCAAAGCTAGGCAAATAAAGGCAAAGATATAGTAGATCGCAAATAAGCCAATGAACAGCTAGTCAATCCGGAGCTCGGAACGCACATAAGCGCTCCAGCTCTGGACTACCATAAAGGCCTAGAACACTAGACACAGCACAAAAGCTGGACTATCCTACTCTACTCCGCTACCTCTGTTACTCCTATGCTAGCCCTCTATTGGGCTCTATCTAAAGTTATCTCCTCCCAAAGGTTTAGGTGGGGGAGGTCTTGTCCAATCGTCTCCATCCATCAGGTATTATGAAGTTTCAATAATATACAATGTACCTTGAAGTTTAAAAATGTTGTCATGAATCATGTATCTTTTGCCAAAATTTAGTAGATTCTAAAAAAAACAACAATCTATATGTATCCTTTATCATAATGTAATAATTTTTTTTGTCCGAAAATGCTAACATGACATTTTTTTGATAGTATATAAGTAATTTTTATCAGAATGTGGATAATCTTTTAGTAATCTGGTCACGGTTTTTATCACATTAGTTTTTGGGAAGAAATTAGCCGAATTTTAATGAAAATTTACCAAATTTTAACACAATGTATACGCAAGAGATAAAATTTCTGATATCAGGATATCTTATTGTATATATTAAAATAACTGGATATTTAGATGATAAATGCTCAAATTTTAGAATACTTAAGAGACAATTTTTTTAATTTATAGAACTTTGATAGTTAATTTATTTTATTTTTTTGGTACTTTACATATTTGCTGTATTGGTGAAAATTATTTTTTTTTAAAACATACAAGAGGACATCACAATGCAGAATTAAGTTTTCCTTTGAAACAAATAACGAAAAACCTTATTCCGATTTTATGTTTTTTAGGAAAACCTTTTCCAAAGAAAAAATAAATTCCTAGGGAAGTCCTCGTATTACCAATCCTATAAGGTTGGGGGTTCTCGGAAACAACGTTAGGGTAAGGCCATGTACATCCACCCCTCCCAGACCCCGTTTATGCGGGAGTCCTTGAGGCACAGGGTCTATTGTTTGTTTACTTTTCCACCAAAACAAACAAAGCCGTAATGTTTTAAAACTACGCCTAAAATTGAGCCGATTTTTACTTTAAAAATAATTTGCATATTATGGTAATAATTTTGGGATTATATTGTCAGCGGGGACACCAAGAGAGGAGGATGGGAAGAAGCTGAGGAGGAAGAAACACACAGCACTTGACCCCTTGGAGTCTCGAAGCCCTACCGTCTATGATTGGTTCTCTCTTCTTATTTCATTTATTTACGGGTTATTTACGAGAGGTCCTTGTACTTTGTCTATTGTGTCAATTTAGTTCTTATATTTTTAATTGTGTCAATTTAGTCCCTGTATAATTCAAAATGCATCAGTTTAGTTCTTTGGTCAAATTTAAGTTAAGTTAATGATGTCATTTGGTACGGCAAAATTATGTTATATGCAAGTAACTTATTATAAATTTATCCGTTTACTCAATTTAACCCAACTCGCGTCCGGCCCATTAAAACTTCTATTAAAAACTTAATATAAATTTTTTTTAAGGACTAAATTGACACGCTTTGAATTATATAGGGACTAAATTGATATAATGGACAAAGTACAGTGACCTTTGCAGTAAATAACCCTTTATTTATTTGGTTTTGTTGAAAATGATTTTTCCTTTTTCTTTAATAGGAAAATCCTAATAATATTATTATGTATAATTAGTTATCCAACTTAGTGTGGTCTAGTAGTGATAGTACTGATAGCCGAGGGGCCAAAATGCCATCCGTAATTGAATCTCACTAGTAGCAAAATACCCCTCACCCATCCTTACCAACTTAAAAGAAAAGTTTCCGTATAATTAGTTGTTGATATTCGGCTTTACATAAGGTGGAAATTGCCGGTTTGATTAAAGTATGCTAAATCTACGTATTTTCAAATAATAAAATAAAATTTTAAGGAATTCAAGTACAATATAACCTCGATAAATTAATACTCGATAAATTAATAACCTCGAATTAAATACTATTTTTGGTCGGTCCTAACTGATATAGTGACATTTTTGTAATTTTGTGTTTTTTTATTAGCTTTCCCTATAAATAGTCCTTAGTGACTGATTGTTTCCCCATTTCAACCTACATTCTACCTCTCCCGGACCCTGCACAAGCGGGAGTCCTTGAGACACTGGAAATGTTGATGTTGATGTTGAGTACGAAAATCCTAGTTTTCTCTGTCTCTCTGGTTGTTCAATTTTAACGTGTTCAATATCGAGTTTATGCTTTCTTTCTGTTATTTTTCGTATCATATGTTTGACCAGGTAATCTTATAGATTTCGTTGTCATAATTTCAATACGAGAACTTATTACTATACTCATACGTAAAGTTTTCAACGATAATAACACAAGTACACTTAATCTAAATGCAGGATTGTGATCAGTGCACTGGATCGTTGAGAAGGGAATGATGGCTTTTGCAAGCTTGCTTCATGGCCCCTTTTATTTTCTTGTAAATAATAATAATAATAATAATAATAATAGTCGTTTTGTGTACATAACGAGGCGAGGTTGCAGTGAGAGTAGCATGAGTTCGAATCTCATCATCCCTTTTCTTAATGTAAGTTGTTTTAGGTGTTTTTTTGTTGCACGCTTCCGTGCATGTACCGTTCAGGCCTCGCTCTTGCAGATATGCTTGCTTTGTATCACGACTTTTGTCGTTATTTGTCGGAAAAAAAGTTGTTTTAGGTTTTGTTTAGAAACAATGGACTTTTAAGGTCTCTCCTCGCTCTTGTAAAAAAAAATTGTATATAATATGGTTTGTATGAAGTCTTTGTGTCCAAAAAAATATTAGTGTAATTTAGGCTGTAAATCTCTCTACTTATTTTGTTAATGTAGTTCTTTAATTTGGAATCGTGTCATGTTTTATGCTAAACTATTGCGTATTAGATTTATATGAGCGATTGTGGGTCGTAAATGTACCAGACCCCGAGCGCATGCGTAGTAATTGAACTAATATTGATTTTGGAGTTACAAGAAATTTCTTAACGCTATTGAGATAACTCATGCAATATCTGCGATAAAAACGGTTTTTAGATGGGGTGTACGTTTAGGCAAAACTCAACCCCCTACACTTTTACTGAAAATTAATTCGTCACCGGAGTTTGTAGCCAATGAGTAACATGACCGAGGTCTAACATTGGTGAGCTCGAAGTCATTCCCTAAACAGTGCAATTGATTAATTATTGTCTGAACTTAGTTGTTTTACTTTATTTATTTCTAATTGAACTTGTCCCCATTCAAATACAAGTCAAAATCAATTGAAAAGAAGCTCACTTTGACTAAATACTGATTTTCAACGGATATGACCCATGTATATACACCTGCTAATCGTTACGACAAACTTGTATGCTTGGGAGTCGATTTTATGCCCACATCGAAACCACACCAAAGGTATTGAGGTACAAAAGAATTGCAACGTTATTGATACTTGAAAAACGAAGACGATGTCAACTACCATTTATAAGAGCTGATTCTGCTTTGGAAGACTAAATATCAAAAAGAAGACTTAATGAAGCCATCTGTTTCGCTTTGGAAATTTCGGCCCAAAATGAGGGTGCAAGCAACCAAGTTCTCGCAATCGAATATGATTCTGCTAGCGTGATTAAGTAGATTAAGAAGGAAAGTGGAGGTCCATGGAGGCCGAATTTCCTGCTAAACAAGATCGAGTTCTTTAAGCGTTACTTCAGATTCATAACGCCTATTCACACTCTTAGGGAAGCAAACTCTCATACAGATACTCTTGCAAAAATAGCGTTTCTAGGAGTACCCCTCTTGCAGTTTGGACGTAATTGATTGACCTGATGTTCGTTGATTACTGTTGATTGTAACTTTTTATCTGCAATAAAAGCTTCAATTATAAATAAATAAATAAAAAAGAACTTTATAGGGTAAGTAAGGAATGGTTTGAAAATGATTTCTAAAACCCTTCATAACTTTGTGGGGAAAAAAAAATTCAATAATTTACTTTTATTTTCTTTATAAATGAATTTTTATAAATCAATATTAATTAATTTATCGTCACCATTAAAATAACGTTTCGCAACCTTTTATATTTCGTGTAAGCACCGCTGTTAGCATAATATGGTACAAAAATTAAACGGCATTATATATATATATATATATATATATATATATATATTATTCAACTATAAGTAGAAAATGTTGGTCAGAAATTCGTTAATTTATAGAATTACATAATAGTCTGTCCAAATAAATTAAAGTAAATAATGTGTGAAAATAACTAATTCTCCCGGTATGCAATCGAATTAAATACCACGACAATACGAGAAGTAAATAGACTAAAAGAGAAAAGAAACAAGCGACACAATGATTTACGTGGAAACCTCTTTACAATCGAAAGGGGAGAAAACCACAGGCGAAGATTGGAGCTTTTATTAATGAATCGAAAAGAAGAATTACAATCACTCCTTCTCTCTCTCTCTCTCTCTCTCTCTCTCTTTTTAGTTTGGCGGTGCTGCTGGGAAATATCTCACTAAAATTGAATTGTTATGACGTAAACCCTACATCCATATATATAGCCCCGTGAAAACGCGGTTCCCGATCGATCGGGGGGTCCTGATCGATCGGTATTTCACCAATCAATCCGCTGGCTTACTGCTGCCGTCCTTCTTTTACTTAACTTTCCCGATCGATCGAGCTTCACAAGATCGATCAGCCTCCTCACGGCATCCCTGCTTAAAATACTAAGGAATTTTGACACATTTTCCTAACAAATCTCCACCTTGGTTCAAAATTAACATCAATAATAAAATAACTACACCTTCTCCACAAACGCCCCCTCAACCGGGGCTAACACACATCAAATGCAAAGACCCACCAAATTCGAACAATGCTCGAATTTGCTCCCTGGTAGAACCTTAGTGAACATGTCAGTTGGATTGTCCTCAGTCCCAATCTTTTTCAACTCCACCTTCCGCTCGTCAATCAGATCTCTAATAAAATGATGCTTCACATCTATATGTTTCGTTTTGTCATGATGTGACATCTGATCCTTCGCTAGGTGAATGGTGGACTGACTATCACAGTAGACTCTAACAGTGCCCTGCTCAGCACTGATCTTATTGATAAACCCTCTCAACCAGACGGCTTCTTTGAATGCTTCTGTGACTTCCATATATTCGACCTTGATAGTAGACTATGCTGTAACAGACTGCAAACACGCTCTTCAACTGATAGCTGTGTCACCTAAATAAAACACATACGCTGATGTGGACTTCCTCTTATCGAGGTCTCCACCATAATCAAAATCTACATACCTAACCAAGCAACACTTACTTTTCCCATATTACAAACAAATATTAGAAGTTCCACGAAGTTACCTGAAAATTCACTTCACAGTAGGCCAATACTCTTTACCTGGATTCGCCATATACCTACTAACTCTGCTCATTGCAAAAGTAATATCTGGACGCTTACAAACCATTGCATACATAATACTGCTCACTGCACTAGAATAGGGAATCTGAGACATGTACCTGACATCCTCTTCAGTCTGAGGCGAATCTAATGCAAGTCTGAAGTGAGCTGCTAAGGGCGTACTAGCTGGATTAGCATCTAACATCTTCTCAATATACTTCTCCCGTGACAAGTATAATTTTCCGATTTTTCGGTCTCTACGAATCTCCATGCCTAATATCTTCTTAGCTGCTCCAAGATCTTTCATCTCAAACTCACTCTTCAACATAGATTTCAAGTCATCAACATCCTTCATGTCTCGTGCTGCAATCAACATATCATCAACGTACAAAAGCAAATAAACAAAACATGTATCAGTCTTTCTGAAGTACACACAATTGTTGTACTTACTCCTGATGTACCCATGACCTGTCATGAACTGATCAAATCTCCTATACCACTGCCTAGGAGACTGCTTCGAACCATATAAAGACTTCTTAAGCAAACATACATGATCTTCCTTTCCTTCTACAACAAAGCCCTCGGGCTGATGCATATAGATACTCTCTTCTAGTTTACCATGCAAAAATGCAGTCTTTACATTTAACTGCTCAAGCTCTAAGTCATGCATGGCAACTAAATATAAAAGCGCACGAATCGAAGTATGTCTAACTACAGGTGAAAATATATCATAAAAATCAACACCCTGTACCTGACTGTAGCCTTTAGCTACCAAACGTGCCTTGTATCTTGCATCTTCAACTCCAGGAATGCCCTCCTTTCTTTTGAAGACCCATTTGCAACCAATCAGTCTTTTCCCTATTTGAAGCTTCACCAGTTCCCATGTCTGGTTCTTATGAAGAGACTGCATCTCTTCATTCATAGCAACGAGCCACTTCTCAGCATCTAATCTCAATACAACTTCTAAATACGAAGTCGGCTCACTGTCATCTAAAGACTCAACAGTAGTAAGGGCATAAGCAATCATCTCCTCATACCCATATCTCTCTGGAGGCTTGATCTGTCGCCTCGGTCTACCACCAGCTATAATATTATTCTCCACCTGTTTCTGCATTATCAATAACAACATCAGAAACCCGTACCTGAGGTGCTGGAATACTCTCTAGCTGAACGACCTGCTGATCTGACTATATTTGTGTAACATCAGGTATCTCAACCTGAACTGAATCACTATCAATGGAGGGTGAGTGTGGCGGATTTAGTAGAGCAGACTCATCAAAGGTAACATTTCTACTAGTCAGAAACTTCTGAGCACTGGGATCCCACGGTCTATATCCCTTCACACCTGACGAATAACCAAGAAAGATGCATTTATTGGCCCTAGGCTTCTGCTTTTCATCATTAACATAAGTATATGTAGGACAATCAAATACTTTAATTTGAGAATAATTAGAAGTAGAACCAGACCATACCTCTTCAGGTGTCTTCATCTGCAATGAAGAATGCGGTGTCTTGTTCACAAGATAGCAAGCCATGCTAACTGCTTCTGCCCACCATTCTCTTTTCAAGCCTGCATTTGAAAGCATACATCGAGCCTTCTCAAGTAACTTCCTATTCAATCTTTTAGCTACTTCATTTTGCTGAGGTCGACCTGTACATGTCCTGTGTCTGACTATACCCTGATCTTTACAAAATCAAGTGAAGTCACCTTCAACAAACTCAAGACTATTATCAGTCTCCAACCTCTTTATCAGCCTCCCTGTTTGTTTTTCAAGCAGAATCTTCCATTTCTTGAAGACATCATACACTTCGTTTTTTTGTTTCAGAAAATAGACCCAAAACTTTATGTGAATAATCATCAGTAAACGTTAGAAGATACCTGGACCCACCTTTAGAAGCCACTCTGGAAGGTCCCCACAGATTAGATTGTATATAATCTAACGTTCCCTTTGTCTGATGCACTGCTGACTTGAAGCTAACTCTTTTCTGCTTCCCGTACACACAGTGCTCACAGAATTCCATCAGTCCTGTTGACTGACCACAAAGCAGTCCCCTTTTACTCAACTCAGACAATGCCTTATCACCAATGTGACCCATTCTCATGTGCCACAGTCTCGTGATCTCTGCATCTGTCATAGTAAATGTGGAAACAGCAACTGAACCTATCACGGTAGTACCTGCAAGCTCATACAAAGTACCTACCATATTCCCTTTCATCACAACTAAAGCATCCTTACTAACCCGCATGACTCCATCTTTAGTAGTGTACTTGTACCCACTAGACTCAAGGGTACCTAGAGAAATCAAGTTTTTCTTCAACTCCGGGACGTGACGTACATCACTCAAAGTTCTAATAGCCCCATCAAATTTTCTCACACGAATTGTCCCAATCCCCACTACCTTACAAGCAGGATCGTTACCCATCAAGACAACTCCACCCTGTATAGACTTATACGTGGAAAACTAGTCTTTATTTGGACTAACATGATATGAACAACCTGAATCCATGACTCACTTATCCTTGGACCTGGACTGAGAATTAGCGACTAATAGAAACTCCCTTTCACTATCATCCTCTACAACACTAGCCTCAGCGGACTTATCTTTGCCCTGGTCACCCCTGTCACCCTCTTTCAATTTATTTCTATATTTGTAATAGTCTTTATTTATGTGTCCTTTCTTGTGACAGTAATGGAAGGACATGTTCTTATGTCTAGATTTAGACCTAGACTTTTTTCCACCATTAGATCCCCTATGTTCTGATCTACCTCTCACATGCAAACCACTACCTGAGTCATTCATCGAGTCAGATAACTCTCTATCTACCCGTTCTTTACTCACAAGGTTTCTTTTCACCTCATCAACAGTAATGGTTGGCCTCCCCCCGTATATCATGCTTTCTACGAAGCCCTTATACGAATTAGAGAGCGATCACAGTAACAACATAGCTTGATCCTCATTTTTAGGGATATCATCTAATTCCTTTAACTCTTGTATAATAAAGGTAAACTCGATAAGATGGTTTTTAAGAGATGTACCTTCTGTCATACGGAAAGTGAATAACCGACGCTTCACTGCGAGTTTGTTGGAGACTGACTTGTGGCAAAACATGTCTAGTAATTTCTCCCATAACTCCTTTGCAATTTCCATCTCCAAGACCTCTGATAGAACATCATCAGCTAAACACATCTGTATCGCCGTGAGAGCCTTATCATCCATCTCTTCCCACTGTGCCTCAGTCATAGTCTCGGGTTTCTTCTCTTTCCTCTTCAGTGCTTTCTTCAAGCCATTCCGAGTCAAGAGTCCTTTCACATGAACTTGCCATAAGCTGAAGCTTCCTTGACCTCCGAACTTCTCTACCTCGGTCTTAACACCTGATGCCATTGTACCAATTCGAATAACCAGGCTCTGATACCAATTTGTGCGGAAATAACAAATTCTCCCGGTATGCAATCGAATTAAATACCATGACAATGTGAGAAGTAAATTGACTCAAAGAGAAAAGAAAAAAATGACACAATGATTTACGTGGAAACCCCTTTACAATCGAAAGGGGAGAAAACCACGGGCGAAGATTGGAGCTTTTATTATTGAATCGAAAATAAGAATTACAATCACTCCTTCTCTCTCTCTCTCTTTTTAGTTTGGCGGCGCCGCTGGGAAATACCTCACGAAAATTGAATTGTTATGACGTAAACCCTACGTCCATGTATATAGCCCCGTGAAAACGCGGTTCCCGAGGGGGTCCCGATCGATCGGTTGGCTTACTGCTGCCGTCCTTCTTTTACGTAACTTTCCCGATCGATCGAGCTTCACCCGATCGATCGGCCTCCTCACGGCATCCCTACTTAAAATACCAAGAAAGTTTGAGATGTTTTCCTAACAAATAATAATGTTAGTCACAGATAACAGACATAATATATAGTAAATGATAGAGTACAATCAATAATTTGAGAGTTAAACTGGCAAATTTAGCAAAATATAGAATATGCTCAATTTCATGGAATTGTGTTTTAACTAAGAGTTATACGTTTCTATATTAACTTTCACGACCTATATTCAAAAGGATCTAGCTTGATTGATTCAAAACCCGAGATGAATCGACCCTAAAAAATTGACCCAATTCGAATGACTCAACCTAAAAGGCATATGACCCAACATGACTCTTTGTTGAAATCTTGCAAAATTTTTGCAGAAAAAGTTGACATAATACACCATTCCAACCATACATACGTGCCAATCCACATTTTTGACAAAAAAAAAAAAGAGTCAATGTAATTTGGATAAAAACTCATTGAATTTCAAAGAAAGATACTTAGAAAAATTTACCATATTTTGGCAGAAAGTTCCTGTATATATCTGAGATTCTGTGACATGCCAACATTTTCTGACAAAAATTTATCAAAATTTCAATAGTGGTATCTTGATGATAAAACTTTTAAATTTTAAAGTTGATATTTCTTATTCCTGTACGTTATGCTTTTCTATTTTGTAGTAAAGTTATGTTGTGACTAAGCCCACCCTCAACTAAAATTTTAGATCCGCTACTGATAGAAAATAACTTATCTATTCTCCTAATTAAGTACTAATTTCTTCGCTTTTAACTAACTATCCTGGCAACCAAACACTTTGTACCTATTTTTTGAGAAGTTGAAACATGAATTAAATTCTTATATTTTTTTTAAAATAAAATGATGTTAAAACGGTGAGGTAAGAAGACAAGATGGGGATGTAGCTCAAACGATAGAGCGCTCGCTTTGCATGCGAGAGGTACGGGGTTCGATACCCCGCATCTCCATTTTTCTCCCCTTTTTTTATGCATCATTTTTTTAGGCGGTCTAATCCATCAAACGACGTCGCATCGTTCTTTCTCTGCAAGCAAAAGCTCGGTTTCACTTTGAACGTAGTAGCTGTTCTTCGAGCCGTCAAAGCACCATTCGTTCTTTCTCTCTCTTGCCTGCTTAGAGAGAGAGAGAGAGAAGGGTCAGCTATTGGAGCAAGTAAAGGCGAATCAATCGTGAGTAAAATTTACTGTAGCTTCACAAGATTGCGTACAAAATGTTAATGGAATTTGATTATTTCATGGGTTATTTAAAACAAAGGTCCATGTACTTTGTTCATTGTGTTAATTTAGTTTTTATACTTTGAATTTTGTCAAATTTAGTGGTATTTAATGTGCCTTTTGAAGATTGAATAGAAAGTTGTTGATTGAATTGAATTTGGTTATTTCAATGTGTTTTTTTCAGACTGATTAGTGTTACGATTGCCTTTTGTGTTCGATTTGTTGATTTCTGATGCCTTTACTGTGTTTTCGATTCATTTTGTGAGGATCAAATGTAATTTTGCGATTGGTAATATGTCCTGCACGCTAAGTGTTTGTTTAATGCCCCAATGAACTAAAAAAAAAAAAAAAAAGCAGTCCCAGTGCCACAAGGGCTCCCGCACAAAGCAGGGTCGGGGGTGGATGTACGCAGCCTTCCTCCTTCCGGGTGGAAGAGAGGCTGTTTCTGACGACCCCCATCGTGAAGATCGCGTCGTCACGAGAACATGGTAGAAACCATGGAAGGCACAAAGCATCAGCTTAGATCACCGCGTTAAACTAGCAGTATAAAATATACCCCACAGAAGATAACTACAAGGCATATAGTAAAGCAAATAGTACATGGCCAATAATAGACGAATAATCGGGAAGCAACTAAACAACAGATAAGTGCACTACCTGGGGTTATGACTGTCTAGAAATCTTAAACTACCAGTCATTCGCCGCATTATTCTACGTTACCATATCCGCTACCCCTATGCTAGCCTTCCATCGTGCTTTATCTGCCCCAATGAACTATATGATTTATTATATATAATATGTGCTTAATTTTGCGGTTTAACTATTCTTTTACTTTTTTATTTTTTGCTTTTGTTGTTCATTAACTGTACTTTTTCAAACAGGTTAATTTCTGATGATCTTATTATATGTTCGATCCCTTTTGGAAGATTTAAATCCAATTATGTGCTCAAAAATTGGAGCTTTTTGATTTGGGTTCTCGAGTAATGTATTAATTTGTCCTGCCTACCAAGTGTTTGATTTAATGCGCAACTGAACTGTGGTGTTATGGTTTAAAATTATTTACATGCTTTGACCAAGCGGTTTAAGTTGTTTGGATAGTTGGTTCTTTGGCATGGTATTGGAGTCTTTCAGTTGAAGTCACAATAGCCTTGTTCTTTGTATCAATATATTTCAAGCACAAAATTTGACGCGAGCATGTCCAAGCCTATGGGCATTGAGGGGTGTGTTAAAATATAAAATCATTCGCGAGCCTTTTTCTATTTGACACATGGATTTGGAATTAGAGTTGGACTATTGAATTGCAATCCTAATTCCAATTATGAGGGAATTAAAATAACATTGTTTGGCTAGTCAAAAGAATTGGAAGTTGGAATTTTGATTACATAACTAATCATCTCGAGTTTTATGTCTATCAAGGTAGATCATTCCAGATTTCAGGTCAACTAGAGGGTCGGGTTTCAATTAGATTGAATTTATTTCGGGTTTGAGTAATTCTGAGTTTCGGGTTGAGTTTTAGTTGGGTCGAATCATATTGTGATTAAATCATGATTTTGGGTTAATTAGACGAGGTATTTTTAGGTTTCCGGTTAGAAGGGTCGGGTTTGTTTGAGTTGTGCGGGGTGATTGAGGACTCGAGACATCTTGGTTTGAGCTCAATCAGGTTGTCTCATTTCCTGTTCTTATTACTTGGGCTGGGTCAAATTTTGGTTAGTCTAAGTTGTGTTACATGACTTTTAATTTTAGTCATCTCTAGATTGTAGGTTAATTAGATTGGTTATCTTGGGTTTTGGATAAGCTTGGTTGGGCCCGTTTAAGTCAGGCTCCAGTTAGCGAGGTCATTTCAGGTTTTAATCATCTCGGAGTTTAGGTTTATCCATTTGGGTATTTCCAACTGAGTTATATCGGGTTAGTTCAATTCTTATTCCAGTCATTCAAGCAGGATTATTTTGAGTTTCGAGTCAAATTTAGGTTGGGTCGAGTGTTTCGATTTCAAGTTATATTTGGTTTCGGGTTGATTGAGTTGGATCATTTTGAATTTTGAGTCAATAGAGTTATTATGGAATTACAACTCCTTTCCCCTACCTGAAGGAATTGGAATACATGATTTGCAGTTAAAACCCAGTTGCATGAAATTAGGAAATGGAATCGTAATTCCAATAGAATGAAATTGGAATTATGAACCCTAATTTCGATCTCAGCTCCAATTCCAGGAACCAATGCTATGCAGCAAAGAGCACCTAAGTTGACTCCTTGATATTTGGTTAACTATATGATATTATAGGCATTAGTTATCTGGTTTTTCGTTTCACTTATGCTATTCATTTACTGTTCTTTCATATCTTCCAGGTTTGTGGGCATTGGTGATTTGGGAAGACTATGGTAGTTTCTAGAGTAGCGAAAATTGGAGCTCTGGTTATCAAGAACTTGAAGAAAGGTTTGTTTTTGGCTTTCACTTTCTCATTCCCCTTAGCTTCTAGGATTTTTTGTCTCATGTATCAGCTATGTGGTCATTGTTTAGAAATTTGTTATTTATTTTTTTTTTTTTTGATAATGTGTAGAACTATACCTTAGCCTTCACCTATCAGCTTAAATTTTTGAGACAGTTGGCTCAATGACATGGTATTAGAGCTCTATTGCCCAAAAGGTCCGAGTTCAAATCCAAATAGCGCCTACTTTAAATATCAGCATAAATTAAGCACAAGGCATGAGGTGGACCTGTACAATATTCATGCTTTAAGTCCAATGGGAATTCTCATAAGGAGACATATTAGAGTATTAAATCATCCATGGGCCTTCGCCCATTAGTTTAAACTTTTGGGATAGTTAGTTCCTTGATAGATAATCGGGGTGTCCAGGTCGTCTTGTACATGTTGGTTGATCCCGTTGTTGAATACATTGATCAGTCGGAAGTTTCACTACCTTCAACGAGGTAAGCTGGGGGCAAGCGAGTAGCCTTAGGAAATTGTTGGTCCCCAACGGCAGAATTCGAACAAACCCTGAAACTTTATGTTGCACCGAGTTCAAGTGCCCTACCACGGGAGCTAAACTCCTATGGGTTATGTTGATATCAATATCTTCATTCTATGAGAAATTATGACTTAGCTACCCGGAGGTTTAAATATTTATCATTTAGGTAATCTATATCAAAATTCATAGATTACAATAATATATATTGATCTAAGCTACTAATATATATTGACAAAGCTAAGTGTCATATTCTTGAACCTTAATCCTCAATTTAGTTTGGTTCTTGGTCTAAGTTTAGAGTGATGACCATCTTTAACACATTAATACCAGTTTAGACCAAAACTCAGATTCGACTGGCTAATTTGTTCGTTCTAATCTTGAG
Organism: Simmondsia chinensis; assembly: GCA_018398585.1. Taxonomy (NCBI): domain Eukaryota; kingdom Viridiplantae; phylum Streptophyta; class Magnoliopsida; order Caryophyllales; family Simmondsiaceae; genus Simmondsia; species Simmondsia chinensis. The sequence goes on from JAGTTD010000021.1 coordinate 1,073,955, forward strand.
TTTGATTTTGGACATCCACCGGTGTTTTGTTTGTTTAGGTCTTGTTTAAATCAATAGCACTTTGACTTTGGGGCACGGACTTTAAAGGCAGACCCAAAATTCAGAATTTCGCAAGATAAATCTATGATATACCAAATTCAACTCATATGAAATATTGACTTTCCACCATTTTACAAAGGAACAGTCCTTCCAATGAGTGGAAAACATTTTTCTCTACAAATTATTTTTCGTTCGATAGTCGTGCCAAACAAAGGGGAAAAAAAGGAAAGAGGGAAAACAAGTTCTTGCAGTTAGAATCATCTTTTCCCTCTTCCAAATGGAGCCTAGGAGGAAGTTAGCTTCTTTTCCAAGGAGAATGATTTTTTTTTTGTTTAAATCATTGTTGCTAGTCATTTATGTAAACACATGATTAGGTTGTTGTGTCAATCAAATGTTGGCATCACAAACCCTGAGGGGTTGGCTTAAGTTGTAAGATAGTTGGACTTGGGCCTCGTGAAACATTTGGTTTAGAGTTCAAATCCTCGATTTAGTGAAAACCTTTTGACCCACTGTTCTTGTGGTTCCATCTTACCTTGTTGGATGTAGGGGAGCTTTCGAGTAGATGGTGCGTGCAACTTGCAACCCATGATTATTTGAGGTGCATGTAAGTTGTCATGGACAACGGGTGTAAACAAGCCGAGTCTAGCCTATCCCCCTCCTGTTGAAACTCGAGCTCTTATTCAAGCCGGAGCTTTCGAACCTTTGTTCAAGCTTGGCTCGACAAACTTTTAATGTGTTCGATATTGGGCTCGAGTTGGCTTGTTACCTAATCGAGCTGAGTCAAGCTCATTATCAAGCCTAATTAAGCTTATAACTGAGCTGAGCTTGCTCTTGAGTAGAGTTTGCAATTGAGCTAAGCTACTCAAGTTACCATCGAGTTGTCATCGAACCATTTTTGAGCTAATATTGAATGTTTACGAGCTCTTAAGGAGCCCTTGATGAGCTTTTAATGAGCTCTTATTGATCCCTTATCAAGCCCTTATTAAAAATTCATGAACGTTAACGAGCCGAGCACCCCCTTGCTCGAATTCAGCTTGGTAAGCTTATTGAGCCTGCTCGAATTCGACTCGATAAGCTATTGAGCCTCTGTAACAAACACGAAGGAGCCGTAATCTATTTCGAACACGAGTAATTCATCAAATGTTCGGTTCATTTATGGACAAACTAGTTACTCAAAACCAAAAAAACAAAAAAAAAAAAAAAAAAAAAACTTTCTGGCTCATGACTACTTATGCTACTTCATCAAATTATCTCGTGTCAGCTGTATGTGTTATTATGAAAGCTGTGAAAGCTGTTGGAATTATTTTAGTATTCTGCTAATTGGACATCCAGCGTTTCTATTTGTCAGGTCAGTTTGCAAATGTAAGTAGACCCATTCATTTTCACGTGCCGTCCAATCGGATACAATCTTTCCCACATGCTCCTATGATACCAGTTAAGTAACTGAATACAAATTACCTACCTTTGATTTCTCTGCAATTTCCCATGTTTATGTGTATGTCGCTATGCGTGACAAGTGACAAACTGCGGTTATAACACGATCTATGTTTTCATTCAGAGGCATCGCTATTTTTGTAATGCAGCTGCTGACGAGGAAACCAAGGAAGGCAGCAATGAGGAGCAAAAGTAAGCATTGATCTATCTCCCAACTTGACCCAATCTGACATCTTCGTGTTTTTATCCTTTTGGGAATCATTTGATATTTCTGTTGATTTTTTTTGTCGGCGAAAGAAATTTCAATAGAAATAATGTACAAATATTTAAAGATAAATATCCTCAAGAACACAACCAAGGAATAGCAAAAAACCAAAACTAATAATATAAAGCCCTCTACTCCGTCCAAAGATCTCAGTTTGAAGAGCTCCTAAAAATATCATCTAATGAACGTAAAAAATGCAATAAAACTGTAAATATAAAAGATAAATGAAGATGGGCGTAAAAATCTAAGTGTTGATTGCTAAATGTGACCTTAGTATATGATTTTCTATTGTTGGATTGAATTATTCTTTGTCGGGTCTGGTTGGGTTTTGGTACCACAGATCAGGTCAAACGTCGATCAGAGATTCGGAATCTGGTTGAATTCTCGTCCTGAAGTATGATCCTCCGATTGGGACTATCCATTGTAGTAATCATGACTTTGAATTTGTAGTCTCGTGATCATCTGCTGCCATCATTATAATTACTTCAACTTCAAATCAATACCAAATTCTCAGGTTGGGGGTCCTTGAATATAGCCTCTCTTAAGGGTAACACCTTGAAGGGGTAAGGCTGCGTACATCCTTCCCCCTAGACTCTGCATATGCGGGAGCCCTTAGGCACTGGGTCGGTTGTTGTTGTTGTCGCCAAATCAATACCAAAATTAATATTAGAAAATACCCGAGTCTGACTTCTGAACACATACCTGTATCCGACTATGATATTTGAGTCTCAGTCACGTAAGCCATAATCCGGTGTTTAGGTTTGTTACTGTACTTACATGTACCGGTGCTATAATGTTGCAGAATAAATGTAACATTTGTTGAGAAAGACGGAACGGAGCAGCAGATAAAAGTTCCAGTTGGATTGTCCATGTTGGAAGCTGCTCATCTGCATGATATTGAGCTTGAAGGCAAGTTTTCTACTGCTCTTTGTTAAATTGTTTCTTTAGAAAATCTCTCTTTTCTCCTTTCTGTCCCTTGCATGGAATGAAATAGATCATTACGTGACAGATTTTGAGCTAGCCATTATGTTATTGGTTGCTTGCTAACTGTACTTTTGGAATATCATCCACAATGCATATATATGTTGTATTATGTTTACTAAAATATATTCATAAACTATATATATGTTGATAGCTATCAAAACGATATAAAGATTAGCAATTGTATTGCTATTAATTCTAACTTTGCACACATGAGGCTTTGAGATAACTTATGTTTCCTAAAAAACCCATAGCAACCGCTGCCCCATTATTTGACATTCACAATGCACTGTTTCTTCGAAACTGCAGTGATGAGCGTTATGTGACGCTGAACCGTGATTTAATTCATCTTACTCTATATATGCTGCTATACTGCAAATCATAAAATATGTTATGTGTAATGTTTGATTGTGTTTGATGTAATTATAGGAGCATGCGAGGGGTCCTGTGCGTGTTCCACATGTCATGTGATTGTCATGGTAAGTTAATAATTTGAATACAAACATCGTCATCTCTGTGTTACGTTCCCAAATTATTGGATTTTATGAATATCGCCATTAGTGGCGGAGCCACATACAAGTGAAAGTGGGCTATTGCCCACACTAGAGTACTAAAATACGTTTAACACAAGAGATAAGTGCCATATTCCATATAGAAAAATAATAATTTTTATTATAGTTGACTCCACCCTTACAGAAAAATAATAATTCCTAGTCTAATTGACTACACCAGCTTCAGGTCTTAGCTCCGCCACTAATCGCCATCTTCTTAAGGTTTGATTATTTGGATATTTTCGTTGTTTGACTCATCGTCTTATCTTTAGGATTTTGATTTACTATCTTTTAGGATTTGATTGTTAGGTCTTGCATATCTATAAATAAGGGAGTCAAATGTATTCTAAATGCATGATCAATTAATGAAGGTTTACCTAATTTTATCATAGTTAAACTTCAATTAGCTTAGTTAGATTTAGTTACTTAACATTGCTATCGGAGCTTGAGAATGATTTTCCAATTTTTCTGGAAGAAACGGTTTTTTTTCATTCTCTCCTTTTCCCTTTTTCCCACTATTGGTAATTGAGAGATGCATTTTCCATGTTTTCCGCATTTTTTGAATTATTTCGGATTTTCCAACCCCCCCCCCCCCCCCCCAAACCAAAAAAAAAAAAAAAAAAAAAAAAAAAAACCACCCACTTGGAGAAATGAAGATGAAATGGGGGAGATAAACTTTGAGCTACCTTGGTGATGCATGAGACTCTTTGGGCAGGATGTCGACTACTACAACAAACTATCCGACCCGAGTGATGAAGAGAACGACATGTTGGACCTTGCGTTTGGGCTTACGGAAACGTAAGTCTTCCATCTTCCCTTTTGTTCTCTAAATTTCATCTCAAAAGCGGGATTGGGATAAACCCAATATCTGAAATCCATGTATAAGTCCTGGTGAGGTTACTTTCAAAAAACTGTTTTTGGCATGGAATGAAGTAGCCCAGTGGATAATTTGTTTTCCTTTTTGAGTAATTGGGGTGTTCGAGCTGCTTTTGTAACACCTCGACTAATCCCCAGGTTGTACGTCCGGCTTTCGACATACAATAAGACACTTGGTGCCGAAAGGGCTAGTAGGTGGCCTTAAGTCAAAATGTCTAATTATTTTGGCAACCTCCTAGATTTAGCGGGGTCTAGGACTTGTTTGGCCGAATTGTGAGGAAGCTTTGAATTGGAGTATTTGTCTAAAAAAATTTTAACTTTTATTGTTGTTTCTACTTTGAAAGTAGAGAAACAGTTTTTACTTTCACTTAAAAGCACTTTTCTTTCGGTTCTAAATGTCTATAACTCCCCCCCCCCCCCCCCCCCCCCAAAAAAAAAAAACCCAAAAAAACAAAAAAAATCCTATAAAAGCTACCTTTTTCCACAAAAGAAGCTTTGGGCAAACAAGCTTTTACACCGTTATCTTTCTATGTCACATCTTCCATTTGAGAGTTCTTACTAGACTCATGTATAAATTTCTCAACAGCATGTGCTCACCATTTTAAAACCCGTGCTTTCATTCGCTTCATGCAGGTCACGTCTGGGTTGCCAAATCGTAGCGAACCCAGAGCTTGATGGGATTCGTCTAGCGCTTCCAGCCGCCACCCGAAACATGGCGGTTGATGGGTACAAACCAAAGCCACATTAACTCTTCCCTTCTTGCTGACAATACAATGAGGTATAAAAATTGATACTGAAGAGTTATTTCAGTTCAATAGCATTTCCCTATGGCAAAGATCAGGTGTATTTGTAAAATGCAAATGTATCATTTATTTTGCCATATTACGTTAAAAACAAATATATGGTCGTTTTATGTTATGTTATGTTACCAAGCATTTGTTAAAAATAAACTTAATATGGCAAAATGCATGGTATACTTGTTTTTAACAAATGCACCTGATCCTTGCTCATTTGCCACTCAATAGAAAATAATTTTCAGGTTATGAATTGCCATTTCTTGTTTATGCCGATTTTGTATGTGCTATTAGGCTATTCATCGGGAGCTAAATGTAGTTGTATTGTGTCGTATTTGAGGGTTTTTTTTTTTTTTCACCTAAATAAATGTATTGTAACATAAAAACCATGATTTTAGACATGTTAATTATTATTCTTTTATTTCCAAGTACTATATTTGAGGGATTTTGTATCTATCTTCTGTTCTCAGTATGATTTTTTTAAATAACGGTACAAAAGTCATATAGGTTGCGTAAGGAGGCAGTCCTACTCATTTCTACTTCACCTTCCCAAATGGTGAAGGTGGGATTTGATTCCAATTCTCAGGTACCATCTCCAAGAGATTTTATCAGTTGAGCTAGTTGACACTTTTATTCCATTGTGAATTACTTGAACTTCTAAGTCATTATTTATTTCAGGGGGTCTAAATGAGTCGAGCTCAAGCTTGTGAGGCTCGTGATTGGCTTGGGCTCCGCGTGGAGCTTGCTAAGCCTCAAAACTTTGAACTTGAGTTCAGCTCGGCTCTTTTGAGCTCGAATTTGGTTTCTTGAGCCACGAGCTAAGCTTATCTCATCTAGGGTCATCTAGGCTTGATATAGGTTCAATGAGGCTTGTGCTCTGCTTATTTAAGCTCGAACTTGGCTATCGGGCACATTTAATTTATAACTTATTTGGCTCATCTAGGTTCAGTTAGGCTTGCAATCCTTTAAATTCAAGCTTTACTGGTGCTAGGTTTGGCTCGTTTAGTTAAACACGCTTGGCTCGGCTCAGTTCGGCTCAAACTCGAAATGAACCAATCTAACCATTCTAATATGTGCTCTGGTCGATATCTTCTCATGGTGTTTTGGTGTAGTTGTTGTTGGTGTATTTTGGTGCTTAATTCAGAGTTCTTGGGCGTGCCACTTTGGAAGGAGGTTGTTACAGTTGCCGTCTATTAGGCCAAATAAGATGTTTCGAGGCCTCGACCTCTAATATGTCTTGGAGTTCAGCTGTCAAGAAACTAGGTTCTCGTTTCCCTTTTCCTATAATCTTAGTTCTATATGTTACTTCTAAACTTTTGGCCAATGGTGGGTTTATCGTACTAGGTATGACTTATCGAACTCACCTCATAACGGTGTTGAGCATTAACATTTAATTTGTCAAAGAAAGGTAATGAACCCATTGTGGTAATCCTCATATGATGCTCGAGCTTGTTAGGCTCAAAACTTAGCTCTTTTGCATTAAGCTCGGCTCGAAATTCTCCAAGATTGGAAACTTCTAGCTTAAGTTTAACTCATCAAAGGCTCGAGTTCTGCTTACCTCGGTTGAGCTAGAACTTAGCTCGGTGAGCTATAAATTAAGCTTCTAATATTTAGCTCATGTAAGCTTAATTTAGGCTTGTTTCGGCCCATATAAGCTAATAGCTTATATTAAGATAGGCTTGCTTAGACTAGTTGAGGCTCACGAGTATGTGATTGAGCTTCACTTGGTGCGGGTTTGGCTTGATTAGCCAAACGAGCTAGCTAGGCTCGAGCTCAAAATAAGTCGAGGTTTTCACAGTTTTATAACAAGATTGCTTGCGTGGGCTTGTAAACTGATTCGACTCATTTATCCTCATTTTCCCGTTGATTGAAAATAAATGAGTAATTTTATGACCAAAAATAATAAATTGATGACCAAAAAAATGACAAATAAATTGATAACCAAAAAAAAAAAAAAAAAATTTAGGGGTGTTCGTAAAAAATCAAAACAGAAAAATTGGAAATTTTGGTTCGGTTACTAAACCGATAAAAAGTTTGGTTAATTTGGGTGGTTTCGGTTCGCGAGTTTGACTTAAACGGTTAACAAAAAAAAAAAAAAAAACCAAAAAATATATTATTTGAGACTATTATAGAAGCACAGCTACAACTCTAGTCAATTGGTCAAGTGCTTGACCTTTGGTATAAAGGGTGGCGGGTTCTATTCCTACTACCTCATGAAAGTTCTATTATTTTCTTGACTTTATCCTTGTATTTTTATTTTGTTCACAACTAAAAAACTCACCATACTTAAATAATAGATGATTAAACCTCGGGGTATCCAACTAATAATTTCAACAACAACAACAACAGCAATATGGCCTCGCGGCTCCTGCAGTAAGCAGGGTCTGGGAGGGGTGGATGTACGCAGCCTTACCCCTTTCGAGAGGAAAGGAGGCTGTTTCCGAGGACCCCCAACCTGAAGTGCGTGTACGCCTGCAATTACAGCAAATCAATTTATCATCAATGGAATTAACATAATCAGTTTCCAAATGAATTACAGAAATAGGCATGCAAGTATTTAAGTGTGTATGTATGCCACAAGCAAGCGATAAATTAGACCTAACTAAACAGTATATAAATGCACTACTTGGGGTTATGACTGCCTAGGAGTCTTAAACTATAAGTCACTCGCCGCACTATCATATGCTGCCACATCCGCTATCCTTATGCCAGCCCGCCATCGTGCCCTATCTGATGTCATCTCCTCTCTTAGGTTTAGGTGGGTTAGGTCGTGTCGAATCGTCTCCATCCAACTAATAGTTTCACGTGAGTAAAAAACAATTGTATATATCGATGAGCTTCTAAACAAGTAAATCATATTTCTAAATAGGAAAGATTTTCTTTTTCTATAAGTGGTTACCATATTCATTGAAACCCAAACTTTGATTAACTGACTTTAAACGGGTGGTAATGGTTATTGAATTTGTACTAATTTCTTAAATGGTTGCCGAACTGATAAAATAAATGGTACGGTTAACCGACAATGAAAATCCTAGTAAAATTACTATTTTTTAAATATGAAAGGGAATTTTTATCATATAATTTTTTAACCTTACTATTAATTATTTTCTAAAAAGAAATGTTATTTTTTTCTATCTAAAATACCGAAGAAAATGTTGTTATATAATGGCTAAACACTCAAAAAAAAAAAAAAAAAAAAAAAACCTTACATATTAATTTCTATTTTACTTGTTGATTTTTTTTCCCTAAAAACTAACAAATTATTTTTCAAAATAATATTCTTACTTTTTGTTTGTTATTTTTAATTTTCGCTTAAACTATACAGCAATGGAAAATAAAAAATAAAAACCTAATTCTAAAATATGATTTTCTATTTCTAAAAATAAAATTAGATATAGAAAATTGCTTTTTTACTTGTTGGTGGCATGGCCAAATGGACACCTAATCAGTATCACGAGTCAAGTAAGTCAATGTGTTTTGAATAAATTATATAAAATTATACATTTCCGACATAATTCATACATATTATTATGTATGAAATAAAATTTAAAGTAGGAGACAAGTTAGATTTGGAGGAATCTTTGAAACCGAAAAGAAAGGTACAAGGTAATTATACGTAACTCGTTCTTGCGAAGCTAAAATCGAATATTTTTCAATTGTAATTTTTGAATAAACGAGTCTATCTTGTTATGGAGGATAAATTCATTCACGATTGTGGTTTCAATGTGAAGTTTACATCTTCTGATGATTAGAAATTAATACTCAACATCAATACTAAATGAGAACAAGACAGGAAAATGAAGTTCGCTAAAACCGCAATCATTTGTAAGATCAAAAACAAAACTTATAAAGCTAAAGGCATACAGAAAGGGTAGGCTCGAGGCTCAGCTCGGCTTGAAGCTCGCCGAGCTCGAAAAATTCAAGCTCGAGCATGACTTGTCAAAAATCTCAAGCCCAGCTTGATCTAAGCTTGGCAAAGCTTCAAATTAAACTTGCAATATTTTGGCTCTTTTAAGCTTAATTTAGGCTCGTTTAAGCTCGAGTCAATTCATTTAGGCTCAAATTTGGCTTCATTGGAAATATTTAAACAAATACAAGAAATACTCATTTAGGCTCGCAAAACCTACAAGATCAAGCTTGATTAGACTCGGGCTCAGCTCAACTCAGGCTCAAAGCGAGCCGAGTCTTTTTAGATTTATGATGAGCCCTTGTAAGCTAGCTCAACCGATTTACAAACCCTAGGAAAGGGATGGGGCCAGGTTTCATAGTGACTAATACCCAAATAGGTGGAAATTCAAAAGACGCCTTAATAAGGGGTCTGTTTGGCCAAATTGTAAAGAAAATATCTTTTTAAAAATACTTTTTGCAAAAACACTTTTATAATAACTGTTTTCAATATGCTTATTTTTAATTAAAAAAATTGAGTTTTTTCTTATACTCCTACTTTAATAAATAAACACTTACTTTTCTACTTCTACTTAAAAGTAGAAAAATACGTTCCATTTTTGTTTAAAAATATTTTTTTCTAGACAAACGCCACTATATCCTAAAAAAATATTTTTTTTTCCTTAAAAGAACTGTTTTCTCTCATAAAAGAAGCTTCGTTAAACAGACAATAAGTTTAATCAACACCACCATCAATCACTTTACATTTTTCTTCTTTTTTTTTTTTTTTTTTGAGATGAACATTTTTAGTTGTATGTTGGACCAATAACTTAATTAAATGACCTTTTTTGGGTAACTAACTTGATAAAATGAGTAACTATAAAATAAGCAAATATATCTGCTACAAAATAAGCTAAGAGGGTACTAACATGCAAGCACCGGATATATCTACTATAAAATAAGCGAAGAGGGTTCCAACACGCAAGCAACGGATATACCTACTATAAAATAAGCAAAGAGGGTACCAACACGCAAGCATCGGATCTCATTAGAACTCCGAAGTTAAGCGTGCTTAGACAAAAGTAGTAATAAGATGGGTGACCTCCTGGGAAGTCCTCGTGCACCCCTCGGGTTAGGGGGTTCTCGGAAACAGCCTCTCTTCAGGGTAGCACCCTGAAAGGGAAATGCTGCGTACATCCACCCCCAAACCCTGCTTAGGCAGGAGTTCTTGGGGCACTGAAAATGTTGCTTTATTTGTCTTAACAATGTTTCTAATTCTTTTTTTTTTTTTAAATCACTTTTTTAAAAGCTATATTTTTTTTTAATTACACATCAAGATAGGTTTTTAATAAAAATTTTTATTTTTAAAACTGCTTTAAGAAGAAAGTACTATCGTTTTTTTTTTGAAAGTAGGGTCAAACACTCGTAAAAATTCAATAAAGTACTTTTTCTATTAAAAATATTTTTCTACTCTAAAATAGTACGATTAAAGAGGCACTTAGAGCAGTGCGATGGGTAACATAAAATGTACCAATTCAAATACACTCCAACGGCCTCTTCGGAGACATTCGATAAAATTAGAACGATACAGAGAAATACACTCCAACTAATTTTCTTCTAGAAGAAGTGTTTTTTTTAAGTTCACGTGGATAAAATGTGATAGAGTCATTTTAGACAGACCTTTGGCTGATTTTAGATAAACTAGAGTGTTTCTGCTTCGATATTCTTTTTATATTTCTTTTTTTTTCATTAAGAATATCTTTTTCTTAATATTTCATATATTTTCTCTATCTTAATTATGTTTCTTAGCTATAAAAAATCTAAATTATATACTCAATACAAACAATGAAGATTTATTAAATTATAAAAAATTCATTTATTAGTAATTTAATTATCATATATTATATTATTAAATATAAAAATAGTTACATTTTTTAACATTTTCCTAGTTTTTATTGGGTAATGATATTGTCAGAACAAAATTATTATTATCACACTAAGATTATAGTTTTTAAGATAATTTTTAACTCTTATTATTTATAAATCATATAATTACTTTAATAATAATAATTTTTGCTCTAATAATAACAACTCTTTTTTTATTATGTAGTATGAATTGGCTGAAATTATATTTTGTGGGTCGGTGGGATGCTAGTGCACAGTTTGAAGGAACTTGCATGTACGGTATTTATAATTACTATACATTTTATTTATTTTTTATTTTAAAATAAAGTGCTTTATAAATGACTTGTTTGAATTTTTTTCCTTGGATTTATTTTTCAACTATTTGACATTGTTGTGAAAAAATTACTTTTTTTCCGAAGTATTTTTTATAAAAGTATTTTTGTAAAAAGCATTGTTTCAAGGAAGCAGTTTGTGTTTGACACAACTTGTAAAGAAGTGTTTATGATATTGTTGTTAGTGTTTGGCTAATATTGTTAGTGTTTCGGGATATATGAACCAATTTTTCTCAATTGTTTAATTTCTGCTTCTGCTTCTGTTTAAAAGGAAAAGCACCAAATTTTTGCTTTTTCTTAAAGTAGAAAAACAGTTTCTGCTTCTAATAAAAAGCGCTTTTTACTCTGGCTAAGCACCCCAAAAATTCTAGGAAAGTGCTTTTTTTAGAAAAAAGTACTTTTTTCTCCCAGATTAAGTAATTACAAACAGGCCCTTAGTAGCAAGAATTTGAAGATTTTAAAATTAAGAGAAGAGATATAGAGTAAGATAAACTATAAATGAAATGCGTGATACAAATAGGATAACATAGGGAAGAGTCTAAGAGTATGTGGAAATATTTTGGATAGGGATAGTATTGGGCGGGTAAAACCCGTTACCCGAGGTAGCAGGTATGGGTTAATATGAATTATCATACCCGCCACAGATACGGGGTGGGTATGGGTATGATGTTGTACCCGCCTTGCCCTACGCCGTACCTGCCATTCGTACCCTGATTTGTATGATTTAAAATAAGAAAAATATACATTTAATTTAATTACTCAATTGTGTGTTAAATATTAGAACAAATTATAATTAGATTCTACAATATAATATGAGTAAATTAATATAGCCGGTATGGAAAATCATTTGGTCCCTGCATTAAGACCGGTATGTGGCGGGTGATGGATACCCGTTGGATGTTCGAGGGTAATAGGGCGAGGTATGGGTATGGATTTGCACCTGTTGGGGCGGGTATCCACTTCATATCAGTGACAGATAATGGGGCGGGGTACAGGTATGGATTTGTATCCGTTGAAGCGGGAATAAGTATCTACTTCATATCCATGATGGGTAACGAGGTGGGTATAGGTATGAATTTGGTTGGCGGGTACGGGTATTGAGGAGGAACCCCTCGTACCCGCCCCACTCCATGGCCGTCCCTAGTTTTAGATAATTTTCAATTTGATAATACGCTCCTCAATCTAGAATGGGGGAAATCACAGACAGATTGCACTGAACTTAAATATTTCGCACTCAAATGTCACCCAATACGTATTTTTTTCGAACATTGTGAAAATCAACATCCACATGTTTGATTTGATTGTCAACCACTATTAAAGATACATAGCTTATCACATCGAAGATCAATTAGGTGTCTAAGAAATACCTATCACGCAATAAATGGTGAATCCAACAGGTCTCAACTACATAATAAGCTTAAGTTTGATACTATGATTTCCTGCTTGACTTGGAACTTGTAGGTTGCTTCTTATTTCTTTAAGAAATCAAATTCAGCGATAAAAGATTGCATATCAATTTGTCAAACGCTACTGTCGGGGACAAACCCTCCATTCCACATCAACATGTGTTGTGAAGTGAAACATCACTAGTAGGTCGATATAACAGGATATGATCAATCGTGCCCTTCAAATTATCACAGAAGTTTTAGACAAAGGAAAATCAGGAATCTAAGGAAAATTTGTGAGAAACATAATGATAATAGTTGACATTGTAAAAATCACGCATATCTAATAGAGGATTCAGTTATTCAAGCAATAGTAATATAAGAAATTTTAAATAAATATATTTAGATCTAGAGTGCAACAACAGCTATCTACAACAACAATCCTAGTTCCTCAAGGGCTCCCGCAAAAGCGGGGTCGGGGGGGGGGGGGGTGTTGATGTACGCAGCCTTCCCCCTTCAGGGTGTAACCTGAAGAGAGGTTGTTTCTGAGGACCCTCAACCCGAGAGACGCGACGCCATCGCATCATGGCAACCTGTGAGCAATAGGGCATCAATGCATAAGAGTAAGACATAGTATAAAGTGAGTAATACAAAGCATAATGTCCTAGAGGAGGCTTCAAGACAAAAACCATGCCCCTCAAGGCAGCAAAAATAAGCAAGTAAACAACTAGTAAACAAATAGACGGATAGGTAGATAGGTGCACCATAATAAGCCTATACGCCTAGGAACACAAATATAGCAGAGTAAGCAGCGTTAAGAGGCCGCTACTTCGAGTCCTCCATCGAGCTCTAACACTATCGAGTTCTATCTAAGGCCATATCCTCCCGTAGGTTTAGGTGGGCAAGGTCCAGCCGTATCGGCTGCAGTCATCCCATCTTTGGCCTACTTCTTCTCCTGCCTAGCGTGGTAAGAAGCTGATCGCATCTTTTGACTGGAGCAGTGGTTGGTCTCCTCCTAATGTGCTTGAACCACTTCAAACATTGCTTCTTCATTTTATCTTCTATCAAGGCCATGCCCCACTATGCCTCTTACCACATACCAGATGACTAACCCTGGGAACACTAGTCAAAAATTGTGGAATAGGCATACCGTAAAGTCGTAGCCCTAGGTCGAGCTTACGAGTCGTCAGATGTTCCTACCCTGCTACATCGGATACACTTATCCTAGTCCTCCACAGAGCTCTGTCTAGAGCCATCGCTTCATTTAGGTTGAGATAGGTGAGATCCCGTAGGATTGTCTCCATCCGCTCTTCTTTGGCCGTCCTCTCCCTCTCTTCCCGTCTGTTATGTGGAGTTGTTCGCATCTCCTGACAGGGGCAGTGGTGGGTCTCCTTCTAACATGCCCAAACCACCTTTGTCGTTGCTCCCTCAACTTATCTTCTATTGGGGCGACACCTAATTTACTTTTTATTGTATCATTTTGGATCCTATCCCTCCTTATGTGTCCGCACATCCACCTCAGCATCCTCATCTTTTGTGTTTGGTGACACTTTATAGGCCAGCACTCTGCCCCGTAAGACATAACCGGCCTCACTACCGTCTTATAATATTTACCCTTTAATTTTAGCGGGAACCTCCTATCACACAATATTGCCGCGGCCATTCTCCATTTGTGCCAACCCACTTTAATCCTGTTGTTGACATCTTCGTCCACTTTGCCATCTTTCTGCACCATGCAACTCAAGTATTTAAAGCATGCTTTCTGAGGTATGTGCTCTAATCCAATCCATACGACTGCTGCGCTTGGCGTGGTAGAGGTGCTGAACTTAAGTTCCATATATTCTGAATTAGATCTACTGAGCCTTAGACGTTTTGATTCTAAGGCCACCCTCCAAAGTTCTAGTTTTTCATTCACCTCCGCTCTAGACTCGCTCACTAGGACTATATCATCCGCGAAAAGCATGCACCAAGGTACATCCCCTTGAACGTGCCTAGTGAGCTCGTCCATCACCAAAATGAAAAGAAAGGGACTCAAGGCTTATCATTGATGTACCCCTACTGTAATAGAAAAAGTGTATGTCTCCCCTTCCGTAGTGCGCACACTAGCTTGAGCGTCTTCGTACATGTCCTTGATGACTCGTATGTAGGACTCGTGGATGCCTTTCCTCTCCAGGACCACTTATAGAGCCTCTCTCGGTACTTTATCATATGCCTTCTCCAGATCAATGAAAACCACATGAAGGTCCTTTTGTCTATCTCTATAGTACTCTATGGACCTCCTCAGGAGATGGACGGCTTCTATCGTTGATCTACCTAGCATAAATCCGAATTAGTTCTTTGAGACTCTTGCTTGATGACGCAGCCTTCCTTCTATAACCTGCTCCCAAAGTTTCAGAGTGTGGCACATTAATTTGATTCTTCTGTAGTTAGCACAGCTCTGAATGTTGCCTTTGTTCTTATAGACGGGGACTAGTGTGCTCTTCCGCCACTCATCAGGCATCTTTTTTCCCTGGAGAATTTGATTGAATAATTTATTCAACCATCTAATACCTGCTTCTCCAGTACATTTTCATGCCTCAATGGGTATACCGTCAGGGCCGACTGCTTTACCCCTGCCCATCTTCTTTAATGCTTCCCTAACTTCCTTATCTAATTGAATTAAATTATGTTAAATAGTAATAATATATTTAGATTTTGGGAAGTCCTCACCCTCAGGTTGGGGGCACTCGGAAAGAGCCTCTCTTCAAGGGTAATACCTTGAAGGGGGAAGACTGCATACATTCGCCCTCCCGACCCTGCTTAGGCGGGAGCCCTTGGAACACTGGGTGTGTTGCTTTGTAGTAATAGTATATTACGATGTAAAAAAAAAAAGGCAACATTCCCAGTGCCCCAAGGGCTTCTGCCTAAGCGGGGTCTGGGGGGTAGATGTATGCAGACCCTGAAGGGAGGCTGTTTCCGAGAACCCGCAACCTGAGGGGTGCAACACGAGGACCTCCTAGGAAGTCACCCATTTTGGTATTACTCTCGCCCAAGCATGCTTAACTTCGGAGTTCTAATGGGATCCAGTGTTTGCGTGTTGGTATCCTTTTAGGTATTAATATATTATGATGTGATGATAATTTAAACTTACCCACATTTTTTTAAAATTTTTTTTTAATTTTTATTTTTTTTTAACAATGGTAAAGACAAATCAAAAAGAGCCGCCCCCACGTAAAACAGGGGGACCGGAAGCTTCCACATTAGAAATGCGCAGAAGGGCGGTGGAAGGATCACACACATCGCAATTGAAACTGATGCTTCCTAAGCCTTTGCCTGCCATGAAATCAGCGGATTGATTGGCTTCGCGGTAAACATGAGAGAAGTGAATTTGGGACAGCCTTTTACCAAGAGTTACGATCTCATCCTTAATGAAGTGGATTTCGCTGGAACAGTCGAACGACCCAGTGAAGGAGTTTATGACAACTTTATTGTCCCCTTCCAGGATGATCTTCGAGTATCCTAGGGAGGTCGCTGTATAGAGCTTGTCCCTAGTTGCAATTGTTTCAGTAACAATGACAGACGCATTTCCTAGCCTTCTGCTCCCTGTTTTGATGACCTCACCGTTAGAGTTACGAATTACAAAGCCAGAGGCTGCTTGAGTACCTCTTTTGGCGCCATTAAAATTTACTTTCACCCAGTCTGATCTTGGGGGGGACCAGGAAATCCAGAGGTTCTTACTTCTTTTGCTCAAATTCCCAGGATTGTTCGATGAATCCTCCTCAATAGTATTTTTGCATACCCATTCCCAATGCGTCCTCTTGGCCTGGATGACCACTTGGGAAACTGGGGCTGTCTCTTTTCTAAAGACGGTAGCGTTTCTATCCTTCCATAAATGTCAACAAACCATTATAAACTTACCAATTCCTTCCTTGTCTTTCCGATTGCGGAGTTCCTCCCCTAAATCCTCCTTTGTTGGGGGAGCGGTGATCCAATTTTGGGTCTTTGCTGCATGCCAAATCTCTTAGGCTCATGGGCAGTTGAGAAGAATATGGGATACTGTCTCTTTACTTTGAGCACACCAGGTACAATTAGGGTTTCAATCTTGAATTCGTTTTTGCATCTGATCCCCAGTTGTTAAGAAGCCATTAAGTGCTTGCCATAAAAAAATTTTTATCTTGGGGAGGATATCCAAGTTCCAAATCCACTTGAACTCTCACTTGTTTCTGTCATCCCACTCAAGATTGTGAGCAAGCCAAGTAGCAGACTTGACACTGAATTTTCCAGTACTTGTGAATCCCCAGCAGAACTGGTCTTCTCTAGGCAAAAGGGGAATAGGGACGCCCATAATGGAGTTGACCATGTCTTGGGGGACAATTCGTTCAAGCGCTTCCTTGTTCCATTCCCCTTTGGTTATGTAGTCGGCTACCGTAGAAGAGGAATTGATATCACTAGGGGCAGACCTCAGGCTATCCGCTAGAGGCCCTTTCCCTACCCACCAGTCCTTCCAGAAGCTGATCTTAGCACCATTCCCCACTTTCCATTTGATTCCTTTTCTTATGAGACTCCTAGCAGCCATTATTCCCTTCCAGGCTGGGGAGTCCGTTCCTTTACAAGTATAGTCAAAAAAAGAAAAGTTACGAAGGTAACGATCCTTTATGACCTGGACCCATAAGTTGTTATCATTCATCAGAATTCGCCACCCAAGTTTACAGAGAAAGGCTTGATTAATCACCTCCAATTTACGCAGCCCTAGTCCACCAGCCCCTTTTGGTCTACAGATCTTGCTCCAGGCAGCCATATGAATTTCGTTTGTATTTTCTTTGTTCCAGAAAAAGAATCGACTAATTGAATCCCCCTGTTTGCAAACCCTTTTGGGGAGCTTAAAACATTGCATTACATGGCACGACATGGATTCAATTGAGGACTGAATCAGCGTAACCCTACCTGCTTTAGAGAGTTTTCCTGCTTTCCAACTTGCTATTTTACCTTCCATTTTCGGAATTAGGTCGTTTCCCACCTAGCTCGCAAATCTCCCTGTTGTGAAATTACATCCTAGATATCTACCCAAGGATGCATTACCTGGAATTTCCAGTATGTTACAGAGTCTCAGTTTGTGCTGTCTATCTAGGTTGGCGGAGAACACTGCCGCCGACTTGGATCTGTTGATTACTAGTCCTGAGTCCTCACCAAATAAATGCAGGATCCTATTTAGAGATTGAACCGTCTCCACTTTGGCGTCACAGAAGAGCAGACAGCCGTCCGTGAAAAATAGGCCTGGGATCAGTGGAGCATTCCTACTAATTTTAACCCCAATTCCTGACTTCTTTGTACCCGTCAGAGCCTGCAGGTTAGTTGCTAGAACATCAAGGCATAAAATAAACAAAAAGGGGGATAGGGGGTCGCCTTGTCTTAGTCCTCTAGAAGGGGAGAAAAACCCCATTGGTTTATCATCCACAAGGACAGAAAAAGATGCAGTCGTGACACACATCATAATCCATTGAATCCATTGATCATGAAATCCTAGTTGCTGCAGGGTCCTTTTGAGGAAGGGCCATTCGATTTTGTCAAAAGCCTTTTCCATGTCTAGCTTGGTAGCTGTCTATCCTGATTTTCCTTGCTTTTTTTTGAAAGCAGTTAGGATTTCATGAGCAACTAGAATTTTGTCTTGGATGTTTCTCCCCGGGACAAAGGCTGCTTGCCATTGGGTTACAATGTTGGGCATTAGTGGTTTCATGCGGTTAACAAGAACTTTAGCAATGATTTTATATAAAACGTTACATAGACTAATTGGTCTAAAATGGTTTACATAGCGAGGTGTGTCAGTTTTTGGAATCAGAGTGATGAAGGTGTGATTAAGCTGTCTCAGCAAGGATTTTCCTCGTAAAGCAGATCGGATAGCATGACAGATGTCCCTGCCCACAAGATTCCAGTAAGTTTGGAAGAAAAGGGCCGAGAACCTGTCTGGGCCCGGGGTTTTATGGGGGTTCATATCAAAGACTACCTCTTTAATTTCATTATCAGTGAATTTGGAAATAAGTTTCTCGTTTTCAGAGTCCGTTACCTTTTTCTTTAATGTTTTAAGGGACGGGAAGTTGGATTTAGGTCCATTTGATCTGAATCTTTCCTTAAATTCTTGGATGAATGTTTCTCCTGTGGCTTGTTTGTCAGTAATGGTAATCCCCATAGAATTTTGGATTTCTACAATTGCTCTTCTTTTTCTCTTGGCTTGGACCGTTGCATAAAAGAATTTGGAGTTACGGCCACCTTTTGTAATCCATTCTTTTCTCCAATAATTTACCTAGAATTTGTGGTTACTGAATAAAATCTTTTCGAGTTGCAGAAGTAGCCTTTGCAGCTTTTTATTTAGGCAGGGTTACACGGGTCGCAGTTTAGTTTTGATTGGGTCTCAGAGATTTTTCTTTCGTTTTCATGGACTTTGCTCTTAGTCCATCCTTTCATTAGGGCTTCATTTTCTTTGATATTTTCCTTGATATGTTTTAGTCTTTGGACTATTTCGAACAATCTCGATCCCTGGAATTTCAAGTTCCAGCTTTTTCTTATGATGTCCTCAGTGGTTTTAGACTTAGTCCATCCCGCTTGGAAGCGAAATGGGGCCGCCTTTTTAAGTTCATCTGCTCCCGTGCATAAGAGAAGGGGCGCGTGGTCTGAGCTGGGCCCGAAGCCGTTGTACACAAACGACTTTGGGAAAAGATGGGCCCATTCTTGGTTATTTAGGGCTCAGTCCAACTTTCCTGAATGTAGGCCCCATTAATAGACCTGCTCCAAGTGAAGGACTGACCAGCCCACGGCGTATCCTCAAGTTCGAGGTGTTGACATAGATTATTCAATCGTATAGTACGTTTAACAGTTAGAGGAGTTCCTCCCCGTTTATTATTTAGGTTTTTAAGTTCATTAAAGTCTCCAATAACACACCAAGGTTTACCCATGAAGTGTTTAAGGTCCTGAAGAGCTTCCCAAAATTGGTCCTTTTCTTTTTCTTTTGTGGGGGCATAGACAAAGGAAATAAGACACTTTTTGCCGGATATTTTGTCAAGAACGCATGTGTGAGCAATACGGTTATCACAATAGAGGATGTCCACATAGCATGTTAAAGCATTCCACATGATCCATAGACCCCCCACATGGTTTTGGGGAGGGGAGTAATGATAGCCATCAAATCCCATGAATTGGGTTAGTTGTATCACAATATGTTCTTTTGCAAGGGGTTCCATTATGGTTAACATGTCAGGTTTAAATTTTTTAGCTAAGCCATGGAGTTCTTGTTGGGCTGGCAAACGAGCCACTCCTCGGATATTCCAACATAAAATTTTTCATAATGACAGAAAAAAAAGAGAAGAAAATCACCTTCATAGGCCAAAAGCGAACAGCGCCATCGTGTGTTTCACGATGTAGTACCCGAGTTCCATAAAGATTTCCATGACACAAAAACACACAGAAAGTAGATAACAAAAGGTGGCCACTTCGGTAGCCAAAATCACAATACCGACAAGGGATAGCAAGCAAAAAACATCACAGAAAATACATAGCAAGAGAAGTACATAGCTAGAGAAGTCATAACTAGGAGTTAATAGATAGCTCTTCACTAGCCCTGAGCTGGGGAGCGTCCCCACTTGAGAGTCTTCTTTTTATAGAAGACTCGTTAGGGGTTTCCTCTTCTGACAGTTCAGGATCTTCCTCTGGGTCTTCTTCCATGTTGGCTTGATCATTTTCTGTGTTCTTAGCCATAAGGTCATTATCCAGGTCCATGTTGACGGGCATTAATTTTGTGGAGTTAACTTTGGGTTCATTTTCATTTTCATACTCCTCTTCTCTGACCGGTCCTAGTACAATCTTCGTTATTGAGTTTTCATCTTCATTGGAGCAGCGTACCTGATGGGAGGGATCCATTTTACCCTTCCCTTTTCTATCGACACTGCCCCCCTTCGAGCCCCTGATATCGCCCACTGTCTTTTCTCCTGAACTCGCTTGAAAGCTTCGTTCTCTCAAAACAATATTCGGTCCTCCCCTCGTAGTTCTAGGTTTTGGTCCCTTTTTTTGGGTCTTGGCCTTTTTTTGGGGTGGACCCGAATCCACCTTTCTTTGGTTGAGATATTCTCCGTGTCATCCTCTCTAGGTTCGCTTAAGGGAATTCCTTCCCGGAATCGTTCAACCACAATGTGCATTTTAGTTGATTTATTATAATTTGGGCAGTTTTTGATACCATGGTTTTCAATCCCGCATAGGGCACACACTTCATACAGTCCCTCGTAGGTTAGAGGGAAAGCTTTTTCAGTACGCGTACCCCTAACTGTAATCTTTCCAGGAAGTGTTTTGGATGCATTAATTTCCACACATGCTCTAGCGAATTTCTCTTTTAGTCTGGCCTCCGTGAATCCATCAAGTCTGATTAGAGGCCCGATGGGTTCCAGTATCCTGGTTAAAGTCTCACGGTTCCAAAATTCAAGTGGTAGTCTTTGGACCTGGATCCATTGAGCGACCACCTCAATTTCAGTTTCAAAGGGGTCAAACATTTCTTGCCACTGTTGCAGCATGAAATTGAGAGAGTGGACCAACCAAGGTCTTTCTTCCCAAACAAAGTTCTTGTCATTTTCGTTAGAAAATTTAATAAGGATCCAACCATTTCCTAGTTCAACGTAATCAACACGGCCTTTACCTTGTCCCAATCACTACGGTTTTTGGCTCTAATGGCATTTAGGGGAATAGAGTCTCCCCATACTTTCCCTAACAGCCAAAGCGATCTCATCTCCTCAATACTATGGTAGTCCTTTATACCTAGATCATCGTTTAGTCCAACATTGGGATGTCTAGAATGACCTCCCATAGGACTGTTAAGGCCTCCGTCCCCATCACTAAGAGGGGGACCGTGACTCTTATCCTAACTTGGGTGCTGGAGTGCAAAGTTGTAACTGGGGGCTGCTGGATTTCGGTCGGGAGGACCATGAGATGGACCTCCAGTGGAATTGTATGGGTCTGAGAGTCCAACAGGAGGATGGTCACCGGGAAAACCACCCATTGACTTGTGTGGTGTGTCATTGTGATATTGTTCAGGTTGCATGTGTGGAGGGGGGCAAGTAGACATGGACAATGGAGAGAAAGAAGGGAGAGAGGTTGTGGATTTAGTGGGATAACCCACCAAATCCTCAACCTTTATAAAGGCCCTGGCCTTCTCCTTCCAACAAGGAAAAAAAATCAAAGAAAAGCATCAGAATAACCATTTCTAGTACAACTGATACAAGCAAAAGATTCAGCCAGGGAGTAATAATGAAAATCTGGGTTAAAGACTTACAGAAGGTGGACATGCAAAGGCTGAGAGAGGCGGCACCTTCATGGAACTCCACTCTTAGGCTTCCTTTTCTGGTCTTCCACTGTTTCCTCTTCTTCCATCTTGAGTAGAAATCAGGTATGGGCAATGATTTGGGGGAAAGGGGAGATCTGGAGAACCCCTTTCCTTTTTGACATTTGGGAGGAATTTCTGAAGAGTGGACGAAGATTTTGGGGTGGGAGAGCGCCATTGGGTGGTCTGCACCTCGTCCGCCATTACAGAGGGTGCTCGAGTGCTTGGCTATTTGCTTCAGAGGAAGAGGACACGACAGGGCTTCGGACTGGGGGAGAAATTTGGACGGGAGGAGAGATTTGGACGCTTTCACCAGTGATTTGGTGAAGGACGGGTGAACGGGACGGGGTAGTTGCCATGGATTAGGGCTTGAGGAGAGAGAAACAGGAGTTTCTCTCTCCTCCATCCTCTCTTTTTTTTTTTTCCCCCACATGGACCTAAAATGAAATTGTCTCCGAGGTCCCTTTGCAAGCCTCAACTAATACACCGTGTGAAAGTATGTAAATAAAATTCACGAGATAAATTATTTATTTGCAAGATAAATAAATTTTGTGGCGAACTCGATCAATGACAACTCCTAATGCATTTTCAAATCTTATACGAACTAGCTTAATTAGGGCAACCATCAACTTGGCCCTAAAATTCATTACTGCCAACAACAACAACAACAGTCCTAGTGCCACAAGGGTTCTCGCATAAGCAGGGTCGGGGGGGTGGGGGTGGATGTACGCAGCCTTCCTCCTTTAGGGTACTACCCTGAAGAGAGGCTATTTTTGAGGATTCCCAACCTGAAGAGCGTGTCATCATGTAATCTTAGAGCCTGAAAGCACAAAAATAACTTAGTATTAGATCAATACATAACACAAGCCAAACGTATGAAGCAGAACTCAAAGGGAAACACGAAGGAAGGTAACTGTAGACAAATATTCGACAAGTACTCCAGCACTCCAGCACTCCAGCACACCGATACACAATAGATGCTCCAATTCGTTTTTGCCAAAGAGGAAATCAAGACACCTAGAGTCACTAGTGTAAGCAGTCAAGATGCTCTACTCTAAGCCGCTATATCGGCTACCCTATGTTAGCCCTCCGCCTAGTATTAATACCAACAATAATCATCAAAGTGGGGACATAACTGTCAAAAAAATCAATTATTTCAAAAATTTAAACAGATGAGTAAAGACTTTTGATTAAAAAAAAAAAAAAAAAAAAAGAAAAACGACACCTCTGTAACGACTAAGAGATGATATCATAATCCAGAAGGCCATCATATGAATGTGTATTGAGTTTAAAGCATGGATATTGCAAAATTTTACTTCATACTTTGGCCTCGTTTGGTATGCAGTAAATAAACGCAGGAAGTGGAACTTCATGGGAAGTACTAGTTTTAGTTCTTATTTGGTTGGCAGGAAGTAGGCAGTATATAGAAAGTGGAAATTACTAAGTAATTTTCAATTCCTTCAAAACGTAGGAAATAACTTACCTAGCCTCCCCAGGTAAGTTTTAATTCCTTTGTTTTTAACTAATCTTCGAAAGGAAGTTTTATTTTCCATCTTGGCAACCAAACGGGTTTTACCTACTTCCTGAGAAATTGACACAGGAATTGAATTTCCTAAAAATACAACTTTCGCATGAATTCAATTCACGTGGCAACCAAACCCGGCCTTTGTGCTTAAATTATATTAATGTTGAAAATAGGGGTTTTTGAGATTTGTATTGTAACCTCTTGGTCAATTAGACTTTAATATTATATCAAAGATCTAGCTAGCTTAAAAGTTTAAGCTAATAAACGACTACTAAAGACAATATTATACTGTAAAAATAAATAATAATTAATCTAAAAATAACCCAACTATATGTCAATATACCAAAAAATAACCCAACTCTAACTTTTCTACCAAAATAATCCAATTCTAACTTTTCTACCAAAAAAATAACCCAACTCTAAAATTAATCTAAAAATAACCCAACTCTAAAAATTTGATTTAAAAAATACTGAATTGTGATGCTCTCACAGTATATTTTTCTTCTACGTATTTTTGGTTTGGTTTGTTCTCTGTAAGCGGTCTTATTTAGTAAACGAGTTGAGCGAGCATAGATATACGGCTCGGTTAGATAAATGATACCAATATCGAGCTGGTCTCATTTAGTTAACGATCAGAGCCAAGCCGAGCCGAGCAAGCTGTGGTTCGGCTCAGCTCATTTGCAGCTCTAGTTCTCCGGTTGTATTCCTCGGTTGTTTTGCTTGTTCTTTGCCCGGAAAAAAAACATATATTTAGTTTGGTTAGGTGAGGACAGAAATAAAGCCAAACCAAAAATACATAGAAGAAAAATATATTGTCAAAGCGTCATACCACACGCTATACTTAGCCATTAATTTAGTATTTTTTTAAAATTAATTTTAGAGTTCGATTATTTTTTGGTACAAAAGTTAGAGTTGGGTTATTTTTTGCTTAGAAAATCGAGTTAGGTTATTTTACGGTAGAAAAGTTAGAATTATATTACTTTTTGGTTCGAAAATAGAGTTGAGTTATTTTTTGCTATATTGATATATAGTTAGATTATTTTTAGATTAATTATTGTAATAATAAATAACTAAAATTAGCTAAAAATTGTAATAATATGTGCATTAGTTGAAGCAAATTGTCTTTAAATTTGTTCATCTTATAAACAAAGGTACAAGCTGGCATCAATAAATGGCAAACTCCCATTTTGTATACTTATTGGATTACTCTTCCATTCAAGTACATTATTTATTAGTCATTAAAATATTTGAGAAAATTCAGTTTATGTCTGTATCCCGAGATTTAGTGTAATATTTTACAGATACTATAACATTTGAATATGTTTTATAGATTTTGCGAATTTTTAAATTTCTTTTCAGATTTATTCTATGTAAAGGTGTTAACAACGTATTAGTTTTTGTCGACAAGTTAAATTAAAAAATATTTTAAAAATAACTTATGCAGTCAGAAGACTAAAATGCATTTAATTCTGAACTAGCAGTCTGATCCATGCTAGTACACTCCGGCCAACCCCACCTCTAGTAGCCTCCACCCAACTCAAGTCCGACCATCGATCACTGCAAGCTAGGTCTGACCACCCACCCTCTCTACTGTCACACTGTCTCTCTAACCCTACTGTCGTGATGTCGTCACCATGATCGCTTCTCCCTCCTTGATGTGTCGACAGTATATTCTAGTCCTTGCAATGCGTCGACATTGTCTTTCCATCCTTGCATTATGTCGTACCGTGTCGAGATTCTAGGATCCTCCACACTCATGGCTAGATTTTTGTCAAAGAATTAAAAAAATGGATTATACATAAACCAATGGGTCAACCCAAAACCCATGCAACCTCAACCAACACTGATTTGACTCGAAGCTGACTTAACCATACTAGGGCGACCCCGAAATGACTTAGTTTTGACCTCGATATTATACTAATCCGACCCTACCTGTTGCCACATTTAGGTTTTCAAAAGGTAGGTGGGTACCACAAATATCCAGAATGACGGAAAAAGAGCCTCAAATCCAAAAGCTTATACTTGAAGCTGACAAGCCAAGCTTTTCGAGTTATATAACGAGCCGCTCATTTATACTCCTAAGCAGGGTTGGACATAACCCCAAGCCACACACGACCAAGCACTTAGGGCCTCCAAATTTTAAGGGTCCCAAATTTTTGGATTATGGTTTCTAAAAAATCAGTTGTTAATATTAATATATTTAGTAATAAGAAATTTTCTAATTTGTTATATACGAAGAACCCTGTTTAAAATTTTTAGTTGAGATCCCAAAAATATCAGAACTGATTATGTCCCTAAGTCAGACATGCCACATTTCATTTGAAAAATCCAGCAAAGCAAATCACCACATGACTAGGTCGGAAAAAGTGACCCTCTAAAATAAAACTACGGGGTGTATTTGAGGTGTGTCCAGCCCGAGCTTATCAGGCTTGAGACTCGGCTTGTTTGCATTAAGCTCGGATTAGGCTTGGGCTCGACTTGAAGCTCGTGGAGCTTGAAAAATTCAAGTTTGAGCTTGGCTCGGCTCGATCTAAGCTCGACGAAATTCAAATTAAGCTTGCAATATTTGTGTTTATTTAACTCAATTTAGGCTCGTTTGGGCTTGTTTAAGCTAGGGCTCAGTTCATTTAGGCTTAAATTTAGCTTTATTGGGCATATTTAATCAACTATATGTAATATTAAAAAAGGATCGCTTAGGCTTTCGAGCCTCCGAGCTCGAGCTTCACCAGGCTTGGGCTTGGCTCGAGTTCAAAACAAGCTGGGGCTTTGAAATTTTATGACGAGCTAGATCCCAAACCCTTATTTATATCCTTAAATAAAACAGCGTATATTTTATCCCAGACTTTGCCTTAACAAGAGCTAAGTCGTATTGTTATTATAGCTGTTATAGGCGGCCGTAAATTTGAGTTACTTTGAAATTTTTTCCAAAGATTTTTGAAATAAAAACTGAGTCTTTACATTTTTCTACAGAGAGAGAGAGAGAGAGAGAGAGAGAGAGAGACACCATCCGTACATACAATTGCACCTTGTTCTCTCTTTCTCTCTCTACAAACGATAGAGAGAGAAAGTAACTGCACATTTTAGAGAGAGAAAGAGAGGAGTAAAGCAAAATCAACATATCTATATGATTTCATTTTTAGTGCTGCTTGCTTAGGGTTTTTGGTACAACAAAAAAGGAAATTTGCAAAAATTAAATGCAGTTCTAGTTCTCTCTTTCTTAATTTGTTAATCTTTCATTTTTACAACGGATTGATGTAGATTTAGACGAATTGAAGGCTTGATTGATGGAGACTTGAAGTAGATTGATAGTGTTAGGATTGTTAGTTAAAAAAGTTTGATTTTTGTTCAAATTTGAACTGAATTTGAACGATCTAGCTGAGATCTCCGCATTGTAATCCCTCAGGTATGCGATAATTTCAAATTTAACGTCTTTGTTGCTTTTGTGAGTTTGATTTTGCTTCCGATTGATAGGCACATTGTTCATTTGAGTTTCACTGTGGCTAATCTTGTGGAATCAGATCCAAAGTGGACGCATTGTGCTAGTGAATTGAGATCTGTCCTTTCAAAATTTTGAGTCTAATTTGCTTGACTGTTGTCTTTTCAGCATTTGTTCAGTGGTTGGGCAAGGATCCCGTGCATTTGTTCAATTTACTTTGCCATATTAAGTAACTTTGTATTACATATAAATGGTTTAAAAGTTACTTAATGTAGCAAAATGACTGGTGCATTTGTTGAAAATTGATGTATGGGATCCTTGCCCTACTGGTTGCTGCTTAAATGGTACTTGTCCCAGTCCCATGCTGTTTTCCAGATATAGAAAGTTTCGGTCTTGCTGATTAACAATTGCATATGGTCATTAGTTTGGACTGGATTCTAGTGTTTTCTTTCTGGGTATTCGTTTAATTCCACAGCTTTGCCTTATCTAGTTAGGATTTAGGGTTTATTCCCGCTGCAAACTGAGTAAAGTTTTAGCCGGATGTTACGTAATGTATGGAAGATTTTAGTGGTTGCTACTCGAATAGTACTTGTCTCATGCTGATTCCCAGATATAGAAGTTTCGGTTTCTGATTTGAACTGCATATGGCGATTAGTTTGGACTGGATTCTAGTGTTTTCTATTTGGGTAATCTTTTAATTCCTTACTTTCGCCTTATCTAGCTAGGATTTAGGGTTATTGCCACTGCAAAGTGCGTAAAATTTTAGCCGGATGTAATGTAGGGCAGGTTTTACTGGTTGTTACTTAAATGGTACTTGTCTCATGCTGATTTCCAGATATAGAAGTTTCGGTGTTGCTGATTTGAACTGGATTCTAGTGTTTTTTTTATTTGGTAATTGTTTAATTCCAGTCAAGATTTAGGGTTTATTGCTGCTTCGAAGTGCTTAAGATTTTAGCTGGATGTAATGTATGGTGGATTTGATTGTCGATCTTAATTATTCCCAATATCTGACATATCAGTTTGGAATGATAGCTCATGAATGTAAAAGTGTTCCAAATTCTTACCTTGTGTAAATCTCGGTCGTTGCCTGATCTTTAACTTAACTCTTTTTTGATAAGTGATATATAGCTTACCTTTTGATTGTGTTGGTTCCATATCTCGCATGTCAGATTATGCACTTGAAGTGCACATGCCTTTTAATTCTTGATTTCCTTTATGGTTTGAATCTTGTTTATTAAAATTTTCAGACTCCGAGATGCTGTAAGCAAAATTTAGAGGATCTCAACTTTCTGCGTGAGTAGTACATATGCTTATAAAGCTGTGATTATAGAACAGAGAGCAGAAGAGGGTGTATCATTGTCAAAGAAAGGAAATGAAATCTGAAGCACCTCTTGACTATGCTGTATTCCAGTTGTCTCCTAGGCGGTCAAGGTGAGGATTCATCTGATGTATCTCATATTCCAAATAAGGCTGAGTTCAGAGTCGCTACATCATTTACTTCTCTGGTTGCAGGTGTGAATTGTTTGTGTCCTATGATGGAACCACAGAGAAGCTTTCATCTGGACTAGTAAAGCCATTTGTCACTCACTTAAAGGTTGCAGAAGAACAAGTTGCATCAGCAGTGAAATCAATAAAGCTTGAGGTTGATAGACATAATAATGAAGAAACGTGGTTTACGAAGGGGACTCTTGAGAGGTTTAGTATCTTGCAAACTGGAAGCCATTTGGATATTGCTTTCTTTTCTTGGGTGTTTGTAAAATGCCTCTCTTGATCTCCTGTGCTTTCTGTCTCCAGGTTTGTGCGATTTGTTAGTACACCTGAGATATTGGAACTTGTTAATACATTTGATGCAGAGATGGCTCAACTGGAAGCAGCTCGAAGAATCTATTCTCAGGTTTTTACTGCTATCGTAATTTTATATGTGTTTTAGATTATGAGTGTTGCATTTTACTCTAATTAATCATGAATTCATTCTTTTTAGGGCACGGAAGATCAGCATTCTAGTGGATCAGGTGCTTTTTCCGCTCTCTCTTTATTTTAATTTTATGAAACAAAATTTCTGGTTTAGCTTCTTAGCTTGCTATATACCCTCAAGAGGTGTATGCAAATAATTGTACTAATGGTTACATTGATTGTAACGAGAACTTTGCTACCAGTCTAGTTTTTCTTTTTCTATCTATCCTCTTTCGAAGCTTCTAGCCAGAGTCTTTGCTGACAAGCACAAGCATTTTTGAATATATATAAAAAGAATGATTTTAGAAAAATGCCATTTTTTTAGGGAGATTTGCACTTTTTTACCTTAGAGTACACCTATGTCTATATAGTGTGACTACATATTTGACTGCATGTTCCTAGTTTAGCTATTCAATTCTTATTAACTCACTATTTGAATGTAATTTACCATCTATGAGGACAGAAATGGAAAAATCTGCTGCATTGGTGATATAAGATGTTGTACAGAATTGGTTGTTATGAGCAAGAGATGGAAGATAAAAGAGGACTGGCAGATGGTGGGGTGGCTGGTGGGTCAGGACTGCTGTACTTTAGTGTGTTAGTGAAACTATGGTCACCATGAGCTTGTTGTGACCACAACTAATGCTCTAACTGGAAACTTTCTTCTGATCTTTGATTTCGAAATTGAGTAGTTTGACGCTGCTACTTTTGAGGAAGTGAAAAGAAGCAACAGGGGGGATGCTGCTGTAATTGGTTGAAATTAGGTGTCAGTAATTGAGGTTTAAGAAGGGTTTTGGTGGCTGTTTATTGAAAATATAACAGAGAACCAATTTTTGCTTTTTCTTTCAACATTCCAGGGAAATATCATCACGTTCTGAAGGTGAATCTTTGATATTGTGGTTCTCATCTGCGTCTTCAATGCCAAAATTCTTGTATTGGGCACAAGCCATGTTGATGGATAAATTTTCGACACAGTGGTGATACATTATTAGCTTCTTTCCTTTCAGAACTTGGAAGATATAGTGATACCTATTGATTTGCATATTCCATTGGGCACACAGAATTGTTGGGATATCTCGAGAGAAGTGTGATTGTGCCCTGACTTGGAGTATTTATGGTGTCTTTTGCCTTAGAGCAATTTAGTCTTCATTATGAGGGATTATGGATGCCATTCATGCCAGCAGAAATAAAGTGCTTCTGCAGAATTTGGAGTGGAATGGTAATGTCATGGAGCATGCATTGGACCCAGTGGAATTGAGCAACAGGATTCAGTTTGCCGTCTTTAGGACTCATCTTTATTGTCTGCGGGTGTCTCAGTACTCAGCCAGTGAACAGAAACGTAGCCAATTGCGTGCCATACTATTACAGGCCAGTTACGGGATAATATCTGGGCGCAAACAGCTGCTTTAGCATATACTCTTCACTCATCTTGATGTTGCAAATAGGATTCTCAAATATCTGCGTCTTTATATTGAACTTTTAACTCTTCTTTGAAGGTGGTTGGCTTCTTTCTGTTTCCTTTTTGTTATCCCACTTTGCTTTCTTGCATCCAAGTCATGTATATATGATTGGAAAGGTTTCTATGATGCTTGAAGATTTCCTTTTTCTGTTGGCTGTCTTCAGTTTGCTGATTTTTCTTGTACCAAATCTGGATACCTGGTTTCTTGGTATTCTGTTGTTTTTGTATACGTTCTGCTATATATTACATGGTTTATAAACATTGTGCTGAGAGAATATGAGGTTGTTGCTGCAGGTAGATATCAGTGGAAGTTTCTTTGACGTGGGAACTGGCTTTCGACATTATGAATTGCGTCATTGATTGCTCATGTACCTTGTATTTTGAACAAGAACTTCTCATTACTTTTTGTTGACATTCATATTAGCTATTTGATATGTGCTTCAGGTGGGGATGGAACAGGAGCCATTGCAGCATCTGATGCAACTAAGTAAGGGTTTCAATTTTATCTCATATTCTTTTGGTATATCTTATGTGAAGTCCATATTTGGAATACCAACAGCTCTGATCCCCCTTCTTCATCATTAAAGAGATTGCACTCATTACTCAAGATCTCATGTTAACTTCTGTGATTATCCTGTTGGAGATTTTCAACCTAATGAAACTTTAGTGATGGGAGCCCTTGAGGCATTGAGTTTTTTGTTGTTGTTGAAACTTTAGTGACTTTATACAACTAAAATAGCAAATAGTCCCTCCTTGTCAGGAAGAGCAGATTGTGATCCTGAAAAACGAAAGAAAGTTCATGTATCTAGCCGAAGTTACATGGATAGGTTGAATCGTGTTTCCTGGGATGATGCCATAGAGCAGATCTGATTCTCCTCATTTTCATCTCGCACTATCTTGACTAGCACAACTATTTCCATCTCTATGATTCTTATTTGGGTGATGATTTCCTATTTTCTCCACTCGTGCAGGAAAGAACTTCTGAGAGCCATTGATGTACGGCTTACAGCAGTTAGACAGGATCTGACAGCAGCTTGCACCCGTGCGTCAGCTGCTGGGTTCAACCCCAAAACTGTAGCTGAACTTCAGCTATTTGCAGAACGGTTTGGTGCTCATCGCCTAAGGTATGATTTCGTGAAGAGTTGCTTGGGGTTATGTCCGGCCCTGCACACACACACAAAAGAAGAGTACACAATCCGGGAAAGTTCCAGTTTGCCCTAATTTCAAAAGGCAACAAGTTCTTTTGATGCAGTTGAAGATTATAATCAACAAGTGATTAATTTTGTTCAAACCAAGTGAAAGATTCAAGGAGCGTACTCAGTCTGATTAACTATTTTACACTTGAAGAATGTAACCGAGATCAATACAAATTAATAAATACATCTGGATTCTGAAAATGGAATGGGAGTTGGATCATAAATGGACAGTGCACTATTTTAATCAGCGGTTTTTGTTTTTTTGTTTTTTTTTTTTGGGTGGGGGAAATTGTCTGCGCTTAATAATACTATATGAAATAATGTTCTCAGCTGTTTGCTTGGCATATTCTGTGCAGCGATGCTTGCAGCAAATTCATCTCCCTGTCCCACAGGCGTCTCAATCTGTTCAGCACGTGGAAGTCTGGGGTTGATGATTGGGCCATTCGCTCTTCATCCGAGTCAGACATGTCCCTTGATGACCCATCCGAATCTGACGCACAACCTGGTACGTGCCCAGCCCAACCCCAGAAAAGTGATCACGCAAATCCCAATTCCACCAACAAGAAGCAGTCTTCCATCAAATTCCCATTACGGAGTTTCTCAAGGGAGCCCAGTGTAGAGAGAGAGAACGATACCAAGGAAGGCAACCATAGGAGAGAGGAAGACGGAAGCAAGAACGGAGAGGATGCCACCTTAGCTGATTCACCTTCCTCTATTCTGACAGGCCCACCTGCCAGGCGGCTTAGTGTGCAGGACCGGATCAACCTATTTGAGAGCAAGCAGAAGGAGAATTCTTCTTCAACTGGGAAGCCTGTTGTCGTGGCTAAGCCAGCTGCAGAGCTCCGCCGCCTCTCCTCTGATGTCTCCTCTTCTGGCGGGTTTGAGAAGGCTGTACTGAGGAGATGGAGTGGGGCCAGTGACATGAGCATTGACGTCAGTAGTGAGAGGAAGGAGCCTGACAGCAATTCCACTACACCTACGCCCACCTCTGCTTCTTTTCTTCATGCAAAGCCCAGTTCATCCTTACCTGAGGAGAAGGGCCGGAAGGAAACAAGTGGTGACATGGTGAGGCCTGAGATCAAAGATCAGCCTGAGGTGAAGAAAGATGAGGTGGAAGCTAAGCCTATAAAAGCAAAATTTGTTGCTCGAGTGACAGCTCTCTCTCGTGGGTCTGAGGAAAATTCATATTCCGAGTCTATGGGGTCGCCAATTTCTAGTGGATCGGAGAATGTGGGTGGGTGGGATCAGAGCAGTGCAGGAACTCATTCGAGGACAACTCCTAGCCACGTTGAGGAGTCCGGGTTAGAAAATCAAGCAACTTCTAATACCCAATTTGGTTCTTGGCCTGGGAAAGCTGAATTTATCTCAAAAGGTCAGACTGGGTCTGAGGAGAAGGTGAAGGCAGAAGAAGAGTTCAAATCACGGGCAGACGCTGGAAAAAAGTTTGGGTTTTCTACTGCTGCAAGTCGATTTGGTGATGGAAGGTCAGAACGTACTCAAGAAGAGCATGAGGATGATGAAGTGAGAGATCAGCTTGATCCTAGGTCACAATTTACAGCTTCCCATAAGAGAACAGTGGATGGGGCATCTGAGTTCGCAGCTTCTGAATTTTGCTCTAAGCCTGTATCTTTGCAGGGAGATGTTGATGAATTGAGGGGCAGAGATCCTGAACCATTTGAGAGGCAGCAGGAAAATTTTTCAGCTGAAGTGGAAGATTCTGGCTCTTTGAAAATGAAGTTTCAGAGACAAGGTGCTGGTGAACAGGGGAATAGGTCACGGGGGAGGAGGGTTGTGGGTGGATCTGTTCCTGGGAAAAGCCAGCAGTGCTTGCCTCGCAACACTGCATCAGAGGATCAGGAAACTCTCTCTTCAGCATCTATGGCATCGCTGGAGCAGGTTCAAAGGATGAGACAATTGAAAGGAAACCAGGAGCTGAATGATGAGCTAAAAATGAAAGCAAGTGAGCTCGAGAAGCTTTTTGCAGAACATAAGCTTCGTGTTCCAGTCGATCAATCGAGCTCTCTTCTGAGAGGCAAGCCTATTGAGATGCAGAAGGAGCAGGAAGCAAGTCCCTTCTATAGGAAACCTGCGGTGCCAATTTCTCCTTCGTCGATGGCAATGGAGAAGACGGTTTCTGAGTTTGACGGAACTTCTACAAACGTGGACAAGATAAATTCTACCCCGCTGACTAAAGCACCAAATGTTCAGGATAACGATGTGACACCTAGGCAAAACATCTACAGCCTTAGTTTTTCAGATGAATCAAGGGGCAACTTTTATGATAGGTACATGCAGAAGAGAAATGCGAAGCTGAAGGAAGAATGGAGCTCAAAGAGGGGCGAAAAGGAAGCTAGGATGAAGGCCATGGAAGATAGCCTTGAGAGGAACAGAGCTGAGATGAAGGCCAAGTTGACAGGGTCTGCAGACAGAAAGGATTCTGTATTTGATGCTGGTCGACGGGCAGAGAAACTTAGGTCATTCAATGTTCGTTCAGCTATGAAGAGAGATCAGGTATTTGTTAGTACTTCGTAGTTTGATTATTTTTTCGCTTCATATTTCAAAAGATTGTAACAAGTGTTTACTTGAAACTGGTCAGAATTTATAGGGGATTGTATAGATTCTGTCTGACCATTTCTGTACTATTCATTTTTTTTGGCCTTATACGCAGCTTAGTGAATATTTAACGAGTGATGATTGTGAAGATCAAGCTGAATATCTGGGGAAGAAACTCAGCGAGACATTCTTGAGGGATGCCTCTTCTAGCAGTTCACAAAACCGAAAGGGTTTGCCTACAAAAAATATGTCTTCAACCACCCCTCGTATGTTAGCAGCACAGATTCCAAGGTCAGCTGTGAAAGCTTCGAACTCAAGCACTGGAAGGCGGAAATTGCAATCCGAGAACCTTCTTGCGCAATCCGTGCCAAATTTCTCTGACTTCAAGCAGGAAAATACGAAGCCTTCAGGAGGCAGTAAGGCAGCTCGCCCACAAGTACGAAGCTATGCTCGTAACAAGAGCAGCAGTGAAGAGGTCGTGCTTGTCAAGGAAGAGAAGCCGCGTCGGTCACGGTCCTTAAAAAAGATCTCCGGCAACCCTGTGGATTTGAATGAATCTCTTGATGATAGGGAGGAGGCCGAGTTCAACTCAAAGTCTTTTCAAAGAAAGGGCAACGGTGTTGCCTCCGTTGCTGTTTCTAGTATTGTTAGATTGAAATCTTCAATAATGGCTGAGGCTGCGAGAAATGAAGAAGAATCTGATGACTTGAGCTTTGAGCCAGAGGAGTTGATGGATGTTGGCAAAGGAGAAGAGGAGGATGATTTCGAGACCATGGTGGGTGAAGACCCG
The DNA here is from genome assembly GCA_018398585.1 of Simmondsia chinensis. Taxonomy (NCBI): domain Eukaryota; kingdom Viridiplantae; phylum Streptophyta; class Magnoliopsida; order Caryophyllales; family Simmondsiaceae; genus Simmondsia; species Simmondsia chinensis. Next base: position 1,108,648 of record JAGTTD010000021.1, read on the forward strand.
GGTAACATGGATAACGATAAGGCTAGACTGAGCCAAGAATCTGACAAGTCAGCAAATTCCGGGTATGATAATAGTGAAGCTCTTGGAAGTCTTGCCCAAACTGAATCAGTTTCTGCTTCTATTGCTGCTTTACCATCTGCATTTCGTACTATGGGTTCGGTTCAGGACTCACCCGGAGAAAGTCCTGGTTCTTGGAACTCGCGTTTACAGAATCCATTTTCATTTTCACATGAAATCCCGGATTTTGATGCAGACTCACCCATTGGCAGCCCAGGGTCTTGGAATTTCCACTCACTTGCTCAGGGTGATGCTGATGCAGCAAGAATGAGGAAGAAATGGGGAACTGCTCAAAAACCTTTCGTCGTTTCTGACACTTCACATAGCCATTCACGCAAGGATGTAACGAGAGGTTTAAAACGATTTCTCAAGTTTGGAAGGAAAAACCGTGGTGCAGAGAGTCTGGCTGACTGGATATCTGCCACAACTTCAGAAGGAGACGACGATACTGAAGATGGAAGAGATCTTGCTAATCGGTCATCGGAGGATCTGAGGAAGTCAAGAATGGGGTTTTCACACGGCCATGATGTGTTTAATGAAGGCGACACATTGAATGAACACGGTAACTCGTTTGCCCCTTTTTCCGTTATCTGAATGCAGAATTTTGGAATTTCCCTCTTCTTTCTTTTGAACTCTTCATGTTTCAACTTCCTGTTTGGCCAAGTATCCGTTTTTGGTACCCCTTAAAAGGAAAAGAGGATCCATTATAGACTAGTGTATAGAGGTTTAAGGCACATTACGGTGGTAGGGGGTCCTAGTGCCTAGGGGCAAGGTGAAGGTGTGCGCCTTAGCGATATGTGGTGCTTATTTTTATGATCTACATTCATATTATATATTTGTGATATATATTGTGAAAATAAGCTATGAAATCAATAGATTATGTAATATGGAAGCTCTAATTTAATAATATAAATAGTACTTAAGAAAAGAATATCTAAAAGATACTGGTATTAATCAAAACGCGCTATATTACATGTCATCAATATAAGCTCTTTTAACAAAAATTGCAAGGCAGCATAAATTCCACAAAAAATACTTGGTACGAGTTATCATTCTCTTCCATCACATCACCATAAAGATAACCAAATTCAATCTTGCATACCTACTAACATGTTATGGTAATACTAAATTTATGGCAAATCAGGTCGAAAACATTGAAGCGCACCATGGTGAGATTAGGTGTGCCTCAGTCGCCTTTGTGTGCCTTAGTGCAGCTAGGCCGACACGCTTCACCTCAGCCTTGCTGAACGGTAAACCCACACTACGCTTCGCCTAAGGCACGTCTTTTAAAACACTGTTATAGATGGCAATGGAAACATCTCCCTCATAAAAAATCATCATTTTACCCTGATGAATCCGTTATGCCTTGTGGGGAAAAAGAAAAAATTGACCTTGGATCAGTTGAGAGATTTTTTAAGTCGCAAAACACTGGCAATGTTGAGGTTCTAGGAAAGTGGATCCTAGTTCAAATCCCGTTCCTCTCAACTCGCTTACTTATTTGAAAGAAGTTTCTTGAAGTTATACATATTTGTCTAGTGTTTTTGTTGGTTGAGTTTTGTTAGTAAATTACAGTATGAAATTAAACGGGATCTAAAACGTACGTGTATTATTAGGCTATATACATGAAAATTTCAATCAAAAGTTTGTTGACTTATAAAAGTAAAAGATAATGTTAGTTATAATAGCAGTAGCAACAGCATAATGTATTGTAAATGATAGGGTATAATAAATAATTTGAGAGTTAAAGTAACAAATTTAGCAATGTAGGTATTGCTCATTTTCAATGATCATTTATTTTTTGAATTGGAAAAATATGGATGTGTTATAGTACATGTATTACAAGGATAACATCAAGAAAATGTATATTTTACCAAAAACAACAACAAAAACAACCCCACAGTGCCCATGCAAGGCTCCTGTCAAGGCAGGGTCTAGGGAGGATGAAATAAACACAGTCTTACCCCTACAAGGCGCTACCCTGCAAGGAGATTGTTTTCGAAGGACTCCCAATCCTAAAAAGCAAATTTTACCATATTATTGGCAATTATACGTAACTCCTTTTTAAAAAAAGTACGGATACATGTCCAAATTGTGTATTCTACGTGAATTTTACTAACAAAGTTCCGAAGTCTCTTTATTGGTTGAAGTCTTTTCCTTTTGCATATTTACTCCGTTTTCTCAATAGATAATGAAATTTAGGTATGGAGATAATGTGTTCCTATCGCAAGGCATAAGTTGATTCGTGGTTTATGTTTTGTAGCTCACGCTTTGCAAAGCTCTATCCCGGCTCCTCCTTCCAACTTCAAATTGAGGGATGATCATTTGTCTGGAAGTTCACTGAAAGGTGTGTTAGCTAATCACTGACTACTTCTTTTCATTTTGTTCATGTTGTAGATTGCAAATACTATGATATATGTGTTTGTTCTGATGCATATTTATTTCTTAGCTGCTAGTCTAATACTAGCTTGAGCTAAGAAGCTAATGAGGTTTGCTGGCAAGCATGTGAGATAGTTATCGAGTTATTTACTTTGTTGGTCCCCGATATTTTTAATTTTGTGTAAATTGGTTTCTCATCTTTTCTTTGTTCAGTATGGTCTTTGATATTTTATTTTATGATGAAATTAGTGGTGACTAAAATTAGGTAAAAATTAAAAAGATGATGGACTAATTTTTTCATAAAGTAAAACATTAGAGACTATTTTGAACAAAAGAAAAGATGAGTGGCTAATTTGAATGAATTTACAGACACTAAGGACTATGTTGAACAAAAAGAAAAGACAAAGAACTAATTTGAACAAACTTGAAAACATTAGGGGTTAATGGAATAAATAAACTCGACGGTTATCAATTTCAAGGTTGTGTTTGGTTGAAGAGAAGATAGTTTCTTCTCTCCTGGAAATATTTCCACTCCATAGATTTTTAACTGAAAATAACTTTTTCTTCAAAATTTTTTTGTCCAGCTTTTGAAATCAATTTTATTAAATGATTTTGCAGTGGAGTTTGTGTTTGGTCCATTGGAGGTCGATGTGAGATTTAAGGATTAAGAATAGGATTTAAAACGTTTTCCTATAATAAAGGAAAGTGTTTTCCTTTGCTCTTGAGAGGTGGTTAATTTCTCCTTCGTGAAGGAAATTATTTTATGTTTCACTAGTTGTTAAATCATTTATAGTAGGTAGGGATATAATAGAAACAGGATGGAAGAGGGTTTTCCGCCAAGCTAATTGGTAAAGGGTATAACATCATTCGGTAAAGATAATGCATACTAAAATATACGGATACGTGCTAAAATACGTATATTATATGGATAACATTAGAAAAATGCATATTTTACCATACTAAAAGGGAAAATACCAATGTGTCTAATATAAGTATTATATGCAATTTTACTGACAAAGCTTAGTAGTTGGCCAAGTGTGAACCTCATCACCACCTTCCCTAACCTAAATGCGTTAGGTTGCTCCTTTCTTAGAAAATGTTCCAAAGGATTTTCCTGGCCCTTTGTAATATATATATTTGTCTTCACAAGCTCTAGATTTAAGTGCTTCAGATTGGTTCAAGTCGGGTCAAGTTTTCTAACCATTTTCAGGTCTTTTCTGATGGTGAATCGAAATGCTTCGTATTTGTCTTTTCGTTTTGGAATGCAAACAGGGATTGGGATATTTAACCTAAGACTTCTTGTGTTAAGGCCTCAATCTTAGTTATATGTTCACCACTAGAGTAAGGTCATCAGCACTTCCTATTTGTCGAGTGGGAGACCAAGGGCCTAGTTGATCAAGCTTCTTTTATGGATATCTTTTGTTCCCCCCTTTCCCCCCTTTTTTTGGCGAAAAGGCACTTTTCATGATGTTTATGCTATGAGGAAGACACTGTGATTCTTGGCTCCTTAGTTGGAAATGTCAGACTAACCTAGAATATGGCGTAAATGAGCCAAGCCTAAGCTTGTTAGGATTGGGGATTAGCTCCCAGACGTTATGCTCGGGTTGGGCTTAGTTCAAAGCTCGCCAAACTTGGAGACTTTGAGCTTGTGCTCATCTTAGCTTGGTTGAATTCAAACCCAGCTTGGGAAGCTCTAAGCTCAGGTTGCCTTGTTGAATAAGTTGTGAAAAGAATCTAGTTTTGCATCTTTTTCTACCTAATTCTAAAACAACTTTTCAACTTCCCATAAGCTATGAAAAAGATGTAAAAAATAATATTTTCTGTTAACCAAGCACTAGCCTTGCCATCAACTAGAGTTTTTTCATAGTTTTAAGCTGTTAAAAACCTTAACCAAACCCAACTTTGGGCTAATTTAAGCTCGAAGTTGGTATTAGGCTTAAGTTTGGCTCATTTAAACTCAAACCCACCTCGACTGGACACAGTTAGGCTCAAAACTCATATTGAGATCAATTCATGGGCCGAACATTTCAAGCTTTACAATGAACTTGTTAGCCTACCATTAGTGTTAAGAGTATAAAGTCAATCCTGAACCTTTATCTATTATCTTAAACTTTTGGACTAGTTGGTTACTTGACAGTCAGACGTTTTTCTAACAATGCTTTACGCTTACTCATTTCAGCCCCGAAGTCCTTTTTTTCTCTCTCCACATTCCGAAGCAAAGGGAACGAATCGAAACCCAGATGAGCATGGATTAAAGGATTCAGAATCAGCTCAGCAGTGGGGATGTAAAGGATTTAATGAGGTAGGCATATGATAAAGATTCATAATTTTATTGCTCATACGGGAATTAAGTATTTTCTATTATAATATAAGATTTGTGAGGCTTTTTTCCTCCAAAAAAAAAAAAAAAAAAATCCCAAGTGTTTGTGTTAATTGTTTTGAAAGATATGTTTGTATATTTTTGTAAGGATGAAACACTTTGCCAATTGGCCAAACATACTGCGAGTTTTGGTAGTTAGTGCTGCTGCTTTGAGTACAAAACTTTTCTGTGCCAAATAATTCTTTGATGGACTTTTATACTGTGTTGTTATTGTCGGGGTAAAAATTATTATTACTGGAGTAATGATGTGACTTGTTGGTAAATAATAACCACAAAAACGCAACATACTCAGTGCCTCAAGTGCTCCCGCCTAAGCAAGGTCTGTTTGTTTGGGGGGGGGGGGGGGGGGGGGGGGGGGGGGGGGAATGTTTGCAGCCTTCCCCCTTAGGGTATTATCCCTGCAGAGAGGCTGTTTTTGAGTGCTGCCAACCTGAGGACTTCCCAGGAGGTCGCCATTCTGGTATTGCTTTCGCCCAAGCACGCTTAACTTTGGAGTTTTAATGGGATTCGGTGATGGCGTGTTGGTATCCTCTTTGGTAAATAATAACAACAAGATTCCATAAAATTACTTTGTGATTAACATTTTTGCCTTGACAATAATAGTATGTTTTTTATTCCTCTTCTCCAGTTGTTGACCCCGTTTAGCTTACTCTTTTGACTAGGGGTGTATTTGATCCGAGCTTGAGTCCGTTAGGCTCTTGGCTCGATAAAGGCTCCGGAGCCCGGCTTGGTGAGCTCCAAACTGAATATTCAATTTTAAGGCGCATTTAAACTCATGCTAGGATTGTTTAGGCTTGGGTTGGGGCTCAGGTCATTTATGTTGGGGCTTGGCTCATTTGAGCTCAAACATGGCTTAATTTGAAATATTTAAGCTAATAAATTGTACTAAGATAAAGCTTTTTAAGCTTGTTTAGGCTCGCGAGGCTATGAGCTCGGGCTTCGTTAGGCTGAGCTTGGCTTGGTAAGCTAAACAAGCCGGCTCGGCTCGACTCGAGCTTGAAACTGTCTGAGCTTTTCAAGCTTTTTCACAAGCTATCGCGACTCGCGAGCCAACACCCCCCTAGTTTTGACACCCTTTACGTATTGGTTTTTGTAACTCAATTATCGAAAAACTTTGTGGCTTCGTTTGTTTTGACAAAGAAGCTTTTCGTTACATTTTTAGAGTTTTATTGTATACATGAGTATCAATCTTTGCTTTAGCGGGAACTGTTTCTCCACAGGGAGGATTCCTCCCAAGGAGAGATTGGCATTTTTCTTTGTAGAAAAATATTTTCCGTTGTAATGTCACGTTATATATTTAATGTCCATTTAAACTTGATCAAGCGTGAATCATATACAAATATAGATAATAAAATTATTTCTCTTAACTAAATAAATAAATTTTTAATAAAAGAATATTTATCAATAAAAATGTTTTAAAAATAAATTTGTATTTTCATCTGCTTTTCCGCCCTTCTTGGCCTTGTTGACCGTGGTTAGCTACCCTTTTGATTAGGGATGTTAATTATTGGTTAACTGTACCGTTTATTTTATTGATTTGGTGTCCGTTTAATAAATTTTTGAAAATTCAATAACTGTCGCCACCTGTTGAAAATTGGTTAATGAAAGTTTCGGTTATCTGTTAGTTCGGTTCAGTTAATTGGTTAACCACTTACTAAAAAAAGAAATTCAAGTGTATTTTCCACCCGTTTAAACTCAAAATTTTCTACTGTTATTTGCTCCAAAAAAACAGCAAAATAAATCAAACATCTGGCATTCAAAATACGAAAAGGTAGTTGGGGTCGGATATGACAATGGAAGTCTTTTATATGATTTAACAAGAATAGAAGAAATTAAAGTTCGGAGTGGGAAAAGCGGAGGATTTAGCTTTCGGCAAAATAACGTCTAGAAATTTAAAAAGTTGCTATAGAAAACTAAGTATAACTGCTTTTTCACTATGCTACAACGTATAATGCAGAATTGTAGATCTCATAAATGTAATAATCGATTTATTCGGTTAACCAATTAAGTGAAACCCATGAACTGTAACCATTCAAATTAACCGAATTTTTTACCGGTTTGATAACTGAACCACTCTTACCAACTCAATAACTGAAATTTTCAATTCGGTTTCCTCGGTTTCTGTTTGATTTTCTCGGCTTTGAGTTTTGTGAACACCCCTTTGGGGTTTGACTCGGCTTGAAAGTTGGAGTGTAAATGAGCTTAATCGAGCTGAGAATTTCTTGTTTGAACTCGATCGGGTTTGACAAACCTTATTGTGCCTAGTTTTGTGCTAAGTTTTTATCGAGATCTTTGACCTTGCTCAAACGCAATTCGATAACAGATTATTATACCCAATCCTCAACTCGACTCGGATTGTTAGCAGAACTGAAAACAGCCGCGGTCATTATCCAGTCAAGGAAGGCTACCAAGCCAAGCAATCGAGCTATTATAGAGGTATTACTGAGCCATATACTAACTGTTAACGAGCCGTTAATTAGATCTTGATGAGTCCCTATTATATTTTTATAAATGAGTCTTTATCAAATTGTTTAGGAAAATTCACGGGCCGACCACCTCCCGTTCAAACTCTGTCAATTAAGCTTTTCAAGCACAGTCAAACTTGACTGATTAAGCTATTGACCTCTAAACGAACACGAACGAGCCCAGTCGATTTTAAAACCAGAGTAATTCACCAAACGATTGGTTCATTCATACCCGTAGTTGCAAGAATACTGATGCTACAATAGCGCACGGGTATAAAAACCAAAAATATGCAACCTCACACCGCGAAAACGCTAGATTCTCTTACAATTCTTCTAAATTTTTGCACAATATATGTTAGGCTTTGCGTCAAGGTGATGCTGGGAAATCGATTTGGTGCTCAGTTAGACGTAAAATATTCAGTGTATAAAGGAGATTTTAACAGAAAGCGAAGCTAAAAAATTATAGAAACATGAAACGCATGTATAATTGTTCAATCTGTGGGAAAGTTGAAAAATTTGATAGTAAAATTCCAGGAATTCGGTTATGAGATGTTGGCGGAGTATCTATAGGAATATGTGAACGTGAAACTAGATTGCTGAACTCATAATAACTGTGCAATTGTAAGAGAAATGTTCTTACATAAAAATCAAGCAGTAAGAAGTGCACAACTCCGATAATAACCAAAACTGAATGAGAGGAGAACTGAAGGTGAATAAACACGATATGAAAACAATCAACAAAAGTCGCAATGAAAGTTACAAACATGACTAGCACTAACATATTACCACCAATATAATGGAGAAGCGATAAGATTCAAACACAAGAACACGGAAATTACAAAAGAATGTACAAGTAACATTAATATGAAACAAGATTTAAAATAAGAGCAAGTGCCCGAAAAAACATCAAAATAGAAAAATATTTTCATGACTAATTTTCAAAGGAAACTATTTATTCAAATGATATTGATGTCATCTTTGATATTTCTTTTCTTTTTTTATAAAAAATTAATTTTAGTTTGGAGTTTTCAGTACATGTCGGTTCTCAAAATAAAAGAGTGTGTTTAATTTAGATATGAATCATATGTTTAGTGTATACGATGGTTTAAAACAAACAAAAAAGACTTATATATATTTGTATCTATTCTTATATATGAATTACAAGTGTCTTTCCCTCTCAAATTCTTCCATAATGCCAATAGAGTTCAGCAAGGAAAAAACTATTTATATGCCTCAAATCCTTTCTTTAATGCCGATAGAGTTCATCTAGGCTAAAACTAATAATAATATAAATAATAAATAATCTTTAATAAAATAAAGAAACTAATAATACAAAAAATAAATAACCTTTCATATTCTTGCATACATAATAAATTAAAGAAAGCGAAAAATAATACTAAAATAACCTAATAATATAAGATCTTGAAAAAGTAATGAAATCATTAATTTTATTTAAAAATGATAAAAATAAAAACTAATGATAAAAATTACCAAAAAAATTTTCATATATAAAATTAATTCCCTTTTTAAAAAAATTTAAAAATTCATAAATACATAAATATAAATACTATTTTGAAATTTGAAAATTAAAAACTTCTAAAATAAAATTTTGAAATTAATAATAAATGAAATAAAAATAAAATAATTAATTTTATTTAAAAAAAATTAAATAATCATAATAAATATATACAATACTAATATTCTTGTAAACCATTTTTTAAAGTTTCTCTATATTAAACAAAATCATAATAAGATATTTTAGGAAAAATTTAGGACATAGGATATTAGAAGACAAAACATTATGAGGATAAAGGGAAGAAAAATATTACGAGAAAATGTAATTCTAAGCACCAAAAAAAAAAAAAAAAAAAATTGTCAATACATTGTCTTAGAGGGAGAAAATTTTAGGACATTATACAACAATTTAGAATCTGGAAAGATACTAGAATTGTAACCATTATTGGATATTGTAACCGCTCTTTTTTTTTTTTTTTTTTTTTGGGGCATGTTTGTAGTTATGAATTCTAAAATTTCTTAAAAAGAAAATTAATTATTTCATTACTTTTTTTGTTAATTTTTATTTCTATAATTTATATTGTAACCATTATAGGATATAATAGTTATTTCTTTGAAGTAAAGAAAAAAATAATATGAAAAAATATAAAGGAAAAAAAAAAACTAATTCTAGCTTTTTTTTTGTGGTGTTTATTCCTTACATAAAAATAGTCACAAAAAATTAATCAGTAAATTTTATATGTATCTCAAACAGACGTTTGTATTGTAATTGGAGGGTCGATACAGTCGGAGTTGTTTTCTGGTCAAAATTGCATTTCACATTTTTTCTGCTTTGAAGTCATTCATGGAACTTCGTTCGCAATCCATTCAATATCCCAACTAATACCATTAAGTGATTTTTATTTCATTATATATAGTTGTTTATTTTCCTTACGATTATTAATTAGCCATTGTGGGTGTCTGTTCTTACCAAGGGATATTGCATGCACACCTTTTAGATTTCACCAACTCAATATTTTATTGGGTTGTTTATATAAATTACTTAAATTTAAATTCCGTATATGAATAGACGCAAGGATTAAGTTAAACACTTACCAAAAAACAAAAAAAGAGGATTAAGTCATACACAAAAATATGCTTCAAATAGATTATGGATTTACTGCTTGGGATTACACATATGTCATATGCATTCATCAGCAATCTAATATTTCCAACACATTCAAATATGTACCGCAGCCGTGCATTGCACGGGGTTTTGCTAGTATACAATCGGAGAGAAAAAATAGGGATAAATACTATATATTTTAAAATGCAAAGAGAAAAATAAAACATGGATAATAAATACAATAAAATTAAAAGTAATGCATGAGTTATGCGTGCATTTCTCTATCCCAATATTATGGAAATCAAGTAATTTAAAATAATTTTAACTGAACAAATAATATTTTTAAAAATATACAATATATATATTTGACACTGACTTTTATGAGATGATGAAAGATGAGAGAAGTAATTATGGCTATTAGATCGAAATTAAGGGAATCTACGCCATTGACTTTAATGAGAAGCGTAAAAGTAACTTTAAAATTTGGGCTGTTATTAATTTAGATCTAACAGTCACAATTGACTTCTTTTATCTCTCGCCCTCACATAACAGTCATGCCTAGACATGTGCAATCAACTAAGAAGTCATTGGATTTATTGTTTGAATTATTGAATCTCTCTTAAATTATTGTTGGCATGTAACATACTTCTGATAGGGTTATACCCACAGAGAATACAACAACAATAATAACAGACTCAGTACTTTAAGGGCTCCCGCGTAAGTGGGGTCTAGAAGGGGTGGATGTATACAGTCTTACCCCTCCAGGGTGTAACTCTGCCGAGAGGCTGTTTCCGAGGACCCTTAACCTTATAGGGTTGGTAACACAAGGATTTCCCAGGAAGTCACCCATCCTGATACTACTCTTGCCAAGCACGTTTAATTTCGGAGTTCTAATGGTACCCACAGAGAGAATGTAAAAACAAATTAACCCACACAAAAAAGAGGGTTTAGGAGAAATAAAAGACACTAAATTTACGTGGTTTCGCCTCATCCTACATTACTATTATATCGGTGGTGTACAAGATTCTACTATCTTTACATTGCTTTTTCTTTTTCTTTTTCTTTGTCTCTGTTACCTACTGCACATGTATGGAACACTGTTTTAGAAAAGCAGGCACATAAGGTCGGGTGATATTTAACAAAGCCACATCAATATGGGACACTGCTTTGAAAAAGCAGGCACACTTGTCAAAAGCGAGGCCTAAAAAAAAGGAAAAACAAAAAGAAGGAAATAAAAAAGGGGACAATTAGATCCATCCCTTAGCAAAATCGAAACCAAGCAGTCGATACGAAGGTGCCACTGTCCATGCTCCAAGATTGAAATGGCCAACAAAAGCGAGCCAAAGCTCTTGATATTAGTATATGTTCCTCAATTGATCATATTTCCTACAGTCATGTTCTCATAGAAGCAAATCGGTTAGCTGACTGGCTTGCTAATGTCGGTTATGAGACCGCGAGTGTCACTGTTTGGGATAATGCTCTCTCCTGCACTCTCTTATCCATTTCTTAGGCTGAAGCCTTGAGTTGCCCTCTCATGAGAGGACGTCTGTAAGGTCCCGAAGCCCTGCTATTTCCTCTTTAAGATATTAACCTTTACACTTTTGTTTTAGCAATACTGAAGCTACATTGTCTATAACATATTCTTTGCCTATATCCATCAAGTTAATGTTCTGTAATAGCTGGTCTCTTAATATGATATCAGAGACTTATTAACAAGATACAACAAGTTCGAATCCTAACCCCCACTCTTACTATTAATATAATTAAAGCACATGGTACAAGATGACTCGGAAACAGCCTCTCGTTGGGGTATCCCCCTGATGGGGTAAGGTTGCGTACATCCTACCCCACCCAGACCCTGCTCAGGCGGGAGCCGTTGAGGCAGTGGGCTTGTTATTGTTGTTGTTGGTACCAGATGAGTCTGTGTATTTCCTACACTTCAAACTCATTAACATTCCCATAAGTAGGAAATATTAAAAGTATAAAATCATTCCTGTATCTTCATCTGTCATTCGGAATTTTGTAATATAGTTGACTCCTCCAACAAATTTTATTTTCAAAAAGGAGTTGTGCAATAGTGCAATGCATGTTTACCATATATTTCTTTTGCATGTGTGAACAGCAGCAACTCAGTATCTTAGAGAGCCTTAATAATAGACCTTCAAACATGCAAAAAAGTACAGTATAAGATAATAAACTTTACCTTTTCTACCGTTCTGGCCTGAACACCGTAAAACCTGTTGGGGAAATCACATAATCTAACAGAAGCATAAAATATCCAAAGTATTGAAACAATCAAGACAAAGACTTACATTAAAAATCCTCTCTCAACCAGAGAGGAAAAAAAAATCACGACAACCATATACAATCAACCTCGAGCATAGTGCCTCCTCATAAGCTGAACCTGAGCTTAGGGCGAGGATTCATGATGGAGAGCAAGGGCACATGCTAAATTCTCAGACGATATATAACAGTAACAACCTAGTGCCTCAAAGAGGCTCTAACTGAGGTAGAGCCTGAGGAAGGCAAGATATATTTACAGAAAAATTGTCTGATAAATCAAGCATGTGCCCTGCTTCTCCAGCATGGCTTACCTGCCCTCTTTTTCGGTCTTTACTCCCCTCGTTATTTCACATATCTAGAATAACTCGAAGAAATGAACATGAAGTTATATATATGGAGAGGAGTATATGATATGATATGATATGATATGAATGATTATTAAATGAGAGATTATGTGCATGATGTGGGTATAAATATGATTATAAACTATGTAATATAATTTAAATAATGTGTTAATTTCTTTTTTCTTTTTTTTTTTTTTTTTTTGGTTTTCAATGGTAATGGTTGTTGTTTGGTTGGATTTGTTGGGTCTATTCCAGTTAGCTTTGTTGATCCTCTTAGTTTGATAATTGTGGATGAAAATCCCAACAACACTATTACGTTCGTGTCTGTTTGGTCGTACTGTAGATAAATAATTAAAAAATATTTTCGGTACAAAAATGCATTTTATTTAGCCATTTTAGGAGTTCTTTTGTCCGATAATTAGCGAGAAAAAATCACGATATAAAAGCGGCGCCTCAAATAAGAGACTCGAAAAGCATACACAAAGTGTGGACAGGGAAAAATAACAAGGAACCTGCAAAACAAGAGAGACAATCCCAATCTCCAGAACGACACCAACACAACGAAAAGAAAACAAAACAGAGCAAAAGAAAAATATCCCGCAACCTACGGTACCAGATGCTAAAGAAAAAGAAACCACCCACAAGCAACTCGAGATAAACCAAGAAAGCCCCACCGAAGAAGACAACACGAACACCCATAAGTAAGAACCACCACCACACTCCAAGAGACTAAAATGGAACCTGAAAGAAGCACCCGAGCAGACCCCAACCAAGCAGCGAAAACCAAACAATTGCAAACAACTGAGGCTCGAATTACTCAACAGCCATTTTAGGAGTTTAACATGAAGTTAATTTGATTGTTTCTTACATGTTGTACTGGAATTAAATTATTTTAACAGTAAGGCTATTGAAATTAAACTCAAAACGTTGTTGGACAGAATGTGATACTATGTCAAAGATTAATTTTCGAAAAGGATGATGAAAATATGAGAGTTTTTCCCACGTTAGCTTTGTTCATAAATCGAAATTTGAAATATTATCTATCGGGTAACCGAATTTCTCGTTAGCAAAATACGAAATATTATCTACCATGAGAAAAGTTGCATGTGAGATGAAGATGTAAAAATATTAGTTGAAACTAAGTATTATAATTTGTTGGTACAGTCACTTCTTGTTGTAGTTTGGCCGCCAAAAATTGGGGAGAGTGGGGGTTTTTGTTTTTTTGTTTTTTTTTTTTTTCCGGATAATTAGCAATAAGGTCGTGATACAAGACATGCCACTTGACCAAAGATAGGCTTAGAACACTCGTAAAGAGATGGGGATCAAAAGAGGGTGAGTTGTCTGTAATAACGAAGTTCGGGGGGCTATTTTATGAAATTAAAAGTGCAGGGAGTGTATTGTGTTTAATTATAAAGTTTAGGGGGTTATTTTATAAAATTAAAATTGTAGGGAGTGTGTTGTGTTTAATTGCAAAGATTATGAAGCTATTTTTTGAAATTAAAAGTACAGAGAATGCGTTATGGTTAATTGCAAAGTTATGTCTTACTATATTTTATCCTATCTTATTTAACCTGCTCAGATTTGGAGCCAGGTAAGGTTGGTCATTTTTGCTGGTGCCGGTGGCTGGAGTTGCCGTGTTCATCTCGAACTGTTTGAGTCTATAGGTGACATGGAAAGTGTGGATGAATTGTTTGAGTCTCTCTCTCAACCTCCCTCTCCCTTCCCTGTCTCGGTTCTCTCTTTCTAATCCCTCCCTTCCCTTATCCCATAACTTACACTTGTAAAGGGATGTCAATGGGGCGGGGCGGCGGTGGGGGGTGCCTCCTCCATACCCATACCCGCCACACAAATTCTATACCCGTACCTGCCCCATTGCCCGCCACCGCTATGAAGTGGGTACCCGTACCCACCCCGTACTCACCCCGTACCCGCTCCTTGTACCCACCTTATCATCTATCCATTGTTCAACTTATTACACATAAAATTTTATTCTTTTTCCCTTCAATAATAACCACGACTTCATAATTATAAATTGCCTGAGAAATTTATTTTATATAAAATAACACAATAGGGATATGCGGGTACGGGGAAGAGCGGGGCGGATACATGAGGGTACGAGGCGGGTCGGGGCAGGGCGGGTACAATCCTATACCCGTACCCGCCCCATACCTGTGACGGGTATTGAAATGTGTACCCTACCCGTATCCGTTACCCGCATCATCTATACCCATACCCGCCCCAAACGGGGCAGATACCCACAGGTAACGGGTTTTACCCGCCCCATTGCCATCCCTACTTGCAAATTTTTATACACTTGTACTGATTATACCAAGTTATATACAAATACTATCTTTGAAATTGGTTGATTGGATTGTGTTCAGTTGCGCTTGATTACTTCTGTTTGTATCAAGGGTTGGCGCGACGGTACGGATTTTGGGGTTTGTTGTTTTGTTTTTATTTTTATTTTTTTTTGTTCTTATGGGCAATTCAGGGCTTCACTTCGGTGGGTGCATCGGTTTTGTATGACGAGTTATTTTTCTAACCAAATTAAACACCCAAGAATAAGCACAAGGAAAAACATGAGAAACTCACAATTTTTGCTCATAATTAAGAAAACAAAGGTGTATGGAGTAAGTTGCATGTCATTTGAAGCATTGGCCAGGCCACCGTGGATACGACACCTGTATATTCACTACAGCTACGACTTGCTAGCATACCTATGAGTGCACGGTTTTTCATATATATATATATATAGAGAGAGAGAGATTCTAGTAAGAGGGAGAGATTTTGACCCTCTATATCAAGACTTGTTGGAAATTTTAAAAGAAAAATTAATTTTCCTCCCATACTCCTTTTTCTTTCTTTCTCTTCCTCATGCCTCCTCCCCACCAAGTTATCGGTAACCGCCCTGTCGTGTCGCTGCAACCTTCCATGCCGCGACTGCCTTCTATCTCTCTCTCCCAATGACAACACCCCCCCCCCCCCCCCCCCCCCCCCCCCCCACGTTGCCAGCAAACCCCAATTAATTATTTTTAAATGCCCAACAAATCGTGGGTTGCCCTCCGTTGCCAAGATTTCTCCCTCGCAATCTATCACACCCTCCGTAGAATTGCTTCTGTTAAGAAAACTTAAACAAAACTGATATACTATGATACCAATTTGTTAGGAAAAACTTAATGCGGAAGCGTGGACCCTGATAACTTGATTCGATTCAAATAATATGACTCACGCAAAACGAGAAGTAAACAAATATGGAGAAAGAAAGAACAAAACATGAACATACAATATTTACGTGGAAACCCCTCTACAATCGAGAGGGGAGAAAACCACGGGCAGAGATGGAGATTCTTTATTAACTGAATAGAAGAATTACAGCGACACTTCCCAGAACGAGATATATGGAAGAATTACAATCACTCTCTCTGAACTCTCGTAGCACTCAAAATCTTGGAGGAATTAAAATCACCTCTTTTCTCTCAATGGCGGCGCCTCACCTTTGATTGGATGCTTTATGACGTAAACCCTACGTCCTTTATATAGACGCAAGTTAGGAGGGACCCGATCGATCGGGAAACACCCAATCGATCGGCCCTCTAATTTCCTAAAAACTCCCGAATCTTTCCTTAAATCACCCGATTGATCGGATTCCCTCCCGATCGATCGGTGACCCTACGGCAACCCCATAAAAATAAAACAAGTAATTTGAGACATAACCTAACAGCTTCCTCTATATATATATATATATATATATATATATAGTGATAATGCCAAAGCAATTTTTATTAATGTTAGGGCATTTGTCTCCCCTATATTTTCTTTCCTGTTTTGCCCTTCTTTTAATTTTTATTCAAAATATTTTCTTAAATCTAATTAGGTTTTTTACTTAAAACCACCTAAATTTTATGTGTAGTTTTAAAATACTACCTATATTTTTTGATTTTAAATAACACACTTTAATGTTAACACCATTAATTTTTGATGACTTGCCATTTAAAAAAGTATTTTTTAAATATTTATAATTTTTAGATGTTTAAAATATTTTTTAAATATTCTAAAAATATTTTCTTTTTTTTTTGAAGTTATGTCAGCAAAAACTAACGAATATCAATAGTGTTAATATTAAGGTGTGACATTTAAAATTTTTGAAAAACTTACTAAAGACGAGGCATTTGTCTCATCCACTTTTTCTTTCCCATTTTGCTCTTCTCTTAAATTTTATTCAAAATATTTTCTTAAATCTAATTAGAAACTTATAATGTATTATTATTAGAATTTTTTTTTTACTGAAAATCATCTAAATTTTAAGTGTGATTTCAAAAAAATTACCTATATTTTTTAATTTTTCAAAGGCACACCTAAATTTTTTTAAACTTTTAATTGTTACATGTTAATGTTAACATTATAGTTTTGATGGCTTTACATTTAAAAAAATATTTTTACAATATATAAATTGTTATTAAAATATTTAGAAATTTTTAGATGTTTAAAATATTTTAAAATTATTTTCTCTCTTTTTAAATTTTTTAAAAATTCGAATTTATAATAAAATAATTTTAAAATATTTAAACATCTAACAATTTGTAAATATTTTAAAAAATAATTATTAAACTTAAAAGAAATATTTTTTAAATGAAAATTTTTCAAAAACTAACTATGTTAACATTAAAGTGCGATATTAAAAAATTAAAAATATTTTTACAGGCACACCTAAAATTTAGATAGTTTTAAGTAAAAATCTAATAATAATACTTTGTAAGTTCCTAATTAGATTTAAAAAAATATTTTAAATAAAAATTAAAAAGGTAAAATGAGAAACAAAATGTTGGGGGAGAGAAAATAACCTTATATTAATAAAAATTGCTTTGGCATTATCACTAACAACAACAATAGAGCCAGTACCTTAAGGGGGTGTGTATATATATATATATGATGACGTTTTTATGAGGGTGAGAGCGTGAGAGGGGCTAATCTTGGCCCTTCATTGTAATGGATGGCCAAGATTTTTTGAAAATTTAAAAAAAAAAACAATTTACTAAAAAGATTTGTTGAGTATTTTAAAAAAAAAATAATTTTCTTCTCTAACCCCCCCCCCCCTCTATTTTTCTGCCCTATGAAAGCGTGAGAGGGTGTGTGTATATATATATATATATATATGATGGCGTTCTTATGAGGGTGAGAGCGTGAGAGGGGCTAATCTTGGCCCTTCATTGTAATGGATGGCCAAGATTTTTTAAAGATTTAAAAAAAAAATAACAATTTACTGAAAAGATTTGTTGAGTATTTTAAAAAAAAAATAATTTTCTTCTTCCCCCCCCCCCCCCCCCCCCCCCCCCCTTTTTTCTGCCCTATGAAAGAGTAAAAAAAGCAACATTTCTAATGCCTGCCTAAGGTGGGTCGGGGATGGAGGTACGCAGCCTTCCCCCTTCAGAGTGCTCTATAAAAGGGTATGGGTCGTAAATTTTTTTTTTTTTTTTCTAATGTTCAACAAATCTTGGCCGTTCATTACAATAGAAGGCTAGAATTCGCCTCTCTTACGCTCACACACACAAAAAATTTATATCTATGGCAAATTAAAGAATTTATAATGTAGAAACCTTAAAATTTTCAGACTCCTAGAGCCAATTTGTCTATATTATTATTGGCAAGTTCCTCTCCCTCCCAAATGCCTTCCAATCCCTGACCCTAAAATTTTAACGCACTACCCTCTTTCAATTACAAAATCTCACAAAAAAGTAAAGAAAAAATTATAAGAAACACATATTTAAACAGTAACAACTAAATTATCAAAACGATTATTAAGGAACAATTGTAAATGAGTATCAAAACAACGAATAACGTATATTTAAAAAATGAGTGAATTGTAAAAACTAATGTATATATACAAGGAACAAACAGTTAAGAAGAATGTAATTAATTCCAAAAAAATTAATAATTTTAGTGTTTCTACTTGTTTCAAAATGTACACGACACCTTTACATCGCACAGGAAATGGCCCGTTGTGTATTATTTGGGACTTCAACCAATGTTTATTTTTCACAAGTAATTATATTGGATAAAACTCGAAAACAGCCTCTCGTTAGGGTATCACCCTGAAGGGATAATGCTGCATACATTTCACCCCTCCCAAACTCTGTTTATGCGGGAGCCCTTGAGACACTGAGTATGTTGTTGTTGAATCATATTGGGTAAAATTTTAATTGTAGAACACAAACATGAGTCATTTCCTAATGAGCAGTAAATAGTATTAGTAATTAAATAAATTAATATTCCAATAAATCTATTTGGATATGCTCAAAGCATCTCATTAAAATTTTTAGGTTCGGTATAAATCGTTACTTCTTCAATTATAAATCACTGGTAATTATAAAAAGGACCCTGACGTTTTGAAATCATTAAAAAGGACCCCGAGGTTTTATCGTTTTAATAAAAAAGACCGTCTTCGGCCATCTGACATCCTTTTGAAAGGTTTTTGAGCCATTTGGTTTATTTCGATTCGATCTGGATTTGCATGATAATTACCGTGAAGGTTTTTGGGCCACTCAGAATCATGATTTTCCTCGTCTTAAAAAGGCAAGTTATTTACCCTTTTTTTTCCGGAGAGGGTCCTTTTTATTAATACGATAAAACCTCGGGGTCCTTTTTAATAATTTAAAAACGTCAGGGTCCTTTTTATAATTACCAAAAAGGTCAGGGTAGTAAAATATAAATAATCCTAATAGTATTGCTCTCAAAGGAGTTACTTATTTATAAACATGCATTCTAATAATTATATAATTCCGGGAACAACATGAATGCTTTGTTCATTCCTAAAGAAATTTTCTGGGTCAACCGCAACCTTGACCTTCAAAAGCCTCTTCAGATTTCCCTTGAAGTAATCTTGTGCGAATACTATGCTTCTATTGGCGTTGGTCCCGATATCGAGGTCTCGATAATTGAGGAACGCCTCTCTTGGTTTATGTGACATGTATGGTTCCATCGTATTGTACATCTCTTTCATAGTATCAAGTTGTTTTGGGGTATCATCAGGGTTTTGCCATACGGATAAGTATTGAATTTTGAATACGTTTCCTGCTCTATGTGGGAATGGCGTTGCATCCTCCGGAATCTCATTCATTTTCCCACCATATGGGTTGAATTGTAATGTCACATTCTCTAACTCGATCATCTTTTTCCAAATAATTTCCAAACCCGATTTTGGAATCGGAGTCTTGGCATAGTCGGACTTGTGTTTGTCGTAGGTTGGCTTATAATAAGGCTTTCTGTCTAGTAAAATCTCAAGAGGGGTTCCTTTCGGTATACCATTGAAGAACAAAGTTGACTCTATCCATCTTGTCTCAACACAGTCTTTGGATTGCAAACCCAGAAGGGGAAAGCTCTTACTCATTAATTTAATTAAGGCCTCTGCCTTACCTAGATATATCGCGATGAAAGAAACTTGAACTGTCTTTTTACCTGTGGAGGCGTCCTTTGATACCTCAGATTGTGCTCTAATGAATAGGTCATTATCAATGTTCGGGGCGACATGTTGCCACTGATAGAAAATGTCTGTTACACCCTGTTTTAAGGTCTTTTGGACATTGAAAACCGTGACAGTTTCTGGGATACGAACTAACTTGATTTTCCAAGCTAAAACGACACAGAAGCTGGCGGCCCCCCCGCCTCTAATAGCCCAAAAAAGATCCTCTCCCATCCCACTTTTATCTAGAATCCTCCCATTAACATCAACGATTCGAGCGTCAATAATATGATCTACAGTCAAACCAAATTTCCTTAGCAGAGTCCCATAACCACCTCCGGAAAAGTGACCTCCAATCCCAACGGTCAAGCCCACTGCTGCTGGGAACGCATGAGAATTGCTATGATTAGCAATCTTATAATAAAGCTCACCAATTGTGGCACCTGATTCAATCCAGGCAGTCTCACTGTAAAAGTCAATATCAATTGATCTGAGGTTAAAAAGGTCAAGCACGATAAAAGGATATGCAGACACATACGAGAGTCCTTCATAGTCATGGCCCCCGCTTCGGATCCTTACTTCTAAATCATGTGCCTTAGCACATAGAATAGTCGCTTGGACATGTGATGCGTCCAAGGCAGTTACTATGGCTAGAGGCTTAGGGGTTGCAGATGTGTTGAACCTTAAATTTCTTATATACGCTTGTAATACAGATGAATATGAAGAGTTTTTTTGGGTGTAAACGGCTTTTGAAACTGGGATTTTAGGGTTTGATTTATTTTCGAGGCAACGGAAAAATCCATCTAAGTCTGGCTTTGAAAATGCATTGCTTGAAATAAAAATCAAGGTCAGAATTTGAATTAGAAAAATCGGTACTCGACCAATATTTGAACACTTCATATTGACCTTTTTTGTCGAGGAAAAACGATAGTTTTTTCACTGTTGTTGAGATATGAAGAAACTACATTCTTCTGTATGTATATATATATAAGTTCTTTTTGATAAGAAATTAATCACCTACCGTTTCAATAATAAATGCCATATTTGACGTTTCTAAATCAGTATAAGTGAAAACTTAGGAACAAGATCTAGCAAGTTAACAATTGTTTTTCATTTTTTTTTTTTGGAAATGGTCAAAAAATAAAAGAGTATTTATATTTAATTGTATAATAACATAATTTAATTTCATTTCGTTTAGTAAAATAATTATGAATGTGAATAAATAAAATGAAGTACAAGAATATATATAAACTGAATATGAAGAACTAAGGGCCTATTCTATATCTTTTTTGTTTATAATTTTTAATTTTTAGAATATAAAAAATAGTCTTTTACTATAATTTTTCTTACTTTTATTTTAGAACTTTTAATTTTTACCAATTCGTCAAAAACCAAAAATAAAAAAAATATATATTTATAAAATTTTCCGCTTAAAATCAAAAACTACAAATAAAAAATAATATTTTATTTGAATTATTAATTTAATAGTATTTAATATTATTATGTAATATAATTTTTTATTTTATATATATATATATATATATATATATATATATACATTTTAATATATATTTTATTAAATCATTAATTTAGAAAAATAATTTTGTAACACTATTTTTATAATATAATTATATTTGGTATATTTACTAACATATAACTATATAATTAATTTTTTTAAAACATAAGCAAGAGTTATCATGTATATTTAATATGTAATGATATATATTAAGTATATAAGTCATATATTATAAATATTTAATTTTATAAAATAATAGTTTATATATATATGAAAATTATCATTTAGGTGCCCTACAGAGAGACTCCAGTTGAGATTGATCTGTTCTATGGCAATGGCTTTGATCCATTTTTTCCTGAGTCTCGTGCTTCAATAGTTTCAGCGCGCTGTTGTTCCAGTTTCCTGCCGCTTGGTTGATCATGTAATCGATGTCTTGAGTTGTCATGTTTGATGCTCGTGTTTTGCCTATTTTTGATTGACTTCCTTTTTTTGTTTTGCTGCCTCTTGTGGCCCCGTTCTTTTACGGGTGGACTCAGGTCTCGCTTAGTTGAGTGGCTTGCTATGTACCGGGACTTTGTCACTAATAATAAAAAAAAAGGGTACCATAAGATTTAATCATTTATCATATAAATATCATGTATATCATTTCAATATATATAATAAAATATTCTAATATTTTAATATAAATTACCTATATAATACTGAAATCATGTGTTGTAGTCGCAATTTTTGGCAAAAAGTCATCAAATATTCTAAAAAGATATTCATATATATTGACAAAATCATGTTGCACTTTAGAATTTTCCAATAAAAGTCAACCGACTTTAAAATGTTAAAACTTTAAGATAACTAATTGATAAAATTTTTAAAAGATACCCTATTATATATATTAAAATATTAAGATATTTAGATAATAAATGATAAAACTTCAGGATACCTATATATAAATATGTATACTGATTTCATATTTTTCTCTTTTAGATAAATTATATATATGTATGGAAATTATCATTTAGGTGCTCTATAGAGAGACTCCAGTTAAGATTGATCTAAACTATAGCAATGGCTTTGATCCATTTTTTTTCCTGAGTCTCGTGCTTCAATAGTTTCAGCATGCTGTTGTTCTAGTTTTCTGCCGCTTGGTTGATCATGTAATCGATGTCTTGAGTTGTCATGTTTGATGCTCGTGTTTTGCCTGTTTTTGATTGACTTCCTTTTTTGTTTTGCTACCTCTTGTGGCCCCGTTCTTTTACGGGTGGACTCAGGTCTCGCTTAGTTGAGTGGCTTGCTATGTACCACGACTTTGTCGCTAATTATCCAAAAAAAGGTACCTCAAGATTTGATCATTTATTATATAAATATCATACAACAACAACAACAATCCCAGTGCCTCAAGGGCTCCCGTAAAAGCGGGGTCTGGGGAGGTAGATGTACGCGGCCTTCCCCCTTCAGGGTGTGAACCTGAAGAGAGACTGTTTTCGAGGACCCCCAACCTGAGAGGAAAGTCTTCGTCGCCTCATGGAGACCTAAGCCGGTCAGCTGCGTACAAATATTATATAAATATCATATCATTTCAATATATATAATAAAATATTCTGATATTTTAATATAAATTACCTATATAATACCGAAATGATGTGTTGTGGTAGCAATTTTTGGCAAAAAGTCATCAAATATTCTAAAAGGATATTTATATATTGACAAAATTATGTTGCACTTTAGAATTTTCCAATAAAAGTCAACTGACTTTAAAATTTTAAAACTTTAATATAACTAATTGATAAAGTTTTTAAAAGGTACCCCTTTGTATATATTAAAATATTAAGATACTTAGATAATAAATGATAAAACTTCAGGATACCTATATATAAATACGTATACTGATTTCATATTTTTCTCTTTTAGAGAAATTATAATATTTCCTAACTATATATATAGTCACATTTTTTTTTATTCATGTGATTTTATAAAGTCAAAAAACATTTATTTTAAAATAATTTCATTAATTAAATTTCCCGTTCTTTGACTTTCAAAATTTCAGTGACCTAGAATAATTTTTTTCCCTTTTTATTTTCATGCATGAAATCATATAAATATGACTGAATTCATGCATATAAAGTAGGGGTGCTCCGTTAGTTGTATTGAAAAGTATTTTGGTTCGGTTATGTTATTTACACAGTAACTGAAAAATAATACTCATTTTTTATGTTATATGATCTCTCTTTAATGGTCTGTAAATGTTCAAAATATTTATTAAATGTGAGAATATTCAACAAATTCGGAGACATATAATCAAATTCTAAAAGCTTAAACGTATAATCTTTTATTTAAACCGACATGCGGGCAAATGAGAAGCACTGTAGCAAAGTAGTGCTTAATAGTTAGAATATAACAGTGAGGCGCGAGTGCTCTACGTAGGAGATGAATTGGGGGAAAAGATAACGTCGATCATACATTATGGAATAGTTCGTCTATATGTTAGAAAAGTATATTTTAGGGAACAATATAATATTATAAACATGTAAATCGGTAAATCGGTTAGCCAAATTTGACAAAATCACTAACCGTTACTGTCCTGAAATACCTCGACTTTATTTGATTTGGTTAACTGAACCGAAAATTTGGTATGGTTAACTAGACTTTCAGATCGATATTCCGAAAATTCAATTTTGCATTTTGGTTATGGATTTTTTTGAACAACCCCTAATACAAAGTGTGAAAATACCATGTGCGACGATGGTAATTGTATGTCATATTTAATGACAATTTAAGTTTCCTTACATTTTCGAGTTATTTACGTCATAATTTTTTTGTACATTTTTGAGTTATTTACGTCATAATTTTTTGTACATTTCGAGTTATTTACGTCATAATTTTTTGTAAATTGTCAAGACTTGACAAATTAGTAGATCAGCTGAACAATGAAAGGGTGTTAAGCAAACTGGATTTGCCAATCGTTTACAATCAAATCCTTATGTCACCAAGGGATGAATGGACGATACATTTAAGACCTGAGAAGAATACAAGTGAATTGTCATGCCGTTCTGGCTATCCAATTCCCCGAGCGCATTTATGTGATTCATGAACTAGGTATTGAGGTCGTACATAACTTCAGTGATATCTTGATTTATAGTATAAGTAGAAAAGCCCATCTGAACCATCTCAAAAAAGTACACGCCACATTATGGGAACAACACACTTCTTTGCTGCCAAGAAGAACTGTGCCTTTGTGATCGGTCAAGTTTCTTTCTTTGGCTTAGTGGTATCTAGAGATGGTATCGTGGCGAAGGATACGAGATTGGCCACAGCCCAGTTCATTAACCAAATTTCATAGTTTTCAAGCCCTTATTTCATTCTATCCAAGGTTCATTCCACATTTCAGCACTATCACCGGTTATTGGCTGTGTGAAATCAAGGAGCTTCCAGTGTACATAAGAGGCATCAAAAGCCTATGAGGAGATAAAACGGAGGCTAACTACCACACTTGTCTTAGCATTGCTGAATTTCTAGAAGACGTTCAAGCTGCATAATGATGCATCAGAATTGGATATTGGAGCTAGGCTCAGCCAGGAGGGATGACTGATGGCATATGCAGCTAGAAATTAGGTAAGACCATGTTATAATATTCTATTTACGATGTGGAGTTTCATGCCATCATTTGAGCACTCCTGCATTAGAAGTCACATCTTGCTAATCAGGAGTTCGTTCTTTTCTTAGATAATGCCTCCATCAAGTACATTAACAGTCAGTATGAACTCTCAGAACGACACTTGAAATGGGTGGGATACATTTAACTCTTTTACTTTGTTCTGAAGCAAAAATCGAAGATTTTGAATAGGGTGGCTGATGCATTAAGTCGAAGAACGATGATGCTTTACAAAAGCCATGCTAGGGTGTTTCATATTTGACATTACAGTATAATTTTACCCAACAAATCCTCTTCTGAAGACACGTAGTGAGAAGTAGCCAATAAGGTGGTATTCAACTACTGGATGCAAAACTAGGTCCTCTTTAAGGGTAATTAGCTACATCCATGTTTCAGGAGAAGCAAAATAAACTGCATATAAGGCAAGACGAGCTATTGGCTTGGGGAAAATTCATATTATTAGCCAACTCGACAGTGAGAATTTGCTTACTCGATTTGTCAAACTTCAAAGGAAACCACTACCAACACAGAACTTTATATGCCATTTCCTATTTTGAGTTAAATAGTGCTGATATCAGCATGAACTTTGGGTTGGGATTTCCCCAAACAAAACGCTGAGTATATTACGTTTTTATGGTGGCTGACTAATTTTCAAAGATGGAGCATTTCCTTGCTTGCAAGAGGGGGTGCGAATGCATTGTTTACAATACCTGGAAAACACTCTATCGGATTCAACACAGTTTACCATTCTGAGATAGATGGAAAAACGGAGGTGACTAATGAGTCCTTGGAAAACCTACTGAGAGGCCTCATAGCTAAGAATGTGCAGTCTTGGGACCATAAGCTATACCTGATGAAAGTCGCCTTCAACCGCACAATCAACTGGAACCACGAGTAATCATTATACCTCATTCTTTATTAGACCTTGCTCGAGTACCCAACCTTACTCGCACAAATGACAAGGTTGAAGACTTCATGATCCATGAGGAAAACTGGGTGCAACTACAACAGAAGAACTTGAACTACAAGGCGATAGCAAACAACGGATCAAATATTCAACTAGTTCACCACAAGGTTAAAAATGAAAGATTTCATCATCTGGACGTCATTTTTTCACAAATTGTGGAACTATATCGCTAATAATTATCCTTAAGTGTCTCTCTTGCACCAAAGTATGCGAAACAAAATCAAGTTGAATGTAGAGTTGTAACGCAACTTTTAGCCAATTAAACCTTAAGTTTTAACGAATTGTACCGTAACATTCAACCAGCTTACACCATAAAGTTGAAAACCAAAGATTCCATCATTATGGACGCCATTTTTTCACAAACTACGATTTTAGGTACACTATTAGCGACGTTAAGTGTTTCCTTTACCCCAGATAGTACCACGCTTTTATGTTGAATCTAGAATTGTACCATAACTTTAACTAACTTTACTTAAAGTTTAACCTAATTTTACTATAATATTCAATTAACTTGTACTGCAAGGTTCAAAATCAAAGATTCCATCATTTCGATGTCATTTTTTCACAAACCATGGTTTTAGATACACTATTAATGATTTATAAATGTTTTTTTTCCCCTTGAAGTTACTGGAATTAAAACTTAAGAGGGTGCCAACACGTAAGTATTGGATCCCATTAGAACTCCGAAGTTAAGCGTGTTTGGGCGAGAGTAGTACAAAAATGGGTGACCTCCTGGAAAGTCCTCATGTTGCCCCCATCAAGTCGAGGGTTCTCGAAAATAAGCTGCCTTCAGGGTAGGAAAGGCTGCGTACATCCACCCTCCCCTCCCCTGAATCCTGCTTAGCCAGGAGCCCTTGGGGCACTGGGAATGTTGGTTTTTTTTTTTTTTTTTTCTTATTCCCTAAGATTACAAGAAGTGAAGTTGTGGTTTATTCTGTTAAGAAACTATCTCAAAAGCTTAATTATTACATTACAGTCCAAGAATAGTTTTGTAGACATATAGTGTAATATAAATATCCATTTGACCTGAAGCATATCTACTGTTTAAGAGCACCACATTTCTTGTATTGAAATTATATCGCTGTGAAAAGTACAGATTATTAGATTTGAACCAGTAATCTAGCAACATTCCCAGTGTTCCAAGGGCTCTCGCCTAAGCAGGGTCTGAGGGGTGGATGTACACAGCCTTCCCCCTTAGGGAATTAACCCTGAAGAGAGGCTATTTTTGAGTGCCTCCACCCTAAGGACGAGGACTTCCGAGGAGGTCACACATCCTAGTACTGCTCTCGCCCAAGCACGCTTAACTTCGAAGTTCTAATGGGATCCGGTGACGGCGTGTTGATACCCTCTTTGATAGATTTGAACCAGTAATCTCTCAATTAATAAGGCTCACATACCATGTTAAAGAACTAACTATCCCAAAAATATAATCGGTTAGGTGCTGACTAAGAATACTTTCATACTATGCTGCATGCAAAATGAGTGATGCTATATGCTATATTACTGGGAAATTATTTGAGCATTTATTACTTAAGTATCTTGACTTTTCAAGATATAAAATAGCATACCTAAAGGTTCAAAAACTTTATCATTTAAGTATCCTAAAGTTTATAATTTTATCTATAAGATACCATTTGTCGAAATTTGAATAGATTTTCTATGGATATGCTAAAATGGAATATGAATCTGATAATATATAAGTATCTTTATAGAATTAGATGATTTGTTTTCAAAATTGCTGACATTCAATAATATATAAGTAGTTTGTATCAAAATTCAATAAACTATTAATCATAATTCGCTGAACTTCTGCTAAAAACATTAATGTGACTAATGTATATTATCGTAATCATTGGCTATATTAACATTTTTGTATATAACTAGTTAGATTCTTGCAAAAAGTCACCAAATTCCGACTTAGGATATCTACAGGATAAAGTATTTGAACATTAGGGTACCTCATTATATCATGTGTGATACATGACCAAATCTCAACGTACATAACATAATTCATGGGCTTATGATCAAATTGAACTAATTATCAAGTCGTGTCCTGTTAAAAATCCATCACCCCTCTATGATTATACAAATACAACAACAACAGACCCAGTGCCTCAAGGACTCTCGCCTAAGTGGGGTCCGAGAGAGGGGGGATGGACGTACGCAACCTTACCCCTTCAGGGTGTAACCCGGCCGATAGGCTGTTTCCGAGGACCTCCAACCTTATAGGGTTGGCAACACGTAAGGTTGGCAACACGAGGACTTCCCAGGAGGTCACCCATCTTGATACTACTCTCGCCCAAGCATGCTTAACTTCGGAGTTGTAATGGGACCTGGTGTATTAATGCCTGGTATATGAGCCCTATTATACAAATACAACAACGAATATAATAACAACAAGAAGCCAGTGCCTCAAAAAGTCTCCCGCTAAGGCAGAGTATGAAGAGGGTAAGATATACAGAGCCGTACCCTCACAGGGTGCTACCTTGTATGCTCTTCCACGATTATATTATATAATAAAAGGTTATTCAAACCAAAATTTTCTATTTTCCCCTATGCATCAACTTATATTGCGTTGATTTAGTGCAATACTCAAATTGAAGTTAAGTTAATCACAAAATTTTTAACAATCCAATCATGTTAGATAAAATTTTTAACAATACAGTCACGTCAGATGTAACTAACATAATACAAATATTTAAACCAATCAAGCATTAAATTCTATTGCTAAATTTTACTCAAGAATCAAACTAACATAATATAACTTATACATGCACTAAATTGACAAGATAAAGAGAACTAAATTAATACAGTGAACAAAATATAGGAATTTTTGATGTAAATAAACCTGTAATCTAATAAGAGAAGAAGAACAATTGAAAGAATGGAATATTATAGTGTATCACTATTAAATCGAATCCAACAAAATTTCTAAACAATTATATCATATAGTACCCAATAAACATAATGTTAAAAGTGTAATCAAAAGGGAAAAAAAAAAAAAAAACAAATTATGTAACAAAATCATGATAATAATATATTTACGAGAATAATTAGTAAGATATCCACAAAGAATTAGCAAGTATTGGCTTCCTTGTCAATGTTATCGGAGCAAGAATCCGGTACATTTGTTTTTAACAAATGCATTATGTATTTTGTCATATTAAATAACTTTGATCTATATATATAGATAGGCTTTTTTTTTTTAAATAATAAACCACCTTGAAAAGTTAACTATTTTTATTTGGCCACCACAACTTTTCAATTTTTCTAAAAACGACCTCTAAAAGTTTGAAAATTTTCAATCAACAATCTTAACTCACAATGTTAATTGTTTGTTACCGTCAAGTGACTTTTATAAAAATTTTAGAGTATCCATTAAGCATGACTTAAAGTACCTACAGTTACAAAGCTTTTTCCCACATCTCCCCCCAACCCCCGGCCAACCAATGCTTGGATCCCTCCTCTTTTGAACCCCCTCAAGATAACCTAGTTGGGGGAGACAAACAGGTGAATGCATTGCTAGTTTGACTAGTTTCAATCCATGTTTCACGTACACTTAAAAGTAATTTTTTTTTAAAAAAAAAGATGAGCTAAAATTCATATGAAAGTCATGCAATATTTAACAGATAGTAAATAACTTGATTTAAAGTGGTTGATTGAAAAATTTTAGACTTTTGGAGGTGATTTTCTGAAAAATTAAAAAGTTGCGATGGTTAAGTGAAAAATGACAACTTTTCAAGGTGATTTTTTGTAGAAAACTCACATATATACATACAAAGTTATTTAGTATGGCAAAATATATAATGCATTTGTTTTTAACAAATGCACCAGATCTTTGCTCATGTTATCCAGGAAGGTACGTACAGATTCGTAGAAAGGGACCCACGTCGTTCAGAGGGGATGATTCGGCTATGTCAAGATCAATCTCAAGTTTGATGATGAGTTTCGAAGGTGAGAGTTTCAAGGGACTAACATTGTTCCGTGCTCAACCCATTGGACGAACGTAGAAGAATACTCAGCTTGCAATCGTTCCTGAAGGATTAGAAGAGATGAATTTGTGAGTTTCTTTGTTGAATAAAAATGCAACCATCTCAGAAGCTTAAATTGTTAGGTAAAAGTCCGTGACAGGCTTGATACTCTTACATGCCGTGAAATTTCAATAGCCCAGACTTAATCCAAGAAGTTAACAATTCAAATTGACATTAGCCTAAATGAGGTTTCATCTTAAAATGAATTGTCATTAAGTAGAGTAACACTCTATACTTATATGTTTTTGTTTTTTGGCCCTTTTTTTTTTTTGCCTGTAAATGACTTACGAGCACCTTGACTAATGCTTGGACCCCAAATAATTGCCTGTACGAAATGGAAAGACTCGTATTATGGACCTGACACTTTATCAAATGCAGGCCGAAGTGTCTTGCCACCTGAACCAACCTTTATCTCATATAACTCCAATTTCAAAATTTGTTATCAGACTCACATGTTTATGTAAAGTTTTCACCCCCAAAAAAAAAAAGAAAAAAAAAAGAAAGAAGTTCTAGAATGAGACAAAGAAGATGACTGACCTCTACTAGTAACTCAGTGCCATATAATGAACCATCACTAGGAGAATTTACAAGCGAAGATCTGCAACAAAATGCAATCAATCCCGTTAAGAAGTCGAAACTTAAAGCTTGAAATAAGCAAGTTCACAGTGCCTTTAAGCTTCCATGTTTGCAATTGTTGATACTTTATTGTTGTTTACATGTCTGGTACTAATTTCTTTGACTTGATGTTGACTTTGGCTTAAGACTTATTTTTAAAATATAAATATTGCCCCATTCTTGCATTTTTTACTTTTCAAGGTTGGAAACAATATGAACAATCTCCCTTCAGTATAGGACCCCGTAAGGGTAAGGGTGCGTACATTTCACCTTCCCCTTGACTCTGCCTTAGCAGGAGCCTTTAAGGCACTGAGTATTTTGTTGTTATTGTTGTACTCATAGAAAGAAGAATTTACCGATCATATGATTCCTCTTCACATGAATTTCCAGACGAAGAAACCCCGTCTAGATCAAGAATATCTGACCCAATATACTCAACCTCGTCTTCGTTGAAATAGCTACATTCGCCCGTGTCCGCAAAAAGCTTCTTGGCAGAAATAGATGGGGTCAACCTAGAAACAATGCCAGTAATAAAGCACCATTAATCTCAAATGATAAATTCCTACTCTTCATTGTTATCTCATAACAAATAGCATGCATGTAGAATATGAAAATAAGGAAATGTAACCAAATTAATGGAAAAAAAAAATGCCACAGAAGATAAAGTATGTTTGAAAAAGAAACAAGAAAGGTAATGTTTAGTGTACACAAGGGCAATATGCTCTGGAGCTTCATTTGCGCCTCGTTCTCTTTCTTAAAACAGTTCGCCTTTCATATTATTTTTCCAAAACATATTATCTATATTGCGTATAAGTTAAATATCTTGCCCTTTTCGTTTTGTTTTGTCACCTCCTTACAAAAAAAAATATCTTAGGGTTGGTTAAATGTTATGTTGTGGTGGAGCAGAGGGACAAGAACCCGTTGGACCTTTATCCTAGTTTGACCCTCGTCTCTGCTAGGGTTTTCTGTCGTGCCCTATTTATACTCGTAAGGTTTCTGCCTCGGGGGTAAGCATGTATCCTCCATTCCAGATAGCGAAAGCCTTCATACTTCCACTTGTGGTTTTTTCCCTCCTTTGATGACTTTCACGTATATATTTGTGTCATTCTTTCTCTTTCTCTCTTCTCTTCTCATTTTTTTAGTTCAGATTTGGTTTTGACATCTAAATCGATTTCAATTCTAGGGTACTTCGTCTAACCTTTCATTGTAAGTGCACTCGTCAGCTCTTAC
Source organism: Simmondsia chinensis (assembly GCA_018398585.1). NCBI lineage: Eukaryota > Viridiplantae > Streptophyta > Magnoliopsida > Caryophyllales > Simmondsiaceae > Simmondsia > Simmondsia chinensis. The sequence goes on from JAGTTD010000021.1 coordinate 1,140,634, forward strand.
CCATGAGATTTCATCTTCATAAGTCACTAAGGCCCTCAATTTTCATCTGTCATGAGCTTCTTTGTTAAAGAACCAACTATCCCAGTAACTTAAACTGTTAGGTAAAGTCGCATGAATAATTTTATACTCAAACATGCTCCATTGTTAAAGTGTTCAATAAGCTTGAAACATAGATACTATGCAAGTTCCTATCATACATTGTGCTTGAATTATATTAGAATCAAAGAGAACTTATTAGAAGCAGTTATCCTAATAGCTTAAACTTTAAGTGAAGGCTCATGAACAGTTCTATACTTTAACACTCTCGAGACCCAACAGCAAGAAACGGACATAAAACTCACCGGGTATAAGATATATTAGTTTCACAATTAGAAATCTCCGGCGAGGACTCTGATAGACCAGCGTTACCCCCTTCTTTTAAATCAGGCAGAGGACAATGGTAGTTCTCCCTTATATCAGCTGGTATTATGGGTGAGCAGCTCTCAAAGAGTATATTTCCATCTGATAGTGATCTCTTCAGAATTGACCTAAATTTTGAGAAAAATATACCTCTGTTAATATAAGTGAAACCATTTACTTTGTGCTTGTTTCCTCAGTATAGTTGTAATCATAATACTAAGTGGTTTTTTTTTTTTTTTAAATAGTTTAAGGCCACAATACTTTGTAGATGATCATCCCATAATCATATCAAAGTTTTTAATGATTAAGCACAAACAAAAACACTAGCAAAGAAACAATTTCCTAATCACACGATGTAATGTTCCAGAATACCAAACATCGTAGGCAAAAATATCCCAAGAATTGGGTTCGATTTAAATTCCAAAATAAAATCTAAACTTTGAATGAGAAGAGAAGGGAGAAAGAGAAACAAGGACAACAAGATTGTCATGGAAAATTCTGAGCGGAGATAGAAAGTTCCACTACATCTCCGATCAAAAAGAAAAAAGTTTCACTAGATTTGGAAATGGAGGTTAGAAGAATTTTTCACAAAGAGGCAAAAGCCTTTAACAAGTATTTATAGGCCCAATCTCAAGAAATGTTAGCTGTCACTTAGAGAGGGGTATACTGAGTTGACCCGGATTCAAGGGTCCATACCGCAGGGTGCCCCGGTCCCTCTGCTTCACCACAGAAGTTTGCTTCTAAATCTAGACTAAAAAACTTGTTACATAACACAAAAACACATCTCATACCGGGTAATGTCTTCAGAAAACGATGGCGTAAGCCTTCCGATATTATAGTGCTGATGTGAATCAAGTTCCCATAGTGCCGGCTTACCCACTTCTGGCTGAAAGTGCCCCAAGAATCTGCTTAACCACGGCATGTTCATCAATTCGCTAAATCATAGAATACTCAATGAAAGAAGAGACGATTAGCTAAAAGTTTATCATGAATAAAAGAGTCTCAACTTCCTCTGGGAATATCCAACTTTTTTAGAATCCGCGTTTATGGAGCCACATGACTTTGTTAGTAAAATATGTAATGGAAATTGAATGGGATCTTATATGTACAGGTATTATTCGCTTTTATCCATTAAAATTTCAATCGAAAATTCATTGACATATAAACAAACGTATGGATACATTCATGCCTAAAATAACTAATCCGTTTAAAATAGGAACAAAGCAAGGAGGGATATAATTCTATCAATTGGTAGTATTAGCCATATAGCGGTAGTAGAAAACATGACGCGTAGTAAATGATAAGATACGATCCATAATTTGAGACTTCAAATGACAATTTTAGCAAAATGTAAAATATGGATTTCTCAATTTGGGTTTTAAGTGTTTATCATTTTTAGTTCTTAATTTGTTTTCAAAAGGGAGAAAGAGAGTACATGTTATATGATGTGTATTATAAAGATATCATCAAAAAAACTATTTTACCATATTATTGAAAACTATACATGAACCCCTTTTTAAACAAAAAATATGAATACTTGTTCAATACGAATATTGTACGCATTTTTTGCTAACAAAGGCACATGAAGAGAAAGGATTGTTCACCCACAAATTAATGGCATCCTGCTTCTCAGGATCCATGTATGCATTGTTCAAGTAACGCTGTAATGTTCTGATGAACTCCTGGGACTGCGTTGCCGGTCTCCAGTGACCCTTTCTCTCTGAAAATATCTGTTAGGCATCGCAAATACAGTAAGTAATCAGGCATAGGGTACCTATACAACGTCCAAAATCAAATATATTGAAGGGATATACGAGCACAACGCAATGCAAATTCGGCCAATACTACTAAGGGAGAAAGATAAGGAAAGTGATGTGCCACAACTTGCTACCGAAAGCAAACTCAATTTTATTTCTTCCAAAACTGAAAACTATGAACATAAATCTATAAATTTATAAAAAAAGCACCCTAAGATAATATTGAATAAGACAACATAAGATAAATGCTAAATCTAATTGGAAACCACTTTCCTAAATATAAGACAAGATAAAAAGTAAATCAAATAAAACTATGCTACTTAGAAAGATAAGTAATGAGAAGGAATACCTTATTGTGAGCCGCAGATCCACCATATTGTAGTGCAAGTGTATCACCCATTGCCTCATAAACTCCCATTAGCTTATAAGCCAAGGGGTCATCAAGATCGATTTCTGGGTCATCAGTAATTCCCAAGGCACGTAACTGACGACCAAGAGCAACCAAACCATAAGCATATTGAGCCACATTTGTACGATCCAGACAATCGATGCAGTTGGTCCTCAAGACACCGCTCTGGAACTTTGGTGGCCTCACATGTTCATCTTCCTCGATGCTTTTTGCCTCATTGTCGTGTTGTGCTCCAGAATAAGGCTGACTGATTGATACATTGGAGTTCACGAATGGAGGGACTTGACAATAAAAGAACCCAGTTTGCCCCAACGTGTTTGCAGCCACTTTGTTCAAGACTGTCAACACTCTGGTACCTTTCCTGAAATATATTTTGATTTCAGTCATATCAGCTATATATATCCCATAATTGACCCAAAAATACCTCAAAAGAGCATTATGTTCGAGAAAAAGAAGAAAAAGGAACAATGTTTACTATAAGGGCAACATATTCTAAAAAAAGAACAAGAAGATTATACCGGAATGATGATGTGGCAACTAAAAAAATGACATGGCGCATGTCATTGCATCCAAAAATATGACATGGTAGATGCCACATCGTCACAATAGTTATCAGTGATGAAGTCAATGCGTTTTTTGTACTTTATGCATAACATGTCGCCTTCATTTTCTTTTTTCAAAACAAGTTACCCTTCTTATTATATAATAAACGTTATGCTCTTTGTTATTCCTTCCCCACAAATGCTGTCATTCTAAGGTAATGTTCTTGATAATTGACAAATGAAAGAAGGTAAGGGAAGAAAAGTCAAATTACAGTCGGAAGAGTTTGTTCAGATCCAATGCCTGAAATTTCAAGCGATTCTCCTTAGGTAAGCTTCGGTTGATGGTAACAATGGCGTTCACAAATTCTGCGTGAAGAATAGATTCTCGAGGTTTCTTCTCATGCGTCTGTATTCAATGAACAAATACTCGCATCAACATGTTTCAATAACTAGGCCTGTTTCGTATCATTTGCTATATTCAACTTTGTTTCTTGAGAAACCAGAACCTAGGCTTAGGAAATGAATTTTCCTTAATTTCAGTAACTAGTTTTCAGTTTTTGTTCAAACCTTTTAAAATAGTGGAAAGAGAAATCAAAAACAAAAAATTAATGACAATCAATATTTGATTTTTTACTTTCTGAAAATTCAAAAAAAAAACATAAACAAAAAATGATACTAGAAGATGATCCTAACAATAAAGAAGCGTAGTGTACCTTAATCAAATTGAGAATAATTATTGGATTCCCATATCTATTAAAAAGATTGCAGAAATGCTGTCGTGTTCCCTCGTAAGTAGGGTCCTCCTTTGACACTGAATATCACAAAAAGCATCAGCCATGATATCATACTAATAATTGTTAATAAATGCAGAATGTCCTGAACATACATATAATGTCTGGTCTAAGATATAACCGTGAAGTCTCTTGGGACCAGTAAAGGGGGATTGAACCCCTGATCTGCACAACCGAACTGATCTCCGAGGCACATCCACCAGGACTCTCTTCGAAGACAATCTGCTCAGTCTCAACATCATTGGCAGCTCGGCCTTCTTCATTAATCCCTCGTTTCAGGTACCTGCGACAGGAAGCAAGCCATTGAGGGGCAATAAGTCACCGGTTTTCGTGTTCAAGCAACACATGAAAAGTAAGGGTCCACTAGGCATCATTTTTTTGCTTTGAATATTCGGTTTTCCAGAGACAAAAACCAGAGTTTAAAAAGAATCTTACCTGTTTTTTATTTCTAAAATTTAGTTATTGCATAAGCCTTTCAAAAACTGGAAATAGGATCTCAAAATCAAAAAAGTTTGCTTCTAAAACCAAATTTTTTGATTTCTTATAAACAAAATTCGAAAACTAAATGATCAAAAACATGCCCTAATATAAGGGTCCATTGGGTATCATTTTCTGCTTTCAATTTTTGGTTTTTGAGAAACCAAAAACTGGATTTCTAAAATGAATCTTTCATGTTTAATATTCAGTTGTTGCATAAATAACTATAGAAATCGGAAGTAAAAAACCAGAAAAAATTATTTCTAAAACCCAATTTTTGGTTTCACGTAAAACAAAAATTGAAAACTAAATGATCCCCAAACATGCCTTAATAGCTCCGGAAGTTGAGATTCTCCAAGAACAACTCCATAAGTGACTTCGAGGGAAACAAAAACTAGGGGCAGATAAGTTTCAACAAGCTAGATTGCTAGAAAGAATATGCATCCATACAAAAGATTTCTTTCGATCACAGATACAAACCTGGTACCAGCATAGTGACGCGATCTCCTAGCAATGAGTGTCAAGTTAAAATTACGGCCAGATTTTGAAAACTTAACCTGGATGTATTAAAAAGTAATTTCCCGTTAGAACGACTTATAATTGCCTAGCCTTGATATGCAGAGAACAGAAAAGGTAGCCATTGGGGAACCTCCTCAGTTCACTGATCTGCCAAAGGCCATCAATTCACGTCAAAAGTTGAGTAACTATTTCATGAAAAATGAACAAAAGCGAATAGAATCAGCAGAAAACAACAAAAACAAAGGAGATTAAGACTATAGAAAGAATTATCAATCATAGGAAGCTTGATACTAAAACTGACAAGGCATATAAAACACAAGTACAATAAAAAGCAATTCCATCGTAAGGGACTTCAAAAAGATAATGAAGCAATTGGTAATACATCTACCTGCTTGAAAAAACCGTGCACCAATGCAACTGTCCAAAGAGAGTTTCCCAGATGACTTCTGATGGACCGGGTTAAAAATGCATTCCAGACAAACATCGTTTCATACGAGTAAAGTCGTGCCTCGTTATCAAATAAGTTCTTTTGCAGGCTATGCATAATACCATAGGAATAGCTGAAAAAGAAGTCCTTCGTAATGTCCACAGTAGACAAGAGCTTCTTGTATCTAATTCACCAACAAAAGCAAACGAACAGTACATTAATAAATGTCTAGAAGTATAATCCTCAAAAAGGGAACAAAAGAATATAAAACCAATGAAATAAAAGTATAAACATTACACTACAAAAGAAAAACAATAAGAAATAATTAAAAGTATAAATACCAACAAAATAATAAGAAAACAAAATAATAATTCTCCCTTTGGACTCGGGCTATACCTTATCTCCCTCAAAAATTTATCCTAACATCACAAGAGCAATGAGGTTTGCCTCACTGCAAGTGCAGGAGATGAACTGCCTTACTATGACAATAACAAAGAAGAAAAGAACCAAGACATCAAAAATTACCCATCTAAGCGTCCAGTAAAGAATACACTGATAACGAGGAGGACCTGAGATATAATTCAAGAAAACAATTCACAGTATAGATTCTTCCTTACAGGGTAGAACCAAGGGATGTTTAGGGACAAAGAATGTACCTATACAATGTTGAAAATCAAACAAAGATACGCCAAGTCGCACTAATCTATTTCTTAAAACTTGAAATAAAAACAAAACAAAAGAGAACAAATAATAATGCAGTTTTCATACACAGGAAAAATTTGTATTTCTGAATGCTAACTTTTTTACTTCTGTACAAGATGAGGTACATTTTACATTTACATGCAGAATTGGACAAAAGACCTGTTTTCATATTTATTTTCCACATTTGATCGCACAGTAGAATGAGGAATTGGGATCATCCTGCTTTTGGAAACAGCATATATTGCACGACCGTTAATCACCCCAATCTTTCTCCTCTCTGTTACAAGAAGCATGTAGTAAGGTCCCAAGAATTTGATGAAACCTGAATAAGGGAGAGGAATGTATTAAGATGTCGACCTAATCAAATATGACTCATAAATTTTGAGACAGATAATTTACTTACCCACAATCCCATAACATGTAGTGACAAATTTAAGTCCACCGATGTGCCTATTGCCTTCATGCATCCGTTGTAACAAAGAACAGCACTCATGGAACGAATATATTGTAGGATCTTCGCACAAAACTAAGTCAAAAGGTTCTGATCTGTCAATCTTTAGCACCCTCCAGAACCTTTTGCTCTTGTCTCTTCCCACCATGTAAAAGTTCTGCTCAACACAAGGGACACGGATAAATATGTATACATAGATAATGCATTCAAATTATATTCCTTTATGCAGTTCTGAACAGCAGTATTGGTAGGCAACGTCAGAGCTGTTTCAAAAAGATTCTGGTTGACAGACAAATTAATATAGTTATAAGAATATGCAGATTGTGATCTAGAACCAACGTCAATCAAGAGATGATTTATCATGGTCAGAGCAGATCCCATTAGAACTCCGAAGTTAAGCGTGCTTGGGCGAGAGTAGTACCAGGATGGGTGATCTCTTGGGAAGTCCTCACCCTCAGGTTGGGAGCACAGGGAAACAGCTTCTCTTCAGGTTAACACCCTGAAGGGGGAAGGCTGCATACATCCGCCCCCCCAGACCCTGCGTAGGCGGGAGCCCTTGAGGCACTGGATATGTTCCTTCCTTTGTTCCTTTAGAGCAGACGCTATAGGAAGGCAGTACAGTCGATTGAATTAATTGCAGTTTACATAGTTGCTTATCAACGAAACAATCATTCAGACACAAGAAAAGATATTGTCGACAAAACAGCCAGATCTGCGTGATGACTATAATACGATGAAACTGACCTTTTCAGATTTACATCCTAGTCTAAGCGTAAGATGGTGTGCAATACCGGAAGTTAAACCAATCAATTGATTGCTAGTACTTCCCTCACATCACCACATGAATCTCCAGTATCAACAGACAGAGACACCAAAACGACAAACATAAACTGCTTCTAATCCATCCCTAGGTCAACCAACAAGTCAACCACGGACAAAAAATCAACTATCTGAAAAGCTTACACTGATCGGTGAAGCTTATAAGTGGTTTTTACTCTAACATGTCCCCTCATGCAAATACCCACATGGCTTGAAGCATGGATAGTATATAGGCCCACCATATACCTTGTGTTAAATTATGTAATATAGAGAATGGAGGGTTATTGAGATTCGAATTCGTCACTTCTTGGTCTGCGAAACTCTGATACTATGTCAAAGAAGCAATTATCCCAAAAGTTTAAGTTGATGGATGAAGGCTCATGAATAATTTTACACTCTAACCCTAAATGCAGAGAACGTCCCACCTTACAAGATTCATGAAAGGCAATAATCAAAACCACATCGTTCCAAACAAAAGTATTAGAGGCATTCATCAATGAAATTTGACCATTCAAAGCAAAAATCACATAGCAAAGAACACGGGGCCAATTAACGTAATCAAATAAAGGTTGTTACACAATGGGTTTTGATCTAATTATTACGTTATTTGACTAGGATGATGTATTCCATAACGCCCACAACATCCTGCTTTCACATAACCGCGACCGTGATATGACTGCAAACCTCCAATTGATGGCATGGGCGGATCTCATGTTGCACAGGCGGATTGGTCAAGTGTGCACATCCTTCCTCTCCATTTTCCCTTTTGTTTTACTTCTAAGTTTATTAAGTGGATTGTATTTGCAATTTAATTATACCAATTTGATTATCGAATCTGTTAAATCAAATTAGATTTTTGGAATGCTTATAATTATTTTCAGCATATTGATAACCAATTAACCATAATTTATTTGGATTAATATTATTATCAAGGCAAAAATATTAATGCAAGAGCAAATTTTTAGAAATTTTGTGGCTATTATTCATTACAATTCACATCATTACTCCGGTAATAATATTTTTGCCATGTCAAAAGCAATATCCTTTATCTATCATTTATTCTTAAGAGTGATAAATTAAGAGAGTTGTTGTAAAAGCAAAAATTGTTATTGTCATATGACTTAAACAAAATAGAAGCCACAAATTGTCTTAGAAATAACGATTTTATTTCAGTAATAACATTATGGAATTGTTATCATAAAGGTAAAAATTGTTATTGCTAAGACAATGATGTAGCTTATAAACAATAAGAGTCACAAAATTATTTTGAAAACTACGATCTTACTGTAACAATAACAAATTTTGCTCCGGAAATAACATTACCCTAAATTAATAATTAAAAAAATAATTAAATTATTTTCTGGATCAGCAAAAAGCGTTGATTCAAATCTAAGCAATCAAAATAACAAAAGCTCACAATAGGGGAGAGAGAGAGAACAAACAAACAAAATGAAAGAAGAAAAAGAGTCAACAGCTAACCGAGCGAGTCTCATAAAGCTTGAATTTCGCAAGATAATACGAAGAACTGGCTTCCAATTGCTCTTCATCATCCATCAACACCTCCTTTTGCTTCTTCTCCTTGCTCTCACTGAAGGTTTCCGATCCCATTGATTCCAATCCCGAGCCTCTCAAGCTGGGATTCACTCAGCTTAATTAACAATAAACAATCAGATCAACACAGAACAACTACAATTCTATCCTTCTAACACAAAAAAACTTCAACTTTGTACATCAAATTGTACATTAATAACAAATGCTCCATTTTTAATCAAGAATTACAACGAAAATTGAAGAGAAAGCAATGAAATTAAATCGAACAACATAAATTCAAACAGAGAAGTAAAATTTGAACAGAATTAAAGGCTTTTTCAGCAGCTAATCGAAAGTTCGAGGCGGTTATTACTATTGTTGTTGTCTTGTGTGCGTGTGAGAGAGAGAGGAGAGAGATTGGAGCAGTGAAAATCAAAAAGGAGGCTTTTTTTTTTCAGAGAGAGAGAGAGAGAGAGAGAGAGAGGGAGGGAGGGTTTTATATGTGGCGCAGATCAGAACACAGAGAATACCACGCAACAAAGTGATAGAAAAAAAAAATTAAAACTTTTTAGCGTCAATCATTACCTCTTTCAATTTGTTTTTTGTCCATATATATATATATATTATATTTATGAGAAGGTGAAAATATAAAAGAGATAAATTTTAGCCCTCTATTATAATAAATGATCAAAATTTGTTGAATAATAAAAAAATAATAATTTATGGTCCATATCATTTATGGAACAGAAAGAAAAAAAAGGGCAAGGGAAGGAAATTATTGTTTTTAATACTTAACAAATATTGGCTGTAAATTGTTATTTTTTTTAATGTCCAATAAATCTTAACTGTTCATTACAATAGAGGGTCAGGATTCAATCCTCTCACGCTCTCCCTCTTTCATAAGAACGTCACCTTATGTATACATACATACATATTTTGTAGCTTTCATTATTTATAAGTTACATCCTTATATTGATAATAGTGATTTTATAGATGTTAATAATAACTCCATATATAAATATACATGTATGTATATATATACACACACATAGAAGATGACTCTTATAAGAGGGTGAATTTTAAGTCACATATTTAGCTTAAGGGAAAGAGATGATGTTAATATTAACGGTCAAATGAGTAGTCCAAAATATTTTCTATTACTCTTACCCTTTCACAAGAGTCCGCCACCATCCCCCAACACACACACACATATATATTTTAGAGTAAATTATATATCGATATTCTATGGGTTATTATATTAACTTTGTTAGTTCACTAAATTTATGAAAAAATATTTTATATCAAAATGAATATAATTTAATAAAAATAGTTTAAATAAAGTCTAAAAAGGTGTACATTTTATCTGATCAACATGTTTGAAACAAGGAGCAAAACATATCTCAACAAAAGAGCAAGAAAGGCATCAACTTTATCGTATATGAATCGAACAATCACATGACAAGTACAAAAAATAGCGAGGGAAACATGCAATATAAAAGAGGGAGCACCCGTGGAACACGGTGTCAAAGCACTAACTCTTCCAAATAAAATAAGCAACATTCTCAATATTCCAATGGCTCCACCCTAAGCAGGGTCAGGGGGAGGGAGTGAATGTACGCAGTTTTCTCCCTTTAGGGTAAAGGGAGGCTGTTTCCTAAAACCCCCAGCCGGAGGGATGCAACACGAGAACTTCTTAGGAGGTTACTTATCTTGGTACTACTCTCACCCAAGCAAGCATAACTTTGGAGTTCTAATGGGATCCGGTGCTTGCGTGTTGGTACCCTCTTAGGTCAAAGCTCTAACTCTTCCAAAAGCTTAAAATAATTGGAGAAAGTTCATGATTGGTTTTAGTCTTGAACATGCCCCCCTCTAATGCAAATGTCTATTGGGTTAGAAGCGTGGATATTGCACAAAATCAACTCATATCTTGTGCTTAAATTATATTTAATATTGAAAAGGATTCTTGGAATTCAAACTCATGACTTCTTGGTCAGCAAGGCTTATCATGTCAAGTAACCAACTTTTTCAAAAATTTAAGTTAATAGGTAGAGACTCAGGGAGGAGATCCAGTGCTGTAGCATGAAAAACAGCATTGGTGCATTCCCCCTTTTATATTATGTTTAATTACTTTTTATAAATACATATATATTAAATATATATAATTTAGGTATTTAACTAAATATGAATTTGTGAAAATTAGTAATTTCTTTTTTTTTTTGGATAAATTGTGACAAAATCGCACAACAAGCCGGCCCTCACTAGGCGAGGCCGAAGTCCTACCACAACAGCATGGGGACCAAAAAGAAGCCAACACAAAACAAGAAAAAAGTCACAAAGCACGGCACAACAGACAACGAAAACAAGACTAGAAAAGACACGGGGACAAGAAACAAAAGCGCGTGCAGAAACAACACAAACAGGGAACGAAACTGAAGAGGAGCCAGAAAGCCGGCACTTACATTTTTAAAATATAATTTAAAATTAGTAATTTATAATATATAATATATAATTTAGTAATTTATAATATATAATTTAAAATTTTAAAATGTACAATTAATTATTTGTCATATTAGACATAAATTATTTTTTAAGTAATGTATGATGTCGAGCACTTACAAATAAATCAATCATCTGTATGGGTATTGTCTATTATAATTTAATGTATTTTCACTCAAAAAACACTAATATAAAACATAATTTTGACAATGTATAGATAGATTTAATTCTTATCCGCTACATTTTTAATGGAATTCAGCAAATTTTATATTCAAATACTAAATAGCAAATACACATTATGGATATTTGTGCCACATTAGCAATATTTATGTAAAATTAAATATGACAAACAATTTAATTGTACATTTTAATTTTTAAATTACATCTTATAAATTACTAATTTTCATAAATTCATATTTAATTAAATATATAAATAATATATATTTAATATACATGTATTTTTAAAAAGTAATTAAACATAACATAAAAGAGGGGATGCACCAGTGCGGTTTTTCTTGCAACAACACTAGATCTCCTCCTCGGAGACTCGTTATTGGTTTTATTCTCTAACACACGGAGCCCAAACAAGAGAGGATTGTCAATGATTAGGCAACTAGGAGGATAATGTTGCAGATTTTTTTTTCGATAATTAGTAACAAGGTTGTAATACAAGACATGCCGTCGCCCGTACGCAAACGAGGACTATAAACAGAAAAGCACAAGCAACAGATCAAAACAAGAAAACAGGAAAGCAAAACGAAAAACAAATTGGGTCAATAAACGCTAGAAGACTATAGATACTGAAAGTAACAGGGATGCCAAGATCAGGTTGTGAGATGAGAGCACCGCATCAAAATCAGGAAGGATGGAATGTACTCAAATGAATGATTATACGACAATTGATGACAACGTTAATGTCTTTCTTATTCTATTATCAAGATATGTCGCTTTGTGTTTCTTTTTTCAAAACATATTATCCTTTTTCTGTATATACAGTAAATATTATGTCGTTTTTTTGTTCCTGTTTCTTAAACATATATATTGCCCATTCAAAGTATATCTAAATTTGCTTGCCCTAGGGCTTGCCTTAAATGTTAAGAATAATTAAAACTCGTACCTTATTATAAAAATTAAACAATGACTTCAACTATTCAACTATAAAAATAATAGAAAATATTTAAATTAAATGTATACATTGCATTGTATCGATTTAGACTTTTTTTTTTTTTTATAATTAGCGACAAGGTCGCCATACAATACAGGTGACTTGACGAAATCGTGGCCTAGGATACGCAAAAGGAAATGGGGACAAGAAAAGAACAAACACAAACAATAGACCAAAACAAGTAGAAAGAAGAGCAAAAAAAAAAAAAAAAGAGACCGAAAAAACAACGGGGATAGCACATGCTAAAGGACTCTAGAACTGAAAATCAAACAAGGCGTATCCGGATCAGGCTGGCAGATGAGAGCACAGCATTAAAGACAAGAAAGATGGAAGGTACTCGGAACAAAAATACCTAATTCATTAGTGCAAATTGCTCGGTCATAATAACATTGTCGCCATCAAAACTCAACCCGAGCTTCTTCCCAGTCTCTCATGTACGCTTTTCGGAAAGAAGTTTCTCAGCCGTTATAACCTTATTGACCCTTTTTTTTGCCTTCCTCTTACTTCTTTCATTACTCGGGGACACAGTAGCCTCTTCACGCTACTTCTGGGTGACATGTTTTTAAGGAATTCATTTAGATCTCGCTTGGGTTGCTCTTTTTTTCCAGGTAGACTTTTGTTTTTGGTTTCTTTGTAATATTTTATATTAGTCTTTTTTATTGTACACTTTTCTGCGTGTATGCTTTGGTCTTACTCTTTGTAAGCGTGCTTGCCTTGTATCGTGATATTTGTCCTCGAGACACTGGGTCTTTTGTTGTTGTTGATAAGTTACTTCTTGACAACTACAGTATAACATCGATAAATTAATAACCTCGATAAAATTATATTGGGACCTATGTGGTAAATAATAACTCGATTAATTAATAAATTTTTATGATCGCAAGTGTATTAATTTATAGAGATTTAACAATAAATAAGAAGTCAAACTTTTACTTTTCGTAAATTTATTACTTCCCGGGCCTACTTTTCGTGCAGTCGTGTTGAAAAGAGAGAACTCTTAATGAAGAATTGGTATCGTATTCGTAATGAAATTAAATTTGACAATCTCTATGTTATGATTACACACGTATGCCCATATAACATATTTGTCAATGGTCAAGTTACTTCATGATTCACATAACCTCTAAAATAGTACTTTTGTTTTTTAGATTATTTACGTTTGTATTTTTTATTGTGTTAATTTAGTTTTTATATTTTTCATTGTATCAATTTAATCATTTAGTTGAATTTCAGTTAACTTTTATGCTTTTATGCTTCTTAGGTTAGGGTCCTCGGAAATACAATCTGTTTAGGGTAGCACTCTGAAGGGGTAAGGTTGTGTACATCCCTCCCTCCCCAGACCCTGGATATGTGGGAGCCCTCGAGGCACTGGGTCGGTTATTATTGTTGTTTTAGTTAAATTTAAGTTATGCTATTGACGTTATTTTTAACAGTAAAATTACGTTAAATACAAGTAACTCACTATAAATCCATCCACTGACTTAATTCAGCCCAATTCACAGCTGCACCATTAGAAAATTTTGTTACCAACTCAATATAGATTTTATTCTAAAGACCAAACTGACACAATTTCAATTGTATAAGAACTAAATTGGCATAATTAAAAATGCAACATTTTTAGTGCCCTAAGGACTCCCGCCTAAACAGAATCAAGGGGTGGATGTACGCAGTCTTCCCGTTTCAAGGATGTTTCCGAGAACCCCCTGCCTAAGGGGTGCAACACGAGGACTTCCTAGGAGGCCCATCTTGATACTACTCTTGCTCAATCACACTTAACTTCGGAATTTTAATGGAATCCGGTGCTTTCGTGTTGGTACCCTCTTAGGACTAAATTGATACAATGGCCAAAATACAGGAATTTTTAATGTTAATACCCTTCTTTTTCAATAAGAAATAATAATATGAAATTATTAAAGAGTACAAAATATCCTCCGGAATAATGAAAGCAAAAGCAAAATGTCGACGTATCGTTTTGCCGAGCTCCCTGTTTTGTTGCGCGGTTTTGCCGCTAATTACCAAAAAAAAAAAAACAAACACTCCAGTTCATAGACAAAAATGGCGTAATATGTTCATAGCCTAAGGCATCCGCCCTGATGCAACGAGGAAAAAAAAAAAAAACAATCTACTGGACAACTCCAAATCATAAGATTAGTCCCTCCTTATCCCTAGTTAGCATGATACAGACCAAATTAGGTTCTATCCGAAAACCAATTGGCAATGAGTAGAGTAACTCCTTTGATATATAAATTGGTATTTTATTCACTAAACCACCTATGTGGGATTAGATTTGCCTGTATCATAGCACACCAATCCACTACTTTGTTAGTTTGGTGTAAACAACGATTGAAAGAGAGATGAACACTCGACATGGAGCGTCGTGAAGATTGAAGTAGATTTAATTAGTTAGTTTTAGTTGCGTCCAATTTAATTACTCTAGCCTTTATTAACCCAATTTAATTAATTAATTTATTTAATTGGGCTTGACTTGATTATTCTAATTTTTATTAGTCAATTTAAAAAATTAGATTTTTTTATTTTTACTTTTGAGTCTTAGGCAACTTGGTTCAGCGTAAGTTCTAGAAACTTCTACTAGGGTTTTAATTAGAGTTTATTCGGTCTATAAATACCTCTTGGAGTGAATCTTGTACGGTTTAATTAACTCGTTGAAGTCTGTCCAAAAAATAAAATAATTAAATAACTGAGAGTTTTCTCTCCTATATTTCTATATGATTGAGAGTTCTTTCCTTGGCCTAGTCGATCATAGTGGCCAACTCGGTTTTGTTGTAGTGGAATTATCTAACCTTGCCAAGATCAGCAACGTATCTATATTCTTTTCCGAGCCTAATAAGGTGGTGAATTTGGCTATAATGTAGAGAGGCTTTTAATTTTGTCAAGATCAATAATCTATTAACTCGTCGTAGTAGAGTTTCTAACCTCGCAATAATCGGTACCTATCAACTTTTCCCCCGTACATTCCTACGTTAATCCTGACTGTAGAACTTTTGGATATCTTCTACAACAGAAAGAATCTCAAGAGGCATACGTTAACTTTCAAAGGATTTGATAACATCTTCATTATATTATTCTACTTCAACAACCTAAAAACTGAGCCTAATAGATTGTACCTCTAGCCGTGACAGCCTCTGCAACACTAATAGGAGCATTCCCAATGCCTCTCGACCTAGCGACAATCATTTAACCGACGTGATTATTAACCATAATGTCTGACGTGTAGAATCACCCTTCGAGCCGTCAAAATTCATCTTAATAATTTAATTAATTTTTATTCTTAACTGTATTTATTTAATATAATGCGCATGTAGTTAATATGTAAAGTATTGGTGTATCTGCAGTTTGACTATTTATCACTTGAGTATCCTGATATTTAAATATATATAATGAAGTATCCAACGATTTGAATATTTTATCATCCGGGTACCTTATATCAAAATTTGATAAATTTTTATAAGAATCTGATCAATTTTTTTTACGTAAAATGCTCATATAGCATGTAATTACGCTAATATATACAAGATATGCCAATATTTTCAAAAAAATTTAGCAAATTACGATAAAAATTCACCAAATGTTGAAATTAATTACTTATATATTGCCGAAATTATGTGTTAAGTTATCACTTTTTGGCCAAAAATCTAATAAAATCCTGGTATTTATCATAATCTTGTTCCATTTTAGCATGTTCTACTGAAAATTTATCGTATTTTGACAAAAAGTACCTGATTGATAAAATTTTTAAGCTTCAGCAAGTAATAAAATATTCAAAATTCAAAATACTCCATTATATATTCTGAAATTTTAAAATACCTAAGTGATAAATAGTTTAATCTCATGGTACCTAAGTGATAATTTTTCAACATATTATATCGTTTTTAATCTTTTTTATAAACATAATGTCTTTTTAAAATATTTTTATCAATTTGAAAGATACTAGAAAATCTTTCAGATATTATTTAATTTGCATGATTCACGGGAGGAATCTCCACGACAATAGGGAGGTGAACATTCAAGTGTATGGACAGACATAACCCTAAGTTACCTAAGCAACCGCTTGAAGCCTTAAAATTTTTGAAGGTGTGATTTTTAAAGTATAAAATTGTTAATATTGCTCAGTTTTACGATCAAAAGTTTTATAATTTATTGTATATAAAGGGTTTAATTTTAAATTTTTGCTTGAGGGCCCGAAAATATCAGGACCGGCATTGTGTATTGCCATATAGAATCATATCAGGAGACTTGTCTTATTAGCTGAGAAGCCTTGTTTTATTGAGAACCAAATTTATCACTTATGTTTTTTGTTTTTTTTGTTAGTAATAGCAAGGTTACTCGCGATACAGAAAAGGACTCACCTGCAGATCGATCTGGCATTTGGGTCGAGTCAGGTCGGGTTCGGGTTAGGTTAATGTCATATGTTGGGTCTATCTCGAGTTGGGTCAAGATCAGGTTGAGTCTGACTCGGGTCAAGTCATCCTCGGGTTTGGATCGGGTTAGTCTCGGGTTGTTTCATCATCAGGCGGGGTCAACCTCAGGTTGGGTTAACCTTGGGTAGGGTTAAGTTTCAGGTTGACCCATCTTGCTGTTTTGATAATATATTTATTTGACCTTAAAAATCAAAAGTAAAACTACAAAATAAAATGACTATAATCAGCATATTATTCTATTATAAATTGGATCTCTATTTAAACCATTTTAGGTTGTAGGACGGATTTGGTTCGGGTGTTGGGCCACCACAGGTTGGTCAAATCTAGGTCGGGCCTAATTAGGGTCGAGTCAAGTCTAGGTCGGGTCAAATTTGGGTCATTCATTTTCTGGTCCGGGTCCCAATAAATTACAATTTTTTCAGGTTATGGTTAGGTTGGGTAGCAGGTCAAATAGATCAGGTCATTAGGTCGAGTCACATTTTGCTAGCATTACTCGCAGAAGCGGGATCTTTAAAAAAAAAAAAAAAGACTCACACAAAAACAGAAATAGGAGAAAAATAAAAGCCAGGTGTAATTTGATGAGGGATGGATATTGGGCATCTACCGAGTGTCAAGATCTACCTTAGAAACTTGAGGAGGTGGTTAGAAACTTATATTCGATTCTTAGGTGATGATTTTCTTTACGATATCTTGAGGATGGATATTGGGCGTCTACCGAGTGTCATTTGGTCTATTTGTCCTTGTTTACGTTATCTTAATCTTGTTATTATGTTCGTTTTTCTTTAGTTTTTGGATGTGATTTTCTATGTCTTGTTCGAATATGTATTCAGTCCCATGTACGTGTCATTTATATTTGAGCTTGTACTCAGCTATAAAAAATATCAAACACCTAGGGGACCCTCCAAAGTAATACACCGGCGAAGACTTGTATTGGAATAATTTTAAAGCTTTCAGTATATATAATGATGCATCATAATTTTTAATAATTTTATCAATTTGTGTCCTCTGTTCAGATTTTGGTGAATCTTTAATGCTGATATGGAACATTACTCGGGCTGGGTGAGAGCAGTACCGGAGAAGTCCCCACTCTCAGGTTGGGGGCACTCGGAAACAGCCTCTCTTCAGGGGTAATACCCTTAAAGGGGAAGGTTGCGTACATCCGCCCGGAAACCCTTAGGACACTGGGTATGTATGTATATTCGGGGGGATATAGCTCAGTTGGTAGAGCTCCGCTCTTGCAATTGGGTCGTTGCGATTACGGGACTTGACAGCCCTTGTAGCTTCATTCAAGTCATGAAACCGAACAAAGCCGTACGATTCTGTAGATCTCAGTCTTCTTTTCACAGGGACAAACTTACTTAAGCAATAATTAGGTACCTTTATATATTAAGGTACCATAAGTTTTAAAAAATTTTATCGCTTAGATACTCTTGTTGGGATTTGGTAAATTTTTAGTACTAATGTAGACCATTACTGTAGCAATAGTTAGGTACCTTAAGTAGAATTTGATGAATCTTTACGGAACATGCCGAAGCGGTATATGCTTTGGCATTATACAAGTCTTTCTGCCAAAATTCGGTAAATCTTTATAAGAATTTAGGCAATGTTCTGTAAGAAATGTTAATATGACACTTATATGCTATCGTTTTTTTTTTTTGATAATTATTGGCAAAGCCAAAGTACAACCAGGCAACTCGAAAAGACGAGACCTTAGCCACCCCGTTAACGGAAGTGGGTACAACAAAGAGACCAGAACAAACAATCAACAAACCGGCAACAAAAGAAAAACAGGGATCCCAAAAGAAAAAGAATCAGAGGACCAACACGGGAAACAGGATCAGGACTGGTGCCTCAACCGAAAACCCATACACTTCAATTAGCAAGCAAGTCTGCCACTATTGGTGGGTCGAAGCCATCAAAATTAAAACCTACTAATTTTTCCATCTCTATTGCCGCTCCGCTTGCATGATCCGCTTATCATACTCTTTCTCAGAGATCTTATCGTAACGATTCCCCCAATTCCGTTTTTTCTTCTTCCCGACTATCTTTGACGAATTTCCCCATTTCGCCTCATTCCCCTTTTTCCGCTTGCCTGAGGTCTTGGTTGTTTTCGGTGTGTTGTTTGTAGGCGACATATCTTTCAGAAATTCCTGAAGCTTTCGCTTTTCATTCTCTTTCTCCTTGTGCTTCAACGCTTTCCTCTCCCTTTTTGTCAGCAATCCTTTCCCTTTTCTTATCCCAACTCGACTGGGTCCCTCGATACAAGGCTCCGACCTTCTCAAAACCTGGAGGGAACATAGGCCTAGAGGACCCAGAATCATCTTCATTGGTGGGGTCTGGAGTTACATTCTCAAGCTGTGAAGATTGGTCATGAGGTTGTGCCGAACTAGCTATGTCACTCTCCACCCACTGAAGCAAAGCAGGTAGACGTTGGTTTCCACACACTTCCTAAACTGGAATATAATCATCACGCTGTGGAGACGGATGGGGAAGAGAAGCATGTGGCCAGCTGCATTCCATTGACCACCTACTAACATATTGACCTTCAATATGGAAAGCAAGCTGACCCCGCGACAGTTCAACAATGCTTACTTCCTCATACACTGGTCTAATAGTGCCCATGTCAGCCATCCTATGAGCAGGTGAATGATGAGCCAGTGTGTTATGGCGCGTCAGGGTGGTGCACTATTTTTCCCGGTGCGGATTCATTACCGAAGAGGCCTGTTCTTTTGTTAATCTGGCTGATGCTGCCAAAGCAACAATACTGGGAGAGTAATTTGGAATCAGCTCTGTGCTACCCTCTTTGACCAGGACCAATCGGGTCACTCCATTAAACTGGACTTTTACCATTCGATGAATAAGTGATGGGGAACATGTGTCAATGAGGATTCTGGCAGCATCAATGCATCTAATGGCAGACATCCTTGAGTCTACCCTGACTAGCTTCCCTCACAATCTCGCAAGGTCAGAAAAGCAGTCCATAGTCTAGCATTGGACAGGCAATCCGAAACCTCGATCCATACTGTTCTACTAATTAATCCAAGAATCTCGCCAGAGTATTTAGAAACCTCGCTGAATATCCTAAGAAGAATCTCATGACGGGATGTCATCATGTATCATGTCATCATATTTGCAGATGTCGCCTAAAGGATGACACACATTGGAGTTAGATTAGAGGCCCGCTTCTCACATTAGGAGCATGCTCAGCTCATTACATTCACAAACAGTAAGTGCCCATTAAGAACTTGTTAATGGCTTCTTAGAAAGTAACTAATGGCTCGATTTGAGCTATATAACTGATTGATGATTGATCAATAATAGCCTAAATAACTTTGGTTCGGTAGTAAGCTCAATTAGATAGCAAACTCGACCCAATAATGAGCTCCACTCAACTCGATAAGAAGCTCATTCGAGCTCAGCATCGACCATACCAATCAAGAAACTCGATAAAGCTTTTGCTTAAACTTAAGACTGTTTACAAATGCTCGACTCGACTCAACTTATTTACCCCGGTACCCTGCTCGGCGAGCACCAAGATCGACTATCAGAGGTGGCATTAAGCGAAAGTCGTAGTGCCACATGGCCCAACCCCATTGGAGGATTTTTTTAAATAACTCAACCAGCTAGCATTTTTTTTTTTAAATTTTATGATTGGGGGTTGGTGTATGTTCCAATATTATAATTAATTAAAAATATTATGGGAGAGGAAAATTAAAATATAAATAGAATCTTGGGGAATATCCTGAGATTCCTTTCGTTCATTAATTTTTATGAACCGCATATTATTGTGAAATTCCCAGCAGCTATGCCATACTATGTTTCCACTTGTATTGCCGACTCTTAAATTTCCATCGAGTTTTTATGGCCGATTCACAGAGTTAGCATACATGAGATTCATATATAAACACAAAAAAAGGTCACAAAATATGTTGTGCTCCCCTCCATGAATGTAGAATTTGGATTTTCTTCGGTAAGTAGCGAGAGCATCTCAGAACAGGAATCCAAACGCGATATACTTACATGATGTAAAAAAGGGAAAAATAACACAAAAACACTCGAAGGTAACCCTACAGAAGACAACCCTCCCAAAAAACTGTTAATGCAAAGAAGTGACACCAGTAGCAAAAGCATATCACATTCAGGAAATACAAAAACAGCTGCAGAGTCAATCCAGAGAAGTAAAGCAAGTGGGAATCAACTCCTAGCACCTGACCATTTCTACCAAAGCAACCAAGCATGACACGGTGCCAATGACTGAAATCACCTTTGATGTTACTTTGGACAATTCAAAGAACTATGTATATTTCGGTGTTCTTAATTTTACTCCTCAATTCCCTTTCGTCGTGATTGCTATTTTAATTTATGGTTTCGGTGTTCGTAAGTGACCCTAATAGCCAAGAACTAATAAGTAACAAATAATAGAATGTCACAACGTTGGGTTTGCATATTTGTCTCTAGATACAATTAAGATCATAATAAAATGTTAATTACTATAGTTTAACAATAATAAAAATGATAAATTATGTTATATTCAAGTTAAAATCAAGTCATGTATCTAATCACTCGAATTATGTGAATAATTTTATGTCATGTCAAAGTTTATTTCCCCACGTTGCGGAATACAACTTCTCCATCAAAATGAGGTAACACCGTGTCTATTTAGATTTTCGATCTATTGTTACATTATTTCTATGCATTACGTATGCATTTTCTGTCCTTCTTAGTTTTTCTGAACCCAAAAAATCTCGAACATTATCTCAATAACCTACATACGCAATTAAGGCCCGTTTGACTATTGTTTTGAATGAAGTGCACTTCCATCACATGCACTGGTTTTTTTATGCAATGCACGGGTGCTGTTTAAATTTTAAATAGTACAACCTATGCATTTAATTCAAATTAAAATAAGTTAGATATAGTTATCTTATTAAATTTTTGCACTGTATATTATATTGGAAACAAACTAACGTCAATATAATGATGAATAGCGCTCATAATCAACTCTTGTAGAGATAAGTCCTGATCAAATGATCCACCAAAACGACAAAGTACCATATCGGGCACCTTACCCTTCTTATTATGCCTTAATTTCCTTCGTATTTGGAAACTGACAATTAAAAGATCAAGTGAACGAGAATTTAGGATTTGGGTTTTAAAAGATTTTCAGGAGGTGAGAACTTTGTAATAATATATTGTCAAGGAATTAACTTTCTCAAAAGCTTAAACTGATAGGTGAAGGCCTAATATTATTTTATACTCTAACATGCCCCCTCACACAAATGCTCATTTGGGCTTAAAGCATTGATAATGCACAGGCACACCTCATACATTGTGCTTAAATTGTATTAATATTAAAATTGGGAGTTGTTGAGATTCAAACTTCTAACGTCTTTGTCATAAGACTCTGATACCATGCCAAGGTACCAACATTCTCAGAAACTTATGTTGATGGGTAAAGGCCCAAGATTGGTTTTATACTCTAACATATATAGAGAAGATTTCATTTTATTAAACAAATTATCTTAAGATAAATATTTTCCGTCGCAGAAAGAATATTGACTTCCCATTTATTATTTTCTTCTACGACACATAGTGATGTACGATGAATAGCTGAAAAGTTTATGAAACAATTAGACCGCCAGAAATCCAAACGGCTATTTTTGTAATTTCACCCTTGAGGAGCATTTTCATATTTCATATTTAAAGGTATTTTTGTAATTTTGCTTTTTAGGGTTGTTAGTTTGCCTATAAATACTCGCTATAGTTTATTGTATGGCTCATTCATCAATTTTAGAATACAAAACCATAGTTATTTTATCTCTTTGGTGGATTCCAAATTTATTCTTTGAATTTGACTTACTAGATTCAAATTTTATGTTCCCGTTCTGCATCGTATAGAGCATTTTGACCATTTTTTTCGATAATTACCGACGTGGTCGCAAAATAAAATAGGCGCTCGATTTAGCGAGCCTTAAGACAACCCGCTAAAAAGAGGGGCTCAAAAAGAAAGAAACAGAAAACACAAACAGGGCTACGAGCAAAAAAATGCAAAACAAACAGGCATAACAAATAAGCATCACAGGATGATCCTCAGCATACAACCATGAATGATTCGGATTCAGGGCATTCGAAACAGAAAATAAGGCATTCAGGTCGCCCTTTTATCAAGTATAGCACTCACTATAAACGGATCAAACCCATCAATGTTCAGACCTAGCCTTCTATTGTATAGAGCATTTTGATCATAACTTCTCATATGTGTCTAACTCTAATCTTAACCCACCAAACTTGAATCCCGTATGAACTTAGGGCTTGTATGGTATCATTTTCTGTTTCTACCTTTTGATTTTTGAAAAAGGGTTATGCTAACGGATGCCACCCGTTAACACAACAAGATCAAGTCATAATGCTATTGTTAAAACAAAAATGTTAATGATAGAACGACTTTATGAAAAATTTGCGCCTATTGTTTACTACAAAGCACATCTTTACTTTAACAATAATATTTTTTACCCTTACAAATATCCTAATAATATTCCGGTAATGTTATTACTAGGGCAATATTGTTATCACCAGAGTAAAATCATACTTTACAAGGCAATTTTATAACTGTTATTGTTTGTAAGTCACATTATTCCTCTTGCAATAATAATTTTTACCATGATAATAATAACTGTATAATATTCTTAATTTTTCATCAATAAACCAAAAACAAATTTGATAGTTTTGACTACTTAACCTCGAATCATCAACGCTTACAACACGTTTATGTTAGGGTTATGTATAAGCATGATTGGTTAGACTTTGAAAATAGACTAATTCTCTAGATAACCTTGAAATTGACTGTAATTACAACGAAAAATATCCCGAAAATTTGTTTCGATTTAGATAAAAAAACATATCTGAACTTGAATAAGAAGAGAGAAAGAGAACAATGACGTTGAAATTTATTACATGTGGAATATAGGAACATACTCAGTGCCTCAAGGGCTCCCACCTACTCAGGGTCTGGGGAGGCGGATATACGCAGCCTTCCCCCTTCAGGGTGTTAAGCTATAGAGAGGCTGTTTTCCAGTGCCCCCAACCTGAGGGTGAGGACTTCCAGGAGGTCACCCATCCTGATAATACTCTCGCTCAAGCACGCTTCACTTCGGAGTTCTAATGGAATCCGATGACGGCGTGTTGGTGCCCTCTTTGGTAAAACCCTTAAATGAGAGGAATATTACTGGCAGAGATAAAAAGCGAGCTTCATTAGATTAGAAAAATAGAGATTACAAGTGTTTTTCACCCAAACAGAGGAAAAGACTGTTAACGAGTATTTGTAAGAAGACTATTAAGGAACTCCTGTGGGAACTTGGGCATTATTCTTGACTTCCAAGTGTCGGTGCCCGCTTTGTGAGGGTTGTGTGGAAGGAATCAATGACTTGATTATTTGTTGTAAGATCTGGTGGAGTTTTTGGCATAGATGTCTGGATTGGTGGGGCGTTCTTTGGGTCGCTCTGACATCTATTAAGGAACTTTTTTTGATTATTGACTCTCGTGTTATGTGGGGGCAAGTTTCAGAGAAAGGCTTGGATTATGATATTCTTTGTGGTCATTTGCGCTATTTGAAATTTCAGAAATAAGATTGTGTTTGAAGACAGACAGTAGGTCGGGTGTGATGTCTTTTAGAGTATCAAGATGAGCACAGGTTTTTATCCAAAAACGTGATGTCAATACGTTCCTATGGAAATCGCAAGAAACATTGATTGTATAAACTTTGGTCGAGGTCTTTGCCAATGTATTAATTGGTGGGCTTACAAGGGTCCCATAGCTAGGTGTTCGATGTTTTTCGTCTTCAGTTTGCTCATACTTCTGTTCTTGTGTATCTTTTTTTCCCTCTGTCTCAGGCCCGCTTCTGCGGGTATTCCCTTTGTTGTGTCGCAAGTTTCCTCCCCAATCATTGAAGAAAAAAAACACGCTCTCAAAACCCAGTTGTCGAAAATGGGTTTTTGCTGAGTTGCTTGAAATTAAGGGTCTGGTCCCTCCGCTCAGCCACAGACCTCCAATTCTAAATCCAGATAAAATTCGGGACATAACACAACAATAATTTTCAAAGCGAATTGCTTGTAAATAGGGACATTTTGGAAATAAATTAGTCATGGGTCATTTTTTTATGATTAATATTAAGTCATATGAACCATTCCATAAAAACAACTCAAATTGATAATGACACAATTAACAAGCCAATCTATTAATATGAATAGGTACACAAACTTTCATTTTCAAAATGATTTATATATAATATCAAATTATATATAAAGAGTGGCAATCAATTATGTTGTTGACATATACATTATTATTAATTAAATTTAAAAAAAATAATTATCTCTTCTCTTATAAGAAATATAGGAAACAGTCGACATTAGGGATTTATAAGAAGAATCAAATGGAAGGATCGATAAGAATTGTGAAATATAGAAATGGTCCATTTTGTATTTGGTAAAGACGGTGATTCAAAAGATGACTTCAGAAGAGACGACCTAACAAATAAGTTTTCTTAAGCATATTTTTTGATAATTGACGACAAAAGACACACCTGCAAGAGCGAGGCCTCAACATATATGCGGAAAAGCATATTGTAGAAAAGACCAATAGACATTAGAAGACCTCATTGGCATTGGATAAGACACAAAGAAGGAGGAAAAATCAAAGGCGCCGCCTGTGGCAGGATAAAATGAAGCACGGGAAGTAAACAGAAGCTTTGAACTCCTTACCCACACTGAAACACTAGGAGAGGAAAATGAGGTAGCCCACAAGATTCCTTGTCGCCTTTTCCTACTAACCTCCATGAATAATCTAATGTTGGATTTATTCTTTATTTGAACTCGGTGAACAGCTTAACCATGGCCCTATTAAAACGTAGCCCAACTTCTTACCAAACACCCATGTTTGCTTTGCAAACTTGATTTCCCATTGCCTTCTACCTCATCCCGATCCAGCCTTACCCCATTGCAGGACATGATATTTAGCCTCCCACCAATTTTTTATTCTTTATCTTATCTTTAGACTGAGCATCTCTCTTCACATTACTCCTATTTATCAAATCCTTTAAAATTCCTAAAGGACTCTTTTGGATTGCTCTTTCTTTCTACGTTTCACTGCTCTCCGATCCTTTTTAGAAATGTTAGAGACTGATTTCCCCACAATCATTCTACCCCTTCTTTCCCTCGCTTTGCTCATTTTCGCTCCAAGCGGCATTCGCGAATTCCTGCACTATTATTTGTTTGTTAATGTTTTTGTGGCTATTGTATGCAATTCTTTCAATTTTATTAATATGTAGTCCTTTATTTGTTGGTCCTTGTTAGAGGTGGAAACCGAGCAATTTGGGTCAGGTCAACTTTAGGTGTACTCCCTTCAGGTTGGGTCATTTTAATTCTAGAATAAAGTTGCTATGGGCTAAGCCGGGCTCGTTCCATTTTGGTTTGGGTCTCTTTCAGTTTTAGCTATACTAAGCCTGGATTGGTTTTGTGTCAAGTTATTTCGGATATGGGAGACTTTAATATTGGCTCATCCTGGATTCGAATAAATAATGAGGTGTATGATTAGTTTCGGGTCATCACATAGTAATACTTGGTTTTTTTTTTCGATAATTATCGACAGAGCCGAAGAACAGGCAGGCTGCTCGATAAGACGAGGCCTAGGCCACTCAGTAAACAGAGGGAGGAACAAAAAAGGGAAACAAAAAGCAACAAAACCAAAACACCCAAAACCCGACAAAACTGACACCGAGCACACGCAACCCAAGACGCGCACAAACAAGCACAAACCGGGAACCCAAAAGAAAAAGAACCAAAACACACGTGCAGTATATTGGAGGCGTATGAAGTTTATATTTATAGTTACTAGCCATTTTCCGTGCGATGCACGGATTATATTTATATTTTTGAGTCATAATTTGTAGTTGTATACAAAATCATCTTGAATAATATAATAGTAATAAATTTGTATGACACGTTCATAATTTTTTATAATTTCATTCTTATTTGCATATAACAACATTTTATAAATAAATCGCGATGTAAATGTCATAGTACATTAGGGCATGTTTAGTTTTCCGTTAAAACAATGGGATAATCTTTAATGGTGACACTTAACGAGGTAATCATTACGCCATGAAAAATTTTTCCTTTCACCTCGTTTGGTTGTGCAACTTTGAAAGGAGTAATCTTTAACTCATAAATTTATGTTTGGTTTGAGTATAATATAACTTCTTTTATATTCATATATTACTTTATTTTATACCTCATTTTTTAGAATTTTTAATTTTAGTTAACATAAAATACAATGATTTATTAAAATAATGGGTAAAATCATCCCTATATGATGAACAATACATTAAATATCTAAAAAAATAATCTTAAAAATAAAAAATATCAAAAAATCTCTCCTACAACACTGATGACCTACCCCAATCAATACTGTCGTCGACACCATCCTCCAGCCATGACCAATATTACCATAGTTAAGATAAAAAAAATACTTTAAAGACCTATACTCTTAAAAATGACGAATTAATATCACTACACATATTTTGAAATCCGTAATAATATTCGATACAATAATATGATTCCGTGCATAATTTATAAAAAATTTAGAAAATCCATTATGTAAATAATGATTAAGACATAAAATACAATTCAACTTATTAGGATAATAGAGTTGTTTATATTATTATTAGCCCAAAGGCTTTCTTGTAATTGTACTTTTCTTGACTTCTCTATATATATGATACCTCAGCACCCTGTTGGGTATGTTATCATAACTTAACTCTCACATGGTATCAGAACCTTACCCTTGATACCTTCTTCTCTTAAAGAGGGGGGGGGGGGGGGGGGGGTCGAAACCCTAGCCCCCACCCCCCAGCGCCGCCGCCGCCGCCGCCGCCGCTCTCCCCCCACGCCCGGCGCCACTGTTGCTCCTCCTCCCCACGTCCGGCTGCCGCTCTTCCTTCTCTGGTACGATCTCAAGAGGCATAGTCCGTGTATTCCTTTTCGATTGGTGAATCTATGGCTAGCAACCCAACCTTCTCCTCCTCAAATTCAAATCCCGACTGGTGCCTTCATCTCTAATCCTGACCATCAAACCAAGGTTTGTATTGATCAGAGTATTAGGGCCTATCTCTCGACCTCTCTCGCTCGCCCAATTCTCAATGACGTTATCCATCACCCAAACTCCAAGGCCATGTGGGATGCTCTAGCTCAGAGATTCCGTGACCACTCCCTTGCCAAAGAATTTGACCTGCGCTCCCAACTTGTCACTCTCCGCAAAGATAACAAAACTATGACTGTCTACCTAACCAAGTTTAAGACCATTGCCGATAACCTTACTGCCATAGATTCTCTAGTTTCGGATCGTGAAATAATGTACTATGCCCTCTTTGGTCTTCCATTGGAATATGCGACCTTCAGTACATTCACTCATCAGTCCTCTCGGGATCTTCCCTTTGAGCGCCTTAAAACTACACTAGTGGATGAAGAAGCTGCCATCTTCCGGATTCAATCACGGTCTTCCTTCGATCACGCGCATGCCCTTGCCGCGTCAGGTGCGCCATCCAACTCGTCGGGTCATGGCCGGGGTAGTGATGGTCGTGGGCATAAGGGTTGTGGGCGCAACTCCAATCACCAAGGAGGCCAAGGGGGCCGTGGAGGGTCATACGGTCAATTGCCAACCCCGAGGATAGGCACGGTTAGCTCTGGAGCCGCACCCACTCCATCGCTGCCTTGGTTCAACAATACCAGCTATGCTCCTCATCCACCGCAAGCAGGTATACTCGGTACTAGTCCCATTGTTTGTCATATTTGTCATCAGGTTGGCCATGCTACTTCTCTTTGCCCCCACCGCTTTGTTCAGACCGACCTCTCCCACTCTCTCTCTACCTTGTCGGTTGCGGACTCTGCTCATCCTACGTGGTACCCTGATTCTAGAGCGTCTAATCATATGACCTCTAACCCAGGTATTTTACAAAATATTTTGCCGTACACTGGTTTTAAATCTATTCAAGTTGGTAATGGATCTTTGTTACCTGTTACCCATACTGGCTCCTCCAAACTCCAGGCTCCCAAGCATGATTTAAAACTATCTAACGCTCTTCTAGTGCCTGGTCTCACTTATAATCTTTTATCTATTAAACAACTGTATTGTGACACCAACTACTGTGTTGAGTTTGACTCTTCCTCCTTTTGTGTTGAGGACAAGGTTACGGGGACGCCCCTACTCAAAATGCGCAGCAGTGGTCCTCTATATGGCTTTTCTCCGCATTTCACAGGGCTTGTTGCACAAACCGCACCTTCAGATCTGTGGCATCGGCGCCTAGGACATTTACGTCACTCAGTTTTTGATGTTTTACGTTCACGTTGTTTACTACGTTCTAGTTCTAGCTCTATTTCTCATTGTCAGGCTTGTTGTCTAGGTAAGTCTCATCGTTTACTGTTTACTCGAGTTTTACATACAACAACTGCTCCTTTACAATTAATTCATTCTGATGTTTGGCAATCTCCGGTTCAATCAACTTCGATTTTACGTTATTATGTGATTTTTATTGATGACTATTATCGCTTCTCCTGGCTTTATCCGATGCAACGAAAAGACGAAGTGTACTCCACCTTCTCCGACTTTAAGGTTTTTTGTTGAAAATCAGTTTTCCACTACAATTAAGTGTTTGCAAAGTGATGGAGGTCGTGAGTTTGACAACAGGCAAATGGCGGCCCTTTGTCACACTCATGGTATTCACTTTCGTCTTTCATGTCCTAATACTCCACAGCAAAATGGAGTGGCGGAACGTAAGCATAAACATTTAAGTGAAATGGTACGGACCCTTCTTCTTCAAGCCTAACACCTCTACTACATAACTTCCTTATGAATTTTGGGCAGAAGCCGCTTGCACTGCTTGTTACATTATTAATCAGTTGCCAACACCTCTACTACGTAACTTGTCTCTCTTTGAAAAGCTTTTTCATTGGACCCCTGATTACAACCTTTTTGGGTCTTTGGGTGTGCTTATTTTCCCAACATCACATCCTGTACCGCTCAAAAATTAGCCTCGCGCTCTCTCCCTTGTGTTTTCCTGGGATATGCCGGCCATTACAAAGGTTACCGCTGTTTGGACCCCACCACTGGTCGTGTTCATATCAGTCGTCACGTGCATTTTGTTGAAAATATTTTCCCATATCACACGTTAGTGTCTAGTTGCACGGCGCCCTCGTCCAATGGTCTTGTTGAGGTTCCCCTCCCCCTTCCCCTTCTCCCCGGTGCAGTGTCTACAGGCATCATGCCCTCGGTCCAGCCAGCTGCACCAGCCCTGGTTCCTGCTTTGGTCGATGACGATGCAGGTGCTCGTGGGTCTCCTTCCCCTCACCCTCGCGGTGCAAGCCCGTCGGCTCTAGGGGGCGTCTCGGGTGGCTCTTCACCCGCGCCCCTAGCTAGTCCCACCCCTACCTCTCAGCCTCTCCCTTGTTCAGTCTCAGGCATTGCCACGCCTGCGATTCCGGAGGATTCCTCCTCTATCCAGCGTGGCCAGCCCAAGCGTACTCGTCTTAAGGATGGTATTCGCAAGTCTAAGCACATCCTATCCCTCGGCTCAGTTGTTGTGATTTAGGAACCCACTTCTTTTTCTCAGGCAGTGAAAAACCCTCAGAGGCAGGAAGCCATGGCTGAGGAATTTAATGCTCTTATTCAAAATCAAACTTGGGATCTCGTACCTCCCTCCCCTTCTCACAATGTTGTTGGGAGCACTTGGAAATATAAGGTGAAGTATAAACCTGATGGTTAAGTCGATCGCTTTAAGGCTCGCCTTGTTGCCCAGGGTTTTCATCAGCGTGAAGGTATTGATTACACCAAAACATTTAGACATGTTGTAAAACCCTCAACTATCAGGTTCATACTAGTCCTTGCTGTTACAAAATCCTAGCCCATTCGCCAACTTGATGTGAAAAATGCGTTTTTAAAGGGTTTTTGGAATGAGGAAGTATACATGCGTCAGCCAATTGGGTTCATCTACCCTACATTCCCTACGCATGTATGCCGACTACGCAAAGCCCTGTACGGCTTAAAATAGGCTCCCCGGGCCTGGTTTCCCAGATTTAGCACGTTCCTCTTCAGTCTTGGGTTCTACTGTAGTAAAGCAGATTCTTTCCTATTTATTCATCACTCCCCTACCGGCATTATGTGCCTTTTGATCTATATTGATGTCATCATCCTCACAGGCTCTAACCCTGCGCTTCTTAGTCAACTAACCGCCTCCCTATCCACTCAATTCGCTATGAAAGACCTCGGTCCGCTCCACTATTTCCTCAGTATTGAGGCCAAACTATCCCGCCATGGCCTTTTCCTCTCTCAGCACAAATATACCATGGACCTTCTTAGCAAGCATGACATGCTTGAGGCTCGACCTGTACAAACACCGATACCAACCCGAGCACGACCTTCTTTGACCGATGGGGACCTCCTAGTCGATCCCACCGAGTTCTGCAGTGCAGTGGGTGCACTCCAATACTTAACCATGACCCGTCCTAACATATGCTTTGCGGTTAGCCATGTGTCCTAGTTCGTGCATGCTCTCACGACGTCTCATTGGCAAATGGTGAAGCGCATTCTGCGACACCTCAAGCTCACTCCTGATCATGATCTCACCATCACTCCTAGGTCGTACACATCAGTCACCGCTTATGCTGATGCTGATTGGGGTGGTTGTCCTAATACGCGACCCTCTACTGCAGGTTTTGCTCTTTTCCTTTGTCCTAATCTCATCTCCTGGTGTGCTAAGAAGCAGCCTAGAGTTGCGAAGTCTACCATTGAGTCTGAGTATCGTGCCATTGCCAAAGTTGTAGTAGAGTGTGACTGGATCCGATGCTTGATGCGCAACTTGGGTCTATGACGCAGTGGTCCGATTCTTATTTACTGTGATAACGTGTCTACCACTTACCTTGATGCAAATCCTATCTCTAATGATCGTAGCAAACATGTTGATGTCGATTTTCATTATGTCCGTGAAAAGGTTGTCAAGGGTGACATCCAGGTTCGGTTTACTCCTACTACCAAGCAGGTTGCTGATATTTTTACGAAACGGTTGGCTACTGCTTGCTTATGCTACCACAAAGCCAATTTGCACGTTAGTCCCCCGAGTATAGATTGAGGGGGCGTATTAGGATAATAGAGTTGTTTATATTATTATTAGTCCAAGGGCTTTCTTGTAATTGTACTTTCCTTGGTTTCTCTATATATATGATACCCCCGCACCCTATTGGGTATATTACCATAACTTAACTCTCGCACATCTTATGCTTGGTTGACTGTATTGATAAACCTAAATAATGATCATTCAACCTAATTTAGAGTAATATATGTTAAATAATATAAACAATTAAGATGAGTAACACAATCAATTAAACATAAAACAATTCATGACGAATACACCGTTATCAGTTAAATGTTAAATTCATTAGAAAATCAATTATCCAATGCTTATTATATTCTTAAGAATACATAATAAATTTTCTTAAATATGTAGCATATGTCAAATAATTCAACCTAATTTAGGGTAATATATGCTAAATAATATAAACAATTAAGGTGAGTAACATAATCAATTAAACATAAAACAATTCATCTTATTTTTGGATTGTTTTGGAAGTTGTCAATTGAAGTTTCCATCAAAGGTGGTTTTGGGAGTAATCCACAATCGGCGGTCTAAAATTTTGATTGGTCACCTTACGAGTACACTATTATTGGTTAAAATTAATTATCCAATGCTTGTTATATTCTTAAGAATATATAATAAATTTTCTTTAATGAACGTACCCAGTGCCTCAAGGGCTCCCACCTATGCAGGGTCGGGGGGGGGGGGGGGGGGGGGGGGGGGGGGGGGGGGGGGGGGGGGGGGGGGGGGGGGGGGGGGGGGGGGGAGATGCACGCAGCCTTCCCCCTTTAGGGTGTTAACCTAAAGAGAGGCTGTTTCCCCGTGCCCCCAACCTGAGGGTGAGGACTTCCCAGGAGGTCACCCATCCTAATACTACTCTCGCCCAAGCACGCTTAACTTTGGAGTTCTAATGGGATCCGGTGACGGCGTGTTGGTGCCCTCTTTGGTATAAATTTTCTTTAATACGTAGTAAAAATTGAACAACGTAATAAACAGGGCTATATTTCTCACATCAAATTAAACAATGATCAATTATTGAACTTAAATATATAGGAAAAAAATTGGACAACATAATAATTAGAGTTACATTACTCACTTTAAATCAAGAAATGATAGATTTGAACTGTTTAATATATAAAAGACCTTAAATCCGAACAATGTGATGTGACGAACAATGAAAATGTGTTTAATAATATTATGAGAATAGGTTTGGGAAGACTTTTCGTTTGTTTTTCATAGAATATTTGTTGGGTTTGTTTGACGTTTATGGTGGGAGGAGGTGGAGGGGTTAGGGTAGTATTATTTGAGGATAAACATGAGTAGATATAGATATGGGTAGTTACAGTGTTTTATTTTATTTTGAGGATAAACATGAGTAGATATAGACATGGGTAGTTACAGTGTATTATTTTTATTTTGAGGATAAACATATGTAGATATGAGTAGTTACAGTGTTTTATTTATTTTTTTAATTTGTCAAGTGGCCTAGAATCTTTACATCGGTGGATGGAAAGTTTTTGAGGGACTAAAGAACTTTTACTTAATAAATAGTATAGATTGACTCCAACTCATATTTTTTATTTAGTCTTGTTTTATTTTGTTAAGTTAAATCGCAAGGGCCCCACGTTTTGGTTTTGTAATCTGATTTGCTTTAGATATGATTTGGAAGATATTTGATTAAGTTTGGGTTACCTAAATAAGTTTAATCTGAAATGATATTTTGAATTAGATTAGATTTAGGTAACTCAATTATAAGTAAAGGTTGAGGGTGGATGTTTGAAAAGGGTGGAAAAAGAAAAGAAAAATGTGCGGCTTTAGGGTTTTGTAAAGGGGTGCCCATAGGGAGAGATTGAGAGGTATGTTGATTAAGAGGCATATATGAGAGTTTCTAGCTTTCTCTATTTAAAGCTACACTTTGAGAGGGTTAGTGGCTCGCCATGCAGAAGCTATATTGAAGAGAGTTGGTGACTCATCGTACAATAGTTATACTTTGAGAGGGTTGGTGGCTCGCCTTGCAAAAGCTACATTGAGGAGGGTTGGTGACTCGCCATGCAGCAGTTACACTTGGAGAGGGTTGGTGACTTACCGTGTAATAATCACAATGATGTTGATGATCATTGTATGGGGTTGGGGGGGTATAATTAAAGATTGTAATCCTTAATTTCATAATAGATTGAGGCACCTGTTGGGTCCCGTGGTTTTTTCCTCTAGTTAAGAGAGGGTTTTCCATGTAAATACTGGTGTGTTGATTTTTGTTGTTTTCGTTTGATTTTTGCTTCCATTTGTGTTTGATTGTGTGAATTTTCCCAACAAGTTTTACTGCATTAAAAAGAGGAGAGGAGGGTTAATGTTGAAAAAGTGAAGAGTGGAAAAGAAACAGTAGAGGAAGAACGAGAGAAAGAGAGGAAATTGAGAAGAGAAATTTGTAAGGTTTGATGTATTCAATTTAGTTTCAATTAGGGATTCTAATTCTAAATTTATTCTGGAAGTTTTGATACCCAATTGGGTCGTGGTTTTTCCCTCTAGTTGAAAGAAGGTTTTCCACGTTAAAATTTCGTGTGCTGGTTCATTGTTTTCGTTTGTTTTTTGCTTCTATTTGTGTTCAATTTGTGGATTTTTCCCAACATATGGTCACCAATGCCTTGATTACATTGGCAAGTAATAACTATCATTATAGTAAAAGGCACCTTTAGGCCGGGCTAGGTTTGGGTTTGAGTGTTATGATATGGATAATTGGCTATTCTTGTCAATATTCTTGTAATATTAGCAATATCGTATTAAGAGCAAAGTAATAATTCAAGCTAGTATTTGGCGGGACAAACCGTTATGTTCTGCCTTCTAGTTAAGTCGGTTATCATTTGGTCTTGATGCAATCTATTGGATTGTTTAGGAATTAGTATAAATAGAGCATAATCTCGTATTCTTGAGGATAGGAATGAATATATCTTGGATTCTCTCTCTCATCTCTAATTCTCTCTCTATTTTCTCATCTCTTTCACTTCTTTCTCATCACATACTCTCTAGACCTAGGTTACGATTCAAGATTCATCCTGAATCATAACATCGAGTCATTTTGGGTTAGGTTAGTTTATTAGGTCAATTAATGAAAGATTCGATCATACTAAATTGAGTATGAAGCCATCTTCAAGTTAGGCTAAGATGATGTCATCTTAGCTTTGGGTTTCGTTTGTTTAGGGATAAAAGTAAATTCTATGAACTGAATTCCCCTTTTTGTTGTTTGTCGAGCATTCAGTGACGGAAAAGATTTTCCACCGGAAGAGGTTTTCCAACCATTGGGTGGACATTGCTTCTCTTGTAAAGTGGGGGAAGTCATGATTCCAAGTGGGACAAAAACCATTCACGATAAATATAGTGTGGATCTAGATTGAACAGAAATAAACCGAACAGAAATGTATACCTTAACATCACAAAATCATATAAGAATGGGTACAAATAATCAATGGGAGTCTAGATGTTAATTCTTCATTGTTTCAACAAAATAATTTTAATTATTTTGAAGTGCTATATAATATTATATAGAGAAGTTATCAATTAGGTATCTCGAAATTTAAGTAATTTTAAAGTTTAAAAGTTTTACTACGCAAGTACCATGTAGTTTAAGTTTTTTTTTTTTTTTGAATTGAATTGGGTGTCTTTTGCCAAAAACCATGAAACCTCTTTCTTTTATGTAAAGAAAGAAAATACAACAACAACAATAACAACAGTCCCAGTGCCATAGAGGCTCCCGAACGAGTGGGGTCTGGGGGGTTGATGTACGCAACCATCCCCCTTCAGGGTAGAAGAGAGGCTATTTCCGCAGACCCCCAACCTGAAGATCGAGTCGTTATGCGAACATGGTATCCTGCAGATCATAGAAGCTAGAAGCATTAGCTTTGGACCCCTCATAAGACTAGCACTATAAATATGCCCTACACGAGACAACTACAGGCATATAATAAAGCCAATAGTACATGGTCAATAAAAGCCGAGTAATCGGAAAACAACTAAATAGCAGATAAGTGCACTACTTGGGGTTATAACTGCCTAGAAATCTTAAACTACCAGTCACTTGACGCACTATTCTACGCTGCCACATCCGCCATCCTTATGTAAAGAAAGAAAATGCCTTCTAAAAATAAAATCAAACATTTAACATTTTCTTTTTAAGAAGCGAAATGGTCAAAAAAAAGTTGGCTTGAGGTAAAGTGATTGATTTTTCTAAAATTACGGAAGTTAAATGTTTAAATTTATTTGTAAGAAGGGGTTGTCTATTTCTGAAGCAAAATACATGGGAGTTTTTCTGCAATTTACTCTTAAAAGTATAAAGACTAATTTGATACTTAAAAAAAATATACAACATTTTGCATAAATAATCCAATAAATTCTATAGATCAAATATGATTCCCCATAACATAGAAATCGATTCCCTCCATCTTTCCCGTCATTCTTGCCTATAGATACACAATGTAGAATTTGCCGCTGCATTTCATGAAACCATTATTTATCCCTTTTTTTTTCAATAAATATTGGCAAAGCCGAATAACGGACAGGCAACTCGAAAAGACGAGGCTTAGGCCACTTCGTAAACGGAGGGGGAAACAAACAAGGAAACAAAAACACCAAAACCCGACAAAACAGACACCGAGCACACGCTACCCAAGACGCGCACAAAACAAGCTCAGACTGGGAACCCAAAAAAAAAGAACCAAACAACCAGCGCCGGAAACCGAAGCAGGACTGAACCTCAACCACAAAGCCACCCACCTCATTTAGCCAGCAGATCTGCCCCATAGGTGGTTCGAAACCATCGAAATTAAAACCAACTATTCTTCCCATGCCAATTGCCCGCTCCGCTTGAAGGATCAACTCATCATATTTCGCTTCCGAGATCTTGTCGTATCGATTCTCCCTATTCCGTTTCTTCTTCTTCCCGGTTGCCTTTGACGATTTTCCCCATGTCACCTCTTTCCCCTTTTTCGTTTGCCTGATGCCTTTTTATTATACACAAATCGGTTCCTTTACCATCACGGGACAATGACGCATCCAAAAATGAAGTTGCCTTTATGCTTTATCTTTGTAATTTTTATAATCTCGACTCTCTTTCTCTCTGCAGTTTCACATGTAGAAGGAACTCAAAACTCGTTGGTTATAGACAACTTCCATACAAGTCCTACACTCCTAAGAACGCTTCTTTCTCTTCTGCTCTCAAAACCTACGTGAGAAACAGCAGATTCAACAAATCCACAAGCCTGAAAACCCATGCGATTGTTGTGGCGTCACACGTTTCTCTTGTGCAAACCGCAATTATTTGCTCCCAGTCTAGTGGCCTACGGGTTCGAATCTAGAGCGTGGGCCATGACTTTGATGGACTATGCTATGCGGCCCCGGTCCCTTTTATCATCCTTGACATGTTCAACCTTCGGTCAATTGATTTTGACATCACAATAAAGATTGCATGGGTCCAAGCTAGGGCCACACTCGGTGAACTTTTAATATAATATTGCTAACAAGAGTAAAACCCTCGCATTTCCTATTAGAGTTTGTCTTAGCCAAGGAACTGGTGGTCACTTCAGTGGCGGCTGCTATGGAAATACGATAAGGCAATACTGCTTATTAGTTGACCACATTGTTGATACACAGGTTCATTCAATTTCTATTTCACCCTATGCCAACACAAACACTTAGTTTGTGAAGTCCACGTATTTATCGAAGTGAAATTCTACCTTAGAAACAATTAACTTATGG